>WHUX01000006.1:0-600000 GCA_015179025.1 Terfezia claveryi
GTGTATGCTACATCGACGACATTTTGATTTACTTAAGAAATCTAAAGTAATATAAGGAACAGGTGCGAAAGGTTCTCCAAAAACTCAAGGAATCTGGGTTATTTATAAAACCAGAAAAATGCGAATTCTCGGTTGAGAAAACCTCAATCTTGGGATTTATCATCTCTGAGGATGGCTTGAAAATGGACCCCGAGAAGGTTAACGCAGTTCTTAATTGGGAGACCCCTCGTTCTGTTAAGGATATCTAGTGTTTTCTTGGATTTGCCAATTTTTACCGCAGGTTTATCAATAAGTATTCTGCTCTTTGCCAACCTCTTTTTAACTTGCTTCGAAAAGATGTTCCTTTTGTTTGGAATTCTTCATATGAAGAGGTTTTTAAACTTCTCAAGGAAACTTTTACCTCCGCACCCATCCTCCGCCATTTTGACCCGAACTCGAGACCTTGGTCGAAACGGATGCCTCAGATTATGTCACCTCCGGAGGCCTGTCACAGAAACATCCAAAAGATGGGAAATTTGTTCTGCACCCAGTTGCATTTATTTCGGAAAAAATGTCACCCGCTGAATGCAATTATGGTATTGGAGATAAGGAATTGCTAGCAATCATGTTAGCTCTTGAAAAGTGGCACATCTACTTACACCAGCTCCCACGACCATTCACTATCCTCACCGACCATCACAACCTATAGAGTTTCACCTCCAAAGCCTTGCTTTCATGCCGACAAGCTCGTTGGGCACAGGAAATAGCCCAATATAACTTCAAGATCGTCTTCAGACCCGGCACCCAGAACACTAAAGCTGATGCACTCACCAGGAGATCTGGAGACCTCCCTGAGGAAGGAGATTGTCGTGCTCGCCCAACACAGGCCCTAATACCCGCCGAGAAATTTTCACTTTCTGCAGCCTCAAAGAAATTTTCGCTTTCTGCAGCCTCAATCGCTAATAACGAAGACATTCTTGCCGCCCTCAAGACTGACAAGCTTGCCCTCGAGATTAAGCACGTCCTCAAAAACGACGTCAGAAAACACCCGATAATCCCTTTGGCTGATTGTCAACTCTCGGAGGGACTTATACTCATTAATGGTCTAGTTTATGTTCCTGACTCTCCGGAAATACACCTCTGCATTCTCCGTACCTACCACGACCACCCAGCTGCAGGACACCCCGGTCAAGCTGCCACCTATGAACTAGTATCACGAGACTACTGGTGGCCAAAAATGCGCCAGACCATAGCTCGATACCTTCGAAATTGCGATACCTGTGCCCGGATTAAACCAGCTCGCCATGCCCCTTAGGGATTGTTAAAACCACTTCAAGTTCCATTTCGGAAGTGGTCATCTGTCTCCTTGGACCTCGTTACTGGCCTTCCCGTCTCAAATGGATTCGATGCCTTATTGGTTGTAGTTGACCGATTGTCAAAAATGGCACACTATATACCTACTAACATGGATACCAATTCCAAGCAGATTGCTAAGCTTTTTTTTGATAATGTCTTTCGCCTATACGGAATTCCCGATTCGATCATCTCAGACCGTGGCACTCAATTCGTATCCAAATTCACTCGCTCCTTGACCTCCCTTGTTGGGATTCAACAGAATGTTTCAACAGCCTTCCACCCCCAGACTGATGGACAAACGGAACGAATCAATGCTATCACAGAACAATACTTACGGGCTTATTGTAATTATCAACAAGACAACTGGTCCGAATTACTCACTATGGCCGAGTTTTCCTACAACAATACCTTATCCTCAACCCTAGGTATCACCCCCTTTCAGGCTATGTATGGCGAAAATCCTAAATACCAGATCACCGTGAACCCCACCACCAAGTTACCTGCCCCCCATGTAATCAAAGAATACGCGGACTGCCTTGCTGAGCTGGATGCCCATCTCCGATCAGAAATGATTTGGGCACAGGCTACCTACTCTGAGCAAGCTAATAAATCTCGGATTCCGGCCCCTAAGTTCGAAATAGGGGATCAAGTGTGGTTACTTCGTCGACATGTTAAAACAACACACCCATCGACAAAACTCGACTTCAAGAAGTTAGGAAAATTCCGGATAATGCAGAAGGTCTCTTCCTATGCCTATAAACTCGACTTCCCCGCATCTATGAAGATCCATCCTGGTTTTCATGTTTCACTTCTCGAACCTGCCTCCACGGACCCCCTTCCGAGTCAAATCCAACCACCCCCACCACCTGTGATCATTGAGGATGAACCCGAATGGGAAGTGGACGAAATCGTCGACTCTTGTTTCCGCGGTCGCACACTAGAATATCTTGCCCGTTGGGTAGGCTACGACAAGTTTACCTGGGAACCTGCCGATTTGTTTTCGAATGCGCCTAGTGTTATGAAAAAATTCCACACTGTATACCCCTCAAAACCACATCCTCGCACTCTACCTAAATGAGTGGAATTTGAACTTGGTATCCTGCCTTGGATTCGCAGGAGCTCATCCTTGGAAGAGGGAGCTACTATTACGAACCCTCCCGAATCACGATCCTGACTCCGGTATTACTGGCAACCTACACACTTGCCAATACCGACTACATGAACACCCAGACCTTGTACCGCCGATACCATCCATATCGCTGGTAACCAATATACTTACCGGATCCTCGTCACCTGGAAGCCTAGGCTTCGCCCTTGCCCTTGCACCATGACCGGTAACCTAAAAATCATGACCTTGAGTAATATCGCCGGCAACCCATGCACTTGCTAAAAGAATATCACGTGACTATGTTCTCGACCCTGCCTCTTCTGGCTAGCCGACATCCGACTGCATCCTGGAAGTCCTAGTCGCTCGCTTATGGGTTGATATTTGAGAGTCAAACCAAAACTGGCACGACTCTCAGATTTAGGAAATACCCCGGAAACCCTCGAACCCTATTTTAACCCAAACCTTATTTGAGAGTCGAACCAAAACTAGCACGACTCTCAGATTGGGAACCACCTGCTTTTGCTCAAAACTCTTTCCTTAGCTTATCAGAAATTTCACCTTCGCTTATGTACAATTCTTCAGGCCTTCTGTTCGTACCAGCATTATCCGTTATTTGCCAGACGCCTCGTTCTCGATGATCTCACAGGATCCGTGTATCCATGAGCTGGCTTGCGCGTTCATCTTCTGTTAGTCGGTTTGCATGCTTGTTATCCGTTATTGCCAGACGCCTCGCTCTCGACGATCTCACAGGATCCGTGTATCCATGAGCTGGCTTGCGTGTCCTTCTTCTATTATGCTGATGATATAATTTGTCTAGACTGTTGTGTTAGCCAAAAGGGTGTTGTTCGAGATGGAGATAGGATCTCTATAAAAGAAGCCTGTCCTTGCCGTCTGTGTTCTGTTTCTTTCCTCTCCACACAACAACTTGTCTACCTTCCTGTACCTAGTTATTATACAAATATATCTGCACTACTGTTCTTGAGTGTAGCTCAGACTACCTCACCTTCTCGACCTTGACCTCGATACCTCGCTCGACTTTGGTTTCGCCCGAAGTCCCTAGACACCTGATCACACACGTAGAGCTCCATACGTGTGCGATACCTCGACACTCGCGTCCATCACCTGCGATCGCAGGTGATACTCTGAACCAGAATAAGTCATTGTTTACCGCGTCGATGCGGGAATTACCTTCCAACCTCCGTCCCTAACAGAGGCAACCGTCAACACCCAATTCGAAGGAGTGGTAAAGTCTATTGTCAGCAGAAAAAATCAATGGAAATTCCTTAAAGGTATAGCAAGATTGACCAGACAATGCGGTGAGAAAGTTGGTGCCTTGGCCGCAGCACAATCCACCCTAATCGAACAAGCAACCGAAGTAGAACTACAAGTGTGGGGAGTCTCTAGAGAAGACGCACGCGACGATCTAAGAATGGACGAACTCAATAAGTTCGGCGAAGTGTACAATGCATCAGTCAAGAGAAGACAGAATTACAATCTGTCTACCGAAAAATTCTGGGGTCCAAATTGGATGCCATTACTCTAGGATATACAACCCTCTTGGCCATCGATTGAATTTGCCAGACAATGTTCACTCGCAATGGAAGAATTGTTATTTCATAGAGGAATGGATCTAGTGCGCGACATTCTACCGCGGTTCGTTATAGAAATTGAAGACCGAAAATCAACCTCCCGCATGCAGAAAGATAAGTGGCTTATGGTAGAGGATATTAGATGGGTCTTGCAGGATCGAGACCTACCTCCAATTCTCCCGAACGATCAGAAGAAATATCATACTGCGTATGTAGCTATTATGACATCGATAGCAGAAAAACAAAGGGCAACAAATGCCAGAGATCTTATCCAGAACGCCGAAGCTGAACAACGCCAATCCCGTATAGATGAACTTCCACAATCCGAAGATACAGTAGTGCCAACTGCAGGTAGTTCGGTGGCTACTGTGCGCCGAAGCGAGCGAATACGAAGAGCTAGTGTTACTGCAGCTCAGTCTACTATAAAGAAGGGAGTACGGTCAAAGCAAGGAGGGGAGCTAACGAAGAGAAAAAGGGCGAAGTCCCCAGAGGAGGTAACACCGGCATATACTAGAGTACGATTTGAACAGGCAGAGGTTAAAGATTGTGACCCAGAATACATCAAACTACTAGATCAGGAGAATACCGAGGATCTTGATGATGACACAAAGACTGATATCAAAGTAGTGGAAAAGATCCGAGAACTTCTGCTATCAGCAGCCACTAATGAAGCTGATGAGGATCAACTAATACTGACAAGTAGGATAGCAAGACGACTACGGATGCTAATGTTGGGGATCAAAATGAAGGTCGTGTTAATTGAAAGTGACGACCCCATTCCTCCCAGGAAAACTCGGAAAGACAAGGGGATTCCACATCCAAAAATGAGAAAACAGGACCCACCACAAACACAACCTGTGACAGCAGCATCTCCTAGTGTACAGCTGCTGTCAAAACAACCAGCTCCACCAAGTCGCCAAGATACCAAATCGCCAATCGACAAGGTCAGAGAAGCTCGTAGGAATACCGGAGTCTACACCTCTAATGAATATGAAGATAAGGAAGAAGGTGAAGGGGATGATGATGAAGAGGAGTAGCAGGACCAAGATGATTGACGGGCTGTGTTGACGAGGACGCCAACTTTAAGAAGGGGGGATGGATATGGAGGAAATGGTTATTTTTTGGGTTTTTTTTGGTTTTTATTTATCTTTTATTTAGTTATTTTTTCTTTGGGTTATTTTTTTTATTGAGATTTATTTATTTTTGATTTATTTTAACATTTTGAGAGTCGAACAGGATTTGGTATGACTCTCAGATTACCATGCGACTCGATTACCTTTGATTTAGTTTAGCGGAGAATTGATTTAGGGGATATATCAGGCTATATTGTTAGACTCCTGAAGACCCTAAACAACACAAATGAAGTCATTGGCAAAAGCGAAAATCGATTGAGATTACCCTGCAAGCAAAAAGTTTTCAAGTGATTATGAGAGTCGAACAGTTTTTGGTATGACTCTCGGATTGATGATAAGAGTTGCTATTTTTATCGAAAGGTGAAAGAATTAGTTCTTGTCGACTGAAGTTAAAACTGTTGAAGTGTCGGGATGATGTTGGATATCGGTAATGGATGTCACAAGAATGATCGATTAAATAGTACGAGGGAACAGGGTAACGCGTGTGATGAGGGCCTAAGTAAGGCAGCAGATTAGTTTACATGTAAGAGTTTTTGAAGATAAAAGAGGTAGAAAATTGCGGTGATAGAGATAGGCATGCAGACATAGATACATGTACAGCAGCGCAGCAGTTAGCAGTTTATCAGCAGAGAACGTGTATTGTTCTCCATGCGTGTTTAGGCCATGCGTTGAGGACAGTATCACATGATTTGAACGAAATCACCTTCTACTATTACTCTCCTTATTTTCGTTGTTTATAGTGGCTCTCACCAACCGGTCACAAAGTACATGTTCCTCAGTTAGGAGAGAAGTGCCTCTATACCATGTTTGATTCCATTATAGCATTTAGTAGGGCTGCACTAGCTCTCCCCCTTAGATTGCGCGGTATATATGAAGGTCCCATCGAGGGAGCTCCAAGCTCCTGTGCGTCTGGTAGTGGCCACCTCCGAGGCTCCACTGCTGGTGCGTTGGGGTTCCTAGCACGATGTGCTGCGCGTGCTCTGTATATCACCTCCCACATATTTTGTCTACTATTCCTGGCCTTTTTTGCAATATCTTCACACAGAGTCCGCACACACCTGCGTATGTCGTCCGTATCATAGTTCACTTGCCCCCGAGGGGCCATTGCAGGCTGCCCAGCAGCCCACTCACAGAATGCCCCCCATTTATTCGATCCTGCCTCCCCAAAACCATAGCAATCCCAATTTTGTACTCCTCGATAAATCTGCCCTCTCCATAGTGTATAGAGTTGGGGAGGGATGCCTGGATCAAAAAAACCAACCCTCTCGGCAGCCCGCTTAACGGTTAGTTCAGGCTCCTCTACATCTGCACTGTCCCTATTGGCGTCAGCCCTATTTCTTCTAGGAGGCATTTACTTCGATGTATGTATCTCCGAACGTAGTTAGTCTGTGTACATATGGTGAAAATCTCCTAGAAAATTACTAGAATAGCTGTAGATAATTAGATCCAAGAGTAGGTATGCGGAACATGGATATCCCAGTCTTGTATGCGACCCTGAATAGCCAATATGGTAGAGAGAAAATACTTACCACATTCGGTATCTAATAAAGCAAACAAATAATAATCATTGAGATTTCCAGCATCTTCTTATAGGATCTTTAAACGTATGGTCAAACTTATAAATAAGTTAATATTGTCCTTTGTAACTAAGTATTTATGGTGCCAACTTGGCCTTACACCTAGTGGACTGGTTTACGATGTTCATGGTCTAGTCATATACTTTTCAAATCCATTGTAGGGTGAAAATACAAAGAAATAAATAGCCTAGTAGCAGCCCCCACATTATACCATTGATACTATTAAAAAAAAAAAAAATAAAAAAAAAAAAAAAAAAAACAATAATAGAAAAATAGAAACGACAAAATATAAAAAATATCAAAATATCTGGATAAAAAAAAAAAAAATTAAATAAAAAAAAAAAAGAAAAAAAAGAAAAATCTTATCCCTTTAAAATCAAATTGAGCAAGCAAACAAAACAAGAAAAGCCTAGTTGGGACTTCTAGCAGTGACCCTGGCCCTCTCAGCGTTCGACTCTGTAGTTGCGTTCTGGAGTGTTGTACTGCCTTACCCCTTCAGATTCCTTGGCATATAGGACGGCCCAGTGGTAGCTGCTCCCAGCACCTGAGAGCCTGGTAGGGGCCACTAGGGAGGCACTATGTTGGCGGGTCCCCCATTGTTGGTAGCTCGGTAGGCAGCTCGGGCTTGCTGTACTACACTCCATATTGCTAGGCAACTAGTCCTTGCCTTTTTTGCGACGTCGTCACAGAAGGTTCTGACATGCTTACGGATGGTATCGTTATGGTATTGGAGCTGTCTACGAGGAGCCATTGTGGGTTGCCCCGCAGCCCATTCACAGAAAGCATCCCAGTGACTGGTCCCAGCTTCCTCTAGACCGTAACAGTTCCAATTTTGCACTCCTCTGTGAATTTGTTTCCACTACAAAGTATACAATTTGGTAGGGATTCAATTGTCATAGAAGCCGACTTTGTCAGCGGCTTTCTTAATAGTAAACTCCGCGTCACCATCTGATGCCATTGTGCTTTAATTTTCTACTGGCTTTGGTTAGTCTATAGGCAGCCATCCAGGGTCTGGCACTTACTACCGATAGGGAACTAGGGGGCTCTATGAGTATGAAGGTATTGGCGTATTGGTAGGCTACTCCCTTGTTAGTCTACAACCAGATAATCCATATCTGAGATTGGCTTACTAGAAGAGTTCAAGTGAACTTTGTGAGTAGACGTGTAATAAGAAGTACGAGGGTGGGATACAAGAGCCTCTATATATATGCTTCGCAATTGTTCACCATTACACCTAGAGTCTTATGGAAGCTACAATCCTCCTCAGAGTGTTTGCTAGACTTCCCGAGGCAGGCAAGATTAGTCTGGTTGGTACAACACCCTCCTGTGGAGGAGGCAAGATACACTCGGTACCTACCAGAAATAGTCAAGTTTGATGTGATAGGGACCAGAAAATTCTGGGCTCGGGAGAATAATCTGTACAGCGCTAGTTTACCAATTCTTGTATTAAGCTATCATGGGACGGACCGTCAAAGGCTTCGGAGGGCTTGAAAATTTACCGAAAACTCGTCTAAGTCTCAGTAGTCGCCAATCAGACTAAGTGGCCCTAGGAGCGGTCGGGTTCGAGACTAACTAAGTGGTCACATAGAACATCCTCAATCAGGCCTGTGCTAGCCCGTCACCATCTAGTTCGATCTACCGATGGTAGTACGGTTCACCAGTTTGTGCTAGTGCACATGCATTGTAACAACCGTGTGTTCAGTTGTCATCACCTGCAATCGTAGGTGACGGGTCATTGCCATTGTTGTCTTTGTCATCACCTGTAATCGTAGGTGATGGGTTATTGTTATCATTACCTTGCTTGGCTTCCGAGATAGGGAAGCTTATTTCCCCCATTGCCCTGGCCGGGTTATGTATATATAGAGCCTGTCCCTCATACTGTCGTTGGATCCCCATCCAATGTCTTGTATATCCAATACAGGACCTTGCCTCTCCCAGCGCTTGTGCACCTCCTTGTGCACCCCCCCCTTGTCTCGTGAACTACTCTGCAGCACAGCTGCCTCCCTCCGACACACGCGGCAACTGCCTCCGTGTGTCTCGTGCCCCTTGCCCTCTACCTCTCTCACCCTCGCCCTTGCCCCCATCCCAGCCTTTTCCCCTAGTCACACACGTAGCGTTCCTACGTGTGTGTCACCCTAGCCTTGCCCTTGCCCCAGCGTACCCCTTGGTCGCCTTGTCCTCGGAGCCCTCATTACACTACGTTGGATCTTTCAGACCAACCAGTACGATGTCCGCGAGCATTCCACTACCCACCGATAGATTCGCAGCCTGGAAGGCGACTCCGATTCCATCAGACCCGACAGAACTATCAGCATACCGAAGAACTGTGATCGAAATATTCACAGAGACTTATACCATTGGTGAACAACAAGGAGCGGACTTTCAGAAAGCCGAAAAGCGAATCTGAGAAGCCGAAGACGAAATAACCCTCTTTCGAGAAGATGCAGCAGAGGACAGGATAACCATCTGGAGACTGACTCGTGCCTTGGACCTGGCTGACGGTCCAAAGAACCAGAAAACACAAGACCTACCAACCCCGCCCAAGTTTAATGCGGACCGGGGCCGGTTACAAGCATAGAAGAACTCTGTGCAAATAAAACTCTCTAGGGACTCGGCGAAGTTCTCCACGGTCCACCACCAGCTCTCATACGTCTATGGCCTCCTGGAGGGTAAGGCCATAGACCAGGTACAGCTCTTCGTCAAAGCAACGGGGATTGATCTGGTAGATATCCCGGCACTAATGGCAATCTTGGACCGAGCCTTCGGGGACCCGGATCCTAAAGGAACCGCCAGCAGGGCCCTGCGAGACCTCAAGCAAAAACACAATGAACTGTCAACCTATGTTGCCGGGTTCTCCAGGCTGGCAGCAGAGCTCAATTGGAATGACGAAGCCAAGCTTGACCAGTTCAAAGATGGGCTTACTTTTGAGCTGAAAAAGGCTCTGGTCTACTGCCCACCGACCAAGACCCTGGAGGAACTTATTGAGCAAGCTAGCTGGGTGGAACAGCAGACAGCGGCACTAAGAGCCCTCCAAAAGACACTCCTGACCTCGACTCCCCGTACCCCCTTCCCGATAGCATGCACCCAACCCACACCGGTCAACAAGCCTGCATACCCCTCCCTGGTAGCGGGTGGGGCTGCCCCCATGGACCTGTCAGCAGGTAGACCTCGTCTTACCCAGGAGGAAAGGGACCGTCGCCGCACTCAGGGTTTGTGCATTGCATGCGGAAAGGGGGACCATTTCATTGCAGTGTGTCCCCTCCGAAAAAACCATTCGATGGCCGCCCACGCCATCTCCGAATCCAGGATCGAGGAGGTTGATGAGTCGGGAAAAGCCCTGTCCCTTGCCTAGTTACTGACACTAGCAATGGACCTGCCCAGGGCCACTTATCTTTGTCTGCATTTTCCTTACCTGCACCTATGTCTGTTGATGAATCTCGCTTGTTTGGCGAGCATTTTGTAGTACCAATAACTATTAAATTCAATAGTAAAACAGTGGTAACATCAGCTCTCATCGATTGTGGTGCTTCGGGAATTGCATTCATTGATCAAACCTTCGTCAGTAAAAATTCCATACTAACCTCGAAGTTAAAAACCCCCGCCTACTCGACGTCATTGATGGCCGCCCCATCTCTTCTGGGCTATTACCGACCTCGCGTATCTGCCCAGTGCCATTGGAGACTATTCGGAGGACCTCCCAATGTTTGTGACCAAACTAAAATATCCAATTGTGCTTGGAATCCCCTGGCTCAGAATACACGATGTGTCAGTCAGCTTCGGCTCGTACACCTTGCAATTCAATAGCCATTATTGCAGAAAAAACTGTGGAAGTCCAAAAATCACATCATGGAGCTATGCGCATTACCACCCCCGATAATCCACCCAGCCCAGGTGGTACACCAGCCGTGCACATCAATGCTGCCACTCCCCGTTACCCCTGTTCCCCCTGTTCCCCCTTTTTCCCTGTTCCCCCTGTTTCCCCTGCTCCCCTGTTTCCCCTGTCCCCTCTTCCCCCTGGCGACCCCAAAACCCTGAACGTTAGCTTTATCGGGGCAGGGGCTTTCGCTTACCTCACCAGGAGGCACAAGCTGAAGGCACACGCTCTCTCCATACATGAAGTGAACCTAGAGATTAACAAGATGAGATCCAAGGAGGAGTGAAATCCATGGTTCCGGGGGAATACATGAATTCATTGACCTGTTCTCGGAAAAAGCAGCAGAAAAGCTTGCCCCCTATCGACCATACGACCACACAATCCCACTGGTGGAAGGTAAAACCCCCCCTATGGGCCTCTCTATGGAATGTCCCGGGTTGAGCTGGAAGCCCTGAAGAAGTACTTAGAAGAAAACCTCAACAAGAGCTTCATTCACCATAGCTCCTCACCAGCGGGTGCCCCGGTGCTGTTCGTGAAGAAATCGGACGGCTCCCTTCGGTTGTGTGTTGATTATCATGGCCTGAACGAGATAACGGTCAAAAACAGGTACCCCCTACCCCTAATCCAGGAGACATTAGCCAGGCTCTCCAAGGCCAAGTGGTTCACCAAACTGGATTTGAGAGGAGCATACAACCTAGTACGGATCGCCGAGGGGGAGGAGTGGAAAACTGCCTTCCGAACTCGTTATGGCCACTTTGAGTATAATGTTATGCCTTTTGGGTTGACTAATGCCCCGGCCTTTTCCAGCACTTTATTAATGACACCCTGCGAGACTTTCTGGATATGTTCTGTACAGCCTACCTTGACAATATCCTAATCTATTCGGATACCCTGGCAGAGTACAAAATCCATGTTCGTCAAGTGTTGGAGAAGCTGGAGCAAGCCGGATTGTACCTCAAGCCCAAGAAATGCGAGTTTCATGTGTAAGAAGTTAAGTATCTGGGGTTAATCATCACCACGGAGGGCATCAGGATAGACCTGCTAAGGTTACCACTGTCCAGGAATGGCAAATCCCAGCGAACCTCAAGGATGTACAGGCATTCCTAGGGTTCGCCAACTTTTACCAGCGTTTTATCCTGGGATATTCGAAGATCGTAGCCCCCCTCACCGCCCTGACCAAGAAAGACCGGCGCTTCGACTGGAATCCAGAAGCCCAATCTACCTTCCAGAACCTCAAGGAAGCTTTCTGCTCAGCACCGATCCTGGCCCATTTCAATCCGGACAGCGAATGTATCGTGGAGACTGATGCCTCTGACTATGTCTCCGCGGGAATCTTGTCACAGTATGTCAATGGGATCCTCCACCCAGTGGTATATTTCTCAAAAAAGCACTCTCTGGCTGAGTGTAATTATGAAATCTATGATAAAGAGTTAATGGCCATTGTGAGAGCATTCGAGGAGTGGAGGCCACACCTGGAGTCAGCCAAGGGGATCATCGAGGTGCTATCTGATCATAAGAATCTTGAGTACTTCACCACCACTAAGCTGCTGAACTGACGGCAGGCTAGGTGGTCGGAGTTCTTATCTCGATTCAACTTCAAGATCAATATCGGCCTGGAAAAGCTGGGGTAAGCCGGATGCACTGACCAGGAGATCAGGAGATCTCCCTAAAGGGGGGGATAAAGGCTGAAGTACCAAAATTAGGTGGTACTGAAACCTAAAAATCTTGACCTGGCAGCCACTAGCCATGCTGATGCTGATATTGATGCTGATGCTGATGCTGATGCTGATGCTGATGCTGATGCTGATGCTGATGCTGATGCTGATGCTAAAGCTGAAGCGAACCCGGAGCAGATCTATTTCTGTGGTTACAACGGGCATACACGGAGGACGACCTGGTTAAGTATATAATCACTGCAGTGGAGTCTGGACAGCGCCGTCACACCAAGATTTCCCTAGCCGAGTGCACTACTCAGGACGGCCTCCTATACCACCTAGATCGGCTCTATATACCTGAAGGAGAGCTGCGGATGCAGCTGATCAAGGAACACCATGATACCCTGGCTGTGGGTCATCCTGGGGTAGCTAAAACGTTAGAGCTGCTAGCTAGGCAATATACGTAGATTGACTAATGGAAGGAGGTGGAGCGGTACATACGGAATTGCCATGTCTACAAGCGTGCCAAACCCACCTGCCACGCTCTGTATAGTACCCTGAAGCCCCTAGAAGTCCCAGAACAACCCTGGCAACACCTGACTATGGACTTCGTCACCGGATTGCCGGAAGACTCGGGATTCAACGCCATCTTGATGGTAGTGGATCGGTTAACGAAAATGAGGCATGTGATACCCTGTCGAGACACCTGCTCGGCCCCCGAATTAGCATCCCTCTACCTGGATAATGTCTTCTGTTACCATAGCCTCCCAGCGTCGATTGTCTCAGACCGTGGCCCTCAGTTCATTGTCGACTTCTGGAAAACATTCTGTGAGCTATTGGGTATTAAGTACACCTGTCTACAACATATCACCCTCAGACTGATGGCCAGTCAGAACGTATGAACACTATCATGAAGCAATATCTGAGGGCGTACATCAATTACCAGCAGAATAACTAGGTTTCATTGCTGGCCACCTGCGAATTCTCCGCCAACAACCACTTCTCTGAGACCCTGAAGACCTCCCCATTCATGGCCAATTATGGCTGGCACCCTCAGTTCGTAGACTCCCTGGCACCTCTGCGCAAGGCCAGGGAGAATGCCCTAGCTAAGGAGTTCGCCACGCAGATTTCTGAACTTCACTCTACCCTGAAAGCCGAGCTGGGATATGCGCAAGCCAGGCAAGCTGAATATGCCAACGGATCACGGTTGCCAGCCCCCAAGTATCAGCCAGGAGATAAGGTGTGGCTCTCCAGCTGGCACTTCTGGACGGAACGGCCATCTTGCAAGCTCGACCACAAGTTCCTGGGTCTATTCGAGGTGTTGGCTGCTGTGGGCACTCATGCCTATCGATTGAGGTTCCCCAAGGACATCAAACGCCACCTGGTTGTACACGTATCGGAAATTGAGCCAGCGGCTGACGATCCCCTCCCAGGGCAGAAACACCCCCCTCCTCCTCCTGTGGTGATCGAAGGTGAAGAGGAGTGGGAGGTTGAAGAGGTATTGGACTCAAGGAAGAGGTACAGTCATCTGCAATACAAGGTCAAGTGGTTAGGGTACGAGGAGACTACCTGGCAACCTGGGGAAGACTTGGAAAACACATAGGACTTGGTCACCCTGTTCCACCAACGATACTCGAGGAAACCTCGCCTAGTTGAATGATGTCAGACCTTTTGCATTCTTGTTGTTGTTTGGAGTTGGGGTTCTTGTTTCTACCCTTGTTGTTGTTTTCTGTGTTGATTTTGCCGGTTATCATGCCCAGGCCTCCTAGTTGCTGGAGCTCCAGCCTAAAGGGGGGATAGTGTAACAACCGTGTGTTCAGTTGTCATCACCTGCGATCGCAGGTGACAGGTCATTGCCATTGTTGTCTTTGTCATCACCTGCGATCGCAGGTGATGGGTTATTGTTATCGTTACCTTGCTTGGCTTCCGAGATAGGGAAGCTTATTTCCCCCATTGCCCTAGCCGGGTTATGTATATATAGAGCCTGTCCCTCGTACTGTCATTGGATCCCCATCCAACATCTTGTATATCCAATACAGGACCTTGCCTCTCCCAGCGCTTGTGCACCTCCCTTGTGCACCCCCCCTTGTCTCGTGAACTACTCTGCAGCACAGCTGCCTCCCTCCGACACACGTAGCAACTGCCTCCGCGTGTCTCGTGCCCCTTGCCCTCTGCCTCTCTCGCCCTCGCCCTTGCCACCATCCCAGCCTTTTCCCTAGTCACACACGTAGCGTTCCTACGTGTATATCACCCTAGCCTTGCCCTTGCCCCGGCGTACCCCTTGGTCGCCTTGTCCCCGAAGCCCTCGTTACATGCATAAGGGCAAACGAGGCTAGTCCAAGTCTTCTCTGGCCCTTACTTGACGCCTTCTCGGCCTCTCGAGATCTCTACAATAATGTCAGAACAATATTGGATTACAGGTAGACGATCATAGACACTTGTTGGAGTTCTGGTCTTTTATCTGCATTAGTGCTGGTACCGGCCAGACCACCAGACCCGCCAGACACCCTTTGTCTAATGCGGTAGTTCGCCATCTCATGGAGGAGTAGATAGGCAGTAAGTGTCCTCCTACAGAATTTACTTGTACCTACAAACTGACATCAAGATCAAATGCAGTGCAAATACTGTCATTTTGAGTTTAATAGTGCAGGCCATTATAGTCGACATCTCCGAGTTCAGCACCCCAACCAGCCAGTGATACCTTGCTCTAATGAGCCCATTGTGGACATAGTAGAGCCAGTGACAAATTCCAAACGAAGTCGCACCCTCAGCTCAGTGAAGCCACAATCCTCCAAGCGTCCCAAGAGGAGATTGATTTCTACCACACATGCTCATGATGACAATAGAGATATGCAGCAGGATATTGCGGACTCCCACGGACTTTTTCTGTCACCCCGGAAATGTGAGCAGGGCTCTCAACGTCTTCCACCAGAGCATGCCATAGGCAAAGTTATCAAGGAGTGCATTTTCCGGTATGTTCGAAGCCGGCAGTATAATCCCCTTTCGCCGTTTGCCAATGTGTATGAATACAAGTTGGCACGGTTCTTTCATGATAGTAAGATCTCTTTAAAACAGATTGACAAGTTCTTCAAGAACAATCTACTTCCTATTGACCGACCGGAGACCGCCAGTGTCCAGTTTAAATCTGGCCACACCTGGCGGAATAAGATGCGGGAGCTTATAGACCAACCTCCATGGCATAGGGGAACAGTCGATTTCCACCTTCAATACGGTTGTGCATTCTATTATCGGGACGTTCAGCATACCATAGCATATTTTCTCCAACAGTGGACATTTGCAAGGCATCTGGTATACGAGCCGGTTCAAGATTTTAATAAAGGGGGTAATCAAATATATACAGATATGCATACAGGCAATTGGTAGTGGAGAATGCAGGTATGGTCATAGGTCCAGAGATGTTGGGATGGCAAGCTTACTGAAGACACTGAGAATCCCTCAGATGACCCTCCCAGCAGGTTGTACACTGGTTCCAGTTATACTGATATCGGATTAAACATTTCTCACTAATTTTTCTGGGGATAAGAAATTGTGGCCATTATTCATGTCCATTGGCAATATCCCCTCGCACATTCGAAACAAACCCACAGCACAGGCATGGGTCCTGATAGGCCTTCTACCAATTGGGCTGAAACGCACTAAAGGAATTAAAGGGTTTTCTACTAAGCAGAAGGAATATGATGCACTCAGGGTCCAGCATACAATTTTGGAAGGCATTTTAAAACCCTTAGTTCACATATATGAGGTATGATAGTGGTTTAAATTTGCAGACAGTGAATATCCGTTACTAACTAATGGTGGTAGGGTGGAGGGTACGAAGTGGCCTGCACTGATGAGAAAGTCAGAAATTGTGTCCCGATCCTTTCGAGTTGGCTTGCTGATCACATGGAAAATGTGACCATCCATAGTATCAAAACAAATCGATGCCCCACATGTATTACTACAAAGCACCAATTGGGCATGCTGTCCAAAAGGCCATATTGCACGCGCGATTATGTGGACTATCAGAGGCTATTTCAGGCTGGTAATGTGGGCTAGTACGTGCACCAAAATCCAAAGATGGCGAATAACAGCTAACACTCCCAAGACTGGACAGAGAAGGAATGAAACCATTACGTAATGCACTATGGACACAGAAGGGCATCATACCACCCCTCATAGTACATGGAGATATTCTGCATAATATCCTACTTGGAGTGCTAAAGCACCTAATAGAATGGATTGAGGGGTTTTTACGGAAGCACAAGCGACTCGAGGCTTTTGATAAGATATGGGAGAATATTCCACCGTATCTTGGATACCGTCAACCACAAAAGCGATATCAGCAAATCACAATGTGGAGTGGTGTGGAAATAAGGGGTATTAACCGTGTTATTTTGGCGTGCTTTGTGGCTGCTCTGCAGCAAATACAAGACGTTCCAAGTCTTTCTGCGGCTGGTCAAGCAGATGCCAAGATAGCAATTCGATGTGTGCGAGCTCTCACAGATTTCTGTCTAATGGTACAGTATTGCAGTCACACACCACAAACAATAGAGTACATGAATCAGTATCTACAAGAATTCCATCAGTTCAGGCACATCTTCAGCGAATTTCAGGCAAGTAAGGCAGATCGTGGGAAGGCTGCGAAGGCTTCTAAGGATCTGGCAGAGGCCCAGGTATGGCAGGCTACAATAGATCAGTATTTCAAGCTGACGGCCACTCAGAGGGCCAAAAAAGGTGCAGATGATCGAGAAGAGAGGCAACAAGCAGTCCATGAGATCCTGCAGCAGGGTATGTTAACTTTCCAAAGCTGCACCTTTTGTCGCATTATGATTCACAGATAATCGATTTCGGAACTCTCCCCAGTACTCTACCGAGATAACAGAAGCCCTTCACAAGCCCCTGAAGGATGCCTATCGGCGGTCGAACCACATCGACGCAGCCGAGCAAATCTTGGATACCATCTCAAGAGACTATGCAATCCGCATGCGGAACTTAACTTGGTTGTATGGAGTCGTGATATAAATCTCGGTGCTGACATCTTGGAAATGTTGGCTGACAACGCAGAAGGTGGAGATATATCGGGCGGGAAACAAAAACGGCTTAGTCGACCCGCTGAGCGTCCGACCTTGGAAGGTAAACAGAGTGCAGAAGGTTCCAGCGGTATGCGACTGTCTTCCCTTGGTAGTATCTTGGGTATATCCGGTCTGGCAGAGTGGTTCTGTGAATATTTAAGGATGAATATGGACAGCTCAAGGGGTACACCAGACACTGAAAAGATAGGAAACTACAGATCGTATTATTATAATACACTGGTGATTCCTGTTCCACAGTTCAAGGAGATAGAGAATCAATTCATAGAGTTAGGTGGACTGGGAAAGAGGGTTTCAGGGGGCAGGACAAGTCAAGGGCAGACTGGGTATGGATTTGGTGGAAAGAGCGTGCACTGTTGGAATTGCAAATGGGTCAACTTGACGGAAGGATGGTTGGGCGGTTAGAAGGGCTGTTCAGTGTTCACGACGAAACGCGGAAAGTCCACGAGGTTGCGCTGGTGGTCCTTTTGCGTCTTCAGGGACCAGCAAAGCCAAGTGGGGAGGAGGGAATGATTGGGTAGAACTCAGGGAGGAATAGAAACGACACATGTGATCCGAATTGCGGACATTGAGGGGATGGCTCATCTTATCCCATTGGAGACTGGGAAAACATAGTTGGTAAACAATAGAATAGATCTGAATATGTGGAATGAATTATATGCATGAAATGATAAATGAGCTGTGAGGGTGTACAATGAGATCGTAAATATTGGTGACTACGAGAAAATGGATGGGAAGGGGAAACACCAGACACAAAAGAGACAGCAGAGGGTCCTGGGAGGCAAGGAGTCGGGAAGGCATGTACAGGACGCACAGGGAGGCAAGAGGTCGGAAAGGTATGTACAGGGTACCTCGGGAGACAGATGGGAGATTGGGATGTGAGTGGCAGGACATCGGAGGCAGCAAAATATAAGTGTCTCCAAGAGACACTATAGGGCCGTCAGGGAGCCAGAAAATTCTTGGTAAGGCACAGGATGCCCTCAGAGACAGGAAGTCGGGCAGGTACGTACAGGGTGCCTCAGGAGACAGATAGGAGACGTGGGAGGCAGCAAAATATAAGTGTCTCCGGGAGACACTATAGCGCCGTCAGGGAGCCAGAAAATTCTTGGTAAGGCACAGGATGCCCTCAGAGACAGGAAAGTCAGGAAAGGACGTACAAGGTGCCTCGGGAGACAGATAGGAGACGTGGGAGGCAGCAAAATATAAGTGTCTCCGGGAGACACTATAGCGCTGTCAGGGAGCCAGAAAATTCTTGGTAAGGCACAGGATGCCCTCAAAGACAGGAAAGTTAGGAAAGGACGTACAAGGTGCCTTGGGAGACAGATGGGAGACATGGGAGGCAGTAAAATATAAGTGTCTCTGGGAGACACTATAGCGCCGTCAGGAGCCAGAAAATTCTTGGTAAGGCACAGGATGCCCTCAGAGACAGAAAGTCGGGCAGGTACATACAGGGTGCCTCGGGAGACAGATAGGAGACGTGGGAGGCAGCAAAATATAAGTGTCTTCGGGAGACACTATAGCACCATCAGGGAGCCAGAAAATTCTTGGTAAGGTACAGGATGCCCTCAGAGACAGGAAAGTCAGGAAAGGACGTACAAGGTGCCTCGGGAGACAGATGGGAGACATGGGAGGCAGCAAAATATAAGTGTCTCTGGGAGACACTATAGTGCCGTCAGGAGCCAGAAAATTCTTGGTAAGGCACAGGATGCCCTCAGAGACAGGAAGTCGGGCAGGTACGTATAGGGTGCCTCGGGAGACAGATAGGAGATGTGGGAGGCAGCAAAATGTAAGTGTCTCTGGGAGACACTATAGCACCGTCAGGGAGCCAGAAAATTCTTGGTAAGGCACAGGATGCCCTCAGAGACAGGAAAGTCAGGAAAGGACGTACAAGGTGCCTCGGAAGACAGATAGGAGACATGGGAGGCAGCAAAATATAAGTGTCTCTGGGAGACACTATAGCGCCATCAGGAGCCAGAAAATTCTTAGTAAGGTATGGGATGCACTGAGAGACAGGGAGACAGGAAGTTGGGAAGGTGCGTATAGGATTGTAAAGTGTTGTATGGGGGACTGGACAATCAGATTAGATTAGATAAGGATCCAATCTAATCAGATAATCTCAGGCTAGTAATATATACTACAAAGTAGATTACTAATAGTGTATTGTTCAGTCTCACTATTAAAGTTATTACCAGTAGCATAAGATTACTGTAATAGGTAAAGTAGTATAGGAGTGCCAAAGGCACTTAGAAATTAACCAGTGGAACTTCTATATTGATTGTACTCTAACTATGTTCTGAGTTCTAACTATCTGTCCAACTGAAGGGAAATTCAGGGGACTATATGTGTTTCCAACGGGGCAGTGCTGGGGCAGTGCTGAGGCAGTACACCATCATCTGACCCTTACATGTGATAAAGATCAGCATCATCTGATCCTCTAGATAGTACTTCCAAATACTATCTAGTACAAAATAGGTTAAGTCTTAACTTTAACTTATACATGTGAAAGCATGTGAAAGTATGTGAAAGCATGTGAAATATTAGCAAGGCAGGCAGCACACAGAATGTTGTGTGTTTTGAGATGCTTGCTGAGTAAGAAAATACATAAGAAATACATTTGTGAGGGAGAGGGTTAGTCATGGGGTATGAGTAAGCCACTTCCTTACATGCCTCCCTGTTTAGATAAAAACTCCATCCTAAGAAATAAACAGGGAAGATGGGTTATGTACATTAGTAGTTAACATTCAACCCATAATACCTATTGTTCCTGTCCATATAGGTACTACTTCCTTCAGCTCCAGTATCATACCTGACATTATTATACCCTTCCTTGAAGTCCCTATCAAAACTTGTTTGAGTAAAGAAATGTTTAAGCATTAATTGGGGTATGTCCATCTCTTTTCCTTTGCCTTTGTCAATCTTGACTGCATTAGATGAAACAAGGGGAGCAAGGACTTTTTTTCTTTCATCATCAAAGCCATTGTCTGACTCATCACCCTCAGATCCAGATCCTGGGTCCTCACTGCCACCTCCAGCCACACCACTAGAACTCCTTCTAGACTTCTTGTCAGGAGTCTTACTCTTTTTGGTATGTGTTGGCTTTTTCCTGTCTTTAGGTGGTGGTGGCATGTCTTTTTCAGATATTTCTTCTATATCTGTTTCATAATCCTCATCTTTCTCTTCCTCATACTGCACACTTTTCCCATTACTCTTGCCTCCAGCTTCAAACAGTTTCCTTCCTATTTCCTCATGACTTTCTACAGGTTCTGTTATTGGAGGCACTATTTCTGGAGTTTCCAGATCATAAAGGTTACCCATAAGTATCTACTATGTCAGGAAAGGCCAGTTTAATGCTAGCCATGGAACTCCTTTACATAGGTTATAGGTAGGGTAAGGCCATACTGCCTTTGAGGTAGATGAGAGTTGAAAGTCCATTTGAACTGACTTGTCAAATTGTTCTTTCTATTGAAAAATCATGAACTTTTTTGCTGCTTCAGCTAATAGTTCCTTTTTTCTTTTTGACAATATGTTGTTTATTGTTAGGTATATAAATACCTGTGATATCCTTTGGTACCATGATGACTCATTTTTGTCCCAAAAGGCTTTTGTTGCAGGAGGTGTTACAATCCTTACTTCAGGCATTGATGAATTAGGCCCAATGACTATTTCCCTTGTTTCTATTTCTTTTTCTGGAATGTCTTTCCCAGCTGGAACTTTCTTTTTAGGGGTATTGACTAATTTAGCCTTGAGTGCTTCTAGCTCCTCACTTGTCATTGCCTTTCTCCTGCCTTTCCTAGCTCTTCCTCCTCCTTCTATTACACTAGTACTTTTTTGTTTAGGAGTCTCCATGTCTATCAGATATTATACTACTGATTCCTTGGACTCTGTTTCTTCTATTCCTACTTTCTTTAAGGTGGATCCTGATGAGGAAGGATCTACTTCTTATCAGCTTCCTTCTTATCCTCTTTCTGTTGCTTCTGATACCAAGGTTGACTATGGTAAGGGAGAGAGGAGCATCAGGAAAGAAAATAGTTTGTCTCCAGTGTCTCTAGAGACTGTATTGCCACTAGAGACAAGGCGTGTCTCCACGATTGGCAGAATGTCTCCCAGTGTCTCCAGGAGACACTGGGAGACACTGGGAGACATATGGGAGACACTCAGGAGACACCTAGGAGACATAAAAGACACAAAAGACACCAGAGACAACCCTGTCTCCTGGAGACACCACCTGGCGTCCCGATACCACTTTTTTCTTGCTGATGAGGTTGAAGGGTAAAAGGGTTACTTTTGTTGATGAGATTGTTGTGGGAGCAGGGTTTCCTTTAAATGCTGGAAAGAAGGTTGAGTGGAAGGATAGGGGTTGGACTGCTAGGTACTTGTGTTCTTTTTGGAGGGAGAGGTACAGAAACTTTCCTTGTTCTGCTTACTGGGAGAATTCCCAGTTTTTCTTTAGGCTAGGTAGAGAGTGGGGCTGGGATACTCTCTGGAGTTTGGATGTTGATAGGACTTGTTCCTATAATCCACACCCTTATTGGACTTCTGAGGCAGTTTCCAGGTCTCAGAGTTTCCAAATTAGGTAGTTTTGTTTTCTTTTGCTACCTTTTCTATTTCAATTAAGGTTTTTGACTTCTTTACTTCCTTAATTGATTTTTCAGCCTTCTCTTTCTG
Organism: Terfezia claveryi; assembly: GCA_015179025.1. Taxonomy (NCBI): domain Eukaryota; kingdom Fungi; phylum Ascomycota; class Pezizomycetes; order Pezizales; family Pezizaceae; genus Terfezia; species Terfezia claveryi. The sequence goes on from WHUX01000006.1 coordinate 22,027, forward strand.
TTGGAGCTTCCTAAAATAGTCTCTTGCTATTCTTTTTGCTTTTCCTTGAGTAAGGGACAAGTCTTTTGAAGGTTTCCCAAGCTTCCTACTTGTATTTCTTCTCAAGTGATTCCAACTAGCTCCTACAGCTCTTTTCCTGCTTGCCAGTTTCAGGATTGTGCTACTTCTTGTAGGCTTTTACTGATTGCTATTTGTTGAATAGTCTTACTGTTGCTATTTGGGGGATAGTCTTACTGCTGACTGTCAGACTTTGGTGCTACTATGCTCTGTGCTGTAGGCTTATACTGGCTTTAGTTTCTACTCTTGTTGGTAGAAACTTTGTTGATTAGGTAAGGTTGATCAGGCCTTCCTAGTTAGGTAAGAATCAAGTTCTTAGGTTAAAAAAATGTAAAGTGTTGTATGGGGGACTGGACAATCAGATTAGATTAGATAAGGATCCAATCTAATCAGATAATCTCAGGCTAGTAATGTATACTACAAAGTAGATTACTAATAGTGTATTGTTCAGTCTCACTATTAAAGTTATTACCAGTAGCATAAGATTACTGTAATAGGTAAAGTAGTATAGGAGTGCCAAAGGCACTTAGAAATTAACCAGTGGAACTTCTATATTGATTGTACTCTAACTATGTTCTGAGTTCTAACTATCTGTCCAACTGAAGGGAAATTCAGGGGACTATATGTGTTTCCAACGGGGCAGTGCTGGGGCAATGCTGAGGCAGTGCACTATCATCTGACCCTTACATGTGATAAAGATCAGCATCATCTGATCCTCTAGATAGTACTTCTAAATACTATCTAGTACAAAATAGGTTAAGTCTTAACTTTGACTTATACATGTGAAAGCATGTGAAAGCATGTGAAAGCATGTGAAATATTAGCAAGGCAGGCAGCACACAGAATGTTGTGTGTTTTGAGATGCTTGCTGAGTAAGAAAATACATAAGAAATACATTTGTGAGGGAGAGGGTTAGTCATGGGGTATGAGTAAGCTACTTCCTTACAAGGATGCCTTGGGAGACAAGAGGTTGAATAAGTACATACAGGATGCTCTGGGAGACAGGTAGGAAATTGCGATTCTAGTGAGAGGTCATAGGAGACAGGAATAATATAAGTGTCTCCAGGAGACACCACCTGGCGTCCTGATGCCACTTTTTTCTTCCTGATGTACTAATCCTATATTGAGATCTCCGGATCTGCTAAGTCTTATATCTTGAGCGACATGCTCCTAGCCAGGTCTATAAGGCCCCGAACGAGCCTCTGCGGCCCCGAACGAGCCTCTGCGGCCCCGAACGAGCATCTAAGGCCCCGAACGAGCTCAAAGCTCAAAAGCCCCATCCGAGCTCAAAGCTCAAAAACCCCGATCGAGCTCATAAGCTCAAAGACCCCCCGCCTTGGGCGAAGACTCAAGCTAGCACTCCAGGTGCTAAAGACCCAAACGAGCGTTGCGAGCGCCCAAGACCCGAATGAGCACCCCGAGCGTGTAAATGAACAAGACCCCCCTTACACAGGCAAGTCGGGTTGGATAGCTGGGAAAGCATGCATTGAACCTTTTCCTGTGACATTGGCTTTTTCCTACTGGGTTTTGCTGCGCAGAGGTTTTTAATAGCAATGGCATGTAGGATACCCCCCCCTATCAAGATTACCCCAGATCTGTGGATCCTTCAGATGTTCTGGATCTACGATCCATATATGTGTCGCACCTCATGTTGAGATACCCAATCTGATGTTTAAGCATTGGTATGACACTACTATGTTTGAGAGAATACCCCCGTCCTTCCGAGCCTCTCTACAGGCCCAGGGTCCCCACAGAATATGCAAGACTGTTTAGGCACTATTATCGTGGACCCAGTGTCCAATGTTGTCGGACCCAGTGTCCAATGTTGTCGGGGTTGACCAAATGTATGGAACATGCCCTATTGTCTATGCCGAAAACATGAACACATAGATCAGAGGGATGGTGAAGTTGGTCGGTCGGGACGCCCTCTAGCAGAGGGGGAGTACTGTTATGGCTGAGATTATGCAGACCGGGCCGGCGCCACCCGATGGTGGGTGGCCTGAAGTCAACCCCGCTTTCCTATATATTTGCCCATGTCTTATATCTAGTTCTTGTTCTCTAAGACTCAAGCGAAGTCTTGTATCGCTGGGTTACTTTACTTTATCGAATGAATCAGTCTATATTCTTCGCACTGTATATCCAGTTAGGCCCGAGCAAGTGATTTTATCCCTATATATCGATATTCCAACAGATATCACCGTGATCACTAGCTCGCCCCTAATAAAGTGTTTGAATGGGGAGAAGTGATTTGACGCCCCACTGTCTACCAACTATTTCCCTGAATCATCTCCAGGATTTACACCTCCTTCATTTATTATATTTCCTCTTTTGCTTTCTATGGAGTATGTGTATTCATCCCCAAAAGAGTCTTTTCCTCTTAATACTGATGTAAAGCCTGCTATTTGATGATTATTCATGTTCGTTGATCCTGGGCCCATGAAAATTGAACCGTCATTCATGATTGTTTGTTGGCTTGCGTGTAGTTAGGCTTGGTGTCGAGGTTGATGTGGTGGAGGTCCTGAAAGGAAGCTTGGATTTTGGTAAGCTATCTGGTAGGTTGAGACATTAGTGTTTCTTGGATACGGTTCTAGATAGGTTAACTGGGCATTAGCTGAAGTAAGGGCATTAGGGGCTTGTGTGTGTTGGGTTTGATTTCTGTTGGACGATGTTCTCTGTCTCCTCCATTCCTCTTTCTCTACCATCTATCTTGGTTTGAGGTAGGGGTGCTTTAGCCAACAGTTTTCTTCGCCATAGCCATAGTTTGTGCAGATTGGGCATGGTGGGCCTACGTTTCTTCTCATGTTTTGGTCCTGCCTGGTATATGGTTCGATTCACTAATTTTAACTATTATTAGTACATTGAGGACCTAGAGTATGATTTGTTGCACTAGTATTGATGGTTCTACAGTGAAAAGAGGGTATTGTGTAGTATAACAATGTTGTTGTGTTGGACATTGCTGTTGCCATTGGTCCATGTATTGATTCTGGAGTGATTTGTCTTGGGGCCACTTAATAGCTTGTGGTGTTGACATTCCCAGAACCACTAGCAACGACTTGTTATTGGACGTTTTGAACTGGTGTGTTTGTGATTGTGTTGTTCAAATAGTCGTTTTCTGTGGCCAGTAGTTGTTGTGTGACTATATCTACCATTAGTATGCCACTTCTTGCCCATAGTGAGTACTTTAGGTTCATGAATTCTTGTCCTAAACCATTTAATATACAGTAAGCAATCCTGTTGTCAGATACTTCGACTCCTACGCTATTCAGCTGAGTTGCTAATGCAGATACTTAACCTATCCACTATTCCATATTCTGCTCCCATGATTTTCGAGCTTGTCCGAAAGCTTCTTCCAATCTCATGACATTGGTAATATCATTTGAAGCGTATCTTGCTGAAAGGGTTTCCCATACTTGGATACCTGTCCTCGTATTAGCACAAAGGCGAGCTTGATCTCGTTCATAAGACAAATGGATTAGTGAGTAGGCATGTTGCTGTTTCTTGTTCCAAACAGCTCTCTCTTGGACGTGTGCCGCAGGTAGAATATCCTCGTGCATGGTATCCCAAAGGTCTTTTAGGATCAGTAAAGAACGCATATCATCTGCCCAGTCTTGATAGTTGGTGCTATTGAGTTTGACGATTTTTGTCACGTCTACTCCATTGGAGGTGGCCATTTTTTGAGAATGTGAATGTGGAGGTGAGTGAAAATAAAAGTAGCAACGTCTCAAAAACGCGACCGGATCATAACCTAGAAGGTCTGAAGTGTGATGATCCTATCGATATATTCCTTGTCTCAAGAAGAAGAAAGAGAAGAGGTTTCTTGGATCCCCAGGTTTCAACCTTATGGGTCCGCTAGCAATGATGTCCTAATGACCTAATCTGGGAGTAGTAGTGTTGTCACCGGATCCTTCATGCATTCCTCTAGTCCTTTACACTTTGCTTCCGGCTTCGTTTCAGACCCTGGAAGTTCTAGTACTTTAGCTCCGCTACCCTAACCTGCTTGTCTACGGATCGCCTTCTGCTCTTGCTTCGTCTGCAACTATCCATCTGGGATCCCATATCCGGATATGATAAGGATTATTAAGGTAAGTGAAACTTGAATGTATGTGGTTGGAGGCTGATTAGTGGTTATAGAATGGCTGGACAGGTTCCTGATTTCTGTTGGAGAGTGTAACTGCTAGGACAAAACGTGATCACTGGGTGCTAGGTTTGCCTAGACATCAATTGTACGCTCACAATTTCGATATTCTGGCAAACTCAATGAGAACGTCAGCCAATGGAATGCAACAAGCAGCTAGACAGTTGCAAAAAATGCTTCCAGTGATAAACGTAGTTGCTCAACTAGACCGGATGGAGGGATTACTAAACCGATATTGAGGTTTTCCGTGTGGACATGAATCGAAAGTATGCGAGTCTTATTAGTTCAGGGGCAAGATCTTTAACTTGACGTAGAAAAGAGATACAAATAATTTCACGACAATCTTGAACTCGAAATCACCAGCGATACTACTCTGTTAGAGCCACTGGTTGGTCGAGATGGTCAGGAAATTCTAAACTTTCCGGACGTCTGCAGATATTCATAATATGGATAATATGCATGATATGATACACTGAAGGCTTATGTATAGCACAACAACTAACCTAGATATTGCTACTAGGCGCAGCTGTTAACAATATTCTCAATTCTTTTGATTTGTCTTTTGGTGGTAGGATTGAAGTCCGAAATCCGGATTCGTCGACATGTCGGGTTGACTGTCTTGTAGGGGTGTAGGGGACATGTCTACATTGCTGATGGGGGTAGCATGCTGTAATGGCATTGAGAAGGGCATGGTGTTCTTTGTCTCTTCTTTCTTCATCTTCAAACAAGAACAGTGGGTCTTTATTGGCGTTTTGCTTATTACCAATGAATAGGATTATTAATATTTCTTTAAATTTCTTTCCTCGTAGTTACGATCTGGAGTTTATGAATAGTTAAGAAGATGTTTAGATGTTTTTATACTTTTTAATTTAGTTATAGTTCTGATGTGATTATTTATTTTATGTTTTGTTGGGGGTGTTGGAATTAATAGTCATGTGTGAGCGGAGCGAACCTTAGACACTCGTAGAGGAGCGAACTTTTGTTGTAGGGTTACGGAGGTAGCCCTCACACCTCACTTATTGCATACTACACTGACTAATCACTCAAAGATAAGTTACTACGATGGAAATTATCATTTATTAACTAACTACCCTCACGATACTACCTAACTAAAGTAATACCTCCACTGTACGTAAGGGGGCTGCGCCCCCCGACACCCCCAACGGATCATAAATAAATCTAGGGGAAAGGGACGGGATTTCTGAAATAAAAAATCTCGGGAAGGGGACACACAACAGAAAACAAGCAAAACAACAAAACAAAGAATTTAACTCTGAACACAATAAACTCTGAACTCCGTACCAAATATAAAAGTTGCTCCCAGAACACCATATGTATACCAACGAACTAAATAAATAAACTTGAACTCCTGTACCAAATAATTTAATCCATAACATCCACTACCTTCTATTGAAACAAAAATGAATCAACAACAAACATATACCTTAATAAACTTTCAGCTATTTCTTGTGATAAAACAAACAAACTTCCATTTAACCACTGATATGGAATCTCCCAATTTAAAATAAAACAACCTAAAACACAATGTTAACTAAAAACATTCAAATAGCAACACATTGGTCCCGAGACACAGTTTTCCCGGGTCTCGAATTAATCTTAAATTTCTGTAACTTGATAGAGTGTTATTAAGTGATTACAAGGTAATTGAGACCGCATAGGCCTGATATGGCAACGATCCCTAGGAATATGAGAAACATCCTGCACAACGTTAACGAATGTGGTTGCAAATATACCTTATCCAAGCCTTGACACGGGGAATATTGTTCTTAACATCCCTCAATATTTCTTGTTCCAAAGAGTTGGTCGGCCTATCTCATACACGTAGGACCATGGGTGGTAGTTCATGTGGTATGCGGGGGATAATATGGAAGAATTCAGTTGGATACTGTGGGAAGTTGATGTTCCCACCTTTATATTGCCCAAAACCCCAATTATATACTTGGATTACTGGATATACGAGAGCTAACATCATAGCCTCAATAATAGGTGTCGGTATCCCTAACTTATCCAATTCATGTGGTATTGCCCTGGGGACATGTCGTTTTCAGCTGAGAACTTATAGGTTCCCGACCAAGAAAGAGCAGACCGCTCGCAAATCCTTATATCTCCTACTATCCGAATTTTTGTCCCAATTCCGGCCTCCTCACAAAATTGTACACTCCCCCAATTGAAGATCTGCTAATGATTTGGCGAAATCTTCTAAAGTCCTCCTATATGAAGCGAATTCTCGTTGCCGGTGGAGATGGAGGGGCTCCTTTTCTAAGCTCTCTTCTCTCAAGCTCTGCTCTCTCAAAATCTCCTCTCTCTTCCGCTGCAAACCGGCTAGTAAGACCAATATACTATATGTTTTATATGGAATCCTCACCGTCATCTTCACAATTCTCTTGCTCCTACACACAGATTGCATGTCTTGCAATAAGTGTCTACTGAAATAAAAGTACACTTCGTTCCAATTTCAAGAAAATTGACAACTTCGTTGCCAATTAAGAGAATTATGCTACGACCGTAGTCTGACTTGCACTAGCCCCTCGGTATCTACGACCGTAGGGAGAGGAGTGAGTATATGTGAATTTAGTAATCAAGTGAGGAGACGATGTCGGCTTTAGTCTCATGAACTTATTTCCTATTTGACAACCGCAAAATATATATATACCTAATATATTTACAAGACACTAATACTAATTGTGCCTATACTATGCAATAGCATGCGGGTTTAGGTAGAATTAGTATACCACCGGCATGCGAAATGCCAAACGGGGTAAAAGAAGCATGATATGTAACAGCCATCACTAGGAATCCATTACCGGTCACTGCGCAAATCCACCCTCTTCCTTCCTCTGTTGAAATCATAAGCCTCAATTGAGAGCCAGTATCCCCTCATCTTCAGGTGACTCCCAATGGCTACTTTCCTGTCAAAAAACAACAACGGAGCTGGTGGCTTTACCAAATCTCCGGTTACCTCCCAAGAGCCAACGTGCCAAATAACCTGGACAAAATCTTTGTCCGATCGAACAGAGTTCGTCAAGAGCTGAATAATATATTAGCTGTGTACGAATATGCGTGTGACCATGACCAGCCAGTTTATATCTTTAAGGCATGACACACGTACAGGGATTCAAGTTCCAAACTTGATTGGAAAGGCCTGCCACACCCAGATTCCTTTATACTTGAAACATGCCAGCTATTATAAACATGAACTTATACGTTTCTTTAGTGATAGTGAATGGTAAGGAGGGGATTATGGTCGACATTGTTATTGATAACCAAAGTTCTCATGTCTATCAGGTCCTAGAAATTTCAGAGCTTTTTGGGATTGATGTTTGTCTTATCGATGCACCACCAAAGTGTTTATTAGTGAATGGTGATAGCCCACGGCACAAGACTTTATCTGATTTGGATGATGGCGTATTTCCTATTTTTCCAGTTTCATTCGCAATCCAGTTGAAGGGGGGGATGGAACTTGTAGTATTAGGGCACAACAGGATCCTCAGTTTCTTCGCTGACGCCAAAGTCCATCCATATTTTGCTATCACAGATTATAAGGCGTAAGGGAGAACATTCAATAAGGTTTATTTCTCTTTAGAGTACTAGAACCGTAGCATCAAGACTATAGCGATCTCAAGATAACTATCGTATGACATTGCATTGTTCTTAACAATGTCATTGATTAATATTATATTAATCCCTTAATCTTTCATAAAAACGTGCCGCGGGGCGCGAATTATATTTTATTAGGAAAGTGACTTACTCTCACTTTACCAGCTTTTTAAACTAGTTTAAAAGTGTCCCAAGGTACGAGAAGAGAGTGCTTTACGGAGGAATGCGTAACTTGGCGCTTTTCCCACTTTCCATTTTTTTTTTCCAGCGAAGCAGTCCTTTCATTTTACTTCTGCCCCCCCAGCTGGAATATCCACACACTTTGTTAGGGGAGAAGTTAAATATAAGCACTTTCTTCGAAGGGAAAGTGACTTCCTGTCACTATTTATTTTATTTAGATATAAAATATGTGTTATTACTTTGAATACACACGATCTCCTCTCTTCACGATTCCTCGCTCATAACTTCGTAATCTTACACTCGGGAGACACGGGTCACTTGATAACCAATTCCCAGCTCTTTTACCCTTCCTCGGTTTTGCCCATTTTGCCATATATGGATTTCCCTGGTCTCAGTTCATGTCCGCCCAATTTACCATTCCAGGTTCCCCACATTCCTCATGACATTGGCTTACATGAGGTATTCCTACAGAAAGGCGAAGTATAGAGGACTGGTAGAGAACCACATCTGTGGCCGGGGGATGCGATGCATTGGCCCCCTGTCGTTCCAGCATCATGAGTCTTGTGCTGAAGTATATTATGCAGTGCATTCCCTCGCTCCGCTCCTTTCAGGACGCTCATCGGCTTCGCCTCGGTACCCTAACCCCTCTACTCCGTTATAGGTAGTCTGGTTGGCACAACACCCCGTTACTTTAGTTGGAGGATCAGATAAAGATTAGTTTGATTTATTTATTTTGTACTCGCCTTCTATTTATTTTATGTTGCATTCCCGAGATTGTTATGTTGGGGGGGTCGGGGCCGCAGCCCCCTGACGTATAGTGAGGTCTCTATAATTGTTTATTTTCTAATTGGATGGTATCGTGAGATTTAATTGTGCGAGCAGGGTGGAGGATACTTGATAATATTGTTCCCGAGGCATGCATCTATAACACCTTTCAAAGGCGCAAGCAATATTGGCCTGCATGCAGGAGGATCGCACAGCAGCCCTCCATTATTGGTCACCCATCTGTCCCCTTCCCTCATGTGTAGCTGATTGAATCTGATTAATACCAATTTCATATCTGATTCTTCCATGCACTCATAACGTTCATGACATTTGTATATAAATTGAGATGACTATGCATTGCCTTCCTTCCCGTCATTCGATTGACGTAATCGGTCGCCCCGATTTCCATGAAATCCCATGGGATACGTACCCGGTTATAATGTACCTAGCTATGTACTTACCCTGAACGCATTTCTAAAAAACTAACCTTTTTCAATTCCGTAGAATATCCTACCTTGCTCCCACTCTCCCCGGACTAATTGCAAGGGTTAAGGGATTATGGTTATTTTCCTATGTAGACTCAAAGTATGCAGGCATCGAGAATTTGAGCCATAAGCGCCGTGCTCCAGCCTAGACTGGTAGTGGAGAATTTTTTTCCTGCAACAAGAATGTCTAAATGTAAGCAGCCTCTACCATATTCAGCGACCTCGAGACATTAACCCTCTCAGTAGACCACTAAGATGGCGCTGCGCAGTCTGATTGTATTTGTGGGAATGTTATCCACAAACCATAGCCAGATTTATCACGAACTGATGTGCTTCATCTTGAGTCTGGTAGGCATTAGGAATTGGAGACCCTCCAAGAATCCAGACCAGTCAGTGTGATGCCTCAACGAAATCGAGCCGAGGCAGCTCAAGTATGTGCATCTCTAGTTCTATATTCTTCTGGGCCAATATGATTGTCGTGTGGAACAAACGGGGAAAACACGTGACCTGTGAGCTGGGATCAGAATTTGCGTCTCCTCGGATGATCTGCATTCCTGCCGGTACAGTGTGTATATTTGTTAGCTTCAAGTTCAGCGCCAGACATTTTGCCTTCCGTAGCCCAGGATATCGATAACGTCATGTCAATACCAAATATTCCCACCGAAGTCAGCACGCAGATCCATGAACACTATACCTCCCCAAACTCCGCTCTCAAGAGCAGTCTGAAAAAATTCAGCAGTGTCGTTGGATATCCCTTCAACCTCTGTATTTCATGGCCTTCTTTATATGCGGTCTATGCTCCATCATTCCCCCTGGAAACCTCCTTCATACCCACCGTAAGCTCCTTCATCATCAAAATGCTAGAATCGCTCATCGAACATCTTGAGGAGGCGGACGAGGAAGGGGGTTTCCAGGAGCAGTGGCTGCGCATATGCGATGAATACCCTTCGGTTTACCAAGCGGGTATGCTTGTGCGTGCAAGAAATGTGAGTAGGCCAAAGTGCTATTTCGCAAGGCCTCGGCAAAACAGTCTATACAGATGGATTTTGGACTTGCCGCGAGGGTGGGATAAGCAGGCGTTTGCCTTGTGGGAAGGAAGGGAGATTTGGGTCTTGGAGAGTGAACCAGATCCTGAGATTGAGTCTCCGGCGGCAGAGATGGTAGCAACAGGTGGGGGTACATATGTTACTCCTCCAGCCAGCGTACCACAGCTAATGAAGGCCGCTACAGATGAGTGGAGTTTGGTGAGCGGTGATATCGAAGGTGGTCATATCCATGGAGGTGACGAGTCCGAGTTACCCTCACAAATCTGTAGCGAGCTGCCAAAATTGAGTGCCCTGCCTCCACCTGACCGGCTATTTAGCAAATTCCTGGCAACATATAACCACCTGCTTATCATGCATGCAAACTCAGCCTCGGTCGATATTCAGTGCACTCACCAGTCAACTCTTGAGCTGATTTGCTCTTATTTTACCAAACATGCACGGATAAATCAAAACAAAACCAATTTTCCTCCGTTCGTCAAGATTGAACTACTGAAGAGCATGTGGGGAGTTCCTCAATCTCCCAGTCAGGGCGCTGAGTCAACTTCAACCCAAGGGTCGGCCTTAATGGAGCCAATGGAGATGCTGAGATTTCATTGTAGGGAGGAGATAAACTATGGAGCAAGATTGGATCATGCATATATAGTAGGCTTCGTGGAAGGTGTATGTGGATATAGGCTAGTTGATGGATGCACTGGTGAATCAGGCAGATGGGTTTTTCGACGCCAATTTCTGACGCTTTGAGGCTTATCGTTTTTCTACTCAGTATTGAGCCACCGGGAAACCCGAGTGCGATCATACCTGTTGACCCAGACTGAAATGTGAATGCTGTTTGCAGTGCCCCATAACCTTTGATTTGCCAGAGCCAGGAAGCTCTGCAAAAACAGTTTGTGCACTTTTTCGCGAAACTGGTTGGCACGAAATGCTGCCTGATGGAACTCCCAATTGTACAACGGCCCTGGGGCCTTAAAAGGCTGTCAGCAGCGCAGTTGCCGTGGCTCATAATGGAGGGACCTAATAATATATGAGGCATCTCTATTATGCTCTAATGCTGGCTGAAACCTACGAAATAGCAGAAAGGCTTCGATCTATCGCGGACGTAATTGCAGCCGAAGCGATAGAAGATCGGTGCACGCTACTACCAACATGACCAGTTACTGTGCTCGCACCGTTCTCAACGGCGCCTCCTACGTGAGTTCGAAGGCTACGTGACGTCCAGGTTTACGTCACATCGTGGGTTCGCAATATGCGAGGCTTCCTGAAGTCACATATAGGAGCACCTTCAGCTAATGATCCCGCATTCCCGGTCTCTTTACATCTACGTTTCTCCCGAGTACGTATTATATTCAAGATTATGTCTGCCACTACCATTCGTAGATCCGATCGGGTGGCTAGGCCCACGGTATGAGCTCCTGAATTTAAGTGGCATCCCGTGAAAACGGCTCCGGGTTGAGATTATCCCCGCTGATCTCGAATATATGGCTCACTGGTTTTGACCTTTTCAGGCCAAAAACGTCTATCACCACCCTCTCAAACAGCACTCCATCAACCCCACCGGCTTTTTCCGTGATGGTTTCTGTGATGTTCGTAGCCCGTATAATTTCATTTCTCGTTGGAGATCCTGACACCTCATGTCCAATACCTTGTTTAGACCGACCCAGCCGACGTTGGCAATCACACTGTTGCTGTGCAGCTCACACCCGAGTTCCTGGAGTTCACTTCCGAGCGTGGCAATAATCTCAACCGTGTTCCCGGCCTACACCCTTATTCCCGGTGGTGTCTTTGCGCCGGACGCTGGAAAGAGGCCTACGATGCATATAAACGGGGAGAACTTGGGCGCCATGGTGTACCCCCCGTAGACCTAGCAGCTACGCATATGAGGGCATTGAATACTCTCAAACTAGACGAGATGAAGGAATTCGCGCTAGCAGACAAGGAGGGTGCTTCAAAGGTTGAAGAGGACGTGTATCATGGCATTAGGGACGAAGATCGACGTAAGACATCCAGGGTTGGTGGTGTGAAGGTTGAATGGAAAGCTTGAAGTTAAAGGAAGGCTGCTGGGTTCCTGTCACAACTTCTGTCTGCAGAAATATTTGTAAGTTATATATATTGAACAGTCAGCAGTGGTGCGCCTGACGGATGCCCTATGGTAATACTATGGTAATATAATTGCACATGATTCACTTTCTATTCATGTTGAGCATCAGTTAGATGGTTGCACGACCCGTAAGCAGTAAAGTTACTGGAAGAGGTTCTAAACACTGTCCAAATGTTCTTTACTTCTCATGCCAATATAGGCGAGTGCTCCCACTTGTGCCAACTACAGTATGTAGACTCCCCTCCCCTGAACTAGGGATGAGTCCCCAAGGCGCTCTCGGTAAAACAGACCGTTAATCTTAAAAAATCGGCTCTAATCAAAACCCTTCGCTCGCATGACGTTTAGCTACGGCCGTTTAGCGTGTTTCAGATTTCGAGACTCGTCATATTGCAGGGATGATAGATAAAGTTCTTGTGTGTGCCGGGGTTGATAACCACTCCGCTAACCAGCTTGATATTGAGAACCGCCCTGGCATTCCACCAGAGCAAAGTCAGTTGGCTCAGGTGTCGCGCTGAAAGTGTATGAGAGAGGGATGGGCGGGGGATGAGCGACTGTCTGATAGCTGTTGATGTTGTTTGCTAATGCTTTCGGCGTGATGACGGTAGTCTAAGCTTAACGGTCGGGACTGGATGTGCTTGTGCAGGTAGAACTTTCTGTTCCTAGTGATCTCTTGCCCTCCTCTATTTCTTCCTTTTGACTAGCTTAGGGCCCCTTTCCGTTGTGTTCTTCCTCGCTTAACTGTCAGTCCTTCTCTCTCTCTCTCTCTCTCTCTCTCCCTCTGTACAGCCTATCTTCTACACACACGCTCACTCAGTCATTCTCTCAGAGTTTGTCGTCTGTCTTTGTTACTTGTTTCAGAGGGATCCGGGATTCACTCTCCTTTTAGCCTTTCGTCTGTATCATACCCGTGAACTCATCCGGAAGACACGACACAAAGTTCTCCCTGACTGTGTCCATCATCTACTCACCAAGGCTATATATACTCTCTCCAAGGTTCCGCTCGAGGCATTTTATCTTGAACTCTACACTCCATTTAATATGCAATTCTCAAAGATCACCGTATCTCTCCTCCTCGCCCTTCCCACTGCCTTCGCAAGCATCTCCCTCGGTGATGCCGAAGCCCTCAAGAAGGACGAAGTTACTCTTGGCTGTCTCAACACCTACAATCGCGAGGTCACGGAATGCTCCAAGGCGGAAATTTCCTCCGGGTCATGTAGCTCTGACTGTGCCACCGCCCTCAACACCCTTGGAAAGGATATAATGCTTGCTTGCAGACAGGCGTATGCTGGGCCGGATACCCTCTTGAGGAAGATCGTTGATGGTGGATTAGTTGTCACTATGTGCAAGAAAACTGGAGGTGGCAGCAAGGATACATCAAGCACCACTGCACCTGCGAAGGATGAGGCTACTACGACCAGCTCTGCTTCGGAAAAGACTTACACTAGTGTCACCGAGACCAAGATCACCGAGACCACCGGGACTGGGGAACCTACTGGAGCTGCATATACCGACTCCTCCAAGTCCACCGATGCCTCCACGACCGAGGCTTTCTCAAAGACGACTTCTGCTAGTTCGACTACGACCCCCAGTTCGGATGACTCCATTCTTGGTAGCAATGCTGCCGGGAGGGTCGGAGTTGTTATGAGCGTAATGCTTGGAACAGTTGCTGCGGGTGTCGTCTCAATGTTGTAGATGCTGTTTTTCCGACTGCATAATCAACACTCGACATGTGGTGGGAAGCGTCTGAGATTTAATTACGCCATCTAGTGCAAGGATGTTTTACTTTTACTTTTTTTTGCCTTTCTTCACATTTTTTTATTTTACAAGATTTCGCTACTGGGTATGCATTTATGTTCAGTATATGGATCTTCCACACTTCTTAATACCTTTCCTTTTCTGAGTGGCGTTTGACTTGGTAGCCTTTGGGTGGGGGTGGCCAGGAGGAACTTCATCATGTTACTTTACGCCGTCTACAAATACCACCCAGCATTTGTCTGCTGGTGCAAATATCGTTTTTCCCACCATCAGGCCTGGTGTAGGGTTGTTGTGATATGATAGCAACCCACTTATAGAATACGGGTTAATTGATATCATAAGATAGACCCTACTGGGCAATAAATAAACAGAACTTAATAAAGATGAAAAAACAATCAAGTTAGCCCGCACTTTATCCCCCAATCAAATGCCTAGGATTTCCATTTTCCCTACTTTCCCTTTATAGTTCTCTAACTAAAAGTGGTAAGTGATGATCTTCCATCCACATGAGATGCAAAACGTAATATTGGCTTATTTTATGGCTCCTCTTGTATGTGAAGAGAGCTATTTTACGTTTTTGCTAGATTCTAAAATTTTGAAGTTCCATACTTATTAGTACATGAATCTATAGCTATAGCTACTATTTAGGAGTCTGATTTGTACGCAAAAGCTGACGTTGCCGTTGTTCCAGTGAGGTACTGGTAGTGTACCCTGAAATACATGATGAACAGTTGGTCTCGGAGTCAGTAATACACAAGAACTCCCTTTTATTTATACATTGCCGTGTGACGTTTTGTCTTTTCAAAAATACTTTCTTCGTACGGTGGTTGTTCGATATCGCACGCAGAATTCGCGTAGTAGTGCGTGGATGACATAGGTGGGTAAACTGAAGCGAAACACGTGGACTTGCAGCGGGTATTTAATCTTGATATATAACTTTCAACCCAAACTAAATCATCAAACCCGCATCCAATTTTAGCCGCGTCATCAATACCTAATCTGCTTAATCAATATCCCTCTGGAGTCTGACTGAGACGTTCTCGTGCCTATGTAGCCTCGAAGCTACTATATTAAGTGCTCTTTGCTGGACTCACCGAGGGAGGGTCGTACGAGGGTGCTAACTGATTGATCACCCTAGGTATTCGCGAGTCATTATCGTTGGCCCCAATGAAACCATGCAACTTGAAGCCTTCACAGAGCGATATAAACATCAAGGAACTAGCCTATATCCGCTGTTCTCATGCGTAGCATGAGGACATTTTTGTTCAAATATCCTCCGAGTCCTTACGCCAGTCTAGCAAGCAGTCTCATCGACCCACCGCTCAACATTCTCACAATAAATACCAACCGATATAAATTTAGAATAGGCAGTGGACAGCATATTGAACTCCTGGAGTTTCTGCAGTCAAGAAAACCAGCTCAGAGGCCCAAGCAAATACCATCTGAAGTACCAGTACAGGAGGCAAGATGGAGCCCGCTCCCAAGGACTATTAAGACTGGCGAGTATGCCAAGTCTTCGATTCCTGTTCAGCTTCAAGATGACCTTGTTAACCTTCTGTACGCGACGTAGGCGTCTTAGCCTCCAAATGACCACACTCAGGGTCAGCTCTGATACCCCAGAGCGCCCTGTAGCCGTGTTTTACGTTCACAATGAGATTCTTAAAAAATTCCATTCTTCATTGCCACATTGAATGGAAACTTCCTTGAAGCTACAACTGTGTCATTAACATTCCCGAAGAAAATCCAGAGAAGGTAGCAAAATTGATGCAATTCCTGTATGTGGGGAGTTATACTATCGATGAAGAGCTCATTCCTCCTCTTCCCGCCGTGGAAAAGGAGCTTGACGGCGGCGACGGCTGCGACGCTGACGACAACACTAATCTACCTAGGTACTCGGAGGATGAGAGAATGGAAGGGCTTTCAAAGTTCAGGCTATGGAACAGAGGGCGTGCGATGCCCCCACCCGTTGTACTACCCCAAATAGCGACCCCAAGTGGCTACTCCGTGGGGCTTATTAGCGAGCAATCTCACTCTTCCTAAACTTCCGATCCCAAAAAAATCCTCCATTCCATCGAGGGGATACTCACACAAGCGTCTGCCTGATGGCGGAGAAAGATGAATGTGAAGGACTTCTCATGCTGTCTTGTACCAATATAAGAAATATTGCAATACCAGATGAATGGGACTTGTTGGATTATTGGGTGGCGATCTATGAGATAAGCCCTCCTCAGAATACATGAGAATTGGCAATTCGTTGAGCAAGGGGAGAAGGTTTTCATATGGGGTTGGGTGGGGTTGGGTTGACAAAGAACTGGATTCTCAATTTGTGGGGAGATGAGGGGGGTTGAGCGGGGCGAGGAAAGCGGAGGGAAAATTCATCCAGGTGCTGGCGGAGTGGTCTGAATTTGCAAGGGACTTGTTGGTCCTTATATCGGAGCAACCAAGTAAGAACTGAGTGAGTTTAGTGAATAGTATTGTGTTGCAAATAGGGTTTTCTTTTTCTTTCTTCCTGATACTACGTGAATCAATATATCTTGTACATTGAGGTATCTGTGGTAGGAACTGTAATTCAGTTAGGAATTGGAAAGTAGAGCAGAGGTGATGCTGTTTAAATCGGGTTAAGAAAGCCTGTTGATGTTGGGAGTAGGGTGATGATAATTATGTTGGGTAATTGTGGAACTGTGTCTAGTAAGAGTTTCTGTCTAGAAGCTATCAAGCAGCGTTACGATAGACCTCCAATACAAGAATATCAATCGGGCGACCAGGTAATACTCTTATATTTAATATATTTTTATGTCAAATGTATGGTTGGGAGGTCCTTATCGGTATCAAACCAGACTAGGCCCTTTTTACAATAATATTGGTTATTGAGACCCTGTAAAACAATTCACCCTGTGTATTCTCCCATAAAATTGGTTTTTCACATTATGTTTGGCAGTCAAGTGTTTTCGGCTTGGCTTTCAGGGTAGTAAAGTGGTTGCAATTCACATTTGGCCTGTTGCCTTGTGCTTCAAGACGTATCTATAATTTTCAACTTGAATTTCTGGAATATCTCATTCTTCTGTACTACTCATATGGCAGGCCTTGAAGTGCAGCTCCCCGCAATGGCCAAGAACCCATGGCTTTTGTTCAGGCATCTGTATAAGCATGAAATAAGAATTCAAAACACCCATTCAGCGGTCAACTCACCTTGCCATCGCCTTTGCAGCTGCTTCTGCTGCAACTGCAACCTACAGGCCTTCTCAAAGTCACTTAATTCCCTCCTGACGCCACCGTGCTAGTAGGTCATTTGGTCTTGTTGCATACTGAACAGTGGGTGGAGAGTATGATTTGAAGCGGGTATTATAATGTATGATTTGAAGCGGGTATTATGTTGCAATCCCAACGGTTCACAGAGCGCTGCCACTAAAAGCGTCCTATAGGTCTAAGTCAAGCACAGGCAAACGTATCGCCTAACGCTATCTCCGTAAATCTTTTGCGTTCGGCAGGTTACGACATCTTACCCCCACTCAAACCAACGTTCCGCAATCTCTACCTGCTATATTCTACCCCATGATGGGTACCCCAGGCCTTTCTCCCCAGAATAGGCTACTCGCATCTCGCCCATCTGGTACTCTCGGTACCCCACCTGGTGCTCTCGGTGGCCCTGAGTGTGCTAAGGGTGGGTCTGAAGTGAGGAATAACATGAAAAAGTCGACTGCAACTAGAGTGGAAATGATGTTTGGTGGATCTAAGGACAGACTGATGCAAAGGATCGGTAGAATGGAATGGAATTTGACGGGTCATGGTGAGGTGAAGGTCAAACTTGAAGGGAAGAAGAGTAAAGATAAAGTCAGTGACGGCTCGGTCTGTGTTTTCAGTGGCGATGAAGCGGACGAAGAAGGGAAGGAGAAGAAAGATAATGAAGGCGTTTGCGTCCATAGCGGGGAGCCAATAAATATCAAGGCAGCAGACTCTCGTGTTACCATTCCAGGAGAACAAAAGGAGAATCCTGCGAGTCCTTGGCATAAGGTGTCAAGCCCAGTGGATCCAAACGATTCGCCCGAACCTGTGATGCCGGGTCAACAGAGAGGTCAAGAGGAAATCACCAAGAACCAATCGAGCGTCAATTGTTTTACGCATATCATTGGCAAGGGCGTGTGCCCTGAATGTAGGGCGACCAATACCAGTGACGGCGTATTGAGCCCGGTACAACAAGGAGACCAAGAGATGTCTATTCCATACACTCCAAGCGGTATGTAGCAAAGCCCCAAAAAGGGTCTGAAGCTAATGGGTGATATTTACAAAGCTTGTTCCTGTGATGTCGATAACGGTGATGATATAGAGAGTGCGAAAAATGAAGGGCATACTCCGCCTGCTATGCTGATAGAGATTTCCTCGGATGGCGAGGATTTGGATGACCTACTGCCCCCGGTCAACACCACCACCCAAACGTATGAGGTGCTATCTACCATCAGAGGGGAGGGGGAAAGGCCGAGGAGTACGAGTTTCGGTGACTATTTGGAGAAGGGGTGTCAAAGCAGCAACTTCAGAGGGCCTCAAGGCCATAATATTAAAAGGAGGTCTTCACCTGCCTTTGAATGCAGTGGAGTATTAGAGGGATCAGCCGTAGGTAGTGCTGCATCGACCCCCCTAAATAAAAGGGGAAAAACTACCGAAAAAACCCATTGGAGCACGAAACAGTCACGAAATCAAAGAATAGAGCATCTGGACGACGCACAGTTTTCACCACCAGCGGGCGTGGAAGATGACGAAGCACCAAGTTTGTCCGAAATGGCAGAATTACAGCACAATTATGCGATGGCGCTGGAAGAAAACCATACTCTTAGCCAGGGAAATGCCACTTATAAGTACCAGATCAAAGCTCTTCAGAACCAGCACTTCAAATTGAATCACGAGAAAGATACAATGGAGGACACTAATAAGGGCCTGGCCGAGAGGAATTCGGAGCTCGAAGAGCAAATTGAGGATGCAGAGTCGGCCTTGGTTTCTGAAATGAGGAAGCGAAGGGTCACAGAAGAGACCCTGTTTGAAGAGACTAAGAAACGAAAGATCTCAGAGGAGGCCTTGGCTGCGGAGATTAAGAGGCGAAAGAAGTTAGAGAAAAAGGTAAAGGAGCAGGAGATAAAGATTGAGAAATCTAAAAGAAAGGGAGAAAAAAGGACTGAAATGATCAAGGAAACAGTTCATGCAACATTGAAATCCCAGAAATTGAGAATCAAGAGCCCACGCGACCAACGCTAGGGCCCGGTAATGACCACATCATGGCACACGTAAGGAGGCACAACTACGTGGTGCTCCTAGGTAGGGGCGAATAAATGCGGATTACGACCTGCTACTACGGTTATTGCTTTTTGTACAAGTAATAATGGATAGTTGATTACTGATAGAATAGCACCTCAAATTAGCATTAACATTAACTTTCAGTGAATATTTTTTTTTTCCCCTTGGAAGGGCTTTATAATTGAGTCCTTATTACTCTATCTCATGCCAATCTATTCGCGTTTCTTTTACGCCTACAATATTCAGGATGCTCCTTTTGCTTCGCTCTTCTCTCCAGCTATGCAGGGACAAGCTATAGTGTATATACAAAGCAAAGATTTACGGATCTGCGATTGTGAAAAGCTCTAAGATAAAGAATTGTTTCAGTCACATACATATCCATACAGCCATAACTCTATGACATAATTCCAGTGCGTACAAGATCAGGTCCCAGGCATAAGTATAAGTAGCCATCATATTATAACTATAACATCAGTAGTCGTTGAAGAAATCTTTTTGTGGCCATAGCCCGATGAGAGACGAAACTGGCTCCCATAAAGACAGTAGTAAGCATATATCGACTACCCAATACGGTAATCGCCAAGGTGTGGGTTTAGCCCATCAAGGTAGTGAACCATAGTAACTGTACTTTTAGTAGTACGTACCTATCTAGAGTGATCTCGCGTAAATATCCCACGAAATACAGGGCGCTTGTCATATATATATATTGCTGCGGATTACATATGTATAAGCTTTCTGCAGGAAGACATTTTCCCGGATAATCAGTGAGTTACATATGTATGTAGCCAATCTTTTTTTTTTTCTGTATTATATAAATAAAAAGCCTTCCCGGAAGATGAGGGCCTAAGTACAGCTAGGCTTAAAATAACCTTACCTAGATAGCATTGAGGAAGGTTAAATATGGAAATCATTTCCCGCTTGGAAGTATATATACCGCATCCAACTGGCTGGTTAAGAAAGCCCCACTAGGAACGTGCGTTTACCCTATAACATATGTATGTATGTAAATGTCTGTCTTTCTTTTGTCTTCAAAGGAGGGCCTATATGGTGCTGGAAGTCATATTTAAGACGGGAATGAAGACTGGGAAGAGGGCATGGGGGTGGAGGCAGGGGTTTATTCCGGTTATGATTTTTCTTTGGCTCGGGAGGCAGGACGTTTAGAATATGGATATGTTCTGGGCCGCCCGCACTGCATCTAGTATATAACGTACTTGAATAAATAAGAATATACCTAACTAGAGCTATATTAAATACATACGACTAGGCTATTAGATTGAGTCATCCTCCAGATCAATTGGGCTATTATCCAAAAGTCCAATTTGTGTCCGTTCAGCTACAGCCCAGAGGTCACCTAGTCATAATCTGCTAACCCTCTAGTATGACAAAAGTATGAGCATTTCAAGTTATAAAGCATCGGCAGCAACGACAGGTATAGAACTTTTTGTAAATACATAGGACAGAAACCGAGTTGTTGTAGATGCCTGCCGAGAAGCATTAGTTAGCTAAAGACGATCTCAATTTGTACAACCCCATAAGATTAGTTGCTAGCTCGAAATCCTTAGTGGCATTCAGGCTATGGTTTTGCAATAAACTTTTGCATATAACTTTTGATTGTCAGTACTACTTAGTCCTCGATGCTGTAAAGCAGTATCTGCCTATTTTCTAAGCTTAAAACTAGCTTTAATTTGGTTTAAAGTCTTCATTCTAGTAATCAATTAGATCTTTATTACTAGGATTTTTTTGGGGGGAACCCCCCTCTTGTTCCACCTTCTATTTAAGGAGCGGAAAACTATAGAACTGTATTTGGTGTGGATAGGGTCAACCAAAGACAATCTCAAAGGAAGTTTTGAGTGTTGAAAAGAATTTTGATTAGTACCTAATGTAATATACATGAAAGTGCTGTATCCAACCCATTAGACTTTCCATTTCTAAGTGAGACTAGATTTTACAACTCAATCAAGCTTGTGGACTTGAGGTGTTATTTTACATACTTCAAGCTTATAATAAATACTTAACCTTTCTTTTAAATTCTCCAATATTATCAGATCATAAAATGCTAGATGAGCTATAAAGCTGAATCCATTAGTCTCATGCCATAATAGTTATTGCAGATGTAACAGACTCTGACTAATAAAATTAGTATCATATTACTTGTACTAATTGAGTTTGATTTGCCATTTTATCTTCTAATTGGAACCATATGGTCTTTAATATGGCAGATCCATTTATATTGTTCCATCAGGCTCATGAAGCATATCAATTAGATCAACTGAACCCGTTCAATGTGTCTATGTTTTTATAAATTCAAGTGCGTTATGAACCAAATGCAGTAATTAAATAAATTGCCCGCGAGGGGCATAGTAGCTATGCCGCCCGCGAGCCCAGAACATACCATACATAAATATGATCTTGGAAACTAGTGTTCCTGGGGGTTGGAAAACTAGTCGTCTGTTTGGCAACCGCAGCAATTTTCAAATAGATGCTTAGCCAAGGGGAAAAAAAAAAAAACGAAAAAAAAAAAGTGTACTGGTTGGGAAAGAATTTTTTTTTCTTTTTCTTTTTTTCTTTCTCGTGGTATTTGTGCAAACCCCACGCACATATACCTATTGAATATACCAGAAGTTTTGAGGATGTCTTAGAAATTTTTGAAAAAGCTGTTAGCCGGACCACCGCGTAGCCGGGGGGAGGGGGGTAAACGGGTTGGTAAAGGCTTTTTGTATTGTTGTCTAGTCCGCAACTGCTCGGGACAGGAATATTTAGCCAAACTAGGAAATCGCGAACTTTGCTCGCCTGAGAGTTTGTTTATAGTGTAACGTAAATATCTTGCAGCAGCTTTTATCTAGACATATTCCACTCATATGTATTCATAGTTTTTCTATCTAATCCAAATCCACGCGACAGGGGGAACCAAGTACCTACTTGTACAGTACTTTTAACCATCCCAGCTCAGGGTAACTGCTTGCGTAGTCTGGCTTGCACTAGCCCCTCCCCAGCTGCTTGCGCAGGTTTTTGGTTGGTCTGGTCTGTTCAGGACAGGGATCCCACCATTGATATAAAAAAAAGTGTCTGATGTTCCCCCCCCCCCCACCCCAGGAGAACCTCCTTAGTCTGGCCGGCACCGGACTCTCGGTAGTGAGTATCCTGATCGTTACAACCAGACTAAGCTTGAACCATGAGATTGACATCAGCTGTCCTCTTAGGGTATTCTATTTGCTTACTTTTGTTCAAAAAAAAACAACCCCACTTAGATTTTGCATGCACAAACTCGGTCGCCACACGCCATCACCAGCCGAGCGGATACCGTTGCACCGTTGATCTTCAAGTAGTGTAACAAACCCCACAAGCTAGGAAAATGACATCAAACCAATATTTGCAACGCCGGAAATTCGTCCCCGTACCGCTGCTTTCCTCGAGCTAGTACTGACCAATATAAGACTAGATACAGAGGTTACTCTAGATGAGAATAGCCATGTTAGTGTTCCGAGAGGCCCCGCTAGTTCGTCTCGTCCTATGTTATTATGCAATGTGCTTTTTCTCGTTCATAACACATTACGCTATAGCCAAATGCGCCTGGAATGGCAATAGAGCTATCTTAACATACAATCCCATAAACCCCACAACAAAATTATCAAGAAAATACCATACAGAGTAAAAAAAAAAACCTGCTTAAGAATCGGTCTTCTCAACCTCGCCGACATGGCCGACCTTGACCTTGCCAGCCTCAATATCTCTAGCGAGCTCATCCATTCTAGACCCAACAGGAGCCTTCTGCCATGGCTTGAATGGTCCATCAAAAACCTCGTCCATCTCCTCAAGCGTCTTGCCCTTGGTCTCGTAAGCAGTAAAGAACATGTGAATCAAAGCGCAACCGTTGAAGGTAGCAAAGATCATGTACATCTTCCAGTTAATAGATCGGAGAAGCGGTGGGACAGCGAAAGCAAGAGCACAATTCCAAGCCCAGTTGGTAGCAGTAGAAAGGGACACAGCCTTGGCACGGATCTTGAGGGGGTAGATCTCAGCTGGGTAAGTCCAAGAGACGGGACCCCAAGAAGTGGCGAAGGTAGCGACGAAAAGGTAGGAGCAAGCAACAATTGCCTTAGCTTGTTGAGTCTTGTTGACCAAAACCCAGGTGACTTCGGAACCGGCTTCGGTGGATGGCTCACCATAGGCGCCTTGGAGAGCACCAGAGATAAAGAGCCAGGTCATCATACCGAACGAACCGAGGAGTAGAGTTGGGCGGCGTCCCCATCGGTCCATCCAGAGGATAGCGGGAATGGTCATGAGGACGTTAATGATGTACTGGATGGAAGCTGTGAGAAGAGGATCCTTGACACCAGCACCTTGCATGACATAGACAATGTAGTACACTATATTGAGGTCAACAATCAGCTCTGCTGCAATGGTGATTTTAATCGGGTGGAGGACATACTCATGACATTCATTCCGCAAAGCTGAGACCACATCTGAATGGACATTCCTAGCAAAACACGCTTGACCATCTTGGGTTTCACCAAAGCATTGTAAGAGCTGATGGCGACTTCCCGCTCGAATCGGATGCTGTCCTCAATTTCCTTGTACTCAGCAAGCACCTTAGAGTCATTGGGATTGCCACCTCCATGGATATCAGCAAGGACACTCAAAGCCTCATCCCATCGGTCCTTAGAAGCCAGCCAACGAGGAGACTTAGGGAACCAAATCATGCCGACAACAAGTAGAACGGCTGGGAGAGCCTGGACACCCCACGGGATACGAAAAGCGTTGGTGTTTTGGGCAGGATCGTTTGGACCACCACCGATGAAGGAACAGCCATATTGAATAAAGTACTGAATGAGGATACCCCATGTGATAGCCCATTGCTGGAGAGACACAATTCGCCCACGAATTTCCTTCGGTGCAATTTCGGACTGATAGACAGGGACAAGCGAAGAAGTAATACCAACGCAAATACCAGCAATGATACGGCCGGCAATTAACATCCCAACATTTTGAGACGCCGCTTGGATACTGAAACGCGCCATTAGTCTATGCCACTTGCTCGCTGCCGCAGAATCAAAACCCACATTGCACCAATGATCCAGATAATACCACCAATCTGGATGGCAATCTTACGGGAGAAGTAATCTCCAAGGTACGAGGAAATGAGGGAACCTAGCAAAGAACCTGCTGGCATAGCAGCGGTGATACCTCCTTGCTTGATACGAGTCAGATTATCTCCTGGATCGGTATTTTATCAGAGCAGTGGTCATACCCGTGACCCAAGCGGGTGGTTGAAATAGTTCTTGTATGCATTGGTGCCCAACACCCCAGACATAGAACTGATATCGAAACCAAACAAACCACCACCTGTTTTCAAATTGTCAGTAATAGTATCAACTGTGGTGGAAACTCCTCATGAAGAACTCACCAATTGCAGCGAACGAGCAAATCGCGTAGACGTTTGTAACGCGAACCATCGTGAATCGTTCCCTTGTGACTCCGCTGTACCTCTTCTTGGGACCTCTCCTGGGATGCACAACGGAGGATGGGTGCATCGCCCTCTACTTATTATATACACCTCACGGTGGAAATAAGAAGGCTGTAAATCTCATTGCGGCAAGCCACTCGACAACTAGGGTTGCTCAGGCACTCTATCTAAAGACCGGGGTTGAGAATATTGTACGTTGGACCCTTAGTTGTCGCACCCCCGGGTTTTATTACCACCCATAGCTCTTCCGCATTAATGTGATCCGTCAACCGCTTCCATAAGTATGAGAACAAATGCATCCACTCGCTGATAAAATTAACTAAGGCCCTTGTGCAAAATTCCTGCGACTACCTATAACGAACAGGAATTCACTCTAACGTCAGCAACGTTATATCGCCACAGGATATCCAGAAGGATGGGTAAATTGTGAAGGAAGACGCCATGTTTCCCTCTTGCTTGCATTATAGAACTGTAGGGTCCGACAGTCATTCTGTGCAGCTGCCGCTTCCTTGATAACATGTAAGATGAAGCAGCAAGACTTTACATGTAGAGGTTACATTTTCCCCCTGTTGTCTGCCTAATCTTGACCATCCACAAGGGGAGAATTCCGGCAACTCAAAATGGGAGTGAGAATGCATGGCTCACCAAATTCTCAGAAATGCTGTGGGTATCAGCACAATGAAAGCCCGTCCCTTTACCTAGTCTATCAGTGGAGTGATTAATTTTTCGCGAATATGCTCCCAAAATGTGGGGAAAATCCCAACCGGTTGTTGCTGACGATGCCAAGTAGGATTGTCGTTGACTGCCTATTGTGGCGTCTCAGACATCTCCGCAGGAAACCGTTTTGCATGGGCCATCTGTGCCAACCAGACTACATAGGGCCATCTTAGTGCGGCCAGGCTTTCCAGTCTCGTTGCCCCCCTAGTCTGGTTTCGCTCCCCCCAACCGGAGATGAGGCCAAGATAGGCAAGCTCGACAAATGCCGAGTTATTTATTTGCGGTCTTGGGCAAGGGTCGGCTGGTTAGCTAATTTAGCAGGTTTGGTGAGGAGCTCTATGACAGCTGACCTCCCGATTCACGAATCGAGATACAATGTCGAATGTTCAAATAACCGACATTTGAAAGTTGTCACTTACTTAGTGTGGGACCTTTCACTGAAGATCTCTGCTCTCCTATATTCCATGCATCTTGAACTTGGGTCTGCAATATAACAACTTATAGACGAACCTAGATTTTGGTTCACCCATCAACTGGGAGTCAATCTTTGAATCGCAATTCATCTGAGCTGCCATATGCTCGGTTAGAAATTCTACTCACCTTATATGGCGCTAATTTTTGGTTTGCATCACCTTCTCATTTTCATTCAGGGCACCTGTAATAAAGTACTGGAAGGGGTCCTTATCGAATACATATTCATATAGCAAATACCTCTAACGTGATGTGATATTTGCAGATATATGCAGCTAACAAACCCCCATGTGGGCAGTGAATTGTGGTACTCAGCGAGATTCGAATTCACACTGGTTTCAGACGCTCCGCAATTTATTACCTAGCCCGAGCATAGGGTAATTGGGAATTTTCTAATAATATCGGACTTTGTTAGTGTTCTTGTCAGTATTCAACATCCCAGCCACGGAGGGTGGCCCTGGCCCTCCCATGGAGGTTGGTTAGCGGAGACACTGGGGATAAATGCTCTCCTAGTACTACTACTGGTGTCATCCTTTCCGCTTCGGGGCAAATATAACAGACCTAGTTTTCTGAATGCTCAGTGATGTTGAAAAAAGAGTAGATTTGCAGGTTAACATAGATGGTATGATATTTCGATATTGAGTATGGCTGATGGAAGATAATTTCCTGGATAAGATAGGGTATCCAGATTAATACAATAGGTTGGTCTTGTGATGGATGGAAGCTGAAGTAGTTCCAGGGTTAGCCAGTGAGAAAAATGATGTTGGCACGATGTTGAAGAACAAAGTTCGACTTTAAGGTACGAGAGGCTTGTGCCAACCAGACTACTTTAAGTAGCGCCAGAGAGTACCGGATTAAGTATTCCGTAGTACCTAATCCGGAATACCCCGCTTTGGTTTAGTCCCCGTTGCCCGCACTCGGCAATTTGTTTTGTTAGTCATATGCTCTAGCCACGAGACCAATTAAACCCTGGACCAGTATATCCTCGGATGGTGCCCCGCAACGACATCTAGGGGCTCCAACTTCTCCGGACGTCAAGATAAACGCTAGCTGAGCCCTCGGTCCGTATGACCTATCAGAGGTATAAGAGTGACCAGTACCGGTATGGCTTGGTTCGCATTCCATAAACAGGCTATTATTGATCATGATGTCGACTACAACTAATTCCGTCCAATTTTAGGCCAGTTTGATGCTGCAATATTGCTAGTCTGGTTGGCACCAATATCGCGGCCCCCAAGACTAACTACTTCGATACCATAACCTGAACTTGTAAATTTAGTCTGGTTGGCACAACACCCTCCTTTGGCCAACAAAACTAATGCTAGAAGTTTACCGGGTATATATTCTTGAGACTAAAACATAGGTGACGACATGATTATGAATTTGTTCAAGTTCCCAGCCCAAGTCCAGAAATGAAGTTCGCAGGTGTCAGTAATGCTCCTACCTTCGATAAGTTCCTTTTACAAGCGTGCATTGTGCATACTTAAATACCAGTGGTTATCTTTGTTTGAATATTTTCATTCCTTCCATGCTATCCTGTTCGCTTGTGAAATCGATCAGCAAGATATAGATCTAGTTCTTCGAGTAAGGGTACTACTCAAAATTAAATTAGATATTTTACGCATGCATATTTGTGAAAAATCTAAGTGTGCTTTGGGTACAGTACAAAGGGACTAAAATTCCAGCCAATGAGCATCAATGCCAAGCTCACGCATGTGATGGATTCCATCCACCGAAATCGATGGCTAACTTCTGGCACGTTTCTGTGTTTTGGCTGACAAAGCCATAATTCCAACGGCCATCAACCTTCCAACCTACGCATATGTGTAATCACCACAATTCCATCACCAACATGTCGAATCTGCAAAACTTTCTAAACATCTACAAAGACCTATAAGCTCCCATACCCAATAATCATAGAGATAAATTTTTAGTATTATTTCAAAATCCCCAGACCTCTTCGACTTATTCTCGACTCGATATGTGTGCGTATGTATGACTTGCATATTGTGGCATCCGCGCTATATCATATATCACGCAAGTGCGTAAATTTAATTTTGAGTACTCAGTGTACTTTTACATAGAACCCTGCAGCTACTTGCCACACGATTCCACATGTTTGTAGATACCAGTAGTCCATGCATATTACAGGTGAAGCGACACATTATTGCCGAATTCCATCACTTGATATATTGTGCTAGCCAGACTTTAATATATCACAAAAGAATCCATGTATGGAAAGACTGGGATGCGCTGAATCCGGTGCACTGAATAAGAAATTTTAATTTTTTCACTTTCCCTGTAAAAAGAACGGCATACCAAGTTGAAGGTACTATCGGGAGCCAGGCAAGTAGGTCAAAACGAGATCAATCCTTTCACTAACTTCCTAGATATTTAAGACATCTGTAAATATATACCCAGATAAGCGGGTGGACTCTTGAGTGAAGTTAATGGGTTAGCATCAGTCGCATTAATGCAATGGAGTTCTCTATTTGAATCCAGTAGGACCTCGGATTAAATATTAAGAGATCCCATAGTTTTTGGGAAATAGTGGGGAAAATACCGTATAGCGTCCCTATATAGGGAATAAAGTCATTCCCAAATGCAAATGTAGCGGTCTCAATATACGCATCCAATCGGAAATATAGTCTAGTTGGAAATATAATATATTAGCGCTCTGGATCTAAGACCACACACCACTTATATATATATAGGGAACATAGTCTCGTGCCTAAAGATCTGGTTTATACTTCCTTGTTTGCATCTATAGTACTGTACATACAGCAATTCCACCAATTGTTTACACCTTCCCATAATCTACTCCAGGCCTATCCTATTTTCTACAAGGATACTCGTGCTTATGTCCACCTCCTATTCCTTGTGGTGTGACACAGATTATATCCGCAATTTTGCACATGAAACATGCATTTATATCCCTCCCCGTCGGCCTCTGCAGAACCAGAAGAAAGCACCTGGTCTGGTTGCAACACAAATACCCTAGGTATATCCTTGTGATCTACAATTCATGTTCAATTCATAGCTACATATATACCCCACTTGTCAAAGGACCAAAGATCTACCCCATTGGTCATGGCCTACTACTCAATATATTGCAGAACATGTTACATGCTTAACACCTAAATTCACATGCTCACCAATCTTGGCAAGGGTAAGTATGCACATAAGGTAAGTGCTCTTGCGTGCTGCTTTAGTACATAAAAGATATGATTCAGAGGTATATGGAATAGGTCTAGATATTCCTGATATGAAGTGAGATAAAAAAATTCTTGTCAACCCTATAGCAGATGTTAACCAGCTTTCACTACTATAAGATCTTGAACTACTAACAGAACTCATTTCTTTCCCACTACTATAAGCTGTGCTCCTGTTCGTACTACTCTATAGACATTGAGGAGTAGGGTGGAGGTATTTATATAATGAGGGATATTCTCGATAAGGTATCCTCCATATAATCTCATTGACAGTGAGTTTTCTTTGAAGATATATCTTGGAAGTACTTAGGACTTTATTGAAGCTGTGGTAAGTAGGTAAGGAGTAGAAATTTCTAGATGAGCGACTTTTCTGAAAAACATGAGCCCTTTTGTACCCAACAAAAGGCTTATTCATGCTCTCCAGTCCTTCATAAGTCAAGTTATGCATCTATTTGCTTAGTAAGTAGCCCATTCCCTCTCTGTCAAATTATTTCCGCCGTTTAATTCCCAATCAGAAAAAGAAAACAGCAAAAATAAAACGAGTTCCCCCCAACTTCTCCTCGGGATAGGGCTTGGGGTATACCCGCCTGCCATCTAATTATTTCCGAACCTCAAGGGAGCCGAATCCTGCCAGGTGTGTGAGTGGCCACTTCCTGTGGTTGACCAGTGTATATATAAGCCTCCTATGTTGCTATGCAAACCAGTGCCGAGCAGACCATCTTATATTTATAAGTTATACATTCTTATGTAAGTATATACATGGTTACCTACTATTTAGTTAAGTTTTCCCTAAAGGCGAGGGATGGGGACAACGTGAGTTACACATTACAACTTCTATGCTGTTCATGGAGCTGAGAAGGACTCTGTGGGCTAGTCTCGGCTCGGCACTTCCTGGACCAGTTCTCTAAAGCGCAGTTCTGTTAGTAGACAGGCAAGACATAAGCCTGTCTGGATGGATGGCAAAGGTTATTCTAAGTATACGTACTTTGCAAGCTATGAGTAGTCTAGAACTGTTTGACCTGTGGAGGGTGAATTTGTGCGAGTGGATGTAAGTTAGTAATACTTTTGAGTGCTATAATTGTTTTTCAAGGCAGCACCACGATTTGGCCCTTCACTTTTTTGCCTAAGAAGAGGCCAGGAGCAGCATCAGAGAATTTGTAGATGGCCCAATTTGCCCGAACGCCATAGTCTGGCTCGCGATCGGCAGAAGTCATGATGCGTTCTTTCACAAATTATATGAAAGGCAAACCTACGCAAACCGCCCTAAATGAGGCGACTGTTGAAACATGTGACTACGGTAGGGGATGGTCGCCCTAATTCAAACCCTTATCCATCCCCACGAACGAAGAAGCAGCTTTGCAGAAACCCTCCTAGCTCCACTGGTATATTTACTTCGTAACAGCCTTGGAACTCCCCTTATCCCACTCTGCCCGCAATGACACTCTCGCCCTTTCTAGCTCCTTTCTGATCCCCCTCAAGTGCGCAGCAGAGTATTCTTTTTTACTCTCTGCTCTCCCTACAACCGGTGGATATTTTGTCTTATCAGGTAACAGATAAGCTTCACCTTCAGCAACCAAGTACGCCTGCCACTCATCCACACAGACTTCACCTGCATAACCAACACCTTCAACCAAGACACTCTCGATATAGGTTCGTGTGATATCCGACATTTCTCCATAGAGGCTACCCACTAGGGCGCGGTACTGTGGCGAAGAATGATATGCAAAGTGTGCTAGCTCATGAGCGGTTGTTTGCATCATGGAATGGTCTTTGTTAGCGCGTAGCTGGGAGATGAGATATGCTGATGGCGAATGCATAACAGAAAAAGAAGATAGTGTGCTGCAGATGTGAGTGGGTTGTTGGATTTTCTTAGCAGCCCTTTGAAGATGTAGACGCCCAATTGGCTGGGAAATCTGAAAGGGAGGTACTGGTCTTATATCGGCCTGTTCGAACTTTTCTGCCTCATTGGTCAAACCCAGCCTCAATATTCCAACGTCCTCTAGAATATCTATCAGCTGCACCTCCTCGGGCGTGCAAAACTCCACCCACCACTTCCCCGCCTGGTATCCAGGTCCACAGGCATCCATCACCTCTGCAACCCACATTTTCTCTAGCCACCTAGCTATCTTCTCCACAGCCATATTGTGCCCCTCATAACCCTTGCAAATTCTAAGTCCCTTTTCCTTGATTTCCCTTAGTCCAAGATACTCCCCCACATGATCTCGTGACTCAGAAAAGGTAGAGAGACGGGCCAAAGCGGAGTCCTGGGCTGCCGTTGTAAGATAGGACAGATGGATCAGGTAGGGGGTAGTGTTAGGGTTATGGCGGCCATCAAAGAGGAGAGGCTGGGTGAGAGCGTATTGTGGCTTGCCCACTGTTGCATGTGGTGCATTTCGAGAGACGGCGGCCCAGGCCCGGAGCTTCGGCTTTGAAGTTTGTGACTGACAACTTTGGCTCAGTTCGAGGTCCCTGGCGAATCTGAGCGGGGGACAAGAGTAAAGAGCTGGAACTTACATCGCTTTGCGTTCTTGAGGCCGTCCTGGATCCATACTGAGCAACCTGCGCTTGATCCTTGTGATCACCTAGAGGGGCATCGGGGCGATATTTCTTCGATGGGACGTGATCTGGTAGGTTTTGTGGCTTGCGTTGGAGCGGCCGTGGCATGGTGGTTGTGTGTATAAATATCAGTACTTATGACTATCGAGATTGTATGGTCTTTGGCCGCGCGCGCGAGGCCGTGGAACAGGATTAAGGGGCTGCGTTACCAGCCTGCTGCCTGCGTTAAATACTCGGGGGTCGGAAATCAGTCTGGATAGTCACATTCTCCGGGCGTAAAGCCTTAGGACTATGTACTTATACCCTGTCGAAGAATAATACCCGAACCAGCTGGCCAGGCACCAGAATAGATCAAACCAGTTTCAGGAGATGGACATGCAGACTCCCGTGATGTGCAAAGAGTGCCCACAAAAACGACAACCTCTTCCAGAAACATAGCCAACAAGTGAGAAGATAGCCCCCACACCAGAACTGACAGGCCAATCATGTCACCAAGAGAAGGACAACCCTGGAAAGCGGGACGCACGAAATCCGCTACTCAAGACGAGCGCTAAGTCAGTAACTGGCCATCGAAAAGACGAGGGCGCATATAGTAGTAATGAGTAGTTATTTGATAAGTAAATAAAAATGTCTTCCCCGCACCTATTCCCCAGAGCCGGACGCGAACATGGACACCGACACCCGCACAAAGTCGCAGACCCTGTCAACAGCGCGGACCTATGCGGATGCAGCAACAGAGGTCAGCGGAGGTCAGCGGAAGGAACCACCATCACACATAACGAGGTCCATCACACGTACAACAGAGGAAGGTAACAGCATCCAACCCGGCAAGAGCTTCTGTCGTCCAAGCTGTCCGAACAAGGTCAAGATCGGAGACGCGTTGCTGGCAGGAGGATAACCACAACATGAAGACAATCTGTCAAGGAAGACAATCTGTCAAGGAAGAAAATCTGTCAAGGAAGACAATCTGTCGGGGGAGACACTGGTCGACCCCCTTACTAGGTACAGCCCTGCAGATGGAGCAAGTCCCTCTAAAAGTGGGATACAGTAGAGGCTCCAGCCTGAGAAGGCCTGTTTTTCCCACCTGAGCTTCCAGATAATATTCTTTGCGAGTCGTTGTATTTTCTACTGGAGTGATAGGATGCTTGTTGTGGTTGTTCCTCCGAATTTCACGAATTTTGTTTCTACTCGAGCTTACAAGTATTTGTTTCATGGTGCTAGAGCCATAGATTCATCTCTCTATATATACCGGTCGTGAAGATTAGTACCATGAACCCCGTCATACGTCCCCCTGACCCCAAGCGGGTTTATTAGCGGATTGAAGTAATATATGTATAATAAAGTTACCTACTTTGATACTCGAATAAGTATAACCTAGCTGGGAACTATTGAAACTACTTTGGTTGTACTGTCTCTAGATCTACCTATATCCGTATATACTAGTATGATACTAGTATGCAGTTTACTGTTCTCATGCTTCTGTTTACCCTTATCTAACACAGTATGGTCTAACATCTAGATAAATTAACGTACCAAGCTACTTCTTTGATACCCAGACCAGGTGACAACTAGTACAGTAATATTGTGGCAGCCAATGCTTAATGTGCAACCTAATTTACAATTTATGCTCCCGAGGTACTTCACTTCATTGCCTGAGAAAATCCCCAATGATATCGACACTTCATGCGTGAAGAAAAAGGTTAATCATCGAGGAGGGGCGTGTACCTACTTAGATAAACAATAACGTAGGCCACCTACACCATTTCAGGTACTACCAAATGGAACATTGATCGGGAGACTATAATTGAAAGCGCTTACATAGAGTTTACACGCCTCTTAGCTAGTTAACAGTGACATAGCAAAATTTATATTATATATATACTGTATATATAACTACTGCTGCAGCTGCAACCATTACCACAGTCGTGAGGGCCTTGGACGTGCTTATGATTGAGATTCATGGGGTTCTTGTAACGCAGATTTACAGAACCTATCATCAATCCAGCATTCTGAGAGACCTAGGAGTGGAGCGGATTAAGACAATTGAGCGGTCTCACTTGGTTATCTAACACCTAAACTGTTAAGTACAACGGCATCCAGTAACTTTTCAGGTACTCTGATCTGTGCTGTCCATAGGGCCTAGTCCAAGGGAAGGAAGTCACTTAATCCAGTGCCTATAATGCATTATGAAGTGAGTTATTTTAGCCATGGGGGGAATTAAAGATGGAGATGGAGTATAGTTCCACGCCATCAGTCTCCATTCTTACACCCAAACTGTTCCCATTTTGTAAAATTGTCAAAAATTCACTGGAATCCCAGATTAGTCAAGTGCTCCAGGACAAAAGCATACCTTTCATTAAACTACCTAAAAACTACAGCTTCAGTTCTGGTATCTCCCTAGGAGCCTTGTGGCCAGGTGCAAAAATAAACTAAAAGCCATGAGTACATATTGTGTTGTAATACCAAATTGTATTGCAAGGGGCTACATGACATCCATAACGCCTTACCGTCAAAGCCTTTAGAACTATATCTTTCTGCTAAGGATGTAGAAAATCAACTTCGAGATGGGCTCTCGGCATATAAAGGGTCGAATTGTTTATTTTTTGTGGGTATCGGGGGCAGGTTTCGCCAGTTTGGGCGAGAAAGCTCTTGGTGTGCGTAGTATTCTTATGGATGAAATGGCACGGAAGGTATAATTTTCTTGAAGAGACAAGAAATAAAACGAACCTGGCCCTGCCAAGAAGTGAAGATAAGAACTAATATGTGAACTCTCGAAACCATTTCACCTCCCCTGTATAATATGCAACGGCTATGGTTATTCATTTGCCGTATGGTTGGAACTGGCTCTTGTGAGTGCGGCAATATGTGCTGCAAATAAAAACATACATTTGGGTGTGAGAACAAGTTGGACAATATTAGACCACTTAAATATATACTTATTTGGCACGAGAACGTTAGACTAATATTCAGCACACAGAAACTATTACCCTCCTCTTCAATCACGTGATTAGTCCGAATAAATCATAATTTTGTTCCCGATCAGGTACCGCATTATTGACCCCTGCCCCTCCGTACAAAATCCAGATAAAACGGTAATCACTGGCAGGTAGTCTGGTTGGACTGGCAGTCACAACTGAGAATCTACTCTTGTTGTCTGAGAATCACAGTAATTGAATCAATAACGAAGTAGTAACCTAGTCAATTTCCAACTGCAAACCAAGGTCCATTCAAGCTTACTAGCCAACTACGACAATTCCGCCTAAAACACAGCCAACATTCAAAGGGCAAAAGATCTTAGAAGCACATCTGAAACGGGGATTACGAAATGAAATGCGTGAAGTTGCACGCGTACATGACAAATAACGAAACAGTTAGCAAATGGAGACCCAACCCCTGCATAGACAACAAGGCAATCCCACGTTGCCCTCCATGCACCCATAGGCCAACTTAGCCAGAATGTAACATCGCAAGATTTCTTAGCAGAGAAACTCCTTTCCACAACATCTGAAATCCGCTCTTTGCCTCTGGGAGCTTTTGCAATTTAAGATCCTTCAGCCGCAATTTCATCAGCTATTTTATCAGCTGCCTCTGCAGAGGCCTCTCCAGACTCCTCCGCAGTCCCTTCTGCCTTCTTTTTGGCAGCAGCAGCTCCTCGTGGCTTCTTTGGTGCAGTAGCCGGTTTTTGCATAGGTGCATCCTTCTTAGTAGCACCAGCAGGCCTTCCTCGTTTCTTCTTTGGTTGCTCTCTAAATTTTAATAAGTTCATTAGCACATGATGGCAGCACATTGAGCATAAAATAAAAATGCAAGGGACATACTCTTCTTCAGCACCTTGGTCTTGCCCCTCCACTGGCGTAGTGACCTTCTCCTTCTCAGCTGCTGATGCCTTGACAGCGGCTTCCTCAGATTTTTCCTCATTTTCGTCTTTCCCAGCAATTTTTCGCTTTTTTCCGACAGCCAAACTAGTTTTCGGCTTCTCCTCCGTTACTGGGGCCGGCTGGTTATCCTTAGTAGCCACAGCTTCCTTTGCCTTAGCCTCGGCCGATTTCCTTCCTCGAGGCTTTCCTTTTGGTTTCTCCGCCTCTTCAGCCTTCTCCTCATCTGGAGGATTGCTTTCCTCCTCCTCCTCGGATTCTGCCTTCTTTGCAGTGTTTTTAGCAGGCGTCTTCCGCGGCTTCTTTTCGCCCTCGTCCGCACTTCCAACTTCCTTATAGCTAACAGCAGTGGTCCTTCCAGCTGTCCTTCCAGAAACTCTGGTTGGCTGTGCAGCCGGCTTCTCCGCCTTTGCAGCTGCTGGCTTACGGCCTGGTTTAGCCTTGGCTTTAACCTCCGGCTCTCCTGTTACGGGTGCTTCTTTAGCGGAAGGTGTGGTATCAGCTGCATCCTCCCCTGGTGAAAGTGCGGCTTGATTAGAGTCTGATTTGGCTGTTTGCTTAGCTTTGGGTTTTGGAGAACGCGCTTTCTTAGCAGGAGGCGCCTCTGCCTCATCATCAGATACGTCCTTCTTGGCTGGGCGCCCACGCTTCTTAGGCTCCGGTTTTTCTGCGGCACTGTATATGTTCCGCGTTAGTGAGGTAAATAGGAAGAAAGCGCAAACACGATACTTACGCTGCTTTAGAATGCTCTTCACCCTTTTCCTTCTTAGGGGCGCCACGTCCTTTCTTAGCTTTGGCAGGTTCCCTGAACACAAATAGATAAGTGTCTGTCCTTGGCAGGAATAAGAGGTCGTGTATACGCACTCTACTGTACCAGCATCCTCTGCCTTATAGTCATTTGGTGCGGACTCGGTCTTGCCTGCCTTTCCTTCTTGTGGCTGATCGGCTTGTTCTGCCACTTCTGCCCTTTTCTTCTCCGTTGCAGGCTTCTTGGCAGTCTCTTTCTTCTCAACTTTCTTCTTCTCCTCTGGAGCATCCGTTGTGCTCTCTTTATTGTCCTCATCATCATCTTCGTCTTCGTTCTATTGTTATTCATTAGCTTTCATCTTGCAGAATGAAAAAGCGTATAAAACTCACCTTCTTCTTTCCTTTACCCTTCCTCGCCCCCGGCGGCTTCTTCTCTGCTGGCCTGTTTCCACCCTCTTCGTGTCTCCAATCTTCATCATCTACGTGCCCTTGCTCAAAAGCTCTCTTCACCTTTGCTTGCTGGGCTTCTGGGAGCTCATCATAGCCGTCAAGAGCACCAGGATCCAGGGGTTTGTCATCAGAAGTGAGAGATTTGATAACATTTCCAATGACGCGACTAGTGCAGCAACCCCTAGGAGGATGTTAGGAAATTCACATTACAGGCTACGAGGCGTCAAAACGAAAGGTTA
Organism: Terfezia claveryi; assembly: GCA_015179025.1. Taxonomy (NCBI): domain Eukaryota; kingdom Fungi; phylum Ascomycota; class Pezizomycetes; order Pezizales; family Pezizaceae; genus Terfezia; species Terfezia claveryi. The sequence continues at coordinate 59,177 of WHUX01000006.1, forward strand.
AAAGCTCCCAAAATAAGAGACCGTAGACAAACTTGAGTCATTGCGAAGGCCAAACGGTTCAGTGCAAATGTAACGGGTATCGGGAACCAATGTCCACAGACATAAAAGAGACTACTCTGTATAAGAAAACACGATGCTTGGGTATCACAACAAGAATATTACATGTCTGGCTTGCTTCACAGTATGTGAATAATAATGTGAGCCAATGGGCGTCAAACACAGTTCATCATTTAAGTGAAGTTTGCATAGAAACTCCGTTTGAGAATGTGGGAGTTTGACCCTGCGGCTGGGTTGATCCCATTATATAAGGCAGCAACTAAAGAGATTGTGCAAACCTACCAATGCTTCCAGCTCCAGTTGCCTCTGCCGGAAATCTCAACCCACGAGCCTAAACGCAGCTCGTCCTTGCCGATTTGCACTTTGCAATTTTGGCCAGCTTTGCAGGTAGCGCGGCTATTTTTGGATAATTCTGTGTATATCGTTTATGTGTCAGATGAGGTTCTTGTAGGGATATATGATACAAATGCGTGTTGAGCATAATGTTGAGTAGAGCTCGAAGGGAAGTTAGGACAGGAAGAACTATTACTGACCTACGCGATACGGCATGATATGATGAGTACCGTTGGTATATCTAAGGGGTACGTATAAGAATTGAAGGGGAGGGGTAAAGTATTGCCTTCAGGCTGGGGTACTGTTCGCGTTGTTGGGATATTGATTTGCGACTTGAGTGGGAGGCGTTGGTTGCGCGTGCTAGCAAGGTGACGCTCAAGTTAGCCTGTGCTTGGATGCGGAGTTGGGCATCGCGTTTTTGATGGACGGGGGAGTGTTACTCTTGAACGGCAAAAAGACAAACGGGTGAACAGGACAGGAAAGAGGAAATAACTGTCGGACTGGGTTATGTGTGAAGAGAAAAGATTGGGAGGTTGGTTGTGGGAATTTAAGTCCCTAGTGGTTCAGACCATACACCGAGAACTTTTGAGTTGCCTTAGATCACTTCTGTCGGAACTCGACCTACTAGTAGTTAGGTGTGGGAGAGATAAGATGCGATTAAATTGGACCTCAGGACGAGAACTGATACACAATTGTATGAATAAGATTTTGCCTTCTGAATAGGAGACTGTACAGGAAACAGAGTGTTGCCGGCCCGAAAAAGAGGCGATCGCGAAGATTTATGGGGTTCTCCGATATTGAATGGGATACATTAAGTAACTTTCAGGACAGCTAGATGTATATATATATATATATCCGTATATATAAAAATATGTACGTTAGCTTTTACTTTGGTGCCTGGTGCCTAAGTAAAATTAATATGATGAAAAAATCCACATACATCCAACATGACAGCATAGCCTGAAAATATAGATTTAATCTGGAGATAACAACACAACACGGATACTTGGTACCAGCCTTACCGGTAGCTGTCAGCTGTCACTTTGTCCCACAAATCCACAAATCACAGCTCTCCCCCCAGAAATAGTGAGACTTGGTATTCAAGAAGCCGCCTGAACTGGCATGACGGAGAACATACATACAAGTCCGATTATGGGGATTTAGATAGTCTAAGATTAGAGGCACGATTTGACATATATTGACACCACCCTGCCCGTGATCATGACATCCTGATTTGCCCCTATATATGCAATATACAGTATACATATATAGGCTGCTAAGCGACCTGTGGTTGTGGTCGACGGCAGTTCCTATATGCACATAGGGCTTTTCCATATCAGCAAAAGTATCAAGTGGTGCGAACATGATTCTCCACACTGGGTTCCATATATTTCCCAAAGAATATATCCGCGGTTTAATACTAATACAATACATCGCCCAAAATCAGTGAAGCACATGTGCATATATACATATATGTATGTGCATGCGTGAAGTGTGGGATGTAACAAGGACCAACCCTGACATCCATCGGTTTTCCCTGGTACCTACCAGACTAGCGGAAGAGGAAAAAAAAAAAAAAAAAAAAAAAAAAAAAAAAAAAGAGACAAGAGAAGCCAGCCATTTCACCGCATGCAACGCTCAACCTTGAACATTTGCAGTACAAACCTCATCACTCAGCTAATCCTAATTATCGAATGCCTCATGCCTCCATCAAAATCTTGCGATTTGGCAAGGGCAGCAGCTCCTCGGGCCACTTCTGACGCTGCAGTAACACAATTGCTCCTCTCAGTCGGCTTCACTTGCCCATTCTTATTGCCATCATTTTTTGTGCAGAGAAATGCAAAGAAAGTGAAGTACAGACGGTCTGATCGGCTGAATCTTCAGCAGAAAGATCACGAAACACACAGAGCAAGTGGTGTGAAGATATGGAGAGGTGTACAGAATGCAAGAGGGGCAACACTTGACGCAGTTCCATTGAACATCCGCGCAGAATTGGGGTCCATGGTTAGAAGCGGTTTAACACACATAACACGAAGCCGTATTTTCACTACACCACAGCTACATCATTCCATCCCGCTTCGCGGAGAAAGCAATATTCCTCAGCGATTCTTCTCCAGTACTACCTCTTTCTCCGCCAGATCAACGCCTAGAGTTTCTGGAAACCGCACAGCGCCCGGAAGATTCACTCCAGTGAGGTCCAATGGAGGTGGGCACCAAAGCAAACAGTTCTCTCCCGCAAAGACCCCAAGGGGCGATTACCGAAGCAAAGTTGGGCAATTGAGGGCATCTCCAACGAAAGTTCCCAAGCACTCAGTAGGATCCAACATCGACGCATTGAGCAAATCGCCCACGCTAGCCTACGCCTCTGTCACTATTTCTGATCAATCTTCAACCAACAGCTCTTCGTCACAGAAACCTAAATCGAAGCCAAAGTGGGTCAAAGCCGGTATTTCAAGAACGAAGGTTAAACCTACTGGGAGGAAGGCTAGAAGAACAAAAGGGGTAAATAAAACGAATCCTAGGGAATCAGATGGGAAAAATAAACACTTTCCTATGCACCCTTTCGATATGGAAGCCTACGAAACAGCGGTTCTAGAGGGTGGGAATTCCTGGAGGAAACTGCTGGAAAGTATAATTCCGCCACCGAAAGCAACAAAAGTCAACACTTCGGGTCGGGGCGTCCAAAGCATCGACCAAGCGGCCAAAAAGGGCGTGAATTTAAAAAAGCAAAAGCGGTTGGAGAAACAAACGGTGGTCAAGGTAGAGAAGCTACAGGAGGGAGAAGGCGGAGTGGCACCTGGTGTTGGCAGCAGAATCTCAGTCCGTGGTGACGGTATGATTGAGCGTACAGTTGGAAAGGGTAGAAAGGTATTAGGGACCAGCCCCATCACCCCAACCTTACCCATTGAGAATAAAAGGTCTTTCGGTACCTGGATGGGGCGAGCTATGGAGGACAAACATACAAAATTTAGTGATGAAGAACGAGACATAGGGGCTAAGGGTGTAGGGGCAAAGTTGGTAGGGAGCGATAAGCCAGTAGAGGTAAAGAACCCTCTTTCGGAAGATTCGGGGATTCCCAAGTCTCAATGTTTGCAAGCAGAATATTTAACCGATAATCGAGGATTGACAGCAAATCCAAGCTCACCTTCGTAGCGTTCACCAATCTAGTACTCCGGAATCAGAACTCCCAAAAGCCAATCCTCCTTCTGCTGGGAATTCCGGTCGCCGCTCGAAGCGGCTGCGAAGCAAACTGTCTATCCTTGAGGATTCTCAAAAGACAACATCCCTTGAACCTACACGGCCTGACGCAATCCCACTACCGCAGTCCACAATTCTCCCCAAACAGCAGTCGAAGCTTCTGGGGAGGATTCTTTCCTCTCCGAATATCGATAACTGGTTCAAAAGCAAACCCGAATTCTGGTCAGAGATACTCAAGAAATGGTATTTACCACAACATGTCAATTGCCTGTCCCACCCGCCATGGGGTAGTGCCGCTACAATTGGGGGCAGGGTCAAAGAAACCATTGCTGCTAAAATTTTCTCCGTTGAGTACCCACCACCAATCCTTCACGAGAAAAATGCAAAATTAGGAGCAACTCCAATTGATGTCATCGAACTACTTGAAGAGTCGAGGAAAAATGGCATAGACATTCTTGTAGGCCTTGCTAGGCAAGGTGAATACTCAGCGATCCGGTGGATAGTACGAAGGATACTTCATCCCCACATTGAAGATGTTCAAGAGCTCGAAGAAGAGGGGGTGGGAGACGTATTGGGGAACTTCAGTTGGGCAAATGAGAATAAACAAAAAAAGACAAATGTTTATGCGGGGGGTGAACTCTCAGCTGCCCAGGCAGGTGGCATTGTATTAAATGATTTAGCTTTTGGGTCCAAGCCCGGTACAAAAGGTTACAACCCTGAGCTCTTGAATATTAAGCTCGCGCGTCAAGGGCTCGGTCTAGTCCTAGGCTCCATTGGTACCATGCTTGTCTACGCAGACCCATCCACATTGACTGCACATTCAAGCACTCCGTTTTTCTTCTCACATCCCTATTCAACGAAAAAAAAATACAGCACTTCACATCAGACCAAGGCCAAAAAAGCTGGAGGTTACACCGTTCTTCTTCCAATCACTAAGGAGATTCTTGCATATCTCCATAACTCCTCACTTATCCCTTTGAATCTCTATTCTCCGACTCTCAATCCCAGATTGTTCATCCTCAAGACTCGAATCCTCACTGGCCTTGCAGATACAGTTTGGCGACACCAAGAACTGGCTACATCTGAAGTAGCAAAAAGGGGGACGATAGAAGATGGTGCTAGTCGAGCATTTGTTGTCCCCGATTTAGGCTGGAGGTTACATGGATACTGGCGGGGTGGCTTTGAAACACTCACAGGGGATTATCCACAATGGAGGAAGTTCTGGGAAGTTGCAAGTTCAGAAGATAAAGTATCTCGAGTGGCCACCGGCGAAGAAGTGTTGAGACTGGAAGAGATGGCCAACCGTGGTGAGCGTGAGGTATTGCTAGAGCTCGTTCTCCGCGCATGCATCCTTGCGGGTTACGGTCATGCTGGCAGTCTAGTCTTGAGTCATATAATCGCGCAGGGCGGCTGGGGTTGGATCGAGTATGCTGCTACATGGCCCGAGGAATATAGATTGGAGGATCTTGCTCTAAGGGAAGAGTTAGAGAACACAGACGGATTACCTGGACAATGGGGAGTTCGAGGCTATGCCGTTGTGCCTCCTCCCGTGCGAACAATTCCTAAGACTCTACCACAGGAACTGATTACCGATATGGCGGCTGCGATTATTGATAGCACCGCTGAAGGTAAGGGACTGCGACAGGTCCTCAGCGATTTGGACCGTTTAGGCACAATTTTTGGCAGAGATAAAGCCGGAATTCCTAACCTCCTCCCAAGAGTTGTCTCTCTGTGGGAAACGGGATATGCCCCCCCCGAGGAAAATGCCCCCACTGGAGAATTGGTACTTTATTTCATTCAGCGCTGGTCAGGTATAGAGGAGATGTTACCTGGTGGCGTCGCCCCTGGGGAAGCTAGTGCGGAGCTACAGGTGTGGTACAAAGTATTGCTGAGCTACATTGACCTCGAAAATATTCAGGGAGCGGAGAGGGTTTGGGGGAAGATGGAGGAACGCCTCAGACTGCTTATTCCACGAAACTATACTCCAAGTGCCTCAAATCACAGTACCGTAACACATTATTTCCACCCTCCATGGGTATTGGCTTCATACTTGACGTTGCTCAACCGAAACAAGAAAACCAAATTAGGACTGTCCCTATTATCGCCAAAAGAACCTGCACCCTTCCCAGTGATACCAAAAAAGTACTACCATTTACCGCCTCTGACGCCCCCACTTATTGCTCTGGCGACATTGAGCAAAAATATGAATCTTCTGAACGAAATCCTCTCCGTCCTGCCATTTAAAAAGGCATTCGGCGTGCCACATACAACGTTGACGAGTATCCTGAATGCATACCTCCGCATTGGTGATTTCACCTCCTCTCAAGAAGTTATCGCATATATCAGAGCACAAGGCCTTTCCCTCGACGGGGTCGACGTCGCTGTCCTCATCGAGAATACCCTTCGCCAGGACAGAGAAGAAGGCTATCGATTCGTTGAGCAGACAGTTGAGAAGGGTTTACAGGATGATTATCTCCAGCACGTTCCACCAAACCTTCGAGTTCGAAGCGAATGGGGAAACTGGCACCTTCCATTCCGAGCAGCGGCGGGCAAGAGGACACACGATTTCACCATATTTGAAGGGCAATACATCACAATGAAATCCACACCGAAGCCACGCACTGTACCTCCTCCGAAGATGTCTGTAAGTGGGTGGCTTAGTGTGCTCAATCATGCTATTGAAGACAACGACCGTAGTCGTTCAGAGTGGGCACTCAAGGGCTTAGGCGTTGACCTGCACAAGCGGAATTCACTGAGTACAAAGGTGTTCAATATCCTGCTGAAAGGAGTAGTTATGCGAAGTGGGGCGAGACAGGCCTGGAATATGGTTATGGATCATTGTATCCGTGATCAGCAAAATTTAATCGGTATTGGTGATGAACCTCAAGGCACCTGGGTCCGAAGGACTGGTAAGGGGCGGGAGTGGCAGTGGCTGCACGGTGGAAAGGATATGTTTGGAGTTAGAGCAGATGTGATCACGTTTAATACTGTATTGCACGAGGCGCTTAGGGAGAAGGATCTGATAGCAAAACAAGATAAGCTGGAATGGCAGAGGTACCGGGAGAATGGGGGGTGGGAATGGGAAGACCCTAAAAACTTACAGGGGTCAGATCTAATAGAGCTGTTAGATGAGGGTATGAATGGGGAGCGGATCAATACCAACGCAGAGGAGTTGCAGCTCTGGAAGGAGGGTATGGAAGATAGGCAGAGAAAGAGGCAGGAAATAGAGCAGTTGGTGAGGCTGTGTAGAGAGCGCTTGGGCTCGATGGGGGGGTTGTGAACTTTTTTGCTTGTATATAAATTGGACTTTTACACATCGAGTATTACCTGGTGTTGAGAAGTACTATAGCTTATTCAATGACAATCTTGTTGACGCACACGAAAATATCGTGCGATGTATGACATGGCCGGACGGCGATAGTGGTTTGTATCACTATACGATAGGGAGTAGACCCGCACCGCATTGTTCCATTCTCAAATACCATAATGAATGGAGGGAGCAGCGCTCCTTCGCCGCTGTTGGATGTACCTAAAACTTGGTTACACGAAGCGCACATACAGAGTAGTGTAACATACACAGCGGTTCCTGGTAAGTGATTCGGAGACTCCAAAGTCAATGAGTTTTGCGGTATAATATGCTATGGTTTTGTAAATTTCACACATGTACTCGTAAGTAACCGTACGTATACTCCAATATGCCAAGACAAATCAAAGAGCAATTTCCTTCCGTTTTGGGTAGTCCCATCCCATTTCGGATGCGAAGAGCCAATGATATACGAGACTACTACTTTGGAGTGTTTTAACGTTTATATATTCTTAGTCTGATATATTCTTTGATCGAGACTATGATATTCTAGTCTGGTTGGCACATGATATTCAGTCTCGATCAGACCCTCGCAGTGATATTCACGAACATATAGCCATTATAATAGCGTGCGAGTCCCGGTATATACTTCTGACTGATACTGAGAATTCCTCACCTCCGCATCCGCTGGCCTTTATCAGGGTCTTTAGGTACTCAGGCACAATTTCTCGAACTCAAGAACTGGTACCAAACTTACAGGCACCAAACGAATTTCGAGCCAGTCCGGAAATGGCTCTACCTGATTGACTAATTCTAATTCTACACTGAATGCACCGCTTCTATACGGAAAGCATATATCTCTCCAAGTGAAACATGATCAACTGGGTACTGTATCACCCCTCGATAAGTGCAAGTGAATACAAATTACTAACTGTCTTTTAAACAGGGTTGCTTCTCGAGATGTTTTGAGTCATCACGTGGCTCAAAACCAGTCGGGACCAGGCTGCGTCTCAGAATTCGGACAGAAACGGGCACGAGACTATAGAAACTTTCATACAGCGCCGAATCTATATTGGGAGTGTAGGGTTCATCAGCAGAAAAGAATCTGGCGTCAGGACGCGGCCATACCTTAGTCTCATGCCAAGACCCGGCCCTACTCCGAGCGTCGGGTCTTGGCATGAGACTAGCCATACGTCAGGAGCGTCAGGGACCCTGCAGGTACGTCAAAGTGCATCCTGAATCCTGACCCTGTAGGTGTGTCAGGGTGTGTCCTGAGCATGTCGCTGTCTCCGCTGCTTCAGCAAAACCAGTCTACATTTCGATGTCGCAAGCAAAACAGCCTGGATATTCCCATCCAATTGAGCTTCCAAATGACTCTAGCATTATCTGCTCACGAAAGCATGAATATCAGGCCTGCATAGAGGCCGCGAAAGCATGGAAATAACCAATCTATTGAGGCGGCGAGAGCATGGAAATCACCAATCTATTGAGGCGGCGAAAGCATGGAAATCACCAATATATAGAGGCGGCAAAAGCATGGAAATCACCAATATATGGAGGCGGCGAAAGCATGGAAATCACCAACATATAGAGGCGGCAAAAGCATGGAAATCACCAACATATAGAGGCGGCAAAAGCATGGAAATCACCAATATATGGAGGCGGCGAAAGCATGGAAATCACCAATATATGGAGGCAGCGAAAGCATGGAAATCACCAATATCTAGAGGCGGCGAAAGCATGGAAATCACCAATATATAGAGGCAGCGAAAGCATGGAAATCACAATATATAGAGGCGGCGAAAGCATGGAAATCACCAATATATGGAGGCAGTATGCAGGGGATGCGTTATAACTTTCCCCCAGGCACTGTAACAATGACATGTGAAGTGTAATATAACTGGGGCACAGATGTGATGGAGTAACAGAATTGATTATCTAATGCCGTACCGTTTTAAGCACCTTTTGTAATACAAACCAACAAACACCTTAATCTACCATTGAAAAACCAGCAAGCACCCTCCCTAAGCCATCTATAGACCAACAGAACCTACTTTTTTGGATCGATCTTATGGGCGACAACGGCTGGCCCAGAAACAGGTTGAGGCATTGCATCCGCCAGCTTTTTGTTGAAAATGTTGTGCTCATCGAGATAAGTTTTCACGAGAAACACCATAACCTAATGGATATCAGCATTGAAATAACTGGTAGTTCACGAGTAATATATTATACATACCAGCGACGCCCCTCCAAGTAGGATACGGACTTGCCAAACAAGTGGCTTTATATCAGCTTTAAGCTCCCCGTAGTTCTTTTCCATGCGCGTTTCCATTCTCCCAAATCCTGCTTCCATCCTCGTAGCAAGTTCTCCAAAACTTTTGTTGACATCGCCTTTGAAATCTCCCAAGTCCTACCATCGTTAGTCAAGCTTCATCTACTATTGAATATGATACATGCCTTCGTCAAGCCAGCGACACGGTCATCCAGCTTATCGACATAATCCCACTATCCGACCGTTAGTTGAGCCAGTAACCCATTACATGTAGAGTGACTTACCATACGATCGTAGTTATTCGGAGCCCACTTTTGTCTGGCTTCTTCCTCTTGCTTCCCCCCTGGTATGAATAAGCCCTCTTCATTTTCCGACCCGCTGATAAATCCCCTAAACTGAATACGTCGTGGAATACGGTGTATAGCCAGGCGGACCGCCGGTTGTCTAAACAGAGGAAGCATGTTGATTCGGGTAGAAAAAAAGGAACTAGGTGGAGGTCCTTGCAGTAGCGTCCCTTGGCGGTATGGGCGTTCTAATTTTAGCGACAGACCTGTAAGCGCTATGTAAGCTCTTGGCACGAAGGAAGTTGTATAGGTAGTTGCACAAAGGTGGGGATGTGCCACCCGCGATGTCAATATTGGTCATAGAAATTGCCATGTGCTGAAGTTAACCACTGTCGCAAATGATCCTCTACGAGGGTCTGATTGAGACTAGCAAATGATCATCTTGCCATTGTTCTTAATTCCAGAGGCAGCCCACTATCCAACACACAACAATTTCGTGCGGCTGAGGCCAGAGATGGAGTTGAAATTTCCCCTCAACCTGAACAGGGAATATTAATCTAGGTGGAATTCGCAGGTTTAACCAGGGATGTACTCCGTAGTGGAACTGAGATATCGAAACTCAGCCAGCCCTAGCTGCTGTCATCTCTTCTATAACATCTTTTGATGCATAGCATTGTTTGATTCTGACCTATCGGCACTGATGCTGGACAGGTACAAACAGCCAGCTTCAACCGGTTTGCTTTACATCTGTCTTTTCCCCTACCGAGCCCCCTCCTTCTTCGACTTCGCCTAAAATTACAGTGATCTTGATCTACGACCTGGAAAGTCCATGGTGGTGACGTTCCAGATCTCTTTGGAAACATTTCAATTACCATTTCTGGGGCGATTCAAATATACCTTCCGGCTACAAGCGTTCCGTGTCAGCTGCTTGCGTTTACTGAACCCTCCAACTGTCGTACAAAACTCAAGCTTTCCGAGGAGCACCTGGTTTTTTATACCTTTTTGCGCATCGGTATTTGGGAATTGGGCCCCACTACAAGCCAGACTACCCCACTACCATCTTCTATTTTGATACCGTATCTCTCACATTTGCTGCCCGGGCTTCTTCTGTTTACATTTAGCCAGCGAAGCAAAACCAATCGTTGATTCTTTCGCGGCAACGTACAGCTTTGCTAGTTGTCTCGTACACCTGTGGACATCTAAAAAAGTACGAGAATACGTTACCAAGAACTCAAAGGTTGAGGGCACTCGAAGGAGAAAAGTGATTACCTTCGGTGCCTTTTTTTTTTGGATTCTCCACTGTGGGGAGTTCAAGGCACTGGTAAGGCTTTCCTCTAAGGTACGGCAATCGTGGATTTGTTCTTCCTCAATTCACCACAATGGGCTCGCAACATCCCTATGACTCTTATGGTCCTACTCGTGGAGAGTCAACTACGTCGTCAAGATATACGTCAGCGAGGACGGCTTCGGCTTCATCAACCCAACCTCTTGTAGCACAGACGCAATACTCACAATATGATTACCCCGAGGAACCCGCACCAGCAACCCAAAACTCCGCTACCTTCTACCCATCGACGCAAGATGACTACTTCGCTTCTTATGGGGGTAATTGGGGTACGGGGGACCTTGTCTCTACTCCACCGCCCATGTCACCGCAGGAGCAACAGCCCTCGTATACGCAGCCAAGGGGGTTGTACGGTGACAATTCACCGTATTTATCAGGCGCTACCAATCCGCCTAATGCAACCTCAAGCCCATATTTAGAAACTGGTGGGGTTGGAAGAAGTCCTAGCTCTGGCGGGAATTCCTCACCCTCTGAAAGCCCTGCGATCTATACTCCAAGCATTGGCTCTAGCCCTTTGGCATCATCTCCACCGAATAGCAACCCAATTGCGCCTCCAACTTCGGCTTCGGCACCAGGATACAGCGTAGATACGTCCTATTTAGGTGCGGGCCAAATAACCTCTGCTGGTAGTATACATGAGAGGAAACCATCAGAATTATCAAGGCCTACTGGACGTACTAGCACCATATCAAAGTCAAGAACTCCTAGGTTCCAGAAAGGGAACATGTTGCCTTTGCATGAGGATGAAGTTTTGGAGACGAAAGAAATACAGAGCCAGCAGCAGCTAGACCCTATGGAATATAACGAGGAGACTGGAGGATGGGTACGGAGAGCTAGGTCATCAGTTCAAAATAGGAGTGGAAGTATCATGAGGAGTCTCACACGGAAACTTACGACCTACAGGCCAGTAAGTGGGGAAGATCGTGATGCCAAACGTGCCCGTGCCCTCAAAAAGGATGAGGACGATGCATGGCGCGAGGGCTATGGTAACTAAATCCCTTTGAAGAAATTTGACCTTTGCTAACTATCATGATCAGATGGTGTTGATTTCGGTGTGTTTGGCGGCTTTGATTCGGAGATCCCGGAACAGACGGCGGACGCAATGAGGCAACAACATGGAAATACAGATTTCGCATATACGGCCACAGGAGAGGTGGTGGATCTTTCTTCTCTCCAGGGACTTTACGCAGATGAGGATGAAGTGGATGACGACGGAAAGAGTAGGCGGAGTATGTCTAACACATTTTAAGTCAGAGGAAAGGAAATCGTGCTGATATCGATGCAATACAGGTTCCTTTTCCCTCACACGGGCTACCACCGGCTTGAATCCTAATGAAAAATCTTATTATTTCCCAGAAGGTACTTTTCCACAATGGTTGAAATCTATGGTGACAGGGAGCTGATTTTGTAGATCCTGATACGCCAAACTGGAAACCAGTGACAATGCGACCTCTCTACTTAACCATACTTCAATTCCTCTCCCTTGCCATCATTGGGTTCTGTGAATTTCTTTACCAATACTCGGTGCACAGGGGCAAGGTGACTGGATTTGAGCCACATCTCACAAAATTCAAGGACCTGGGGGGGATGCGTCTTATAGACTTTGCTTTATGGAAGTACCTTCCAACCGTTATCGCTGTCGTTTTTGGTGTGCTGGTCCAGCTCACCGATGCTGAAGTTAAGCGCGTCGAGCCCTACTTTCAACTCGCTCGGAAGCCAAAGGGAGCACTGGCTGGAGACTCTCTGAATATTGAATATTCGACCTTTTGGGCAGTGCTTTGTCCTTTGAAGGCCATGCGACACAAGCATTGGGCCGTCATGCTTTCATCAATTAGTGCTATTCTTGCGTTTGCCGCTGTTCCACCTCTTCAGTCGGTGTTCTTGAATCTGGACATGGGCAAGGCCGGAAAGAGGCCGAACCATGACGAGTGGAAATTCCTTGTTGTTGATAAGATCTGGACGAGACTTCTTGAAGCAGTGATGCTTATCATTTTGGTTCTCATCGGCGCACTTCAGTGGGTTTTTCTGCGCCGAAAGACTGGATTGGTGGGAGACCCAAGTGGAATTGCTGGTGTGGCTTCCATGGCAAATAAGGCGCACATTCTGATGGACTTCAGGGGCTTAGACCTGGCTGGTACGAAAAAGATTCATAAGCAGCTCAGCAAGAGAACATACATCTTACACAAATCTTGCCTTTGGCAAGCGGAGTTTTTGAAGGAGCACGAACGGCCTACTGAAACAGTCAGAGATCAGAACGCACACCCAGTACTCCTGCGCTTCGAGGGAGGTCTACCATTGATAGGATACCTAGTGTTGGTCATGATTATGCTACCGCTCCTAATGGAGAAAGCAGGCTTTCAAAAAATATTATCTAAGTCTAGCTGGTTTCTAACTGTGCTGTCCATCTCTATTAAGATGTTCTGGGAGATTATCGACCGGGACCTCCGGATGTTGCAGCCATTCTACCTTTTGTATAGACGACATGCGCACTCTGATGTCCTCACTATGGATTATACGGCGACCATTCCCGGCTGGATCATTGTGAAAGCACTACAGAATAAGCATTACCTTCTCAGCTACATAGCTACCATAACCCTTCTTAACGAAGTCCTTACTGTTTGTATGGGCTCCCTTGATCCCGTATCCGGCGACGAGACCCCCCGCTCCCAGAAAATTTCATTGGCTCTTGCAGAAGCCATCATGTTTGGGCAGGTAATCGGAGTTGCTACCGTACTATACTTTCGACGACATCCATTCCTTCCCCGACAGCCCGGAACTATCTCGAGTGTGTTGGCGTATATTTATGCGAGCCACATGCTGCCGGACTTTGATAACATGGAAACCAAATCTACGAACGAAAGACGAAAAATACTCGCCGCAAAGAACAAGACCTATGGATTTGGCTGGTTTAAGGGATTGGTGGATGGCAAATGGCATGTGGGTATTGACCAAGAGGAGCTATTGAGATCGTATAAGCACGGAGAGAGATTTCTGGATAGTGTCGTACAGGGCGTCCCTTCTGGATTAGACCAGTGGTAGAGGACTCCTTTGGGGAATTTACCGGAATGACCGAAGATGAAAATTCTGGGAGTTTAGTTAGAGCGTTAGAGCTCAAGCTGTTTATTATACCCTTATTCTACTTTCTTCAAGCGTTGATCAAGTAGAGGTTATTTGAATTTCAGGTCAGGTGCACTAGTCTTGGCTGATTCAGTCTCGCAATATTGGATATATGAACCGCTTGAGACGACATAAATCACTGTATATTATGTATTATCGCTTTTATGTACTATGGCTTTTTATAAATTATATTTTCTATTTTGTCTCGCACCATAATTGCATATTGGAACATATGATATATGAACCGCTTGGGACCCCAGAAATCACTATATACTCTGTATTATGGCTTTTCTATGTTTCGTTTTCTATTTTATTTTCTGCATCACTGCCACAAGAGGCATACTTGTAAGCTTGTTATTTGATATAGATCTCGGAGATGACCGCACGAGAACAGACACGGCCAATATGTGATGTGGTCCAATCGCAAGTACACCTTGGAGCTTACCTTACATTTGTTGTTCGGTATAGGACGAAAGAAACCACTCCCAATATGGGTATGATTAAGACTAATATATGTAGATATCTTGCACTGCAAAAGGCATAGGCAATTTAGAGAAAACTATCATCCTCCGTCTGGTACTAGAAGACAGCAGCCAAAACTTCCGCTACACTAGGTGTAGGTACAAGTTATATACCACCGGTAAATCCCTCGGTGTGCGCCGCAGTACCAAGACATGGAGTGGAGTCTAGGCCAAAGAATGGGTGGCGAAAACTGGCGATCCGATGGTGATGCGTACTGAAAGCCCCTTATGAGCTAAACCCTACCAAAAAATTACCTTGTTTTAATTGTTTTAAGTAACGACTGTTCGGGTAATCGTTGCTGAGCTTAGTCTCGCCCAATCCTTAGTGGGGCAATTGGCAGTTAAGGTGAGGGGGCGTCGTGCGTATTATACAGACTATGATATTGTTCACTTGGAGAGCTGGTTCACATATTCCCATAGCTTGTGCCAAATTATGACAGGCTCACTCCCTTGCCTTAATTGCTGGTGTGCGCTGCTGTCTGTGGATTCACGTCTCACAGGTATGGATATCGACTCGGAGGTGCCTGGTGATACTCGGTTACTAGTGATTTTAGATGCGTAGCAGAATCAGGATAGCAGGCGCTCTTGCCGTGTTCAAGTCATGGTCTAGCTTTTAAGCCATGGTCCTTCCCTCTGGTTGGTTATATCTCTTGTTAACCGTTCATCACGGTGCTGCCCTCTTCGAATTCATACTCAACTCTCTCACTTATCGGATAGCCCCGAGAGAGTACAGAGGTACCCCTCATTCGGTACACAAAACCTAGAAACAGAAATATCAGAGGTCTCCTCTTTCGCCTATTTACCTAAAATGCCTTCCTCTACTTTTCCCTCCCCCCTCTTTACCTTCGGGTGTGTACTCTTCCTCATCATTGCGCTCAGCTCCCCCGCCCTTGCTTTCGGTGCCGGAAACATCGTCAGCGTCTCCCAGGTCGCTGGCAAGAATTGGCGCCATGGTGATATCGAAGACACCCTTCTGGAGCTTTTTATGTCTCAAGCCGGCCGTGCTAAGTTTGATCGTCTTGCTGTAAAGAGGGTCTACTTTGGAAACTGGCTCCGTGATTATTCCCAGGCCCTCGATGTCGGTGGACTTAAGCAGCTTCCAAAGGAAACCATCCGTCTTATGCTTTGGGTTCTTAGCTTTGTCACCTTTGGATTTGCTACTGGTGAGTTTGAGGTGACCGAAGAGAGGCTGGGATGCTACCGCCCAGAGGAGCATATTGATAATCCAAAGGTATGTAACACGTGCTAACTTCGGAGGTTAAGTCACATTGCTAATTAAGGATGGCGGTTTCTTTATAGGACTATGCGGATAATGAAGATGCACGAAAATACGACTCCCGTCTCCGTGGGCCTGTTGATGAGAGCAAAGAACTTGCCGTCGACGATGATAACGGCATGAAGGTCTACATTGCATCCGAGAACCGTGGTATCGATACCAGTGCCGGGTTTGTCCGCAAGTGTTTCACCAAGTCCATCGACTTCGGCCGTAAGTTCGCGCAGAGCGGTAACGACAATGACCTCTTTGAGGCACTCAGGTTACTCGGAACCGGCCTTCACACTCTCGAGGATTTTGCAGCTCACTCAAACTACCTTGAGCTCACTCTCAAGGAGCTCAATGTCAATGCGTTTCCCCATGTCGGTGGCAACTGCCAGGTCAACATTGGTGGAAAGGAAATTTGGCCCGTCATCACCGGTACCTTCGGTATGACTGATTTCTTGCACTCCGTTGTCGGTGAGGTTTCGGATAAGATGATCCAGTCAGAAGTACAGAGCCTTGAGGACAAGATCAACAATGCTCATTCTGGCGACCATAGCGGGGCTACCTCGAAACTTAGAGAGATTCTTGATATCATTCCCTTTGGCCTGCTCGGGCTTGGAGATAGTGACTTCAGCAATCAGGCACAGACGATTCAAGAGCAATCTGATGCTAAGGAGATGGAGAGTAAGGGAAATATCTCCAGTAGTAACCAAACAATTGATCAAATTAGGGAGCGTGCTCTCACTACCGCAAAGGAGATTTATCCTATTCTTGAGTTCCACGATAAGGTTATTAAAGCCATCACCGAGGGTATTGACAAGATTCCTGGTGCCACAGAGTTAATGGAGAACTTAGCTGGAGCGATGCAAATTTACATTTTCAGCGTTCTTGCACCCTACATCACGCCTATCCTTGAGCAGGTCAAGGCAGAGCTTGCTACTGGATCTGAGGGAATTCTCCAGGCAAGTGAGAAGGGTCAATATGTTGTCTTCAATGATGATGATTCCAGCAATCCCACCCACTCTATGCTTTCCAAAGATCATTTCACCAATATTCTCAATGAGCCCGCAGGCCTCGTTGCCTCTGAGGTTGTGCGATTCGTTGTTCCCCACATTACCGCTGCATGGGATGATGACAGTATTGATGCCAATGGCGTGTGTGACGAGGTGCTTCAGGTTCTCCACCACCCTGCGCTGAGGTCAAAGGAGGGTCAGGAGAGGATGTTTGAAGTTGTCAGGCAATGGTGGGAGGAGAAGAGTGTTAGCGAGCAATCACATTTGGAGGATGCATTGAGCAAAGATGGAGTTAAGGAGGGACGGAACCATGAGGGTGAAGACCCATTGGGAGGGCCAGGAAGCAAGAACCACTCACATGCGGGATGCTCCCATGGTCATGGTGGGAGAGATAAGCAGCAGCAGAGGGATGATTATGGAAGTAGCCAGCGCAGTAATCAGCGGAATGAATATGGCAGTAGCCAGCGCAGTAACCAGCGGGATGAATATGGCAGTAGCCAGCGGAATGAATATGACAGTAGCCAGCGGGATGAATATGGCAGTGGACGACAGACAAGGGGTTTTCAACAAGAGGAGAACTCCTACCAGCGACGACAGACAGAGCAGCCCTACTCACAACGAGAAGAGAGGCAGAACGTTGATCTTAGTACCCCTGTTGGAATTGGTGGATTCCTTGGAGGTTTAGTCGCTGGTGCATTCGGTGGGGAATATCGCGACCAGGAGTCGACATCCAGATCCTTTGGTGGTGAGGAGAGGGGCTCGTACGGAAGGAATGAAGAAAGTTCCTATGAGCAAAATGAGGGCTCATATAGTCGTAATGAGGACAATTCATATGGTGGTTATGGTGGACAAAGTGAGGAGAGGAGTTTCTATGGGCGTGGTCAACAAGATAGCTATAGTAGTGAGGGTAATAGCCGTGGCGAACAAGATAGCTATGGCCGTGGTCAACAGGATAGCTACGGTCAAGATAGCTATGGCTCAATAGGCACTGAGGAGGAATATGGATCTTCACGCCGTGGGCACGGCGGAAGGAGGAGGAATGAGGAAGAGGAGAGTAGTGGGTGGTAATTGAGAATAGGACTGATTAGGATCTGAAGGTGATTATTGGCTTTCCTCACCCTTTTTTACTTGTGGCTTTTCTTTGGGGAAGAACCAAGCTTCGAAGCTTTGGTACTTCGAGACTACCTGGAGATTATCCCCACGGTGAATTGGCTGAGGAAATAATGAAATAAAAATAGCTCTTTGAATAATGTTAAGTTACCCTGAACGGTATCCTCAACCGTAACCGGAAGTTGCTCTACGAGCGGCTTGTGCCAACTAGACTACCGGAAGTTGCTTGACTGTTCACCAGGCCTTGTGTATGACAAACTTCAGAGGCTACTCTAGTCTCCCACTCTACCTCACGCTCTCAACTGGCCAAGATTGCTTTTCCTGTGCTCCAACCGGAAAATATAGTCTGGTTGGCACAACACCCTCGTACGGAAAATAGAGCTCCCAGTCCCCCTAGTAGTGGACTAGTCTCAGAACCATAAACTAAGACTAGAAGTCTAGAAGTCGACCTTGGCAGCGGAATGGTTGAAGGCCATTGTGCCAGACTTATCAATTGAGAAACAGAATCCTAGATCTAGGATTCCGTTTCCAGACTCAAATTAGAGAACAGGGTGGGCGAGAGGGGCACACAAGTGCTTGTGTCACGCAGAATTAACATATAAATATAGTATAATCATACAAGCAATTTGGCCTATAAAACATTTTGAAACGTTGCCTCATTGGCAATATAGGTATGACCAACACTTCAAAACTCAACAGGTGTAAGGTCGGGGAAAATCTGACTGACATAAGTTCTGGGTTTTTTGGGTGTGAGGCTGGGAAAAATCAATTTAGGTACTTCGTAGGTCCATGGTCTAGAGGGTCGGGGTAAGGCGTGCAGCATCAGGGGAGATGGCAGATGCAACTCCATTTCCCGAACGGGAGGGTTGTGGTGTTGAGGATAGACTGATATCATTACAATTATTTAGGGGACATATAACCTTGACATAAAGTCGAGATTTATACCCCCCCCCCCCCCCCCGAATGAGCTTCCCTATCCTCAGCCTGGGCTCCCTCAGCTGAAGCTCTCACCCAGTCTGGACAAGAGATCGTGTCCTGTGCAGTGGATGCCATGGCGGGTAGGTTTTTTATGGTATTCGGCTTTATTGCTCCGAGTGAACTATTCATATCTGGTCTATATATCTATATATATTACCATTCCTTGTAATTGGCTTATTTATATATATATTGCATGAATAATCTCACAAGGCTGTTGTAACGGCATACAAGTTGCTGTCCACAAAGCGTTGTCCTGTTGCCCTTTGAGTGTTGCTTGTGCGACGTCGGGAGGGGGTGGTTACAAGTACTTATGCAATAGGTGACAGGTCGATTGGATCACCTTGAACAGATGCATTACGTCGGCCCGAAGGCCAGATACTTAGATAGTACATGGTGCAGGAGGGCCGTATTAACTAGATTACGTAGCTTCGTACAAGTATTTACAAATTAGGTACGGAGTAACCCATGATCAATTGAGTTGTGTCAATGTTTAATAAGTTTATAAGCCAACCAGACTATATAAACGTCATGGGTTTGACTACTGCATTGGGAAATCATTGGAGAAGGTGACACGGGGTCACGTGCGGTCTTATGGCAAAGCCCATGTGGTAGGCTGGTTTGATGACAGCCGTCGGGGTAAAAGCCCATGGACTTTCAGTGATCAACAAGCAACGACCGATAAAACCGAAACTTGAAGTAAACAATCAGCTGAAAAGTGGATGTGCTCTGTCGGTAGCATGACCTTTCCCTTGTTGAGAGTATTCTTTTAACCAGACCACTCATGGCGGTGATTGGATTGTTGAGCAAGAATATGAGTCCGGACGACGTTTCAAACTATTCTAGGCAATAAAACCTTGTTTAAAAATAGTAATGCACACTATGCACCACAACATATACCTGATGATACATAAAACGGTCACCACGAGCGAGCACGGACAATTAGCGGGCACGTTTGGTTGAATGGTGAGGCCTGGCAAAACTTTTAGCGAATGTGCATGGACAGGGGATGTGCATTCCGCACGTGGCGCGACGATGCTGCCAAAAATAAATACAGTACCTTTAACAGGCCTTGGCACTTTTCCAAAAATCGTGATATCAGGATTCGTTCGAGAAGGGTCGAGTATCCAAGAAATTGTGTGATCTGGAGAGAGCTCCTGTTCTCGTCTATCGAACCAGTATCGGGTTCCATGTTAACAGGCACATCGAATTGGTTGTGGGGTAATTTCTAATGCAGATAACGATGCTGCTTAGAGAGAGATTGAACAAACCTCGAGAAGGAGAAACGCCCGAACTACCGGCATATTGCCTTGGTCATGCAGTGGTATACGTAACATAAATATCGCATGGTAAGTACAGTAAGCGCCGACCAAAAACCTGGCAACCAACTGCACCGCGTTTAGAAAACGTGTGATTGGAAAATTCTGTCGACCTCATCTCCATCCGGATGGGCACGGCCGCACGGGGATCGACACTCAGGCGCTCGCGCATTGCCCTAACTGACTATGTACAGTACATAGGACGTCAACGACGGTTGCGGATGCGAGGCGAATGATCATCCAATAGTCTTGTTGGCACAACACCCTCCATAGGATCATCCAACATCCAACGTCTAGGCAGTTCTATTGTTATGAGCAGATTAGTGGGTCCTCTGAGAGTAGGTAGTCTATCTCCCTCATGCCAATCGGACTTATAGGGGTCACACTCTGCATCTTGCCGTTGACATTCCGAGTTTATCATGATCCGACTTTGCTCTGATGGACATAAGATTTGAGCAGTGTGCCAGTTGGTTGTTTGTCTCACTTGAATTTCTCTACTTCAATGCACCAGGATACTGTAGAGCTGAAGAACTATATTAATATACAACAACACCAGACAGGTATAGAACGGCAATGCATTGGTAATCGCCGAAAAGTGCTGATTTGGGGGGGGTTTGGGTATGATATTGGAAGTATTTCAATTGTAAAGGAGAAAGTTCAAACCCGGGAATCAAAGACAGTTATGAAACGTGGCAAGGTACATACGTATGTACCATGTAGTACATGAACTCAACTTAAAAATATTCTTTAATATCGGAATGCATGCATGCTTGTAATCTTCGGACGTGACCACAACCGTCCGGCTGGCTACTAGTAGTAATTATGTATCAATATATTTATATTCCCCACCATAATGTACCCTGTGCATATATGCCACAGGGGCTCCTAGGATCCCTGGGCCCAAATGCTTCCAATCCAGTGCGTCGTTAAAGAGCAGAGGAAGTATCAACCATGAATGGGCCTCAAAGCTCTGCCATGTTTGACGCCAGTTTAAGCGTCTAGCACCTGGTTAAAGAGAGTGGGCGTTCAGGGTACGCCCACAGTTGAGGGACGGAAGTTCCTGAAACTTGCTTTGTCGGCGGCCGGTGAGCAATTGGCGGGTGGCGTTGCGATCTAGATCTCACTACATACCGCTATTCTGTCTTTGAGTACGTACGGGCGCCTCCTCCCGCGGATTCAACTTTACGGTTCCTATTATCTGTCTATTCTCTATCCCGAATGCCAAGCCCCCCGCCTCATACCCACAATTAGCAGGATTAGCTGGTGGGCATCGCTCTTAATCAGCTCCAGCCTATACTGGTACCATGTCACAGGATATCCTGATGTATACCTTACCGCCCCTCACAGGGCCTGGCGGAAATGCTCTTACGCATCGCCCTTTAAACAGAACCCCTGTTTTACTGGTAATAAGCATGGGTATGCCTTAGCAGGGCTGGCTGCGGGCTGGGCCTGGTGATGGTCCCATGCAAGTAATTCGACTATGTACATACCTTGCGCGCAAAGCTGACGATCCTTTATTAGATTTCCTGAATCCCCTCCTCTCTCTAGAAGAGAAGCTCCTTCGAGTCCTTCCATTGCTGTATCAGCCTCAGTTGCACTCGCAATTACGAATCCGGCACCTCAAAAGACTGACTCTTTCAGGTTGCTTATCGTTGATCTTGAGCTTGCTCAAGCGTACATACTGTACATCTTCGGACGACATAGAGTCAAAAGCCTCGACAGGTTGGCTTCCATCTGTGATTGGAATAAGAAAGATTGTTCAGCACTTCGGCGGTTCACTATATCATAAATCAACCCAACTTCTGTCTCTTTGGTTGTTGGATTTGGTTCTCACAGAGTTGGACTTGAGGGGAACTGGTAAACTGGTACCTTTTATTTTCACTTTACATACAAGTCTTGATCCTGTTTCATCAGTGTCAGTTTACTCAGATTCCTGCATATTACTGTGGTGGTGGTACGAAATCATCCCTGGTAACCCAGAGGCGCTTTCCAATCTATTCGAGGATACAAACAAAATCCTGAGGTGGAATATACATCCCGGGCTATTTTGCGTCAAGTCCAAAGGCCATTTTTATGTCGACCTACAACCACACCCGCCTGTATTCTCGAACGTCATCGAATTTGAACCGGGTACATGCAGTCCCCCGCTCCCGTTCGCCGTCGGTGAACTCGGAGGTGCTTCCTATATCACGAACACCGAGCCCGTATGTTGGAAATAATAGCATAAACAATAGCACCAAGCCGCTTCCTATCCTTCCACCCAATCCCGTCCCTACGCCACCACCTGAAATGGGAGTCACCCCGGAAATAACTGCTCAACGCACAACAGAATTGCACGAGCGTCTACCGCGAGTACAGCCTGGGGCTCCGGATTCTTCTCCTGCTCCTGCAATATATTCCCCGTCTCAACCGAAAGCCCCAAATGCATATTATCTAAATCGAAAAATGTCCGAACCGGATGCACCACAGGATGCACATCTAGCCCTTTCAAAACATAAACCGACTGCTTTGAACCTCCCACCATCAGCAAGCAATCATGGCTTTACTGAGGACCCAAATCGACCGATTTCCCAGCGTCCATTCTCCCAACATTATCCATGGCCTTACGATCCATCCAGTTACTACAATATGGCGAGATCACCTACAGTGTCTATTCACCCAAAACCAAAAGCATATCCTGTAGGTTGGGAGGAGAATGGAGGGCTCAGCCGTCCGGTTAGCATGGGAGGTATTGATCTACCAATACCATTAAGCCCAATACCAGTGGTACCGACAATACCAGAACAGTATCGGAAGGAGGCGGCTATTGGCGTTCGCCCTAAAACGCCAGAGCTCAGAGTAGTATACGATCAAGAAAGAGATGGATTAGGTGGCCAGATCTCGGAGAAAGCTATTCTGAAGCAACAGCAAAAGAGCCAACGAACAGAACAGCAACAAAAGCCCGTGACAGCTCAGGCACAAGACTCGAATGAATATATCCCAGAGGCCTCCACGATAGAATCTCTTGCAGAATTATGGGAATTTGCCGCTCATGGGAAGCTCCTAAGCCATCGAGTGCAGCCAAAAAGGTCAATTCCATCGAACCCCTCAATACCAGAGGGAGTTTATGTCTTGAATATGTACAGAGGCGCTCCCCTCAATGTCCAACAGCCAGACCTAGGAGGGTTCACTCCAGAGCACTTTGCATTTGGCCCCACCCCTTCCAACCCTTTCTACACAATACAAGCGTTGCCAGATGCACTACACCCCAACAACCCAACGATTTTCAATCCCAATGACCCAGCCACATTTTTCAATGATCTTCTCATTTTACGCCGAAATCCTGTTACTCATAAAGATACATCAGTACTAACTATGGGCCTCAATCCACATGCCGCAAAATCCCACCGACGGCGCCTCGCTACTGCCGTGAATGGGGCATCACAGCAGCAGCAGTCACCTACACAAGGTGATGAACTCATTACCCTCATTTACCCCAAACAAGCGGTAATGATGGCAATTGATTCGTCTTCTATTCATGTAGATGATAAAACAGGGCGCATTGTTGGTGGCGATGCACAGACAATGGCACGAGAGGCAGTTGAGCGCGCTGCCGAAACCGAATGCTGCAGGCTGAGTTGGGATGTCACAAGAGATCGCTATTACCTGTATCATCCAGGTATTGGCCATGGCGGGGAGGTGTATCTGGTAATTATAGATGATGGGAATCACACAATGCCCAAGTTGACTGCGCCAAGCTATGGAGTGGGTTTCGATATACCAGGAACAAAGGGGAGTATTAAACTCATCAACGTTGACACCTCCGAGGCGATCGTCGTTCTTGATTTCAAGTCTGGACTTCTTTTTGTGAATACTATGGCTACGAGGAAGATCCCCTCTCTATACATCGTTGACGTTGCGGTTTCGACAGTCCTTGCTGTTGCAATTGTTGAGGGGAGGCGTATCCGGGACCAACAGCAATTCCTATTATCTTCGATGCAATCAAATAGTGGGTTCAGTAACGGGTATTCACACCAATCTGATGGCGCATTGCAGGATGTGAAGCGCCTAGGAGGGGGTATCACAGAAGGTGGGTGGAGTGACTCAACCCTCGGGATGTCCTTCACTGACGGGACACAGGTAAACGAGAAGAGAAATGTCGGTGGAGAAAATGGCAGAGGTGGCACTGGGTATGCGGTGGAGGGGGGAAGTAGTGACCGGGTACTGGATTTGGCGGGGTTGATTATGAATGGGTTAATAACAATTGTCGCATGGATTGTGGGGATTTTTTGGGCTATTGGATCTGGCATCGGAAAGATTTTCCGAAGCAGAAAGAGGCCATTTGGGGATCTGGAGTGCGGAATTCCTGGGGCCGTTAATCGTCATAGCAATCAGGGCCAATACGAAGGTCATGGAGGATATCAGTAATTTAGCTTACGGCAAAGCGAGGATAATGAAATAATGATTCTTGGCTTTTGGGGGACATCCAGGCACGCAAGGGCTCAGTTTCGCGTGGGATGATGTTTCTCCTTTTTTTGTTCATTCTTCTTTCGATTTTTCTTTATCTTCATATAGGGCTTTTGAGGATTCTTGATTTTTTTTTTTAACCTCTTGTACTTATTACCCACGGTGTCATATGGGGCTCGGATAGGGCGGTATGCCTTGTCACTCCTTTCTCTTTCTATTTAAGCTCAATCGATACCACCTGCTTCGGGTTACATATTCTGTAAAATACCCATGTTGGGAATCTTATGGGAAGATAGAACTATCTCCTAGTTCTCAACATTATATTATTAGCTTTCTCTGGGTTTGGGAAGATAAATCATTACAACCGTGCCGTATAAATATCAAATCACCAGCCCATTCATCCGCCACTTTATTTACCCCGTATTCAAAAATCGATGCGGGTATGAATATTTGCTGAATAGCAAACTTGAATACATTAATAACGTATTCCCTAACCCTTGCTGTGATGATCTCTAACATACTAGTATTTTGCTAGTTGAGGATAGCGTTACCCTCAACTCCCTTCCCGATACTTGGCGCACCCTTATCGTGCACAAGCAAAGTAACTAAGGCCAAATAATAGTTGGTTGGCTCAAATGCTACAATAAAGCAGTACTTGGAAGTAGTTTGTCTTGCCAGCCTAGTTCATCGCATGCCCGGGTTCGAGTAAGCGATCGGGTTCGAGTAAGCGATTGGGTACGAGTACATTGTTCGGGGGACAACCTGAGTAGGTACTCCCTTAGGAGGGGTGTGTATGACGATTGAGACAACCTATCAGATGTACAGAGAGTAGACTAAACCTCCAATTTTGATTAAAAAAGCCAAGCTTCTGGTCTCATAAAATGAATATATAAAGATGAATATATAAAGATGAAATTGGCACAATCTAAGTGATCTCTCCATCAATTTACCCAGATATTTTTTTCAGCTGGTGATATATCAAAAAAAAAAAAAAAAAAAAAAAAAAGAAATAGCATTTGGAGATTTGAATTCAAAACTATTGATTTCTTTTTTAAAAAACCAAATGCCGCCTATTTTGCTTTCGGTTGATTTCACGTATAACCCCCCGCACACCTCTAAAGTATGAAAATACAACCTTCTCTAGAAAATAATCCACCATCGTGCTAGGAGGTCTGCGCCCTCCCGGATATGTGTGATTGGCAGTCGTTCTCTCACCCTATAACTTCCGAGGTTGCAAATCTCATATCAAAAGAGCCTCACAGCTAAACACTCCCTGATGGTATAGCCTACAGAGGCTATTTAGAAGCAAGGGGTCAGCCATCTGTAGTATGTACATGTGTCCATCCAAGTTTTCCATTCACTGAAAAAGCTGGCAGCAAGAAAAGCAAGAACAGGGCCCTGTTCTCCCTGCTCTACACTACTACTCGCAGCCCTACTCGCAGCCGCTCGTGAAAAGAGCATGAAATGCAGAGGTGTGACCAGGGAAGGGAGCCCAGCTTTCGATGAGTGCCGACTGAGGATGTGTCCTATCGTTTTGTTGTCATAATTGCAGAGAAGTAGTGAATCTGCATATTACTTACCTACTGATGTCATTATAGAGTGACAGATTGCCATTGTGTACTAAACCCACATTTCAGTGGAACACTAAGGGCGTGAGCAGTTTTTATTGGCGCCTTACCTGATGCTAGTAATTAAGTAGGCTTGTTTATATGCTATTAAATCCCTAGGTAGACATTGTTAACAGGGAGATCAGGCGTGTGCATGATGATATAATGAGAGAAAAACCAGCGATTGAAACCCGAGATGGATGCTATGAAGGTACGTACTACAGAAGCTAGATGCCGTACACTTATATGGGAAGGATAGAACACAGAGGTAGTCTCGAGACTAACATAAAGGCTCATTGCGTGGAGGGATTATTGCCATTGTTAGTAAAAACGTTAACCATGTACAGGCAAGGCAAACCTTGCTCTAACGAACCTCGACATACACTGGCAATACTGAAGAACTTGGCAAGACTGTTTCTGCACGCATAGAAAGTGCCCTTGCTATACTGAAATTAGTACGTATAACGACAGTGAAGAGAATCCTCAGGCCAATAAATTCAATTACAGCAAAGCTAAATTGGCTTATAGTAAATGAAGAGGTTAGCTGGCGGAGCAAAATACAGCAAAGCATTGAGATATATACCCAGCGCATATCTGCTATTTCTCGAAGGCAGTACGTCCAAATCGGTAGTGAGGGGAGGCATATTGCCTGAACTGTTGTTATAATGGGCTAAAGTAGGAGTTATACAAATTGAATATTACTCGCACTTCTTCCCCCTATCCCAGCTCACTCCCAGACGGTGATGTGATATCTTGTTATAGCGAAAACCTGGCTATAGTGAAGAAAATCGGGTCAGATCGTTATAAGTCAGGTTTGCCTGTAACTCAGCCCTGACCTAACCATACCGTGCATAAATCGAATCGACCATTGTACAGAAACATCTAAACAACAATGCCCCACATTATTATAAAATTCGAAAGTTGCATGCATTTGTTCAATTTCTGACTGTCTACGACCAAGAACCCGGGCGAGGGGCGAGGGGGTCATTTAAATTTTCTCGCAACATACTCCGTATTGGTATTGTTAATTAGAGGGCCCACTGCATCACAGTTATGTATAGTGCATGTATTGCAAGGATATATGAAGTGATTTTAACCATCGAACTTAGTCCATTTCAGGGTATCCCAGCTTTGCTTATCTCAGTTACCCTGAGCCGAGATGTCCACTCGCTCCCCCCTCGCCGGGCATAGTAGCCAGTACCGCTTTTAAAAGTGTCCCCTCCCCCCCTTTGGCCCGAGTGCCTCTGTACTCGGGCCTTGTGTTGTCTCTTTGGAGAAAAGCCCTAGTCTGGGTCACAGCTGCCTCACCTAGTTTCTATATTGTCCCTTGTAGGAGTTTTTGGTTTTATTCATGTTATTCGAAATATGTAATAGTTGCGGACCAAGTGTTTTCTTTTTTTATTTTTATTATCACGCAACTTTAAAAGCATTGATGAATTCACCAGATCCTCCATTAACCAGAACTACCACTTCCTTTAGCTCCAAAGGGCCCGTATCCTGAGTCAGTGTTGGCCCATGGGAACTCCGAGGAAGTCAGTCCTATTGACTTCCGACAATCCGGTTGCAACTAGTCTTGCACTAGCGCCTACCAGAGCAAGAGCCCTCTACTGTAGACTGTAGTGGTCCGTGTGTTTATTGGGGGTGGCAAATGATTGCTTCGCTACATTATAAATCCTATTCCTCACGGTTCCATGTTTAGAAGAGACATCGTACGATTACTTTGTAGATCCTCTGTTTAACTGACTTTATCGATATATCAACCTAGGACTCAATTCAAATTTACGTTGACATGGGTACCTAATTACCGAAGTGGGGACATGAAGCGAGCAAGTATTACACGGGGGTTGGACATTTGGAGATTAGAACAACCGGGGAACTGGGTTTTTCTACACGTGCACTTTTGATAGTTTGATCTCCGAAGCCATGATTTGTCCGAGCTCATCGGCACGAGATCAGGGACCCCATATCAAAACTGGGGTTTCCCAAAATATTTGTTTCGTTTCTAAATGTGCAGGCATTTCATTCAGAGTGACGTTCGAAGCTCGGATCACATCATCATCATCGACACCCTAGGCCAGGTCTATCATGAGGACTCATATCATATGTTGAGCTGCTGGAAATCCGTCCTCACGGCCCGGAGCTATGTCTTAACTCGGGTCTAGGCCGCCACTTGTCCAAACGGCTCGCATAATGCGCCACGGGAAGTTTAGTATGCGATATTGCGAATATATGAATACATGCATAATTGAATATTATTTATGAACGCATGTTCGAAGTTCAACTCGAACAGTTCCCCACTGGCATGCGCCATATTAAATGTAATTAGCTGTGGAGATGCTGCAAAGGCGACCCTGGGCCAACAGAGTGGAGGGATCAATTGATAAGACTTGAATATATATAGCTTGCCCCCCTGTAGACCGTGAGGGGAACCAGACAAGTACTAACTGCTCTCTCGTGTTGAAGTTGTCTTACCATAAGTTCAAGAACTTAAATAATTATTCTTGCGTTATTAAAGTCCATCTGGCAGGGTTGCAGTTGCAATATAAGTTAAAAGCCCCGTGATATGGGGTATGGTGCTAACACATGTGCGCCATATCGTTCCAGGTAACGAAATCATGCGCAACACAAATCACTCCTAGGTGTAAGGTGTAACAGTAACGGGATACAAAATTAAAGGAGGAGTGATGATGTTTATCAAATTTTCGCCAATCACTACAAACTGCGTGTATACCCGCTTGTTATGTCGACGCCGTGTAAGGCTTAGAAAATATAGTAGATATATATCACTACGTAAGTACTCCAGCTTTCTATGTCAGCCGCAGACTTACGATTGTCAAAAACTGGACCCTTCAAAATCTCCCCTGGGACGTGGGTACCCACGGGCTTGGGTTGACAGGAGATTGCAAGCCGGGTAATCCATAATTTCCCAAGGGTAAGGAACATGTCGTCTAGATCCCACACAATTGCGTGGGGGCCCGATGGCACACTATAGCCACATATTTCCTCTCATTTGAATCTGGTACCAGTAATTGGGATGGTACCGGGGGTCTTTAGCCATTCTTCGTAAATTTCTCTAAGCCATACTGGTGAAAGGCAATTGCGAGTTCGAATCTCTGATATTCTCATAGTTAACAGCTCACGAGCAGTTTCTGCCCCATCCTACGATTTTGGGGGACCAGAAAATTAGAGCTCCGTTGAGAAAAGACATAGGCCCCAGTTGACCTGCAGGTAAATGCAATCCAATAGAGATGCATCGAAGTGTATGTAATTGGAAAATTGGGTTGACGACGTTAGGCAAGCAGAGTCATGCGATTGAATACGGTAATACATACATCTGCATCCGTAATCTTCTGTCGTCCTCAGGCGGAGCGCTAGCACTACGGGCCGAAGACAGCCATGGGATACCTTGTTCCATGTTCGGACCGTCCGCCGTGACAGAGGGCATCGAGTACCCCGGCCGCGGGATGAATCGAGCTCATCTACTCTAAGCCCTGCCTAAGATACTTCAGTGTCATCCACTTGAGTGAGAACGTGTTTAAGAATTGATCGAGTGAAAACTCTGCCTTTAGGGGTATTATTTTAGCTCTCAGAACACCACTGCAAGATTCATTTGAAGGGGGAAAACTCTCCTATACCTTACCCATGCCATACAGCTATAGTTCCGCTAGACAGTTCAAGTTCGGTTTCTTCTTTTTCATGTTAACAACGTTCAAGATCACATTACATTTTGTCGCCAAGAATGATCATGCCTTACTCTATTACATGACCAACTCAGGATCAGAGTGGGGGTACTAACTACATCCTGTCGAAAGAGATCTTGCAAACATGCCCGTTTTTCCATATTTTTCTTTTTTCCAGTACCGGTACCCCTCACCGCATATGGAGTCTTCCACTGATTAGGCTAACCTGAATCTCCTTTGGCACTTTATTATGATCAGTAGCAGCTGCAGGCGGTCCCCACAATTGTGAAAGAGCAATCATGTTGAAGGCAAGGGGTGACCGTAAAAAAGGCTTCCACCCACCTCCCTGCGCGTTCCTCGTGGCCCTCCGTCTTGTAGGTCTTAGGTCTACATTTGGAGTCCCAAAGGTGCGAAGATGGGGAGTAAATTGGCAATTCCGGCTCCTTAATCGGTATATAGCTCAGCATGTACTGTACATAGGCCCTCAGATGGTGAACCTTGGATTGTTGACAAATATATCAGGCCGCCAGTACGTGAGGTGGTATTCAGTCAAATAAAACCAGGGTTTGGAAATGATAACTTCTCGTGACTTAATATATAAAGTACCCCCGCACAAAGGTGTCGTGCAAGGATTTTTAACTTATGGATAGAGTAGGTACATTCTCGTCCATTCTCTTGCTCAAAAAAGGGGCTTATTTAATTCATAGTTTTTGATGCCATTTGTGAAGTGAGGTCAAGAATTTCAAGCGCCAACTCTAGAAAATATGACTATGACTATGCTGAGGATGAAGATGAGGATATGACGAAATGAGAAGACACTCCCCCAAAAAGAGCCCCAAAATTAGTAAGTCAATGAAGTAAAAGGGAACCCCAAAAGCTAAGATACTAAGTGATCTCGCAGCAATAGTAACAGAGAAAACGGGTAAAGCTAGAATAGCGAATGAAGGGAGCACTAAAAAGACATTGGTCAAAAATGAACTTAAGAACAGGATAAGGAGCTGAAATGACAACTATTGCTGAAGATAAAACCCAATCCTTCTCTGAAAAGAACGTTCGACCATGCACACATAGACTTCCTTTACTGCGTGTTGTATCATCCGGTGGACATGTATTTGCATTACTCGGCCCTCGACCACCCGTAGCTCAACCCTCGTGAAGCCACTGATGCTATTTCTTCTCATAGGCACCTATGATAGCGACAGTGTGATTGAGGACACAAGCCGTATGAGAGACCCCAACCGACGGAAATGCATTTTCCACAGCACGCTACACTGATATTGAACCGTGTTTCGTAACTGTGCTAAATTGGCTTGCACTCGTGTCCGCCGAAATGCATAGCAGCCCCAGTCCCACTATTCCAAAATATTTGTCCTGCACTTGGACACTGCGTGCAAATCCATAGCCTAGCCCTGTTCCAAATTCTTCATGGAGCGTAACAGGCAAATCATCCGCGCATAACAACGCCTTGAAAAGGAAAAGCAATAGTGGCACAAAACTGCCCTCCTGACGTCCCCCTCTCCTCCAAAGAATGTAACAAGAAAAGCTGACTATATGGAGAAAAGACTAATAAATGGTCAAATAAAAGGAGAATAGCTATAAAGAGAGGTAAAGGAAAGAGGCTTCCACAAACACCTTACTATAAGAATCAAATACGACAACCCCTACGGCCGAAGGGAAATAGAAGAGAAACAAAAGGGAAAGAGCTAACCATAGTTAATGTCTATATAATCCTGAACTATCCCCGCCCTCAGTAATCTAGACGAGGTTGAAAGATTCATACACTATAGGATGGTACAGAATCTCTTTTTTTGTGGTGGGTGCGTAGCAGCTGGGCGTCCGTTTCCTCCCTCATTCTTGTATGGTAGTGTAGGTCCTGCAGCTCTCCGTGCCATGGCTTGTCTTTGTCGTCGCAACATTCTTACCACATCGTAGAAGGCCCTCTCCACGTTCACGCAGTTCTTAGCCGAGGCCTCGACGAATTCACATCCAAGCTCCCTTGCCAATGCATGCCCCTCCTGTGTTGAAACCTCCCTTTCCGTGACCCTGTCGCTCTTATTCCCTACTAGCATGATTGGAACTTGGTTCACTCCACTCGGGCCGGTACTGATAGCTGGCGAGTGTAATGGTGAGTTGGCATATCCTAAGTTTAAAGGTGACCCGGAACTAGATGACTCTTTGACTCGGAGGATTTGGGAATGGAACCGCGGTATCCGGGTGAATGATGACCGCGAAGAAATGCTGTACACTAACACAAACCCTTCACCGTCTCGAATCCACTGATCCCTCAGTGCCGTATATTCTTCTTGCCCAGCTGTGTCTAAAACCTCCAACATGCAAGAAGCTCCATCTATTACCACCTGCTTTCGATATGAGTCTTCGATTGTTGGATCATATGTTTCAACGAAATGATTTAGACAGAGCTTACCCTTATTGTTAGTATATCAATAAACAGTACAGGAAGTCAGAAGATACCTGAATAGTTAGAGCTGTCTTGCCTACACCACCATCTCCTAACACCACCAACTTGTATAATGTCATTTTGCCCGACATCTTGACGCTGCTTTCCCTTTCAACTCCTAATGGCAGTTGTGTGGCTGATTTGGGATTGAAAACTTCGCAATGGCGCGGCTACGTGTGGGATGGACTTCCGGAACGTGGCAAGTTCTGTGGCTTGTAAACAAGTTTGACGACGCGATACGAGTTGTTGTAAGTTCTTTGTAGAGTGTGAACTTTCGTGTATAATTATTAGCTTATCGACCAGTGAATATAAACTATATCCTGTCGTCTCGGTTCAGGATTAGTAAAACCCGCACATGATGGTATCTCGGTGAACTAACCTTAAATACTATGCAATGAACATTGACTTCACTCTTTGGAGTAATTGGAGGGATAATAGATATCTACTTGAGGTCGCTTGGATTAGTGAGAATTGCGGTGAATAGGCAGGCCCACGCAGACCGACACCAGAGTAAGGCGTTTGAGAACGCTGAGCAAGTTACCGATAAATGTCGGTAAGGAATGGGAGAAACTAGTTGGAGCAGCGTACCTTCCGATGGACTAGAGTCTGGAACTCCAAGTTCCGAAGTATTGGTTCGTCTCAGAAGCTAATGCTGATGTTAGACCCATGTCTACTAATATAGGGGGTTGCTGTTGTAAATGACCCACAATCGTACACAGGAATGGCAGTGCTGCTTTTTCAGATAGTTACCACAGAATTACTTTAGAAGTTGATGGAACAAGAGTCCCTTTAAGATTGACGTTGGACAGGCGAATGTAAAAGGTGCGTGTGCTTGCCGGTGGAAGCGGTCAAAGGTCGTTGTGTGCTGGGTGCTGGGTTGGCTTGCGGAGATCAAAGCTCTGTTTGTAATAAAGAGCAAATCAAAACCGGTGACTGAGTCGCGGAGAAATACAGTGACTGCAAGTTGGTAGAGTTCTTTCCGAGCCGAACTGCTGGAAATTCAAACCACAGAGTGTTGGAGGGTAAATTGGGAGTGCTCCCTGATGAGTTGTTGTTGCAGTTCAATGGACGTTCTATTTTCCTAGGCGGAGGGGGTGTGGGTGATTCTCTTTGAGAGTCGAAACGTCGGGAAATGCGATGACTGCAATACCACACCAGAAGGTGCTTGATGGGGGGACAGCAAGAAGGTTGGATCTCTCTCTGCAAATGGGGTCAAGAGGAGGTCGAAGGAGAGAGTGGGGGGTAGGGCAGTGGGGATGGGAAGGTCGTTGGGAGGAGGTGAGAGCGTAGAGAGGTGGACGGAAGCAGACGATGTGGAGGGGTGATTAGAATTCGCTTGCCAGCCGAGCCGCGCAAAGCTGTACTGTGGTACCTACCTACCTACCTACCAAATGTTCTAGGGCAAGTCACAGTTGCGTTGTGTAATGCAACAAGGAATTGAAGCCGAGGGGAGGAACAAAGTAAGCCGAGTGCGCATACGAGTCTACCCAAATTTTTGGGGAACACCAGCTCGGGGCCTGTGGACGAGGCCTGGCTTGACTTAGCGCGGGCTGAAGCACCGCTTCCAACAGCCTGGCCATGGGAAATGTATGACTGTGCAACTTGGGATTTGGGATCAAGGCTCGTGCGTGAGGTTTTGTTTTTTTTCCTACTTGTTGGCTGACGGCCGAGGTAATTCACAGGCTCGCGCAGTAGATATCAGTACGTCCCGAATCCAGGATCCATGTGGAATGGCAGGCGGGTACTGGTCAATTTCCGATCTGTGCCTGCACTGCAGAACTATACCAGCAAGAATAGCATTAGCGACTCGCAACTAGATTTTGTTTCAGATGTCGAGGGTTTGAACGCCTTCCACGCAGAACGGTTCATTGCCTTCATTATCATAAGGTCTTCCCATCAGCGGGCATCTGACAGAGGCTGGTTAGGGAGCAAAGAAGTTGAAATGTATCTATTACCCCAGAGTCCAGAGGGAACGGTAAAGGTCGACGCCAGGAAAGATATATCCCGACAATGTTCAATGAGAACTTGAATATCATGGAGATATGTAGCCTCGTACCCAGGTTAATATATTTGTAGCGTTCGTGACCTCGCAACTCCCCCCATAGACAACAGACTGGTTTGTACGAGGCTAGGAGATATAGAGATATGGAGATATAGGTGCATTGAATGGATCCAGAGGATATAAAGCTAGGCATTGTTGATGCCAGATATTTTACTCTGTCAATGCAGAATAGGTTAAGTACTAGAGTTGGTGCTCTTTTTTTTTCTATCCCGAGGAATTACCGGTACCGGTAATTGGGATTTTGCTTTTTGTCTCTGGTCATGGGGTATGTCGTTGCACAAGGCCCGGGAGGATGGAGAGGCCGGCAGAGAGATCTGTGTAGGCCGTGGGCGAATTATTAGTTGAGTGAGCATTCCTGGTGTGGGTACGCAAGCTGTAATTTGGCATAGATCGATATTGGGTTGCCAGCTCTGTAGTACAAAGTAGGGATCGGCTATCTTCTACAAACTCTTAACGCACGAATCTAGTGAAAATCAGATTATATATTTAGATGTCTTGACGTTATTACAAAAAAATTCCAGCAAGCCAGCCAGACCAACACATACTGTGATTGTTGACATCTAAGCCATTTGTACGTCGTATACATTTAAGTATTTTATATACACAGTACATGTTTTCGTCCAAATGCCAGCCTTGAAAAACTGACTAGAACGATGCGTCCTCCCATTCGTCGTCCTCTACTTCGAGTCTACAAGCAGACGACTGGGGATCTCCGCACTCTGGGAGAATCAAGGCACGCATTTTGTGGAACCTTCGCATACGTCGGCCTGCTTTCGAACTATGAATACTCAAGATAAGGGTTGAATTGACGGTAGGGTTGAACAATCAACGACCAGCAACTCAGTTTAAGCATAGGTATCAGTGTTGGACCCGAGTTTCCAAATGATCGGCACAAAGCCAGCACATATATTACTTATTTCCCCAATTGACTTCAGGCATGACAATCACTCTCAATCTCTGTCCAATAGTAGCGCCCAGTTTCACCTAACCAGACTAAGTTTCACCCAGGAATGCAATATCTCAATGTATGCATGACTATCACCTCAGAAGAGCCTGCCTTATATCTGAACTACTCAACTCCAAGCATTGAGCCTCAGAAAATAAGCGAGACACTGTAAAACTGTCTTGAAGCTGACAAGACTGGATGCGCCGATCAACAAACTGCTATCTAGGATAGGCAAGAGTGTCGGAGATAAAGGACTAGTTGCAGTCATCCTACCTCTAGTTGGTTGACACCTTCGGCGACTTCGGAAATTGTTCGTTCGACGCCGCTAAAAGTCTGGGTTTCTAACCTTCCTGTGTACCTTAATTATCCACTCCTTAGATAATCCGCCGAGGCTATAGATATGTGCATACCACAATGTGAAGTGCGTAAGGATTATGAGATCTTAGGATATATGAACGTAGATATTGGGGATTGATCTGTAAGAGAGATGTATTGCTTGCTTGATCTATATCTCTGCCTTAAGGGGTTCTAGCAGTCTATATATACATATCTCCTCCGTATTCACACATGCTTGTCATATGTCTTCTTATCCACATGCCTCTATGTCCACATGTTGTTGACGTACTCACATGTTTGCACATGCATTGGAAGAGTATTTCCTACACCCTCCTCTACTCTGCCAATCTCATCCACCGGTCTTGCCATTTTTTAATGGAAACCATGAGTGTAATCTTGGTAAGAATATCCGCTGGATTTTCCTTGCCTGGGATAGTTGTTATGGCTAATTTTTCTGCTTGTACTTGTTGGCGTAGATAGTGGTATCGATGTTCAATATGCCTAGTTCGTCTTAAACAGCGAGAGGTATGAGCTAGGTTGAAGGTTCCTTCACTATCTGTTTTTACCGTGGGTTTTAGTGATAATCCAAGTTCATCTAGGAGTTGTTGTGCCCAAGCTGCATCTTTGGCTCCTTCACATGCAGCAATATATTCTGCTTCGGTGATTGACAAGGATACAGTATCCTGACGGCGACTGTACCATCCTACTGGTTGATCACCGAGAGTCATGAGTACTCCTGTTTGGGATCTTGCTTGTTCACCACCGTAGGATGTATCTGCATATATGATGAGGTGTAAATCCATAGGTTTGCATAGAATTAGTCCTAAATGCTTGGTGTTTCTTGAGATATTGCAGAATAGTTAAGGCAGCTCTATAATTTGTTGTGGAAGGTTTAGATGCTCGCCGTCCTAGAAAGTTGACATGGATAGATATCTCAGGTCTTGTCATTCTGGCAATATAAAGTAGACCTCCTGTAAGTGCTTGATATTTCTTAGCATCTTCGAAATGGTCATTAGAGTCGCGGTCATTAGAGTCACCGTATACTTCTGGATTAATGGGTAAGGAATTCTTATGTTGCGGTTCGCCTTGGAGGAGGTATTTTGAGGCCATTGTCTCTATAAGCGCTTTTTGGGTCATTACGACTTCCGTACTTGTGTTGTTCCACTTAAGCTCAATTCCTAGGAGTTTCTCTGGGTTCCCACGTTTTTCAAGCTCAATTTTTTCCTCGATTTTCTCTTCGAATTCTTTGAGTATTGTCTCGTTAGGTGCAATTCCTATAAGATCATCGACATGAGTTCCCAGAATGAAGGAATTATCATGGTTTGTGTAAGTTCCTTCATCTCCAATGCATTGATGGAGTCCTGCAAGGGCTAGGATCTTCTCTAATGTCTTAAACCACTCATACCCTGCTTGTTTTAGCCCATATAGAGCTTTGTTAAGCTTCCAGTATTCGGTCTCTCCATTTTCATTTATATCCGAAATATAGACATCGTGATGTAAAAGAGCCTGCAAGTAGGCGGCTACCACGTCCCACTGCCGAATTCTCCATTTTTTTGTACATGGCCAGTATAAGCAGGATTTTCAATGTTTCGGATCTTATCATTTGTGCGTAGGTTTTATCGGAATCATAGTTGATCCCGTCCTCCTGAGTAAATCCTCTCCCTACTTTTCTGGCTTTGTATTTCTCAATACTTCCGTCCAATTTTCGCTTTATTGTATAGACCCATTTGGTGTCTACAATCTTGGTCCCTTCTGGGATATCCTCTTTGGCGATTTTTGTGAATACGCCATATTTCTGCAATTGCTCTCTTTCTTTAGTTCGTGCTTTTGCCCATTCATGTGCTTGTGCAGAGGACCTGGTTTGCGCATCTGTAGGATGGTCAGAGTCTTCAATGACAGCTTTAATCATAGCTTTTTCTGTAATTTTTCGTTGTCTCTTGGACCTTCGTTCTCCAAGTTCTTCTATCCATTCTGCAGCACTCTTTCGGTGCCTCCCTTGCTGCGGGGTGGAATCTTGAGCATTTTCAAGCTCGCTTTCTTGACTTTCTTGAGCTTTGTCGAGCTCGCTTTTTTGAGCTTTTTCGAGCTCGCTTTCTTGAGCTTTTTCGAGCTCGCTTTCTTGAGCTTTTTCGAGCTCGCTTTCTTGAGCTTTTTCGAGCTCGTTTTTTTGAGCTTTTTCGAGCTCGCTTTCTTGAGCTTTTTCGAGTTCGCTTTCTTGAGCTATTATAGGGTTTTTAGCTAATGTATATTTCCCTTTTTCATCAATCGTGATATAGGTGCCGAATGTGGTTGTATATCCAGCAATTCGAGCAGTATACCCTCGTGGGGCTAATTTGTCTGAAGCCTTATTTTCGTAGTTGAAGCAAATAACTTTTTGGCCGAATGGCCTCAGGTTGCTTCGCTCTTGTAGAGCGTTTTTCTTAAAGAGTACTTCAATTGGTATTCCTCCATTCAGAGCTTTGTGGGGAACTCTGTTTTTTGTGTACACTGCCCATTGTGCAGCTTTGTCCCAGAGGTTTTTTGGCATTTTTGCTGCTAGCAGAGCCGTTCTACTCATGGTCATGATGGTCCTATTTGTGCGTTCTGCAACAGCATTTGTCTCGCTGTGTCTTGGTACTGTCTCTTTAAGAGTAATTCCTCTCTGTTGTAGTTCAGTGTTGAGCTTGAGGGTATGGAACTCGCCCCCCCAGTCTGCTTGTATTTGGACGACTTTATGTTGGTGGCCAGCTTTGTTTTCCAGGGCATTGATAATTCCGATAAGTGCTCCTGCTGCATCGCTTTTTTGCTTTAGAGATCTAGCTACTATATATCTACTGTAATCATCAGTTACTAGTAGGAGATATCTATATTGGCTGGAAAGGGTTATTGGGTCTATAGGCCCAATTAAGTCTGCATGTAATCGTTCCAGTGGTTTGGATGTCCTTATTCCTTGTTCCTTTTTAGCTGCTGGTTTTGTTGCTTTGCTGAGTTGGCATGCGTCGCAGGCAATTGCTGGTTGGATCATTTTTCCTAGTAGCTGATATTCCGGGAGGGTTTTTAGTGTATTGAAGGAAATATGCCCATATCGCTCATGTAGTGCCATTAATTTGTTGTAAGCAGCTAATGGTTGTTGGATAGTTGGAGTCATAACCGGCATTTGCTGTTCAGCCGATGTTTGCTGGGCAGCCGGTGTCTGCTGGGTCGGTGTCTGCTGGGCAGCCGATGTCTGCTGGGCGGCCGGTGTCTATTGGGTGGGCTGAGCGGCCGGTATTTGCTGGGCAATTGATATATGGAATCGGGTCTGGTCGGGTATTATCCAGAGTGCACCTTTATTGTCTCTTTCCATATTGTAGAGGATTTTTCCTCCCTTCTTTAGCTTGGCTACTTTACCATGTACTTGTAGGATATGTTTATCTGGCATCCTTTCTCCACTGATGATATTGCTGTATGTTGGATCATATAGGCATTCTTTGTAGTATATCGTTCTTCCATTACATTGAAGGGTCAGTGTACCCATAGTGGTACAGATGGATTCTGATCCATTATGTCCTTTTACCACTAGGTTGAGATTGTCCTGTATTTCCGATAGCCTTCCAAGTTCATTCGTTGTGTGATGGGATGCAGCCGTATCGTATTGGTATGCTCCTGTTGGCCCACCATCTGTTTTCCCTATTGTTATCTGTACAATAATGGCTTCTTCATCCTTCTTTCGTTTCTGGCGTTTGGCAGCATTCCCTTGTTCCCTTTTCTTAGTATAACATTCGTTCTCATTGTGATTGAGACCTTGCCATCCCTTACCTATGCAATAGCTGCAACGTTTATCGTTCAAGGCTATTCTTTG
This sequence comes from Terfezia claveryi, assembly GCA_015179025.1. Lineage (NCBI taxonomy): Eukaryota > Fungi > Ascomycota > Pezizomycetes > Pezizales > Pezizaceae > Terfezia > Terfezia claveryi. The sequence goes on from WHUX01000006.1 coordinate 98,638, forward strand.
AACCAATGGATTGCTGTTGTTTTCTTTATGTTGGTTTTGGCCTTTTTGCCTAACGGTAATGTATTCGTTTATTTTCCGTGCAGTATCGTCGTAGGTTTGTTCTTTTGACCTGACATTTTCTACAGTACTTGCGTAGAATGTAGGTAGTGACATGAGTAGAAATTCGGTTTTAACCTGCTCACATCTAGAGAAGGCCAGTAATCCTTTACCAAATCCAGTATCCTTGGTAAGGTCTGCTCGAGCGATAATGCCTGAGAAGGTATTCCAGAGTTTTTCGTATGCTGTGATGTGCTCTGAGATCGAGTGTTTTCTATCGTCATAGTGGAGATATACCAAGCTTCTTAATAAAGAATGGAATTCAGTTGCTGTTCTTCCTTCATAGGCTTGTTTGAGGGTATTCTAGGCGTCTTTGGCTTTTTCCACTGTCGCAATTCGACTACGGACTTGGGGTTCGCTATTTTTTAGGATGGTAAGAAGAATGTAGTGATTCCCATCCAGCCATTCTTGTGGCTTATCTGGAGGTTTTCGGTATGTTCCTTCGATAATATCCTATGCTCGATGGTCTCCTAGTTGGATCATTTGGAAATAGAGTTTCATAGTTGTGACCCATTCAGGGTAATTGTCTGATCCATTTAGTTTGGTCGTGAGTGTGGTTATTTTTCGATCGGGTGTTGTGTTCGTGCTTTTGGGGGCTTCTGGAGGCCTCATTGAGTCGTTGCCCGACCCTGAGGCTTCTGCAAAGCTTGACATTGTATGTTGAAGTAGCGCTTTTGAAGCTCCGGGCTCATAACCCATAAGGATTATGAGATCTTAGAATATATGAACGTAGATATTGGGGATTGATCTGTAAGAGAGATGTATTGCTTGCTTGATCTATATCTCTGCCTTAAGGGGTTCTAGCAGTCTATATATACATATCTCCTCCGTATTCACACATGCTTGTCATATGTCTTCTTATCCACATGCCTCTATGTCCACATGTTGTTGACGTACTCACATGTTTGCACATGCATTGGAAGAGTATTTCCTACAAAGTGATCTCGTAAATGTGAGGTGATCTCGTAAATGTGAAGAAAGATTCACCAGAGAAGTGATTCCGGAGGTGGACATCTAGGAAGATAAATTAGCATCTCCCAACGGCCAGGTACAGTACCTACCGCCTGGACAAGCAAAGTTAATTTCCAGGAACCAAGGGCCGTGGTCTGCAGATCTGATGTTGTACAACACATTAATCACTCTACTTATAGTTCTCACCTTCTAGAGTGTGGAAAATTCGTGGGATGCAAAAAGTACAATGACAAAAGGGATCTATTTGCATATCCCCAAAACCTAATAGGAACATCATATCCAGAAATATGTTTTATATGTTTCTTAAGCTTCCCTCTATCGTCTCAAGCATGAAATATAGATTGTTACATACACAAAGTAGTTAGGTTTGGCCTTCAGAGTGAAATATGTATTGCAAGCCTCGTTTGGATACTTAAGGCAAGTGAGATAAGGCAAGTGAGAGAAATCTATGAGTTGAGCGGTTTGTGGGGGAATTACTACAGTCTATATTTTTGTCATTTATGGACTATTTACTAGTATACTTAGTACTATGTATATACCCATTTTCATTCTGAGTGATGAACCCAGTTTCGTAAACTCATATTACCGATGTGCCACCTCATTAAGAAATAGATTTACCCTAGTTTCCCAATGGTGAGGCTGATTCTTGAGCACGAGAACAGAAGTTCCCTAACGTTCACGTATATCTCTTCTTATGGTATGCTCAATGGAGTTAGGCTTCGTCAAATGTGTTCTTCTATTAAACATTCAACTGCGGAGTCTATGAGTGAGATACATGCCTTAGAAGAGTCCCATCCTATAGATACCTACAGGAACATTTGTAGTCCTATTCTATAGGGACCACCCGACGCAGTATAGGGTTGTGCATCCGCCCATTACGCCTTCTCTATATACAAGGGCAACAGTTTTACATGGCAGTAGGTAATCTCCTCGTAGATGTACTATTCATTAAGTATAGTAGCATATCTATGCAAGGACCGAGGTAAACAGTAGTATGGCTGCTGAAGCTTAGTCAACCCAGCCCAGCTACAACTCTGGAACCTTACTGCCAGTTCCACTGGCGACAAGCACCAACATACCTATGTCAGTTGACTGCAGGCAAGTGAAATGTTTTTCGATTAGCCCAGTTTTATGATTTGCCCAAGGAGAGGGCAACGGTTGGTAATGAAAATCACCACATGTGAGGAAAGATAGAGTAAGTGTATATTACCTAAAGCCCTAAAACACAAACTCAGACATTATCGGCGGTATTCAAGATTGGTAGACTTCTTTTCCTCGATAGTTTGACGTTTATACTTGCCGAGGCCTTCCTGCAACTGGCTCACATGTGGTGACACAATCAAAACGACTATAGGCCTCTCGGGCCTCCATCATGCAGTTGATGAAAGGTGGCTAGGTATGAATAATAAGTTTAAAAGTGTTGAAGCCGAATTCCAAAATGTTTATCTGGCACTATTCTCGGTTGTTTGCTTATGAATTCGAAACATAGATCGACGTCCAAACTATTTTTGCTCGACAAAGAGGTTGAGGGTAACTCCGGTTTTCTCCGGCCTGCTCTGAAACCACAAACAGATCTCATTGTTGGTTCCAACAATATTAAGAAACGGTCGAAAGTGATCCAGGATGCAGCGCGAACAGATTGAGGATATCTCATGGTCTAGATTACAATGAATTAGTCTCATAAAACGAATATCTATTAGACTTTTTGAGGGAAACATGAGTATTTTCTTAGCACTAAGTTAACTTCCAAGGCTATGTATGAAATGAATAACGAGCTAGGTACTGAAAGTTTTGAAAACTAAAACAAGATATCAAGTTGATGGTATCCCAACTGAATTACCCAAACAAGAAAAACAAGAAGCCTTTTCCATAACTCCTCGGTATCAAAAGTTTTCTCGATGAAACATTGGATAACTCTCACATCGACTCTGCAGTAATTCTATTGTGAAAAAAGGAGCACCTAGTCTAAATGTTGAGGGGGGAGCCCTCTAGCATAGAGATCAAACAGTAGAAGCTCATATGTGACAATTAAAGGAAGAAACGTCAGGCCGTTATTTCACCATTCGTATTGTTGAGCCTCCACTGCTATTCCCGCCGTAGCCACTGCTCCCACCAATCCCAGCGCCTTTTTCATCATCTGCATCATCACTAGTGGTCGCATCTGTTGGTATTCTTCTCACTGTGTGCAGCACATTGGCTTTTGCTTTCTCATCATCGCTCTCACTATCACTTGGCATGTCCATATACAACGGCAATGATCCTTCTCCGGTGCTGGATTTGTCTCCTTTTACCAGCCCCAATAATTCCTCCTCCGTTTTCTCGTTCGATGACCTGCTGTCTATCACGGTGAAGCCTTCTTCAGCAAGGGGTTTCGAGGCCTTCCTTAGGCCTAAGGATTTTCGTGTAACGCTATGAGTTGATTCAGTACTCTCGTTTCGGCAATGGGCTGATTTGAATATGTTTTGGAAGCTGAATTGTCTACCAGGTTGTTTCCTTGAATCTGGTCTCAAACCCGACTTCTCTGAGTTAACGCTTACAGAAGAGTCGTGTGGTGTGGGCATTGAAGGAGGGTCATTTCCATGCGCAGATGAAACGTCAGATGTGTGATAGCCGCTGCCCGAGGAGTTGTAGGCCCAATCGCGATGAAGAGTATAGTTTGGACTTTGTTGAAGAAAATGGAACCGAGATGGTGATGGTGCACCCAAAAGAGGACTGCCTTTGTTTGGAACACTCGTAGCCGGCCGCTGTACTTCGATCATTGGTGATGGAGGATGATCTGTAATGCCATTATCGGCGCTATGGCCAGAGTGGGAGGATTTAATGGACCGCTGGCTTCTTGCTTTAGGCACAAAGAGGCTTTTTGTCTTCTGCCATATGCTTTGAAACTCATCAGGGTTCAGGTCCTGATCTGAGAATCCTCGATAGACACCACCTGGAGCCATTCCTGCATCAACACTCAGGGATCTTCTCCTATTACTGGTCCTCTGGGATGTGTTGCAGATTATCCCGGGTTCCTCATTAGCACCCTCTTCGATATCTGGTATACGTGCCAAGCCTAGAGGGGGATGGGCTGTGGCTGTTGTATTTCGCCTCCTAGGCCGACCTTCAGAGCCACCGTTCCAGGTAACCCTTCTCCGTACACCATCCCATTCGAAGTTGTTTTGGATACCAAGGTGTTGGTTTTGCGCATCTTGCACTCTATACTCGAATATACGATGTGCCTCCGCCGCCTCTTTTTCTTGTCGCGCAACTGATATCCGACGAATGATTGCAGCAGCTCCTCGTATGGCATCTAGTGTTGATAGACGTCAGATCCATAAACTTGGGAATATTGATTGCTTAGAAAGTTTCATACCAGCCTTCGGCTCATATTCAGGCTCCTCTTGCTCCGCCACTGTCCTAACTTGATCCAGATCCCCTCTGAACACCTCTGCATCTGGCACATTTTTGGCAGATTTTGACAATTGCAGCAGCACTACTCCAGCACAGATCTGTAAAAATCCCATGACGACACTGCCTCCCCAAGAGCGTGGTGAGATTGAGCTTTTCAGAGCGGAATTAATCAACTCACGTGACTATTGCAGCAGGGCTTCCCTTAAAACCCCGAAACAAAATTGCTGAAGTGACAATGGTTGAGGATGTGAAGAAAACATAGTAGGTAGGAGTGACGATCGCGGCCTGGACAACATCAGCTTCTCCCAAGGGACTGCGCCTCTCAGGTATTTTGACTGACATTGAAAATATTGAGTGCTTTCTACCGAAATATTAGCATCCTTAGCTTCATTCCACTGAGTTAACATATAATCTGTTGAATGCACACTTACATTCAAATACACAATTTCCACTAGAAGCGTGATGACGACAAAAATAATGATAAAATATGTAAACCAGTGATTAAACTGGGGAATTCCTTGTGCCTGAGCAATGATCGCTGCACCAATTCCTTGAATGCACGCTACACTTAAACCTCCTATAAGGCTGCAGACGCTCAGATACACCAGCATGCTTTGATTTCCCCACCTTGGACCAGCGAAGATCAAAATGCCAATGCAGGCAGCTATAATAGTTCCAGCAAAGGCTAAGAAGCCAGGCGCAATGACAAAACCTTGCATATCTTGAATCGTGGAGACTTGTGCCTGTTTGGGTGCATTGACGACAATCACTGTTGAGCCAACAATGCACTCCACACATCCAATTTTCCCAATGAAAGAGAGTCGCTCTTTGAGGAATATCGAGGAAAGGATAGCCGTCACGACAACAGACTACATAGTCGATGGTGGTTAGGGCCATATTCAATTCATATAGCATAAAACGACCAGCACAAGGTCTTAAAGCAATTTGAAGACCTACTAATGCTCCAAGAGGTGTTACCAGAATAGCCTATATTTCCAAGTGTCAATGAACTATCACTTCTAATATTGCTTTATTGTGAACAAACCTCGACGAAGAGATAAGCTGCAAAATTACATATCTCTCCTAAAATCACTGGAGATTTCAACGCCATTAGCTGATATTCTATGAGTGTACTTGGAGATATCCTTAAGCGTACTTAGTGTCATGCCCCCCCACCACCACCAATTCTTCAAGTAACCATATCCCTCACCCGCTTCTTTTCCATCCTTCAAGTTCGCCGCCAGAAGCCCTTTCTTCTTCATTACGAAAGATATTCCGATGAAAACCCCAGAACATAGTGCTAATATGATTCCTAGAGTTTTGTACCTATTATATAGTTAGTAAACGCGGTAGAGGTACGACTGAAAGCAATCAGCTCGACCAACACTGCGGGCTTCTCGTGCACAGGGTCCGTGACATCGGTTGCGGATGCTGTGGCCGAGGACAGCGTGGACGTTATGGATGACAGAACAGATGTCGTCAATGCCATACTGGAGAAAAGTCGGACTATACCAGTCCAGTAAAAATACTTCACCTAACGCAAGCTAACACAACCAGTCAAGAAACCTTTCGAGATTGGATGAAGTCGATAGTTGATAAGTTGAAGCTAATGACCGGCTGACCCCAGCAGCGCACACCGACTGCCCGGCCACGGTTTGTCCAATTCAATCTCGGAATAGAATGGATAAAGAAGATAGAAAATGACACTGTCGGTCAAGTTGTGCCGGCGTTCAACATATATTTCGATACAGTTGTAATCGACGTTTGTGATCTGTATTAGGACTGAATCGGAGTTCGACTGGTAACAAAGTTCTCGTGCCTGGTATCAACAGAGAAAGTACTAACGTAACGCCTTTGTATAGCTGGCGAGGCCAAGCCCAACTTTGTAGCTGTTAGCCGTTAAGGTCTGTGGTCGTTCAAACAAATAGACACAAACTTCGAAACTAGTTTTGGGCAGAAACAACTACGAAAAGTTCCAAAACAAGAGATGGATATAGCAGTTGGTATCCTGATATGAACAAGCAGACGAAACGACAGACACTCGATTGCCAGAAGAATCAAGATTGAGGGTGCAAAGTGACATATGGGAAAGTGATGAACGACTCAAAATGTGTTTGTGATAATATTGGGCCAGTTTCTGTGGAAATTGCCACTCAATTCCCCCTGTCGTAACGTTTCCTCATCAAGCGCCACTGCTGCGTGTCGCAGATGTTGAGCATTCATTCCTGCTCTCGCCATAGGTATGTATGTATGCACCTCGAGCTTTAAATGTTACACCTGAAAAGGGGGGTGATTTGCACAGCCTGAGAAGGCACCGTGGCTGCAACCTTGGCACAGGCAACCTTATGAAGCAATTTTTGGTGACAATCCGCTTCTTTCCATTCTATTATTCTCAACACATCAGCTTGATATATCGATAGACACCTCAGCACCAGCGGCAAGCTCCATTGCAACTGCTGTAGGATCACCAAATGTAATTGACAGCGGCAACTTCTCTACACCCAAACATATGAGAACGACGGAATTTGATGGGTGGGAAAGCAAAAAGAGCTCATCAATTGCAAGGGTCTATATATCATGTTGACTAAGAGGGCTGCGCTATGTTTTGAAGGAATTCCAAGCTGTATGTTCATCGGTAAATAGAAATAACATCATTTACAAGTAGCTGCTACTCGCATATACCCCATATTTTGCTTATGCCCGCGATCTTCTTTGCATCTGGTGTTGCAGTTCAGTTTCTTTGATCAGCCAGATTCACTCGGAACGCGGAAATCAATATCTATTGCTATTGTGGTCATTATTTTGTCCTTGAACCTCCATGGATTTGGACGGTTGGCTGCTTGCAAACATCGTACCTAGTCGGTTGTCTGCAGTTTACAAGATACATAAGCATACCTAATACCTATTCTGGTCTCATGGAGGGCTCTGGCCAACATCACAAGGCAGTTGTGCGACTAGACCATGACTTAGTCGACATCGTCATGCCAATCTGATCTAAAGACTCCGTATATCATCCAGTTCAGACGGTAAGACTGCGGTCAAGTTCGTAATGTGTAGACAAGAAGTACTTGATTCTCCGGCAAAAGACAATAGTATTGTTGGTATGCAACCGGCTTGGGAGCCCACAGCCTCTAAACTAACGTCACCTTCCACTCCTTGGAAATAACGGACGTTCTGTATCAGAGTCACAACTCAATTCGAGTCATAAAGCTGCGTAAGTGGAGCCATCAGGAAGTGATTCCAGCTCTTAGCTAATAAATATAGCGGTTACCGAAACTTGACTTAACAGCTGCATAGGGCCGACCCCTCAGTTCATCTACCCCCCACCACTTTACTTACACTCGCCAGAGAGTCTTTATAGAACTAGTTACAAGATGAATGTTTTCAAGCTATCTCGGAAATATCCACAGTTCAAGCAGGACGAAATTCTCCGTCTCCAGGATGCATTTAACCGCCTGGATGGGGATGACAAAGGATACCTAGACGAAGCTACCGCTATCAAGGCTGGACAACAACTGGAAAACAAGCCATATGACATTGTTCGAACAGCTCTCAAGAACGTTGAGCTTGATAGTAGCAGAAGAGTTGAGCTGGAAGATTTTGTGGATGTAGGTTGATTTATTTCCCCTGTTCAGTCAAGTTATGGGCTAATCTGTGGCCATTATACAGCTTATTTCCAAGCTTCGTGTCTCAGATGAGGTCAGGTCAGCAGCAGCTTCTAAAGGACCGGCACCACCTGTAGCCGGTCATGGGAGACAAGCTTCAGGGCAGATCAAGATGGAAGGGGCTAGGGGGAGTGGCTCAACGGTCCACACCATTAACGAGGATGAACGTACTGAGTTTACGAGACATATCAACGCTTGTCTTCTTGGGGATGCGGATATTGGGGACAGGCTTCCGTTTCCCACTGATACATTCCAGATGTTCGACGAGTGTAAAGGTATAGCATTTATCTTGAGCTAATATATTAAAACACCACCAGTCTTCTAACAGTAATCTAGATGGCCTGGTCCTTGCCAAACTGATCAATGATTCGGTTCCTGACACTATCGATGAGCGTGTGCTTAACCGCACGTCCGCTCGTACAAAGAAACTTAACCAATTCCACATGACAGAGAACAACAACATTGTCATCAATTCTGCTAAGGCCATAGGCTGTTCAGTAGTAAACATTGGCTCACAAGATATTATTGAAGTCAGAGAACATTTGATTCTTGGTTTGATATGGCAGATCATCAGAAGAGGTCTTCTTAGCAAAATCGACATCAAACTTCACCCCGAACTCTACCGATTATTGGAAGACGACGAGACCTTGGAGCAGTTTTTGAGGCTTCCACCAGAACAGATCTTGTTGAGATGGTTCAATTTCCATTTGAAGGCCGCAAACTGGCCTAATCGGTATGGTTTTCATTTCAGCCCATAGAACATGACTCTAATAGTATTATAGCGTGACCAATTTTAGCAAAGATGTGTCTGATGCCACCAACTACACTGTACTCCTCAATCAGCTCGCGCCCGATTTGTGCTCCAGGTCGCCACTTCAGACTCGAGATGTTCATCAACGTGCTGAGGAGGTTCTACAGAATGCAGACAAACTTGGCTGCCGGAAATTCCTCACTCCAAAATCTCTTGTTGCTGGAAATCCAAAGCTTAATCTAGCGTTCGTTGCACACTTATTCAACACCCATCCTGGTTTGGAACCGATTACAGGGGAGGAGAAGCTTGAGGTTGAGGATTTCGATGCTGAAGGGGAACGTGAAGCAAGAGTTTTTACCTTATGGCTTAATTCCATTGATGTTCAGCCCTCAGTATACAATTTATTCGACGATCTTCGAGATGGAAATATCTTGTTGCAAGCCTATGATAAAGTTATCCCTAACTCCGTGAATTGGCGTTTTGTCAACAAGGCACCAGTGAATGGCGGTGAGCTTATGCGTTTCAAGGCAGTCGAGAATACAAATTACGCAGTTGAGCTAGGAAAGCAAAATAAGTTCTCCTTGGTCGGCATTCAAGGCGCGGATATTACCGATGGCCAGAGAACCTTAACATTGGCCATTGTATGGCAGTTAATGAGACGAGATATCACGGAAACGTTGAAAGGTTTGGCGAAGAAGGTTGGAATGGCAGAGATTACCGACTCTTATATGCTTAAGTGGGCCAATGAGATGGCTAGGAAAGGTGGAAAGAGTGCACAAATTCGAAGTTTCAAGGATCCTAGCTTGGGGAGTGGCACGTTCTTGTTGGATGTTCTGAATGGGATGAAAAGTACGTTTATCTGCCTAGGCTAACAGCATTATATTGACCACCTATCAGGAAATTATGTCGATTACTCCCTTGTCACGCCAGGCATGACAGATGAAGATGCATATCTCAATGCCAAGCTCAGTATATCAATTGCGAGAAAGATGGGTGCTACTATATGGTCTGTCTTCCATTCCACTTTGTACATGAAGTGGCCTAACTTGAAGATAGGCTTGTACCTGAGGATATCTGTGCCGTGAGGAGCAGGCTTATAGTCACTTTCGTGGGAAGTTTGATGGCTACGTATGAACAGGCATTGCAATAGGTGTTCATTTGGGGAGGGAATCAAATTCAACTCAATTATCTACCTTGTTATTAACCGGCCGAGTACATGTAACCTCGAAGCAAGACGTCCCATGGTGGACTTTGATATCTAAAGAGGCATGCTATTCCTCACGAGACGCAGACTATTGTAATGCTATACAAAATCGTTATACATGTTCAGCTGGGATCAACCATTCACCTTCAAGTCTATATCACGAGATTAAACCTATAGCTACCTATTATTGCTTAAGTTTTTCAGGAAACGGTTGTGCCATACATCATCCCCAATAGTGGTCTCAACATAGCCAGACTACCTATTTCAATATACTTTCCCAGCCGCCTTATTTTCACAAGCTAGATGGTGGATATATCTTCACATAATCTATCTAACTATGTACGACAACATCACGAGCCCCAATCAGGTTTTTCTCAAGTTGCTCCCTTCACGGTGGTGAATTTTGGCATGGGACACATCAACATCGCCCAAGCTCCTCCATCCCAAAAGTCAGGAGAAGCTCGAGAGCTGGTGCTGGTTCCAAGGCGGTTTGCCGGCTCATCATTGGGGTGTTTAGTTGTGAGGAGAAGAAGAGAGGAAGGGAAGAGGAAATTTCTATCGTACATATAATATATATAGCAAGTTCGGGCTTGGCATTGTGTGCTTGGCGAAGCTCATAATAGAAACACGAGTAGGTACCAGTGACTTGTGCCGGAACCGACCCGAAATTGATATCTACAGTATGAACTTTTCTAACTCCACAACCACAACATATAAAATGAAAGAGTATATTAATAGACCGAGGCTTGTAGAAAAAGATTTTACTCTTAGAATAAAAAAGAAAAAAAATTGAAAAAGTTATAAGAGAAACAAAAGGATCAAGAAATATTGTATGAGAGAATCGAGAATATTACGTACAAGTACATGCCAAGAGGTAGGATACTAACCTAAAGATTACTAAGCTAGCTTGTGAATATGACTTCTATATACACCTCCTTAAAATCTGCTGTTCCCTATTGACATTCATCTCTATACTGATCAACCATGGCATCTACAGAATACATTATTCAAACTATTTCCAGACTATCCGTACATGCTACACAGATATCGGGAATCTAGTCTGGTGCACTACCCCTCGAAGAGAGCAGACTATCGGGAATTATCAAGCCAGACTAGGGAATTATAGTAGGTACCTTTAGATTTGGTGTTCGGGGCTCTAGGTCTTCGGAATCATAAGTAAGTTGTAGTAAAGGCTCATGCGCTGGCGGACATTTGTGCTGACTCAGCGACTTTACAAAGTACCTAGGTAGAGCAAGCCAGACTAATAACTGTAGGGACCTTCGATTTCAAGCGGATTAGTGCAATTCATGTAACATACTCCGTAAGTACATTTCATTTTCGCCAATTAAGCCCAATACATTTGCAGTAGAGCCAAAAACCTTCTAATTAAAACCTTCTAATTCCCTGACCAGCGTACCCAAATGCTTGCCCGCCAGATTTTATGGCGCAATTGCGCAGCTCTCGAGAGAGGATTCACGACCAGCAGCCGTGTCAGATCAGGAACTCTACCGGCGAGTCATCAGGCGGTTTGGATGTTTATACCCAGCACTCTGGGCGAATTGCTAATATGTGTTAGCTACTCGCTGTCCATGTGGAAGAGGGAGACCCTGAGATGGCACAAATCGTTGAGAAAGTCCGTTACACTATTGGACCGCACTACCATGTATCCCGCAGGAGTAAAGGCTGATGGTCTCAATCAGGAAAAACTCCGTCAAAAAGAGTTCATAAACCTCATTCCCTCCGAGAATTTCACTTCCCAGTCTGTCCTAGATGTTCTTGGATCTCCGATGCAAAACAAGTACTCAGAAGGCTATCCTGGGGCTCGCTATTATGGAGGAAACGTATGGATAGACGAGGCTGAGAGGCTATGTCAAAAAAGAGCCCTTGAGACCTTCAGGCTCAATCCAGAGGAGTGGGGGGTGAACGTTCAACGTAGAGTTGCTCCTCTTATAATATGGCAAACGTGATGGCTGACGTATTGAAAGCCTTGTCTGGATCTCCGGCAAACCTATATGCCTATTCAGCTGTCTGCCAGCCACACGACAGAATTATGGGACTAGATTTACCACACGGTGGGCACTTATCACATGGGTAAGTCTCTATACCCACAGTTTCATGCACAGGGACCCATTTTCAATCTTCAGGTACCAAACTCCGTCAAAAAAGATTTCCAAGATCTCTGCCTACTTCGAGACCCTTCCTTACCGCCTTGACCCTAAGACTGGGTACATCGATTATGACAACCTCGAGAAACTTTCGGAGCTTTATCGGCCAAAAGTTATTGTTGCTGGAACTAGTGCATACTCCCGTACAATCGACTATCCCCGCATGAGGCAAATTTCCTCTGATTATGGAGCATATTTGTTGAGCGATATGGCACATATCTCTGGACTAGTTGCGGCAGACGTGGTTACTAGCCCATTCCCACACAGTGATATTGTTACTACTACCACTCACAAGACCTTGCGTGGTCCTAGGGGTGCAATGATCTTCTACCGAAAGGGAGTGAGGAGCGTTAACAAAAAGGGAGAACAGATTATGTATAATCTGGAGAATCCGATTAACGCGTCAGTCTTCCCTGGGCATCAAGGGGGTCCCCACAATCACACCATTGCCGCCCTGGCTGTTGCACTTAAGCAAGCCAAAACTCGAGAATTTCGGGAATATCAGGAGAATGTTTTGAAGAATGCAAAGGCCCTGGCGAGGAGGCTTGGTAAAGAAGGACTAGGATATGAAATCGTGAGCGGTGGTACTGATAACCACTTGGTTCTTGTGGATTTAAAACCTAAAGGCATTGATGGCGCCAGGGTTGAGAGAGTGTTGGAGTTGGTGAATGTAGCTGCCAACAAGAACACTGTTCCCGGTGATATTTCTGCCGTATGTATCATCTCATCGACTACTGGCATTCTTTGTCTAACAAAATCATAGATGAAACCTGGAGGGCTTCGTATTGGAACGCCAGCTATGACTACCCGAGGGTTCACTGAGAAAGATTTCGAAAGAGTTGCTGAGATAGTGGACAGGGCGGTTCACATTGCTAAAATGGTCGATGAACAGACTGGTGGAAAGAAGCTGCTGAAGGACTTTTTCCAGACTTTGGGCGAGGGTGAAGGAGTGCCAGAGCTAGCTGCGTTGAGAAATGAGGTTAGAGGGTTTGCAGGAGATTTTGACCTCCCATGGCTGGATTGATTGAGGCAACAATGTGACTGAGATTATTTGACGAATTTTAGACTAGCATCCACACCTTGTACTCTATATATGCACATATCAAAGAGCGCTGCTTCCCGACTAACGTCACCACATGGCGTTCCCTGTACCTGAAACTATTTAGAACAAATCCGGTAAGTTTGGGTTTGAACGGGTGCTAAGCTTTCTAAACACGCCCATTGGAATTGGCCCCTGCAGCTGCAAGATGCCTGCAGTGTTCACGTCATACATGAACGCGTCGACTCCCACTGCGATGGAAGACCCGGGCTGTTGATGCCGAAACTCGAGAAACACAATGATACCCTCAAAAACAATCCTCTGTTGCTGAAGAGGCATTTTGAATTTTTGTAGCTCTGGAGTTGAGCTTTATTTGTCTAGAGGATCAAGGCATCTGAGGTGAGGCTTTTGTTTAGTCCAGAGACTTTGAGGCGTCAAGCTCTTACAGATACCACTCCCTTTTGCAACTTTGGTGAGGAGGAAATGTTTGACTATTCGTACTAGCATTGATGCCCGTCAGATATTTGTTGGTTCTCCTCGGACCAACCAGCCAAGCCACAGTTTACTCGGGCCTCTTTCCAATGGGATATATAGTGACACTTATTCAATTAGTCTGGTTGGCACAGCACCCTCGGTAGAGGGAGGATATTCAATCTATCGAGTCAATATATGGCCTAACCGCCCCGACATTTGTACGATTGTCAGCCCTATGAGTATCGTCACTTCACGGAAATGCTCGTCCTGAGACTGGATCGTACCTATATTGTACGCTGCGCCGAAAGAAGCGAGGGTTTGAATTTCTGTTGTTGATATCAATCACACTCTAGCTGTGCTTGGGTCTAAACATGGCGACTGTGAGTTGCAAGTCTAGAGAATGGAAGATGCCTGGGAGATATTCTGAAGATAGACTGAGGCCAAGCCCGACAGACTGTATCGTTATCTAGTCACCATCATAACAGCACCCGGATAATCCTTCAATGGCTTGGGCTTCCTTGGGGTGCTTGGGCTTCCTTGGGGTGCTCTCTCCCTTATCTCTCCTGCTTCGCCCACCGTCACACTCTTAGGGCACGAGATTAACCCTCTTATAGCTCCCACCTCCCACTTCTTCTCTCTTTCTCTTTTCTCACGCACCGATACACATCCCACTGAAGGATTCTTTACCGACCACCATCAAACCTCCATTTATTGTACTCTTACTCTACTCTTACTCTCATTCTATATATAGTTTAGTTGGTTTTGCAATCTTATCTTCATTCATTTGGATTGATTCTCACGAGTCTCGGCCTTCATCATGGATCAGGTACGTCGCATGCTTATGTGAGAAATGATTCAGCTACTAACTTTTCATCACCGACTTACTGCCAGCCTGGATGTCCTCCGCTGTCAAGGGAAGGTGCAGGTTTGATAAGGAATTATTGTGAACTCTAGAACCACCTTCAAAGCCTGTATGAGTGTGGGTAATGAGTGATCATCATTTCTTTCTCGACATTAAGCTCTGTGCATTAAAGTTCGGCTATTTGCTTCTTACTCTCAGTTTGTGTTTCGGTGGTTGGCGGGGATTGAGTGGACGTTGTCCACTCCTTTCCTTTCCATTAGTTCACTGAACAGCACTCCTGAAAGAAGATACAAGCAATGAAAAGGTGCCTGCGAAGCCCTCTGCACAGATGCCTATATTGAGATCTGATTGAAGATGCCTTGTTCTCATGTTCTACTGGCTTGTGGCTCGATAGACTGTTTGCTGCTTCCTTCATCAAACCTGTATATCCTGTATGACAGGGAATGACACCAAAGCTGGTAGGTCTTGGTGAGTGCTCTCATAGAACCTAAAACCTACAAGTTTGACATTCGGGGATTTTCCCGGAGGAGTTTCTATTTACGAGAAACCTCCACGTAAACCCTCGCCACATTCCGAGCTTAGTGCAGATAACCTATTCTTTAATGCACTCGATCAGAAGCGGAACACGCGCACGCATAGCGATGGTGAAGTCGATTATAAGGATGAACTAGATCTTGATGATGAGTTCGGAGTTCATAGCGAAGGATTTACAGATACTGATCAAAATGGATTCCCTACACCACTGAGTTTCAAATTGCCCGTTTGGCACTTCAAGCAGGCCAGTGGAACGCTCGCCGTATCTCCGCTTGCTAGCAGTGAATCCCATCTCTTTGAGGACAATGTTGTTGGAAAACAGCTTGGTTCTATTGATGGAAGTCCTTTGGTAAGTAGACCCTAGACCAGCCGATATACAGCTGAGTACTGATTTTGTGTTGTTGAACAGAGCCAGGCAGCAAATGTTATGCAACCCGTCAATGTTGGATATGCCAATCAGTATAGTCAACAAAAACATGATACTTGTAGAGCAGGAACTGGCTGTGATACTATGAGACGTCATGATTCCAGCTATTGCTCAGACGAAGACCATGGTATCGCCCATTTGCCCTGTGCCAAATGTACTCTCTCATCGGCCTATACCCCGGCTGCCACCTTGGGTGACATAAAGAAGAATGCCGAAACTCTCGAAAGAAGTCGCATTTCAATCATTACCAGTGACTGTCACCGACACGGCGGGTATTGTGTTGAGCATCTTGGCGGAGGATCTGGCGAGGCAATTTTCCATAATTACAACGGGAACCATCACCAAGGAGATCAACTCCGTTGCTCAAATAGTCATGCCATGTATAGCGTTTATCCAATGAGGTATGGTGGTCATTTCCCACTTCCGTGTCTTGACAAGGTACGGCCCAGTTAACCTTAAACAGTTCTCAGAAGACCCCAACTGTTCCAGAGAGGAATAGATGTTATCCAGGTCCAAGCATTGCGCCCCAGAAGTCGATGGACATGCAAAATTATATGCATTCTAACCATCGCAATGACATGTCGTGCTGCAGCCACGTGGAAGGTCATCATCTTGGGTCTGATATGGCTAGCCACCGTCATCACCATGATATAAGGCATAAGAACTGTGGCCCTCGCAGGCCAGCACCAATTGATATCTGTGGGCCTTTCTGCCGCGAATTGCATGGCGAGGTTTGTCTCCCCCCCTTTCCGTGTGATATGACTGCTAATTAATCAGCAAATCTTTCCTAATGACGATCCCCCACCAAGCCATATGATGGGCAAAGGAAAATATAACCCCTTATACAAGACGGAAATGTGCCGTAATTGGAGCGAGATGGGACACTGTCGGTATGGTCGCACTTGCCAGTTTGCCCATGGTCGTACCGAATTGCGTCAGGTTCCGCGCCACAACCAGTGGAAAACTAAAACCTGCGGGGCTTGGTTGAACGGTACGTGTAGCTACGGTCATAGATGTTGCTATGCTCGTGAGTGGCCTGTAGTCACCTTCCGCAAACTAGGTTTGAATGTATCAAGGAGCTAATCCCGAGAGCTAGACAACACAGTTCCCAAATCGGTTGATATGGAGCCCCAACAATATGGGATGAGTCGCTTCGCTGGTTTCTTTGAAGGCGGGTATGTTGCACAATCGATCACTCCGCTTGCGATCCATGCTAACAACTATGCAGCTTTAATGCCAATGAATGAGGATAACAATTTGCCGTCGGCTGTTGTCGTTCCTTTTGGGAAATTATCCTCGGATCTTATTCGTTTGGGATTGTATCGAGTTGTAATCGGTATAGTAGGGGGAGCACCTTATTATTCTACCTTTCCTTTTTCCGATTTCCTATTTGGTTTCCCCTCTCTTTCGTTTAAGGATGGTATCTCCTCCACTGGCCAACGGCGTTTCTTATTACGTCGTTTTTCTTTTGGTTGGTTGATTTGGGTCGATGAAACTTATCTCTTTTTGTTTACGTTCTGGGCATTGGATGGATTTCATGCAGGGTCCTTCCAACTTTCCCTGTCGACACTGACCATTCCTTACATGTTATTCATGGGCACATTTGTTTCATCCATTTTCTTTTATACGGAGGCTTGTTTAGTGTTTCCTGGGCTATTTTCTACCTGGTTCATAAGAACTTCTTTCTAGGTAAATGCCCCGAATATTGGCCAGAAAAGACGGCGGAGGTGATCTATCACATTCGACAAACGCCGCAAAATATTTGGGCGAAAGCATGGGCACTATTTGTATGTTGGGCATAAGGTAGCTGATATCTGGCAGACTCAATTTCATGATAATTATGAGAAATAACGATTGGGTTTAACCTTTGACTCTAGTCTGCCATACCGGGAAAACTGGCCTTGTCTGTCTCTTTGCTCTTTCCTTTTTGTGGTAGGAGCGTTACTAGTTGTGGGCGGATTAGCGTCCTTGACTCGAATTTTGACTTGAGTTATGATTCAGATACAGACAAGGAGTCTTATTCACCAGTTTTCCCGGGTACTCACAGTGATCGTGGGTTCCTGGGGTACCACGTCGTTGACGTATTTGTGCATGCTCAGGGTTGCGGCGCCTCTAGACCTGCTTGCGCGATATGTAAGTGTGGCTCGTCGAGCCGCGGCAGGAGTGAAACGGAGACGTGAGATAAAGCAAAGCGAGATTGCCTCACTGTAGTCTGGCCTCATTGTGCATGTGGAAGAGCGCCGGCCATCCCAACTCCCATCATCCCCGGTATTTTTTATGCAGCCAGACGAGGTGTTCTCGTCATCCCCAGCAAAGGGAGACGATAAATGCAAACTATACGGTAGGCCATGTCCTTCTAGCTCAACTACTTTGCTTGCTTTCTTATGCAGGGATTCCATCTGTCAACTTGGGAACTTTCCATTGGGCAGAACCGAGTTTCATTACGCCCGGGCAAGGGATATCATTTCTCCGGCTGCCAACCCAGATTGCCAGACTGCAGATTCTCCCCTAGCATGCCAGTGCCCTTACTATCATATCAATCAGACTATTTTCACATTGCGAGGGGCTCGCGCCAACCAGACCACTATCTCACTGCCTGCTAGTGCCAGATCCTAGGCCTAAGTTGTAACCAGTACGGTCTACATATCCGCCTCATCCCACGCTGCGACGGCGTTGAACTACTTAAGTACCGAAGCGCAAGTATCCCAGATCCCGAGACTATTCCAGGTCCTTGTGGAAGAGAGGTACTTGTGTGGCTACGTAACTGTATAGGGTTGCTGGCCACACGATCGAGCAGCAGCAGCGACATTAACATGGCACGTCTTAGGTAGCCAGACAGAGTAGAAGCACAGCAGCACGCCCATGGCCACGCGTTGGCACAGCTTGGGACAGGGCAGGCTGACTTCATTTCATCAAGTTGGGAAGCACTTACATACCATTCGCGCTCGGGATTTTACCCCACCTCAAGAGGTTTCGTCAAGGGCACATCCAGCAGTTCGATCTCAGTGCTCAATTCCTCGTACCCCACTATTACTACTTAGTTCTACTTAATTCTCCCCTCCCTTTGTCTTATTTCCTATCGTTTTCTCTTCCAAGTTACCCATCCCTTTAAGCAACTCGCGAAAATCGCAGCAGGCCCTACCAGTATTCTTCAATCTGTATAATCTCTGTACTATGTCTTACTGCGACAGCTGCACCGACCCGTTAGTTTTCACCGCTGGAGACACTGGTATCGTGAACGGTGAGGGGTCTTCAAGAGGTGGTGTGAGGGTTGTGGATGACATTGAGCTTATTTGCGGACATCATTTCCACTGGTAAGACTCTCAATCAATATCCTAGCTTTGGTTGAATTGTTCGTTGGAGGGTTTTCTGCGCTTCATGAATTGCGAGTGGAAAATCATAATGCGAATTATGCCTTCGCCTACAAGGAGCTGAGCTTTAGAGCATGAATAACAAAAGAACATGCAAAATCACTGAGGTCATCATCCCGGCACATTGTGTGCAGCACTTTTTTCGTCAATCTCGACCAGTTGTGTTTTATTTTTGTACGCCTTTTCATCCGATTGGATCTTGCATCTACATTGCATGAAGAATATTGATCTACATACTTCGCTCTTATGGATCTAGATCTATTCGTTGTTTTCTTTTTAGGACCTTTCACCTATCGAATGCCGAAGTCTTTCTCCTATTATTTCTGCACTCATTCGGGCTGTTGCATGAAGTACATACTAACATCGGCTATCCACAGGTCCTGTTTCTCCGATGCATACTCAACAGGGAGAAAAACCACCTGCCCCAAATGTGACAAAACCATAATTGACCCTTCAACAAACACACTCCTGGTAACCCTGCGAAACAACGCGCTTGGAGAACAAAATCGTTTTGATTTGGGAACAAGACTCGAAGAGGAAGAGGACAATGGCTCGAAACCAGAGTCAAGGAGAGTGCGCGATTTCTTGGAAACTTGCGCCGCTGGTAAGGCTTAACCCCCGAATGCTTCTCCCGTCTGTCTATCCGCATATCTGACCATGTATGCATCTAGGTGATGAGGCTAGCATTCTCAGTATGTTAGAGGACGATCCATCATTGCTTGCTTCTCAGGATTTCGAAACAGCACAGACATGTCTCCACTGGGCCGTACGACATGGCCGCTATGATGCAGCCATCCTCCTACTAGCAGAAGGTGCCGACCGAAATGCAATGGACAACAACGGAAAGACATTCATCGATCTCGCACGACAATTAGGGGCCCCAGAAGATATCCTATTCAAGCTGGGCAGCAGCTAAACATTGATAAACGACAGTTACACCCTAAACTTACTTAAATAATAAGGTGGAGTGGGTTGCTTGTGTGGCAATGAGAGCTTTGTGTTTGACACAACCATTTGATGAATATTTTATGATATCAAGTATGTGGATGGAGTTGATTGGCAGAGTTTGTTTGTATGGGTTCTGTATTACTATAGTTTCGGGGTTTAGAATACCGCTTTCAGACTATCTCTTTCCCTCTATCAAGCTCAAAAGGCTCCTGCTTTTGTGAATGAGTACGTGAGCATTGGTATCGATTTCTTCCCTTGATCATATCCGATGTATTTTTTATTATGTGGCTGCTAGATCGGTCTTGGGCAGCGCTCAGTGACATCATCAAAGTTTCATCGGGAAGTGGGGTGTTTTTTTTTTTTCCCTCTTTGGCTCATCGGCTGTTTCATTGGATTCCGGGGTATTGTACGAGACGTGGGGCTTTTTTGTAGGCTTCTGTACTGCGATTGGCCTGAGTAAGATATTCTGGGGACGGTGGCATTGAACGACATTGCATAATATTCACGCACGCTACATATACACTTGTCATATACTTGCACAGTAGTCTGGTTGACACAAAGAGGCTTGCACAATACTTCTCACGGCCAGTACTAACAGAGTATCCCCTTGACAACTTATGAACTGTGAGATGCGTTCACTGTGCAGCGTTCTTGAACCCTGAACCCTGCCATGTGACAGGTACCATCCTGAGACCCCAAAATGTGACTTTACATCATTCTTGCATTACAAGGTAACAGAATGGACAAGAAGCACGGGTGTCCTGGTATGAGAATATTTGGATATAGTCTTGATATTCTGGTGCATGGCCAACTACAGGCGTTCAGACCTTGCTAGTACTTACGCTCTGCAAATGTAGTGCAGATACTCAATCTAGCTGTACATGTTAGGTACAACCAATAGTAGGTTACTCCTGGTGTATATATTAATTCCCGGTGGGCAATTGCCCAATGGAATGCGGGGTGAGAAGTAGAGCGGTGCTCCTGAGATTTCTGAGATTTCTGAGATTTGCAAGAGCCGGTGGAGCGCAGTGCAGCAGCGTTGACACGGCGGTCGAGATCGTAACGTAATCAGACTATCGCGATCCGAAGGCATACAGCCAGTCAGTAGTTTCGAAACAGCAAGTACCAGGCCGAGCGTAATGCTCTGCTATATATTATATACTTTACGTATCATACGATGTCTGAAATGCGTTGTACCTGAATTGTACTGTGGAGTTGCTGAACATATGGAAGATAGATTACTGCAGAGGTAGATTTCGAAATTGAAAGCCGTATTGGTCGGCTCAGATAGGGTTCTTGCTCTCGTGTTTTGCTCGCGATAGGATTGACGGATGTCGTCGCCGATCTTGGCAGGGTTGATCTTATCGATAAGGCCTCTTTGCCGAGGGGTGTTTTTTTCCCAGTTCATGTTGCGGTCGTTTTACATATATGACATGATCACATACTTGCTGGATGCTACAGGGTTATCCAGCAAAATGCACTGATCTCTCATTAAAATCCGATACACCAGGAACAACCCGGTACAAGAAGCCTGCTTGCGTTAATTTCGATATTCTGATACTTTGCGCCTTCTGCCAGCAACAACTTGTTCATGCCCTACAGGCAGATTGCAGGAAACTGGAATATGCCCCCCAGGGCCTCGAGCTCCTCCAAACCGTCAGGTCGGCACCTGAATGCCAGCACAACAGGTCCCTCCTCCCCCACATCAAAGCTCCCTGTAAATTGGACCCCTGAGATAACCTACCTCACGCAACCGTTCTATTCCCGCTTGCTTGATAACATCACCTTACACCACCTGCGTCCAAAGCCCATAATCAAGGGGCACAATGACACCAGCCATCCATCGGGCCCTTGCCCGAGCGTGAAGATCAAGAAGATAACTGACATGGGGCACCCCGCATTTGCGCAGTGTGGGTTATTCGCGAACCAAAATCTACAGCCAGGGCAGTGGGTATTGGATTACCTTGGATACGTTCACCCCGCAGCCGAGACGGATCCAGATAGTGATTACGACCTGAGTCTCGATAGGGAGCTGCAGGGCGGGGTCGGGATTGATGCAAGAAGAATGGGCAATGAGGCTAGATTTATCAACGATTATCGTGGAATTCCAGAGCGGATGAAGAGGATTGATGGGACGGGAAAGAGGGGGAAACCTGGGCCCAATGTGTTGTTCTCGGAGAGGGTGGGGGAAAGAACTGGGGAGCGGAGGATATGTATTGTGGTAGGGAAGGAGAAGATAAAAAAAGGAGAGGAGCTGTGTGTCAGCTATGGCAAGGGGTTCTGGAAAGCGCGGGGGATAGGATTTAGCACAACACCGCCGGAAGAAGGTGATGACCCGCGGCTTCACATTAATCATGGAGAATGAGATACGCGTTCTTTCTACAACAGAATATGTTTTACGGTCTCCGTGAGTCACCTAGATTCACCAAGCTGGAGAGAGACCAAGAGGCCGGAACGCGCAAATCTTCGCGCGTTGAAGGAGGCTTAAAAGGAACATGTCTTGGCTAACAGCTGTCGTCATGAGTGCGTCCACATCTCTCAAAGGCATAATTATTGAACCTCCCTGATTCTACAAATTTATATATTCGAATACCTGCAGCACAAACCCAACATAGTTGGTGCAGAACCACAAGGAGCGATCAATTGGCCCAAAGGAAACGATCGAAGACATGGAGCCGTCAGGAGGGTCACCCGAGCCTGGGCTCAGGCCTATGGCACAACGGAAGTACGATATACTTGTCGTTGGAGCAACTGGGTAGGTTCTATGATTTTCATTTTATCTGCGTGAAATGTTGTTTTCGTGTGGAATGCACATAAACTCTCTTGCACTTGTTTTTACTTCCAGCCCGGCTGTGGATTCATTCGTCCTTTTTAATCTAGCGTAAACCAATCTCAATATTCACATTTGCTAACCAACCACTTATGGGCCCTTTCAGTGTCACCGGTGGACTTATTACCAAACATCTATCAACAAATGCCCCTAAGATTAAGTGGGCTGTTTCGGGCAGATCGGAGGAAAAGCTGAACAAGCTGATCGACAAGCTGCCGGCAGTTCCTGACATTAACAAGCCAGATATCCTGGTTCTTGATGTGTTGAATGATCCAGAGTCTAAAATAAGGTCGGTGCTTGATGACACTAGAGTGGTCATAGATGTCGTCGGGCCATACAGTTATTGGGGAGAAAAGGTCCTCAAGCCATGTGTGGACGCAGGGACGGCGTGGGTTGATCTGAATGGTGAAGTACCTTGGTAAGTTCCAGAAATGGTACAATGCCCAATTAGGTTAGTGAAAGCCTAATATCGAGAACAGGGCTAAGGAGATGGAGGTTAAATACCAAGCACTTGCAGAAAAGACGAAAGCAGTTGTCAGTATACTAATACGATACCTTTATTCATGAGCGGATTGTTAACTCATTTGTTCAGATTGTCCCCTGCTGTGGATATGACTGTGTCCCCTCTGATATGGGTGTTTACCTTCTCTCCCGATTTACCGGGGGTGCATTGGGGAAAGTTGATGCTGTTGTAGAAGAAGCTGTGTATAGACCCCAACTCTTATCCAGATTAGTGATACTGATGCTGTTGTAGGGGATCGGCTTCTTTTGGAACCCTATCGTCTTTTTTGGCTCCTTATTACACATACCCCCCAGAGAAGATACTCAAACCGAATGGCTATATCGGCGATCCATACTTCCTATACCCACAAGACGGTGAATCTCTGGGAACTCTCCCTGAACAGCAGACAGGGGTAAAGTTCAGACGGGCAAATTCTAGTTTTGTATATCATGCCCCATTGAGACATACAGGACATGATTGCCCGAAACGAAGGGGCGGGTATCTTATCACCCCGACGCCCTTTGAGGCTATCAACCGGCCAGTAGTGATGCGCAGCTACGGTCTCCGGTCATCAGTAGATGGGCACGGAACAAGGACTCACGATAGCTATGGGCTAAGCTTCAGATATCGAGAATGGTTGTTGTTGCCAGCAGGTCCACTTAGAGGGGGTTTGAGCATACTTGCAGCTTATATAATGGGAAGTTTCTTCCCATACTGCTTATCTTTCTCACCTGTGCGGGGGATGTTTAAGTTTGTCATCGACAAATTATTTGGACCTGGTTATGGGCCTTCCCCGGAACTGCAGGAAAGGGGCGGGTTCAGGTGGCGGTTTATAGGAGAAGCACTTGACCACGAACCGAAGAATGAATGGGCGGTACTACAAATGGAGGGCAGGAAAGATGTTGGATATGGCTGGACCAGCATCATCTTGTCGGAGACCGCTCTATATTTGGTGGACAAGCTAAGAAATTCTGACGGGATTGTTTCCCCTCCTAAAAATGCTTATGGAGGAGAGACCCCTGATGTTGTAAGGAGGGTAGTTGAAGAATTTGCGGAGAGGGAGGGTGATGATGATGTAGTATTTCGAAGAAATGACTCAGAGCAAAGGCGAGGTGGATTCTGGACGAGTGTGAGTGTCAATCCAGAGCTATGTTAGAGAATACCTAATATTGACTGAGTGACATACAGGCATGTTTAGGCATGGGTTTGGCCCATAGGCTACTTGGCAGTGGTTACTTAGATATCGAGATGAGATGGGTCAAGGATGAGGAGGTTCCTGATGAGGACAAGAAGACTGTCTGATGAGTGGAAAGGCCAATCCAATATTGCCAGGCTTTCTTTCGTCAAAGCTCTACACATAAGCCCATTTCATGCCTTGAAGCCAGTTTCTGGTATTTGTAGGGACGTTATTTGCTGCATGTTAACTGCGCCTGCCCAATGGATAATTTTATGATTTTCCCGCTTATATCCTTTCTTACATTTCCTTCTACCACACTACACCCAGTACTTGTATCAAAAATTGCTTCGAAATATATATATAAACTCTTATGGAAGGAATTCGACGGTGGTAGCTTACCATATTCGCCTGGTACTTACATTGCTATAGCGGTTATCCACCCCAGAGAAAAGAACCAATTACATGTGCACATTGGAACGTGCTACGCCATGAAGTCTAGGGTTCAAATTTGAATTGAGTTAAATCATGCATATTATTCGGAAAATGTATAATTGTGTAAGTGGGCCCATATCATCTCAACAACCCATATATACTAGAATCCTTGATATTCGAGCTGGGTCTCCTATTTACTAGTTGTAATTTCATTTTGCACCCACAGTTGATGTCTAGTTAACCTGTCATGAGATAGATGTAGCCCTACGCAGGGAAAGGGCCAACTTAGAGATACTCAAATCACTACCTCCAGAAAAGTCATCTTGTGAGGCAGCCTTGCTTCTCTCCGCTTAACAGGAAACAGTTGTAATAGTTATTCGGATGCATGTCTTACCATCACCTCTTCAAACAAGTCCTACCTGCAATTTCATCTCATTTGCTTTCTTGAGGTCACCAATGTGTCGACAAATTCTGCACTATACATACCACACAGTTGAAGTTGAGTGGGTGATATGTTATTCATGTGCTCATGGATGGTGATTCTACTGGGTTATCGTATGAAGGGAAGGGTAATGACGTCAACATGAAGATTGGCTATCGGTTGGCTGTTACGAGATTTAACTCAAAACAGTAGTATATTTGGTCTTGGCAGTAAAGTGCCAAGCCGACTACACTAGACCGGAATAAGTGGACATATTATTCGCTCGGCAATCGCCCCGATCTCATCTCATCTTGAGCTACAACAGTCACCCGATAAATATAGGGGTATATTTTCACATGTGTACTGGTGCCTCGTGATAACAAGACTATTATTATGTGAGTAGAATGTGATGTAGTTGTACCTAGGTTTCTCGATGGCATTTGTTTGATTTGCTAATATAACCAGGTTTCTATTACTCGAAGATTCTCTTTTCGACATGGGGAACCGAGCTTGTGATAGGTACTTCTCCCGGGAGTCATGTTGAACTGTAATACTTGTCAATCACAGCAAGGCTTCCTGTGTCTCATATAATATCCATGTGAAGTCACTCTTGTTTTCTGGATAAAACCTGTTTTCATGGCATAACATTCCTTTACCCAAGGGGTTCGGTGGAAATCGATCGTATATACAGTTATCTCAAGATCACCTCAATGATCAGCATTAATAGTGGTTCCTTGCTGGTGTGTTTCAGAGCATCACCCAAGCCAACGTTAGTTTGAATATTCCAATGTTGAAGGAGCGGTATATCCCGGACACCACGCATCCCCTTCCATGGAGGTAGCATAGGAATGTTAATTCGGGCTCCTAGGGATCGCTGAAAGCTGTGGTGATCATTGTGGCAAGCTAGGGGCAAGATCAGATGTTTATTTTGAGTAACCCATATCGTTCGCCTTTCCAGGGCCCAGCTTCTATCCGGAAGGAAAGAAGAAACATCCCAGTCATTTGATGATATTATGGGATAAACGACTGAAGTCCCACAGGGAGAAGGATTTGGTAGATACAGCTTAAAGGGCAGCTGAGCCTTAGGTGAGGAATGAATACATATACCGATTTAGGAAAATTAGGGGACGAGGACGAGACTGTATGAATGCCAGAGCTTAGGTATTGAGCATTGCAGCGGGGCCGTCTTGGTTACTGGGAGATGTACAGTAGAGTACAGGCCAGAAATTAAGGGACGGGGAGGGTGGGCGTATTGTGGTCGGTAATATAGCAGGGAAATTTCAAAGTAGGTACGGTACTCATATAGAGAGAAGCATATCCAAACATTTAATGAAGTACGGAATACTGCCGATGCATATACATTGGCAGAAAATTTCTTACCCTGTATAATGATGCCACTTGTGCATCCATACGTTTGGGCGTCTTGTGCAAGAGGGAACGAAGTAGGCTACTGAGGCATGTGGGGCCGATGGCCCATGCATGAGCCACAGCCCTTCGTCCCAAATGCTATCATGTGCGTGACGACCATGAGCGCGGGATCCGACGACCCTTGCCGATCACGACCGTACGCCCAATTAGGTATCCACGTTCCATTCTGTGTCATATTGATCTACTGCAGCTATTGACCTGGTGAACAGATATATATATGGTATCGAAGCGTTTTCCAACTATGGTATCCTCCTCGGTACGAGACGCCCGCAATCTACTCAGCGTCTGCTACCTTTGACATATCTGCAACTCCCGCCACCTTTATCCAAGTAAGTCTGTTTTTGACGATATCACCCCTCAGTGCCCTTACACTACTCTGAAACGCAAAATCCAAGCTGACGTTGCTAGGAACTGTACAAGTACGCGAGGTGCTATTGAACCGCATCAAGTCCACCCCTCGTACTAGCCCCACGGCTCAGTGGGATTCAACAAAATCCCCCTCCTTCCTGGAGGACCGCTTGTACATTCCTTTTCAGGCAATTCAGGCGAAGCTCATAGGATCTCCAAACGAAATAAAAGGATCTGAGCCCTCTTGTTCGTTTTGTTCGTTTTGTCGAATGTGTGGTTTGACTGCAGGACGCAAGTGCATATGCAGAACTAACACAACTGCTGCAGTGTGGCTCAGTATGACATTGGCTCGACAACCTGGACCCTACATATCAGGCAGAAATCATAACTTTCAATATTTTTGTCAAGGTTTTACAAAGGAGGTGGACAAAAAAAAAAAAGGAAAATACCAAACAGTTACGGATAGATTTCTTTGATTTTACATTTAGGGGCACTGTGAAGTTGATACCCTTAAATATCTACACTTTTCTTGTGAATTTTGTTGCAATCTCAAATAACAAGGATATAATTGTGGCGACTAACCAGGTGGAATTTTCCATAATATCAAATCGACTTCCAGAAAGGGTAGCGGAGCGGGCCGGGTGAATTGTCTCTCACTCAACCTTAGGCCCTCTCCTGCTGCTCAACCAAGGTCGCCTGTTTCACTATACTTGAAAGAGGGCTTAATGCTCATTTGAACACACTGCCGTAAGTTCCTGAACTAAACCTGATTTAAATGCACGTGCGGTGAAGGGCACAGAGCAGATCTAGAGGGAATGAGCAGAAAAAGAGGCGGCGGTGATTGGTGGAAACAGACGTTACTGGAATTTGCTAATATGGGGGTAAACAGTTGGTTCGCGACACAGTGCATCTCGCACAATTCACGGACTTCACGGCTTAATTGCCTTACTTCATGGGCTTGCCGTCCACTGCAAGCTCCCGTTGGTTTGACGGCATTGTGGGGTGATCAAACGGCGAAAATCTCTCTCAATTGCAAGCCATCGATCGAGGCCTGCGCTCTTGATGCTTTGACGATCAAACCATATACCCAATCATTGAAGACAGAGACAGCCCCCACTGTCAAAGCTACTGGTCTAGCACATACAGTTGGTCAGCACACGTACGGCATTTTCTGTTTCTTAATTACTTCTCTTTGCCCTTGGAAGAGCTCGATCTATTCTCTCCTTTAAAGTACGGCCGAGATATTACACAAAATAAACGACTCACTAGGATTGCTGACGGATATCCAGCGAGAATGAGAGCACAAGACATTATGGACCGACCTACAACACCGCTATCAGGAACGTCGTTTCGGGCTTTTGAAGCTTCGCCGGTGGATAGGAAGGGTACATTTGGTCCTCTATTGACACCAGTAACACCAGCAAGGAGCATCAAGCGTCTGGGTACGATACCGTTCAGCGAGATTATAGATGAGAATGACAAGTTGGTTGTTCCTAAGAACACAAGGAGACCTAATCCTTCTACGGCAAATACAGCATTGCGGTTGTCGACTGCTAGTTTAGGGGCTGTGAGGAGGTCGGAGACGTCTAGTTCAGCAATTACTGCATTGAATTCGTTTTATTCTGCTTTGGAAGACGAAGGGGATGATGGGGCCAGGAGAACGGTAGTCTCGACTTTGGAGGGTCCAGTGGAGATGCAAGGAGATGGTAGTAACGTGTCCGAGGTTGCGAACTTCGCCGACTCGCTGAGAGAAAGAAGAGAGAGTTATGATACAACGATGTATGAACCATCATCTGCACCATCTAGTCCACAACGAGGGAGGGGTGGGGATGACAGTACGTATCATTTCAGCAGTCATCTCTCACCACCTCCTAGGGCATCAATGATCCGTCAATCTATTCTCATCAAATCAGCCCCATCTTCCCCCAAACAAGCGGCTACTGACCTGCTATCTCCTGCCGTGAACAAGACGCCACTACCTCGCCTCCTATCCAGTACATCAACACAGTGCTCACTTTCATCTTCCAATATAACGCTTAAATCTCCTCGTGCCAGGTTCTGTACATATACATCCATTCACACTGGCATACGATGTCATGCGCCCACTACAGAACTCCAAACCTTGTGCCCAATCCACTTACACCACGCCCGCTCCCCTGGGATGAATCGGGGAAGTATCGACCAGAGTGAGAACAGGCGTGTTCGAAGAGATGACTCTATATCTAAAGCTTTCAGGCTATGTGACAACTTCCAATCTGCCCGAAACAGTCCACGACGAACACCATATACACGATCTCCTGCACGGCATTCCTCGGATGACAATCTTCAGGGGAATAACCTTCTAACAGGGCTTGCCATACCTTCATATATGTCTGACAGTGATGGGATGCAAACTGCCACGAACTCCCCGACTCTACTTGTACACCCTCCCTCAAACCAGATGCCAGCAGCTGGATACCCACTATCAAATCTGGCAACGATTCCTTCAACAGCACGCTCTGCATCCTTTGTTGAAAGTGGCGAGGGTGAACTATATCTTGGATATCCCTTTATAGATAACGGCCCCATGATACCAGGCTGCACGGTTATTGATTGGAAGACAAACGAATCTAGACGGAGGGAGTACGAGGAGGCAGACCGCCGGAGAAAGGGGTTGTGGGGCTGGCTCAGGAGACGAATACGCTCATTATGCTGTGTCAAAGACCAGAGTGAGTTCTGGGAGGGCGGGCCAGATGGAGGTGACGGAGGCAGTGTGAGGAGGTACAGGCTTGTTCTGCCAGAGGAGCAGGAGAAAGATAAAGCAGCAGAACCAGAGGAAATAGGCTTTGTGTCGGTGGTTACAGCTTCTCAGACTGCCGCTTCGGGAGCCGATTGGAATGAGCCTGCTTCGGTGCCATCGACAGCTGGAGGGGTCAGGAATTCATTTGCTGGGAGGCAGGAGAACAAGTTGGAGGGGGTGGTGGTAAGGAGAGCAAGTGTTGCTGGAGAATTGAGATGGAGGGGGGCGTCTTCAATGCCACCATTGAAAGATCTGTCTACTGTGAGCGTTTTGGAGAAGGTGGACTCATATGGGTCAACAGATTCACATGCCTATAATCAGGGCCATGATCACATGGCGGTCATGAGTGGGCAACCCCCGCCATCAATTGCTTCTTCTTTCTCATCCCCACGGAGGGTGGTGGGGAAGAGTAAAAGTGCTAGTGAGGATAGTACATCGTTTTGGAGGAGAAGGAAAGGCGAAAGGTGGTCGAGTACTGCGGTGGTACTTTAAGAAACTGCACTTACTCCTTACGACATTGTTAAGGCACATGGCGTTTTCTACTTTAGATATTCTTCTATCTCAGCTAGGGCGGTTCCTCCTCATACTTCTAATTCTTATGATCTGGTGGATATTTTCTATATCTTCAATTTTTCTTTCTTTTTCCACGACGGGCGACAGGCGTTTTATTCCATCCAACCATCTCGATCACCTAATCCTAGGGGCTTGATTTACCGAGAAGACAATTACCAAAAGCCCCACTATTTGGATCTCGCTCAATATCACATCATACCCAAGGGTTTCCGAATATTCGACCACATTATGAATTTGCAACGTTCGGCACTTTTCATTTCCAATTGATAGTCACTTGCCTTTCCTTCCTTAAGCGGAGTATACATTCTAGACGTTGTTGTTTTTGGAAAAGATTTTTCCTTTCCAAATTGGTTACTTGTTATCCTCAGTTTTTTTCATTAAATCCGTTTGGTAGATTTTGTTCTTCGGATTTGTTTGTGTTTAGCTATTTGTGGCTACAGAATGAAATAGGGGTGGCGACGGTGCCGGCTTCAGGTTTGCTCGAGCACACTGGAGACCCGGGCAGATTGTTACACGGGCCCTTTGCGGCCGGGAGTATTTGAGGATTGAGGAGATTATAGAGCGGAGGAGGACCAGATGTTCATAAACGTGTTAGAGGACCCAGCGTTCTTTTAAGAGATATATGGAGGGTATGTGTAATGTTAATAATGCCAAAGAAATGGTAATGACTGATCTCAGTGGCTGCTAAATACGATTTGTATGATAAACGAGCACCGCACATATTTTTTCGTGACTTCTTGTGCACGGTTGAGGGTAATAATTGATCGTTATTCAGCTGGCTCAAAATTTCCCTTACATCGTCCCTTTTCTACATAGGTGCCATCACATATTCCAATCAAGGGAAGTACTCTTTCTGCTATATACAGTCATGGAACCAAGATATCCCTCTCCTACAACCTCCTCATAGCTATTCAGTCAACCACCTCACTGCCTGTGCGAATGCAGACTCTGATTGGAATTGCACAACCTGAACCTTAGAACTTCCTCTTACAGTAAAGCTGTGCTCTGTGCGGCCGTATAGAGAAAGTTGGTAGTCGGGGCGGTGTTAGTGGGACTGGGGTATCGGAGCTCTTTGGTGAATATTTCGTCTGATTCTAGATGTCTGAAGGTGGGTATGAGCACGACGCTTTTGAATTCTTACCTACGGTTACACGATCTTGGGGAGAACTGAATATAAGAACGGTCATTACCAATACCCAATTCCCAATATAGTTCGAGTAGCCGCAGACATTTGCACCAAGCATATCCCTACCACACCGAGCGTTCTCCGGCTCTGTTTCCGCCATAAGTGGAAATGAATATCTTTTGGCTCACGAAGAAGCGAAATTTACTGAATTCTTTCAGAAACCAATTATATTCCTGGTCAACCGCAGGCTGTATAACTTCTAGTCCGTGAACTTCCAGCCAATTATAGAGAGTAAATTCATGAGGATGCTAATCCACTGGGGGGAAACGCCTTGCCTCTGTAGATGTCTGGCACAATCACAAAGTAACCATGTGCAGCGAATTTATCTGCCCAACTATAATGAAAAATATGTCAGCCGAGTCAGCCCAAGCAGTAATATTTTAGGGTTTGCTGATGGTGACTAATAGCAGACGACTAGCCTCCAATAAGAGTATTGGACCTTACTTTAAAGTACCACTCATTTTGATCTTATTCACATGTGCAAAGAAGAGGATGACCTTGATCTTGCAGGTGTCTTTCCGATTTGGTGGGTAAGAGAAGTATGTCTCTGCTGTAAACCACAGGAGTATGGATTCAGATGATGATGATGTGGAGAGAATAAACGTACAGCCATGAAAAAAATTTGAACTCGTCTTTGGGAGATGTGCTCATGAGCACAGCACTCTTCCGGGCGGATTAGAGGCCATAGAAAAGAACTAGTTAAATAGAAGTAAAAAAATTATAAGACAGTTGTAGATATATACATGAGCTCGTGTGTTGTAGGGGACCTGTGGAATAGAGATGGTAACAAAATGATCTGACTTTTGTTTAGCTATCTTGACTTACTGCACAGGGTACTCAAGTACTTCTAAAGTTAGGGTAATTTATTCTACTCACAAAGTAAAATAATATGATCAATATATAACCTAGGGAAAGTGTATACTAACGCGTCCAATACTTTCAAAATTGAGGACGAGGAGAGAATCTGGTTGGCACATTCATACCGGTACAGCTATAAGTACAGGACAGTAAATCTGATATCTGTAAATAACAGAATAATTTCTTTCACACAGCTTTGAGAGAGATTCCGCAGTAGTCATGCCCGGGTATGACTCAGATCAAGGGTTTGGTTGACATCATATCCTTCAGAATTCGACATCCCAGCGAATCACCTGACATCGTCGGGCTGGAAAAGAACGTCAGCGTTAAAATTGAGCCGAGATCTAGGTAAATCTGTTGTGTTTAGAAGTTGATTTAAGCTAAAAGTTATAGTAGGCCTAAAGAACTACGTGGGGCAACATTGTTTTCTAATACATACGTACTGTAAGTGAGTTCAATCTTTGGAACGTGAGCAAGTTTTGATTTCCCAAAGAAAAGTATGGTGCTTGGCATACGGACGTCATCCGCATTTGGACTGTATGTTACAACATCAAGAGTGCAAACAAACCGAAAGTACAGCAAAAAATTCCCTGTAAAAGGATTCTCAGAAGTGGTGAGGGTCTTTGGACCCCATAGGTGTCTAGCAGAAGGACCGTTCCCGGCCTTTTGACTAGGCTTCGAAACCAAGCATACTTAAGTACACATTCCCCTCATCAGCCTCTTTTGGGCCGTATCCGCAAACACCTACCCTTGTGAAGTATGGCTCTGATTCTCATCCAACGAAGGAACACGTACCCTGTCAGTTCATGATCGCTGAGTGCTGTCAACCAATAAAACTCTCTGAGCACAGAAAGCCCGACATTACCCCTCGGAATGGGTCAGATTATCCTCCGCCGTTACCAATTGAATCAGGTTCATAAGCATAGCAAATGCATTCTTACAAAACCCTTTGCATTCGACCTTTCACCAGACGTCTCTGGTGACAGCTGCAGTTAACCACCTGCACCGACCGCTACCTACTAGTACTTCTATGCATATAATTACTTAGCTGCAGGAAGAGAAAAACTTAAGAGATATTAACCTACCGCTACTCCTCACTTGGTTTGCATACGGATCCTCTCATCGCCAGATTCAACGTTTGGCTTTGATATTTTGATGAGAATGGAGGATATTTCGCACGATGCTACGATGGGTGGCTCGACATCCGTCCGATTTCGAAAAGCTATTGCTTCTGGGGGGCTTGGTGTAAGACCCCTTGGCCCCAGGTACAGCTACTCAACGACAGATATTCCAACAGCGACTCTGGATATAGATGCGGAACGCCGAGTAGGAGTCTTCACTGGAGAAAGGATACGGGCTAGAGACGTGCCCGACTCACCTACGTCAAGCTCTTCAGAGAGTGGCCTTACTGGCGATATTGTTACAGATGG
The DNA here is from genome assembly GCA_015179025.1 of Terfezia claveryi. NCBI lineage: Eukaryota > Fungi > Ascomycota > Pezizomycetes > Pezizales > Pezizaceae > Terfezia > Terfezia claveryi. The sequence continues at coordinate 132,503 of WHUX01000006.1, forward strand.
CCAATCTATACCAGTGCGACTGGAGAAGATACTCGGTAACCATGGTCGAAAGCATTATATGCTGAAGGTGGATGGGGACATTCGTGAGATTCTGGTGGAGATGGAGAAGGAGCAACGAAGGCAACACGTTAGTGGGAAGAAAGGGCATAGAAGGAAACGATTTAGTGATGTGAGCTCGGCTTCATTCAAGTTGATTCGAGTTGGTTTGCTGATTGAGTCTTTTTGGTAGTTGGTTTTCACAAAACAATTCACTACATTTGACAGACTCAATCCAGAGTCTAGAAAATCACCATTCCATGGGTTCTATACACTATTCTGGTAGAGTTACCCAAGCCTTATAGGCAGAAGCAAGGACTGATGGTCCATGATCAATCAACTGTAGGCTCGGGGTCTCTATCACGGTGATTCAGATAGCGGCAAATACATATCGTGCTACAGGGTCGATTTTGGGCCATGATATCATAGCCATCATGTTTCGGCCGGACAAATTCATTGACTGTATGGTTATGGATTTTGTAATGTGCTTTAGCACTATGGCATGGTGCGTACCACTACATAAAGCAATAGCTAAGGGCTACATAAGGTGGGCGGGTATGGGTTGGGTTCTTCAGAGCGTATGTAGCCGGCAACATCTGTTGGTAAATGTTTACTTACGCCAGGTCTAGATCTGGGAATTTGTGCACATGGTTGGGGTTATTTATTACACGCTTTATAGGGAATGGCCATGGATCCAAACAGTAAGTCACCTACCCTGGGAAATGAGCCTGGGCTAACTCTTTTGTGACTAGGTATTCATTGTACTCCACTTGATGGTGATCCTTATGAAGCAACATTCATACACTTTCTACAACGGCCATCTCTCAGAGGTTTACCGTAGGTCAGTAATCATCGAGGGTACATTATCAGAGCTGCAGATTGCTCAAGATGACGGTAAACTCATTGCCTCCCATGGAAAAGTCGAACATCATCACAACCACCAGGATGGTATCAGAAAAGAACACTCTAGCGTCAGAACTGTTAATGACCCAGCTATTGATGCTGTGTTATGTGGCCTCATTCTCAAAGATGGGCAAGAGCTGGGCCATGAACAGATCGACCAACTCCGGGCAATTCTTGAAAAGGAATTAGAACAATGTGAAATTGAGCTGGGGAAAAAGGAAAACATGAAGTATCCGGATAATGTGACGTGGATTAATTACTTAGAATATCTCTTTTTTCCAACGTAAGGAGCCCCCAGCCCCTTGAGTATTTTGTTGGCCATCTCTAATATACATCTGTAGTGTCGTCTATGAACTTGATTATCCCCGTCAACCAAATATCGACTGGGGGTATGTGGCAGAGAAGATGATTGCCACATTTGGCGTTTTGGGGATTATGATCATTATTTCACAGCATTACATTTGGCCGGTGGTTCTTAGGAGCCACGAGCTGAGACAGCTACCAATTACAGATAGGCTGAAGGAATTTCCATGTAAGTTACCATACATATATTGATTGGGGTTTGACGATTAAATGAAAATGAAGGGATTTTGAACGATCTCATCGTCCCATTCATTATTGAGTATATGGTAAGAATGCTCCTGTCACATTATTGTTAAAAGCTAATGCGTGATGTAGATGGTATGGTATTTGATATGGGAGTGTATTCTCAACTTACTCGGTGAATTGATGAGATTCGCCGACAGAGGCTTCTATGGCAGTTGGTGGAACAGTGTGGTATGTTATAAACATCACATGTTTTGGGAATCGCGTGCTAAACCTCTAAAGACCTGGGATCAGTTCGCTCGTGATTGGAACAAACCGGTCCACAGCTTCCTTCTTCGACATGTATATCACTCCAGCATTTCTGCATATCAGGTGTCAAAGCCAACGGCCACACTTATTACCTTCTTCCTCTCCGCATGTGTGCATGAGCTAGTATGCTTGGACAAATCACTGAGCACTGTTTTATATTGTACTAACCGATGCTCAGGTGATGTGGTGTATCTTCAAAAAGCTGCGGGGATATTTACTGTAGGCTGTCATTATCCTGACTCTTCACAGAGGAATGCTAACGACGTATTTCATAGATGTATGCAAATGCTACAACTTCCATTAGTTCTGCTTTCTAGGACACGCTTCTTCAGAAACAGAGATACATTGGGGAACGTCATGTTCTGGATTAGTATCTACACAGGCATGTCTCCTAACACTAGTTTCCGACCATCTCTAACCTTTTTTAATATATATAGGCCCCTCATTCTTGTGCAGCTTATACTTGATTATATAGCGAGACATGTAGATTGATATGAAATGACGAATATTGTTGAATGAATTATAATTCTTTATATGCAGTCTTATGCCCATCATGAAAAATTGTTATAATATGTAGATGCCAAGATATTGCTCATGCTAGTTAGTAATACATGTAGGGTTTGCCCTCCGCACTAGTTTTGCATCCGCACACATTTCGGGGATTACAGGATTAGCTTGGTGCGTGGATGGAGTGAAATCGCCCAACGACCGACCCATCGCCAGGGACGCCCCGCTATACACGAAAACCACGACGACTAAATCATTTAAATGTAAGCCAATTTTACTTTCTTTTAGGGGGATTTGGAAGTATGGAGTTTGGAAAGGGATGGACCACAATATTTCAATTACCGAATGTTAAGGGAGCGGATCAAGAAACTGCCACATGGAAGAGGGATATTGAGAAAGATGCATAACGGGGTGAAGAAGGGGGCCAATATTGACAACCGGGATTATAACATCAGCCACTGGGGAGCCTCTCTCACTACAGCCTCATACTTATGGATAAAGACAAGTTTTACGGATACAGCCCGGGGTTGTGGGAACCATGGATCTGATAGAAATTCATATGGAAGGAGTTGAGGCTGACTGACGATTCTACTTTCATAGGGTCAATCTCCGAACTCAGAAGCGCCTCGCTGCGTCCGTGATGGACTGCGGTAAGAGAAAGGTGTGGTTGGACCCAAATGAGATGAGCGACATTTCCAACGCCAACTCCCGTGAGTTTTCCGCTGCTGTTTGGTTTGAAGGCTGGTTTAAAATAAGTATCTAACAACATCGATACTCAGGCCAAAGTATCCGCAAGCTCGTCTCCGACGGCTTGATCATTAAGAAGCCAGTCACCATGCACTCCCGCTCCAGAACCCGTGCTCTCCTGGCCGCCAAGCGTGCTGGCCGTCACACTGGCTTCGGTAAGCGCAAGGGTACTGCCGATGCCCGTATGCCTTCCCAGGTCCTCTGGATGCGTCGTCTCCGTGTCCTGAGGAGACTCCTAGTCAAGTACAGAGGAGATGGCAAGATTGACAAGCATCTCTACCACTCTCTCTACAAGGCCTCCAAGGGTAACACCTTTAAGCACAAGAGGGCGTTGGTTGAGCACGTAAGTTACCTCATGGCTGCCGTCGAAGAAAACAAAACTAATTAATGGCATGTAGATCCACAAGGCCAAGGCTGAGAAGGCCCGTGAGAAGGCCCTCAAGGACGACATGGACGCCAAGCGAGCGAAGACCAAGGCTGCCCGTGAGAGGAGGTTACAGAGGAAAGAGGAGAAGAGGACTGCCATGATTGCCGAAGTCGAGGAGGAGGCGAAATAAACATTAATTTCGATAAGGAGATTGTGTAGGTTGTGTACGTGGTTTAAAAATAAAGCGGGCCGGGGGGCATTACGACTACGACTCTCAGCATGCGCGATTATCACCTGGTGTTCTGTGGTTCTTCTTTTTGCATCCTGTGTACAATGGTTAGGTTTACTGGGGTAAATGGGTTCCAGTGGAAAACAGGCGGGGAGCATTCGGGTGGTTGGTTGTTACTGACGATATAGTAAATCTTCCGCTCCTGGCTCGTCGTATTGCGGCTTTTTTTTCCCTGTTTTCTCTCTACATGGTTCTTTTATTCTTTCTCTCTTCATCTCGGTTGTCAATGGATTTTAGGGCTTTCATATCGAACGGTTTTCAATGAGCCTGGTGTTTTGAGGAAAGCTATGACCTTCGTGGTGTACCCTTGTGCAAGTGACCAGTCAGGAGCCATCTTTGATCATAGAGTATAGCTACAATCAGCACGCATTATCTCAAAACATATGTACAGTAGTTAGTATCACTTACTGCGTAACGATCGACAACCACGTGACGATCGACACGGGCTCCCCTGCCACATGCAGTAACATTCTAATACCTCCATCAATATATGCAATATCAATGCAGTAAGAACAATGAATATAGGATAAAAACACTCGAAAAACCCAAATTTAACATCTCCAACCCGCTCCGATCTACCCTGAACCTTCTATAGCACCTAAACCCTTAATACCCCGTATGACCACCTCTCTAGCATAACCACCCATCCTACACCCCCCACGCCGCCCACAACAACCACTACTAGTAGCCATAGGTTCCCCAGAGGTCCACTCTGTAAGCCATATTAGTATAGACTCAAGCTGCTCACTGTATATAGAACTAGACGCACTGCAAACTGTATTGCTCTATATAACCTATATAACTTTTGCAAGCTAGCCTCCTCAGTATCGAATTTCAGCTTTTTTGAGCGATTCAATCAAGCTATATTTGTGGTACTGCAATCTTAATATCTTAGGGTGTCCTTCTATGCAGTTTCTCAAGCCCAGTATGTTCTGTAGCCCCTGTATTATGCAAATCTCTGACCAAGCTCCATATATCTCGATATGCAATCTACTCGGCCTCAAGGGTCGTAGCAATCATAATACTAAGCCGCTCGCATTCAATACAGGCTTAGCCGAGACTTTTAAAGGCCCTTGATCTGCTTCTATAACTGGGGCTTCACCTTTATGCCATTGTTAAGTATTTTGAGGGTTTAGGTGTATGTATACATTATACCAGCTCTAGGATTGAAGTTTATCAATTTCGAGCTTCAATTGCGCCATATTCACCAAAGTGCAAGGTAGACACCTTCACCACATTCTTGTATTCAGTGCTGGCCCTACTGCGCTGCTGGTGCAAGTCTGTGGTACTGGTACTTCAGGCTATAGTAGTACTCAGACCCCCCTCCACCTAACGCATCTCAGCTACCCTCAACTTCTCTCAACTAGGTCAAGACCTCTTAGCCTTCCTTCAAACTAGTTGTTGTGAATACTCCTGCATCCTCCTATTCACAAGCAATCCCACACAGATTACAAGTTCCTCTAAAATATTAAGCAATCCGGCAGAGGTTGTAAAATGTACCCAAACCCTCAAAATACTTAACAATGGCATAAAGGTGAAGCCCCAGTCATAGAAGCAGATCAAGGGCCTTTAAAAGTCTCGGCTAAGCCTGTATTGAATGCGAGCGGCTTAGTATTATGATTGCTACGACCCTTGAGGCCGAGTAGATTGCATATCGAGATATATGGAGCTTGGTCAGAGATTTGCATAATACAGGGGCTACAGAACATACTGGGCTTGAGAAACTGCATAGAAGGACACCCTAAGATATTAAGATTGCAGTACCACAAATATAGCTTGATTGAATCACTCAAAAAAGCTGAAATTCGATACCGAGGAGGCTAGCTTGCAAAAGTTATATAGGTTATATAGAGCAATATAGTTTGCAGTGCGTCTAGTTCTATATACAGTGAGCAGCTTGAGTCTATACTAATATGGCTTACAGAGTGGACCTCTGGGGAACCTATGGCTGCTAGTAGTGGTTGTTGTGGGCGGCGTGGGGGGTGTAGGATGGGTGGTTATACTAGAGAGGTGGTCATACGGGGTATTAAGGGTTTAGGTGCTATAGAAGGTTCAGGGTAGATCGGAGCGGGTTGGAGATGTTAAATTTGGGTTTTTCGAGTGTTTTTATCCTATATTCATTGTTCTTACTGCATTGATATTGCATATATTGATGGAGGTATTAGAATGTTACTGCATGTGGCAGGGGAGCCCGTGTCGATCGTCACGTGGTTGTCGATCGTTACGCAGTAAGTTATACTATATTCTCATTGTTGCACCAGAAGATTTACTGGGGCTCCACAGCAAGCAATTGGCGCCAAGAAATTTATGCAATTATGTCTTGGCAATACCTCTCCATATCAACAATAAACATTAGGTACTAGCATTAATTCCCACAGCTACCCAGCTTCCCCCATTGGATTGCATACCCAAACACCAGTGAATATGAAGACACCCAAGAAGGGCCCGCGACGGAAAAGCGCAGTGTGCAAAGCATCATCGAAGTCCGAAGGCACTTCTAAGTCGGGTCCGCGACGGACCAATGGGTATGGAAAAGTGGACAGTGAGAAGGTGACTTTTGCTAGGCGGGTTTTGAAAGGACCTGAGAAGTGTACCAACCATGGAGAAGAGGCAGAGTTCTCTGAGGATGAGCTTGGCTCCACTGCGACGACAGTGGGAGTGGAAACCCCTGGTATTAGGGACGATCGAGGTAGGATGAAAGAAACAGAATTTGCGAATAAAGATGGGCCAGTGGAGAGGAAGCTAGAGGGGACAAATGACAGAGTTGATGGTGAGCCTGTGCACGGTGAATGTAAATGTACGTATGAAGGATGTAAGAGATTTAGTTGCTGATGGATAGCTATCGGGTCTGAAACAGGTGTCTCATTGTTTACTTCACTGGAGCGAATGAAGAAAATAAAGATTGAAAAGGATGTGCAGACTGAGGCTGTTACAATATCAGAAGCTGTACCACCACAACAGCCAGCCATTAACAACGGGATACCTTCTCCACATATTTCAATACCAACTCCGTTATCACCATTATCACCGCAAGAACATGACCAGGATGTGGTCAATGGAAAGGGCGCAGAATTGGAGGGAAGAGACACAGATCACAAGAATGTTCCAGAGCACCAACAAGTTCCGCCCGCCGAAGCTTTTGTGGACCCTGTTATTGGACGAACTCTCCATGCTCGGTACCACATATTCGGAGCCCTCGGTCGTGGCAACTTTTCAACAACATATCTCGCAAAAGACTTACCCCCAGAGCCTGAGCCTCCAGACGCCGATAACCACCTGGATCCTCGTGGAAGACGTACAGGTACCCTCGTTGCAGTCAAGAGAGTGAACAGCCCATGGCTCAATCCCATGGGTCAAACTGAATATGAAACTCTGCATAGCCTTCACTTGTATGACTCCCCACGAAATATCATCAAGCCCATTTTTGCATTCTTTGATCAAGAATATATATTTCACCTCGTCCTTGAGCCATTAGATTCTGCAAGACCAGTTTCCCTTCCAGAACGATGCGCGTGTGTGCCGTCTCGCATACAAAAATGCAAATCAACGTTGGCTTGTCCAGGTCGACAGTACCTATTCCAGAAACTGGTGGTCCAGTTGCTGTCTGGGGTACATGCGCTACATAGACATGGATTAATACACTCAGATCTGACTCCCGCAAATATACTATACCTTCCAGAGTCGAACAGAATAAAAATTATTGACCTGGGAAATGCGATCAAGATTGATGATCCACCCCTTGAAGGGGAGGCACAGTTTGAAGTCCAGAGCGCACATTACCGTGCTCCCGAGATACTACTTGGGGCAGGGCCGTTGGAGAGGAAAATTGATGTATGGGGAGTGGGAGTGGTAGGGTTAGAGTGGCTGTTAGGGACTGAGGGTAGGAAAGAACTTGAAACCGAGATGAAATTGGTTGGTGAAGGGGTAGGTGTAGATATAAACACGGTGTGGCAACCCATTATGGCTGTTTCTACGCCGTCGAGGAAAGCATTAGTGGCGAGGATAACAACATTATTTGGGAGCGTGGGGAGTTACCGGCAAGGGGTGTTTTGGAGGGAGGAGTATGATACATTGGGTCGAATGCCAGAAGGGATAGCAGAGGTAGATGAGTGGGGATTAGCTGTGTCGCAGGAAAATCATGCGATATTACCTCGGTTCTTACTCAATACCACACTTTCTCCTGGGCTGACGCAGTGCATGGGGAAGATGCTGCAAGTGGATGTTTGGAAACGGAAGACGAGTGCAGAGGTTTTGAGGGATGAATGGTTGGTTAAGGGGCTGTTGGGGAGTGGGCGTCGGTACTTCTCAGTGATGCACCCATCTACCATAGGGTGGGGATGGCCAGAGAGGATGTGCGGGAGGGGACTGCGGAAAGTGGTGAGGAGGTTTGGGTGGAGGAAATTGATGACAGCGGATTTGCCGAGTCCGTAGATGGAAAGGAGATGGAGGCCGATGGAAGAGGGCAGTGGGTCAAGGGGATTACTCCTACAGACAGCCCAGTCGAAGAAGACACAAGGGAAGAGCCTTCACATAATCATCATCGAGACTACACTGTCACTACACCAGAAGAGGATCTTTGTGGAAACTTGTACCACGAAGCGAATCTCACCCCAACATCAGAATCACCCACTGGCGACAAAGTGCCGCGAAGCTCCAAACAGTTTGCACCCTCAACACCCTTTCAAAAGATTAAAGGTGTCAAGCGCTTTGACGACATACCCTTTGGTGACGGATTGCCTTTTCCCTCACCTACCGATTTCCCCTTCACATATACCCGATTCTGTCCGTCACCCTCGCCGCCATTGCCGCGACTATTTCAATCACCTTCGCCCGAGCCCTTACCACCACCATCACCAGGGCAGTTGGCGCAGGCTGAAGTAGAAGAGGATGTGGATGTTCTCTTATTAAGACCCATGGGTTTAGCTACCGATCTTGATGTCACGGTCAGACGGAATTCAATTGAGCAAGCGGCACATGTTACACGGCAGCAATTGCAGTGGGAAATTCACCCGAATTTAGCCCCACTAGTAGTGGATGGTTTGGCTTCACTGCAGGGATCTCCTCGCCCTTTGACAACCCTTAATGATACTCCAGAAGTTTTGCCTCAGAAACAAGCACCAATCCTATTGAATGAGGACAATGAAATCAAGGAGCCGAATATCATCATATGGCATATGGATTTAGCTAGGGACTGCAGGTGGTGTTCCTCTGTCACTCCTATCTAAGTGATATTCTAATTGCTAATCAAGTGAACAGGGGAGCGATCAGGATGATGAGGATGATGACGAAGTTCGTTTGTTATAATTCTGTTTACTTTGGTCTACCCATATTATTCCAGCATACTATTTACTTTCTTCTCATCAAATGATACCATATAGCGAACGAGCGCACGGGATGTTTCTGTTCTTTGTGTTTTGGATGTATCCATACTCTTGGTTCTTGTATGTGGGGGGCAGGAAGGCGTTTCTTTGGGATTGTGTCTGTAATTGCAGGTTACTTGAGTCAGCTGCTTTTTGCTCTCACAAACTTGATAATGTCGAGGGGGGGCTACTTTGTCATTACAGCAAAACAAGAATCTCATCACCAGGCCTAACCACCAAACATATATTGCCCAAACATGACCATGACGTCGGGATCACCAACGCTAATTCACCACAGTGGGGAAGTAGATTTTCCCCATATTTGTAAACCTCAATATACCATACCGGAAGAGCGCAAATTGAACATTTTTTTATGCTTCGATAGCTAACTATAACTCAATTGGCTTGCCGGATTCACTAGGCGGGCCGAGACCTGCTAATGTAATTTTCCTCCAGATGCAGAAACTATCCGTAGTAGCGCCCCTGTTTAGTAATAAAATGGACGCAATTCTCCCTCGGAAAGAATTTCACCTCTTCGGAGAGATTGACAAGTCCGATTGAAGTGCAAGGCATTCCAAGCTTCAGGATACAGTAAGCATCCAATATTATTCACAAGAAAGGCGTTTTGTTTACTCTATTGAACTCATACACCCCTGTACTCAAATAACTAAAGCAAATAATCAAGCTCTTTAGATTAATTGAGACTAGGGCCAGGTCTCAGACGTCATGCATTCTGACGTGTTCTTCTTGCCTTATGCACTCAAATCCACCCCGCGAAATGGCGTCCCGGTGGGCGGGATTGTACAGTTCCGTTCAGCCAAACCCTCAACCTTGGGAATGAGGGGGTCGCAACTCCTTCCCAAAAATTGATGAGTGATATTGTCGCAAGAATGAGTCTGAGGGATTGGAGATATTATGAGGTTGAGAGTGGTAGGTATGTACGTAGTCAATGAGACTCGCGTCAAATATAAGGCTGTTCTCCGGTTACACAGACATGAAAGACATACGTATACATGCTCTAGTACGTTGCCGAGAAAAATTATATATATCATCCAACGAACGACATCGTCAGTCTCAATGCTCTGACGGTCGTGAGCCACACGGATTTAGGGTAGTCTGCAAGTCGTTACTCACATCGCTTCCTCGCCTGCCTGTAGCCTGCCCTCTTACCCCACTCAAGGTACCTTGATAGCGACATATATACCACTCTCAGAGTCAAATATATAAGGCTGATAGTAGACGGCGTGTTACACTAAGCTCGCAATTGGTTAGGTCAGCCCAAAAGTTCTTCGAGGCCAGAATAAGCGAAAAAAAAAACTTACACGGAAACTGAGTTACTTTCTTCCCTTGTGACAGCGGAAACCATTTATGAGGTGCAATTGCTCCCTCTGAAGTTGCTTGTCTTGAAGCTTGTCTTTGCTGCGAAGAGGAAAGAATAGAAAATCGGGAAGCCAAAAAGAAGAAATCAACAAAAGTGTTTGATTGTACCTTATCACCATGCATTACACTTGGGTCGGTATAGCAACTTTGCTTCTTGCATCGTCGGCCAGTGCCATCTCGAAGCCATCACCGTCCTCGTTGGAAACTGAATGCAACGACTCGGCAGTCCCGTCACAAATATTATCCGAGTGCCTTGCATCAGGGCATCTTGAAGGAAGCATAGGACTGCAACAGTGCTTATGCGCTAGTCAGGGAAATAGGTATTCAACCCAGCCCTCTAGATTTCTTATGCATGGTTTAGATCTCACAATCCCCACAGCTACACAACAGTCTGCTCTGGTTCGTCGCCGTCGGCTCGAGAAGCCCCCTCCATATATTCCACAGGCTTGGTGACGGAAGAACGAAATTTTGATGGAGATCCCAAGACACAAGCTATTGTGACAGTTCCCCCGACGAATCACAAGCACACACTGCACAATGCAGCAGCTGCAGATATCTATGGAAAGGGTGGCGTGGATATCACAAGGTTATCTGGCTCGAAGCAAGAACTCAGTCAGCGTCAACGACAACGACGGCGGAAGACGCTATCTCCGGCCAAGCAGCAACCTGCAAGCACGAACGACATGAGCACCATAAGGAAAATAGTGGGAGGAATAGCACTTGGTGTCTTGGTGATGGTGGTGTGAATTGGTCCCCTCCTTCTGGTATGGGTGGGGAATAGATTTGGATTGGTGGAGTATATATTCGCCGTTGCTGCTGCATCTGGTTTTCGGGAAATCTGGAGTTTACTGGAAGTTCATTCCTTCTTTTTCGTCTGGTTCATTGGATTGGGTAGTTTAAAATTGGGGTTTACTGGGAGGAGTTTAGTCAGAGCCTTGGCATTAGCTTTTGGCATCATCACGTGAAGTTTAAAGACAACTAAGTTCATATTTATTTTCACTTTCGTTTCTCCTAGACTACCCAAGGCAAGCCAGACTACGAGAACGCCTGGTTCGAGACCTCCATCACTAATATTGCACTACTACATTGAGCCTTTCCCTTTTCGTCCACAATATTAAATTGTGGAGATCATGTTCAGCACGACTGGCGAGCGTAGTTCCGTCTATATCAATTAGGAGAAGGAGGCCACCGACGGGGCGTTTCTGGTAAATAGATCACTGAAGGAGTATTTGACTCATCAGAGCAGAGATCAACAAATGCGACCCGAGCAGACTAAACATGTGCATGTCCCCGACAATTGAGCAAAATTCCAATAACAGATGAGGAAGTCTTGAAAACAATCGAGCCCTGCTGGTTAAAGCCCACTCTATCCTATCCAAAGGATCATACTCCAGCTATGATTGTGATTATACCTGGCATTCCAGGTTGAGTTACGCTTCGTCCTCTAGCTCCAGCTCCAACTCATATATCTTGTTTTCTAGAATCCCCATAGGGGAAATCGACAGTGGATGAACCTCATGATCTTGCGCCACAGTAAGTTCTGTTTTCGCATGCTCTAGAGAGCCTCGGGAGGTATAGTCCCTGCCTGAAAACGTTATCCTGATGAGCGTCATGTTCAACGAAAAGTACGACAACTATTGGCCCTCTCTGAGAGACGGTGCATGTTTTTCTTAGAAACTGGGCAAATCTGAGCAGGGTGGAGGTGGGGAGGTGAACAGGAGTTATTTATGGAGTGGATATTCATGAGGAGCAGCGTGCATAGGGATAAGGGAATGAGGAGTTGCAAGAACCAAGGATTGGGGGAGATGGGGTTATTCTATACATCTCAAAATCGGGATAATGAGTGGAGGGGAGGGCCAAATTTATTTTGTTGTGAAAAGCTTTTCATCTACTGTGGGTTTATTTCGAAATCTACCACCGTACTTTGCCACACATTTGCAGTACAGACAGGAGGTCTAATTCACAGGCCAGTATTCTTTTCAAAATTTTCTCGGCGTTTCTTGCACCCTAGGTATGTCTATAAAGGTCGGCGCTGAGACTAAGGGTATGTATCCCCAGCCAACTATAACGACTGGTTGGCAAGAACCATGAGGCTAGATAGATCCAGTTGAACGTAAAATCGAGTACAAGACCACCTTTATATTGCCCACGGCCTCCGCGATATATAACCCAGTTTTCGAAGGGCATTACAATTCACAGCGGTGGTATTCAACATGGTGTGCGTCATAAGAATGAGAAGACTTGGAAGTACAGTAGCTCATTAAAATAGATGTAGGTAGCTGAATTGAAGAATCGAATCTGGTTCTTGGTTCCAGATTTTGAAATTCCAAACTACCAAGCTGCAGTTGTAAGTGCGCCTTCAATGGAAAATTGACTGAATAAATAGTGGCCAAAAAACATCGTAACCTCAGACAGTATTTGATTACTTGTATTTCCTTTCCCAGTAGAAATATTCTTCAGCAGACACCGCATTTCAAGAGTAGCAGATCGATGATACATAGCAGCTTGTACGGAGCTAGGTACATATCTTTCATGCCTCTTCTTCCCTGTCTATTTTCTAGATAGTGCACTAGTCGTGGCCCTGGTCTTCTTCATTTCCCACGATGCTCTGGGTGTATGATCATTATTTTTTTAACGCTAAGTTGATTCAGACCCGTTCGTCTATGCAGGTACGGTGCGCAATTACTTCTTTGTTGACTTCCATTCACTCAAGGCGCCTCATCGAGCTTCAGGGAAACCGCCAGAGGGTACTGTCTGTGCAGCCACCAGCTTAATGTGAATAGATTATCTCAGTTCTATTGCTTCGCTTGAGGCTGCGTCCCCCTAAAACGCCCATTTTGCTGTATCTCAGCGCTAGCCCACTCCTCACTTTCCACCCCCTGTACACCTGTCGCTTCCCTTTTTCACACCCTCCTTAATCCACGCCACTATAAATCCCCAGTGCCCTCCATTGTCATCTAGATTTCTCCTTTCCCCTCCACCCACAGTCGTTTTCTTCAGAAACAGTCGTTCCTTCATCTCGCTCTTTTTTTACAGCGCATTCATTCGTTCATACACCTCTCTTTCGAAGAATCCTCCAATCCTTAATCTAATCACCACCCAACAACAAAAAAGCCCAAAATGCGTGCCTCTTCCGTTTTCGCTGCTGCCCTCTCCGTTATTGCCGTCTCTGCTTACGGCTATGGCAACGGGACCGAGTGGACCACCACTGAAGTTGTCACCGCGTACACCACCTACTGCCCATACGCTACCACTATCGTGGAGAACAACCAGACCTACACAGTCACTGAGGTATGTCAAACATGAAAGAGTGCCAGAAAACAAGAATCTAACAATTTATGATTTAGCCCACCACCTTGACTATCACTAACTGCCCATGCACTCGGACTCTTACCTACACCACCGTCACTGAGACTCACTGCCCTGGTGGATGGTGAGTTCATGATTAATTAGTTGGATGGGAAACTGAACAGAGCTAATATCATAAAACAGTCAAAAGCCAACTGACACCCCAATCTACCCCAACGTCACTGTCACCACCCACGCTTCCCCAGCTCCACCAACCGGGTACCCAACCGAGAACCCAACCGTTGTTGCCAACGTTACCTACCCACCAGTCGCTCCCCCATCTGAAGGTGGTGCTGTTGCCAACAAGGCCACTATCGTTGGTGGTGCTCTCGCTGCTTTGGTCGGTGTTGCCGCTTATCTCTTGTAAATGTTTCCATGATATGAGGTCATGCAGCACCACTAATCTAAAAAACATTTGATTTGAATATGGTCGGACTTAGGGTTGGAGGATATTGGCTGAAATAAGGGTGTTATTTTCGAAAATGGGTTCAAGGATGTGTGTAGAGTAGGATAGGATAAATTTGTGGCGCTATTTACTCCTAACTTCTGTTCAACAAATACCCAATGAAATTCTACTTCGCGAGGTTCACGAAGCTTATACTTTGTTCATTTTAAACCTCTTTTAGTGTCTTGTTTTCGGAGTCCGGGCCTTGTGGCTACTTTATGATGCCTGGTGTTCTGCGATAAATGACGGTGTTGATGAAGGAGTTTTGCTACTTTCGCTTGTACCTATATAATAAGCTGTGTATAATATAACTTAGCTTTCCCTGATCTCGTGCCTTTTCATAACAGTCGATCCATGAGACTCCACCCCTTTTACCTCTTGGCTATATTTCATTTCCGGGGTTATTTGCGGCAAGACTATGCTCTTTCTGCTCTAGCCTACATTAGAATATCACAGAGACAACCAGCCTAGAATAAAATGAAAAATGTTTATTTGTGGATGCATAACCACAACTCGTCTAAACCTACAGTACAGCCTCTGTGCCAACCAGACTACAGCCTCTACGGTACCGATTCCTCCAAAAGGATTAGTCTGGTTTGGTTTCTACCGAGGGGCTTAGACCACAGATATCGGCCTCAATTGGACTTATGTGATGCCAGACTAGAGTTCCGTACTCAGGGTAACTTCAAGTGGCTACTATATGAACATGCAATATATATCCAAGTACCTTGCTTTCCGTTCTGTTGCATTCACACAGCGTAAGCAATATATTGATGCCAATCAGTCTCTTTAGATCCGGCTGACAATACGTCCCATGTACACATTTGAGCAATAATTATAGCCACAACTGCAGAAGGAAGTGTTGTCTCACGAAAGCTACCCCACATCCACTTAACATCGTTCGGCTCGGGTACTTATTGCATTAGTTGGAATTAGTACAATAGTACTAACATAATTATCATTATCACCCAGCGATTACAGGTACTCCATACGAATTATAGTATAGGGGACGTTGATATGGAGCGGGATACTTCTTCCCGCGAGTCACCGATGGGTCATTCCTTTTTCCTCCAGAAGTAAGTAAGTACTTAGGCACATAGTCTACGCCAACTCATTTCTTAAGTAGGGGTATTCAGCATGGGTTTTTCAGTCATTGCACAAATTGGCACGAGATCAGTTATTCTACAAACTCCCGAGGCTAGAATCTTTCCTCACGATACGGAATATGGAATTTGGGCGAAATTATCCTACCGAGGCTACATTACTACGAGATCTAGGTGCGAGATTATTGCGGAATCCTTGCCAACCAGAATACGGAATCCTATGGTTGAATATTGTCTGTTTGGGTTGAATACCCCTCGTCAGTGCTTCCCCATCGGGCAGGGCTTTAGTATGTAAGTACATAGTCTCGATCACTCAACAACTCCGTACTTATTCGAGAGGTACTTTACAAGGTAGTACTAACTTTTGACCTAGCCTGGTTGCTCTAGTCTCTTGTTCATTGTCATAGCTTCCGCTTTGGGTAGTAACACGGGCACTTATACATAATCCACTGGAGCTAGCGGACCGTGCCGCATGATGCCTCCATTGGGCAAAGCCGTTTCCCACCATTGCATTTCTCGGCATCCCGGAGATTTTATTTGTTATGTTGGCATCCGAGCCGATGGTGCAACCCCGCAGTAAGCTTCTCGACAAATTGATCGCGTGCATTGTACATATATATATATGGCCCGATAGACGTGAGGAGTGGCTCTTATGCGCCGTTCGTTAGAGGAGCATCTCATCATGTCTGTAGACACGTCCAGACCTAGCCTAGTCTGGTTACCTAGCCCTCGAAAGAGGGTCCAGTTATAGTTAGTCTGGCTTGATAGTAGAGGGCATTTGCATGCTAATACCAAATAGAACCGTTTCTTGGCGGTAGTCTGAGAACGGACACGCACTGGTCCTGATCCGCTCACGGCTAGTGGATCATCTAACCAGACTAGGATCATCTTGTCTTGCTGACTGCCAGCCCCTCTTGTTCGCCTCGCGTCCTCTCCTTTTTTCACAACGTGGCATTCTGCACAATTTCTTGCTTGTAGTTAGGTATCAGGTGGTAACTGTAACTTTTGTCGTACCTAACTTTCTTGCAATTGCCCACGGTGTGGACAGCCCCTCGTCCATACAAGCCATACAAGTACTTACGACTTCACAAGCATTCTAGGTGTTCTCGATAGACTTACTTTCGACGGCGTAATTAGAGTGAGGAGATTTCCAGCTCTCAGTTGGAAACCCCGAATTTGTCTCGTGCTTCGAACCTTTCCTGTCACTTCAGAAGAATATTCCTTTTCAGGTCTCATTCCCTCACAATCGTTTTCTTTACTATCCTGCAGGATCTGACCTTCAGTTGCGTCGTGTGCTTCTTTTTATCATTCTCACTTTCAACAACATCTGCTCCTTTTCCCTCCTCTCAGCCTCGAACCGAAGATGTTTGGAGGTTGGAATATCACTCTCCCGCCGGGGAATTCCGGGGGGCCAGATACGACACCCCGGGAACCGCTTGTGTTATCCTTCCCGTCATGCTCGACTAATTCTCCACACGACCCTACATTCATGAAAGGCGTGCACCAATTGTTCAAATCGATTAGAAAGCTACCGGACATCACACCCGAGCACTTAGAAAGCTTGAATGTTTCTGTGGAGTATGATGTTCCATTGGAGGTTTTCATCCCCACTTATCCACCCCACGCGAGTGCGTCCGAGTCTTCTGCAACAGTGCAATATTTGCCAGATGAGAATGGCGAGGGGCCCAAAAATGCGACTTATGCTGAAAGGAAAAAAGAATTGTTGATACCTAATGACCATGCCTTCGACACCCTCCAGAGGATCAGAAGGGATATTAAGCTGGGTCACTTTTATAAGTTTTATCAGAGCTTAGAACTCGTCAGCACGTACTATAATTCCAAGGATGGAGCTTTTGCTGGTATGCCAGAGAGGTTTCGGGAGGATCTGGTGAAGAACTTCGTTGAGCCAATCTGCTGGGGATACAATTCTCGATTAATGTGAGTTAATTTTTAATTTACGTCTGTATGAACTGGAAATGTGTTGGTGACAGTTGGTCTGTGAGCTAGTGACATTCCCTCTCTTTTTATATCGCAACTATCGCCAATACATATGTTTTGAAACCCTACTAACTGTTCCAAGGCCTCCTCGGAGTCCTCCCCGAGTACAGTTTCAGACATCTCGGTTCGCGACTCGAGTAGATTTCTTTGCCTTTGTGACCCCTGCTCTTCAAGCTGAGAGGAAGGCAGGTATGGTAGAAGGCCCATTGATGGCAATTCAATGCCGCCATGAGGATTACTTTGTATTTCCAAGAGGACCCCAGTGTCGGGAGGATTCGCCTCCTCCCCCACCAGAGGAAGAGGAAGCGGTGAAACTAGGTGACGCAAAGTCTCCTACACCTGACAATGATGGGGATACCCTTATGAAAGAGGGTAGTTCTGCAATAGCCAGTAATGAGGCACTAGAGGCGTCTGTTGAAGAAACTGGTGCTGCAGAGGCCGCTAAGAAGAAAGAAGAAGCCAGGTTAGCGAAGATCGAAGAAGCTAGGCGTAAGGCTGCTAAGAGGGAAGAAGAAAAGAGGATCCGAATAAAGAAGGGGTCATGGCCTGAGGGTGATATATGGGATGTTCTTAAGGAAGTGGGAGCTCTCTTATGTACTGCTCAAGAAAGGAGGAAGGGGGGCAAAGGTGCGGACGGTATCGGGAAAGGAAGAGTTGAGAAGAAGACCCGATACAAGGCAATTGGGAGAGAGTCAAATTGGTGGGATGATGTGAGTTGTCCCCTTCCCTCCATGAATCGTTGTCATTATAGAGGAATAGTAACTGACATGGTAATCTTAGATTTTCCTTATCTCTACAGTTCACAGTCATATTTCACTCACCCACGTACATATCTCAGCACCCTATCTACGTTTCTTGGAGACAGGGAATTTGCCCAACCCAGATCATGAACTTATCAAGCAAGAAAAGTCTGGGTGGCATGAGTTTAAGATGAAGAGAACCAAATGGTACGATTTGGGACAGCCCGAAGATAGAGTGGAAGCGGCGAGAGTCGTATCGGGGGTATTGGCTTTTTTAACCCGGAATGAGGGGACGGCCTGAGCTTTAAAAAGGGGTAAAAACTTGTGTATAGTGGGGAGAAGGTCTGATAATCCTGCGTTGTTGAAACTATATTTTTATGTACATGTGTATCTGTGGATATATATATTTTCGGGCAGCCTTGGGTAACTGAGGAACCTTTTTGATTATTTTAGGGTTTGTATCTTTTCTTCTGATTATGATCATTGGGAGGGCGTTTACCAATTAGTACCTAACTCTGCATATATCACGTACAAAATAACCATACATTTGATCATGAAAGTCCACTCGTTTCTTTGTCTAGACTACTACGCCTCAGCTCAAACGTATATGTGGCAAACCCGCCCGTCGTGCATAGCTCTAACTCAGTCTGGGGCTTATGCAGCTACCGAAACCTAGCCAACATAACAGGAGGTTCACATCTCGACCTTAATATTTTGCAAATGCTCCTCACTATCGCAGTACCATTCTATGGATACCATGGTGGATTTTGAAACAGAAGATAGGCCAAGTACGACTGAGCTAGGACAACAAAATGGACCATCAACACCAATGAAAACATCTCCTTCAACCATTAATGGCTTGTCCAAAGATATAGTCCAAGATGGGAAGCTGGAGACCGTAAAGTCATCTGAAAAGTCGCCAGTGCCAGCGGAGGAAGCGGCATCTACGCCACCTCCTCTGAATCTGGAGCAGATTGCTGCTCAGTGTATGCAATTCCTCGCGACATCCCCGCCGGAGGTGCTGGGAGGTGTACTGGTAGTTTGGCCTCTAGTCTAATATATATATACTGAGGAAGGGTTACTGACTAGGTGTGGTAAGGTGGGAGCAGCAGCTGTATCGTACATGATCTTCGGGAGATTGGCATTGTTCATCACGGGAACCCTAGTTGGAGCGATTGTACATTCATCGTGGGAAACTCACCGACGACGAAATGGTCGGCAAGATACTATATCTGCGTGGAAGGCAACAAATGAGAAAGGGCCAGAAGATGATTTGGAAATCCTCAAGGTCAGTAATCTCGCTAATTTTGACATGAACGCAAACTCATGAATTAGCAGGCGGCAAGGAAATTCAATCTTGCATCACTCCCACCAGGCATAGCGGAGGCTATGGATGAATTAACTTCGGCCATCGTTCGGGATTATGTGAAGCACTGGTATACCCCATTGCTGGCATCTGAAGAAAATTTTCCGGATTCCTGCAAGAACGTCCTCTCTAATACACTTCTGAGGATTTACTCCCATGTATCTCAGAAAGGGGCTACGGATTCATTGATTACTTTCCTTATTTCAACATCCAATATCTTGATCGTCTTCTTCCGCGAGTTGTCGACTGCTTTGGGGAATGGTACTGTAGTATCAACTCCCAGCGCAGCAATTGCAACATATGTGGAGGATTACCCGTCTTCGGCACTTTCCCAGCTACTGGATCAAGATCTACAGAAGAGGAAATATAAATTGGCAGCGAAAGACATCCTACAAAGCTTTGTGGAGCGGAAGATCATGGAGTGTAATCCTGTGAGGATCTTTTTGCACGAGATATTAGCTGGAATGATCCTCCCTATGACGGTCGATAAATTTTCAGAAGCAGATTGGATCAATGAATGGATAATATATTTCCTCGATGAAGTGATACCGGAAGCGGTTCCTGTTATTCAGCTTGGAGATATGACCCAAGAAGAAGGAGATGAGATACCGGAAATACGCGAGATGGGCATTATGGAAGAGGATTGGGAGAGGGAACGGAGGAAGGAAGCTAGAAAGTCCAAGGCAGAGGAGGATTCACAGCAGGCGATGAAGGAGGCCGAAGAGCTCACTAGGATGATTAAGGAGGAGGAACGGAGGAAAAAGAGTGGTGAAACTATGCGGGAGGATCCTATGACGAGGTCTACATTCTCAATCGCATCACATGCTGCTGAAAGTGCGGTTGATGCTGCTACGCAATTACGGTCCCGGGCCTATTCGAATTCTCCATCTGTAACAAGTCCGGGTTGGTCTGGAACTCTGAAGAAGTCGTTTACGAGTTTCGATCAGATAGTTGCTTCATCATCACCGCCGCCGTCCACCGAGCCTCGCGACTGTTTACACAATGCCTATGTTACTATATCGGACCTGTCACCATCACCTAACCAGTCATCACCACACGGACCACTTCGGTCGAAGCCAATATCGGAGTATATGCTGCAGATTGAACCCCACTCCTCATATGGGATTCCTGGCTGGATCGTGACTAGGAAATATCCCGACTTTGAAACACTGCATGAAGTCCTTATCAAGCTCTCAAAAATATCTGGTTCCGAGCAGTTTGCGTTGTATCATTCAGACGTTCCTAATTGGAAAGGATCCACCAAGGAACAGCTCCGGCAGAACCTGGAGATATACTGTAATGATGCGCTACGGGAGAAGACACTTGCTCAATGTGAGGGAATGAAGAAGTTCTTGGAAAAGGAAGGAGCAGGAAACCAGGGAGGGTCTACTACCCCTGGAGGAAATGCTCTAAGTAATCTCACCAAGGGTTGGGCTAATCCTAAATCGTTCAGGAAAGTGGGGGATAATGTGCTGGAGGCACTTACGAAGGGCCCTCAGGGAGCGGCACAAGCAGCGCAGGGTGGGAAGGCGTTGTTTGAGGGTGTCTTTGGTGGAGTAGGGGCCATTAGGAGAAGCCCGAGTGTGCAAAATAAGAGAGCTTTACTTGAGGAGAAGGAGCAGCCTCGTACGTTACCTATGGGGGTGTATAATCCTCCGAAAGCTGCTGGTGAGAAGGGTACTGTAGCCGTGGTTGCTGATGGTTGGGTTCTAAGTGAGGAGCGTACGGCAGAACAGGGGGGTAATGCTGTCACTGGCAATGCAAAAGTAGATGAAAGGTCTCCTCGGGATAATCAACCGGAGGGGATTTCTAACTTTGATGATTGGATCCCACGCACGCAGCTACCTGCTCCCTCGGAGCCTCGGAATGGGGGGTTAAACGAGGGTGGTGTGCGGGGGCGACAGAGTATAGACGGCAGCCCTAATAGAGGGGGAATCTTGGGCGCATTGCGAGGAGCTAGTCCATGGAGAGCGCAATCACAAAGGAAACCTTCAGTTTCGATGGCAGACGACAGGGGTACGTTAGAGAATAGAAATGGGAATGGGAAAATTCCAGAACACTTTCCGCCTCCACCGTTGGATTTGCAGGAGGACGTTTTTGATTTTTCGCCGGAGAGTTTCAAGAGACCGCCGCTGCCGCCGAGGCCGGTGACGGTAGCGGTTATGCCGAATACTAGTTCTGCTACCCCTAAATGGAGTGTATCTGAAGCGAGGCCCCATGATATGGTATGCACAACGGCAGAAACCTCGCCGGTTGGGGATGAAGATTCACTACAATTACCCCCACCAGCAAGCCAACCAACTGAGAACACCCCCGCAGCAGAACCATCACCACCACCACGAACAATAACGACGACAACAACGACAACAACGACAACAACGACAACAGCAACAGCAACAGATATCTCCACATCCCCCACCCCAGGCCCCAACCCCTCCACAACCACCACCCTCTCCGAACAAGAAACCCAACTCATAATCGAAATCCTCTTCGCCATTCTCAACGAATTGTTCACCCTCTCCTCCGCCTGGCTACTCCGCCGTTCTCTCCTAAACGTCGCAAAGAACATCCTTCTCCGACCAGGAAATACCTCGCTAGGCGCTACACGCTTATTCATCCAGGAGACCCTCATCAAGTCGAACTCTTCTGAAGAGGCCATCGCTGGCCATATCCGCAAGCTTAGAGAAGGCGTATTCCCTACTCCCGAGGAGATAAAATCTTGGGAGGAGAAAGTTCAGATGAAAAGGGTCGAGTGGAGTAAGGGGAATAAACTAGGTGTTGCTGGAGGGATGGGGGAGGATGGGAAGGAATGGGAGTATGAGGAGGAGGAGAGGGAGGAGAGGAGGGAGAAGGCAAGGAGGCTGTTACTGGAGAAAGGCATGCCGGAGGCGTTGAAGGGGGTGATGGGGCAACAGGCGTGTAGGGAGTGCTTGGGGAAGGTGTTTGATTGTTTGCAGGTGAAGAGTTTAGCGAGGGGGTTGATTGGGGGAGTTGTTTTGGAGGTAGTGAGGGGGGTTTGTCAGTGATTGGGATTGGATTGAATTGGGTTGAGAAGGGTGAGGTGAAGTGCATATTTGATACGATACGGAATAATTAGAGCATAAGGTGGAAGTTTGGCATGAGTGTTTTCTTGGTTACTTGGTAATGAATTTGATGAATTGCGCCTAAGAGAAAGTTGGACTTACGATGTATAACCATTGAAGTTATAAAGATGTCGTGAGGAGTGCTCTTGGTGTATCAGGGTAAAGTTTTCACTCGCCATTTGATCTTCCGCTCTATTCAGTTATACTGATAGGTGCAAAACGCCTCCTTAATTATAATATGTACCATTCCATAAGAAAAAGCCTTAAGAACTTCGACTCAGCCATACATCATATCCACTATAGCCCTTTCATATACAATTTTCTGCTAATAACTTCTAGTATAGCTGCAAATCTATATTCGGGACACCCCCCAAAAAAATAATCGTTTGTTTCTAGGGGGTTCACGCTGCTGCTGTTGGTGGTGTTGATCAATGTATACTCTGCCAGCAAATCCCCCTCCTTACAGGAAAGAAATACACTAACATAAGTTACAATGTTCGAAGACTCCGGTGGTAAAACGTAGTAGATGGAGAGTTCATGTTTCTCCGTTTCTCGTAAACTCTGCTCTAGGAAGGGGGGGGGGAAAGGGATCGAAGGGGTTGTTGGTTATATGTGTGTGGTGTTGTGTTCCAAGATGGTGTTATATTGAAAGTATTTCGTAAAGCTCGTGTGTTGTGGCTGGTGTGAGATTTGTGTTGAGTGGTTATGTTTTCATTTTTAGTTTGGGATATGTTGGCTGCGTTAACCCCCCCCCCTCCTCCCCTCCGCCCCCCAAATACACCCACCCAACCCCACCACCAAAAAAATAAAATCATAAAAAATAAAATAAAAAAGGATATGGTAACTCTTCTGTTTTCTTTTTTTTTTTTTTTGTGCTGCCACGACACAGTACAATACAAGTTCCAATGCAACTAATGGGGTTATATGTACATACATTGAGACGAGAGTCTGAGAGAGGAGGAGAGAGGGCGGATACACATACGGTACCTAACGCAAAAAATGGTAGGACTAGGGCCCGATAATTTCGGCTGATACCGTGGTGTTAGATTTTTGTGTGTGTGAGGGTGTGTGGGGTGGGGGCCGGGTAAAAATACTTTGTGATCAGTTGTCCCATTCTAATGAGAGATGGGACGTTTATATGTTCAGGGTAAAATAACTACCAATGGGTTGAAAATTCAGTTCGGAAAGCCCCCCCCCCCCAAATTTTTTTTTTGAAAAGAAGGAGAAGAAAAGAAAAGTCGGTGCTCGCATAAAAGGCGGTGCTCGTATATAGGCTTAAGGCCATGGCGAGGCCCCTTTACTTTGCACCTACACCTACTTTTGCAGTATGTAACAAGAGCCACTCTGTGCACTCCCATAAACACCACATATTCCATATTCCACGGAAATTCAACAAAACCGAGTCTGTACCTACCCAACCAAAATCAAACTCCAGGATATCCACCACCTTCCTCCCCCCACCTACTTCCCACAACTCCCCTTATGCTCCTTCCAATCCTTCCTCTGACACGCCGCCGAGCAATACGTCCTTCCCTTACACTTCGCACACTTCAGATCCGGCCCCAACAACCCACAAACATCACAGCCCACCAGTTTCCCAATCGCCTCCTTCTTCAGATCTAACCTCTTGATCATATCCTCCTCCGGATGCTCCTCCCTCACCGGCACCAAAAAACTCGGCTTAAATCCGCTCGAGCTCGTTCCAACCTGAGCCTCGGCTACGGCTTTGAATGTCGGGCACCTCTTACTATTCGCCTCGAGGAGGAGGGAGAGAAGGTGCAGAATTTCCCGGGGAAGGCTCATCCTCATGGTATTCCCGAAGAGGTCCTTGCGCGCGGTGGGGGAGTCGTGCGTATAGTGGAGGAGGAGGACTGGAGTTGGTTTTTCGTCTGGGTAGTCTGTGGGGGGGGGAGAGTCGATGCGCCGGCGATGGTGAGGACGAGATCGTGGCCAAGGTTGGTGGGGGAGGGTTTTCCATCGCGGGTGGGCTCGTAGAGAACCCAGATGTTGTGGCGTGGCGCGCCGGGGAAGAGAGGAGGGCGGGCCCAGGCCTGCTGTATGCCTTGGGTTAGAGTGGAGAGGTAGTGGCGCAGGGCGCGGAGGACTTGGTTGATGGGTGGGACAGAATCTGCTTCGTCGTCTTCATCTTCATCCTCGTCGTCATCATTGTCGCCGTGCCCGCTGCAGGGCTCGCCCCCGTGGGTGTGTTCGTGCCCGTGGTCACTATCGCCATGCCCACCATGAGGATGGCGATGCGCGGCACCTGCGCCGTGGGAGTGTCCATGCCCATGGCCGTCCCCATCATGCGAGTGCCCATGATCATTCGCGTCATGCGAATGCCCGTGACCATGCTGGTTACCATCATGCACCGTCGCCATCTCATAGGCCTTCAAGCTAATCTCCCTAATATCCCTCGCCTCTCCAAAACTCAACTTTGCGCCTCCACTTCCAACGCCACTCTGCGCGAGCCCAAGATATGTCTGCACCCTACTCTCCAGAAACGCCGGGCTCACCCAGGCGAGGCTGTCGTCGTCGTCGACTTGGACTCCGAGCACGGTTAGTAGCTGGAGGAGCTCGAGAAGCTCGAACGCGGGACTGTTTGTGTTGGCCATGGTTGGAGAAATTGAGGTTGGAAGGTTGGTGGGAAGCTCTCTCGGGTCGGCAGCTTGAATACGGGCAAGGTATAGGAGGAGGCGCGCGGTGGTAACGGAAGGAGCTTTAGGCAGTACGAGACAGCCTTCTTACGGGTAATTTAGCTATGGTGTGTTTGCAAATTGCAAGGGGAGGGGGTGGGGGAAGAAAGCGGCCAGGGCTGTCATTGGATGCCATGTACGTTTCGGAACTGTACATGTTGGTGCAGATAGATGGGATTGGGGGGAGGGGGAGGGGGGAGGGGGGAGGGGGAAGGGGTTTGTAGGAAAGACGCACCAGATGAGAGAGAGAATATGTGGGGATTGCTTTGATTGTTTTCTCATCCATTTGCCCATTATATTGGTGGTATTATTACTCCCGACCCCGCTTATGTATCGCACACGACCAATCCAGCCTCATCCAAGTCTACCTTTGACTCAGTCGAGACTATCCCGCTCATCTCTACAGATTTTAAATCCCCAAGGTTCGAGCAGAGCCCTATCAATCGGATACTGGCCGCATCCCCATTTCACAGTGGAAAGTCCCGTACAAAATTATACTATCACTCTGCTGAACTACTACGACTTTCAACATAACCAGCAACATGGTCACAAGCCTCGGCCCCAAAAGAGCAAAAAAGTGGAAGTATGGGCAGAAGAATCCTCACATTCCTCCTCGCCTTCCAGTACCACGGCAGGTGGTGGGGGTGCTTTTCCCAGGCAATGGGTCGTTCGCTGCCGGCTCTATCTCGGACACATGGACAACCGGGTGGCGTTTGATATTCTTGGGGAACTTCAGCCGGTAGGCATGCGTAGCCACGTGCCTCCTTGTATATATATACTTCCCTTGCTCGCACTCTTTCCTCTGTTCCCATCCAACGTCTTGTATATCTTGGTTCTCTCACGATTCAGGTCCACTTCCTATTACACCCCCGATGTCCTTGTCTCTTCGATTCTGTAGTCTCGCTGCCCCCTGCTACGTCCTCACACTCGCGTAAGCTCTTACGCAAGTTTCAGTCTTGCCCGTGTCCCTCTCACCCCTTGCCCCTTGCCCTTGCCCCTTGCCCCTTGCCCCTTGCCCCTTGCCCCTTGTCCACTGCCTTGCCCCTTGCCCCCCTGCCACCCCGTTACAACGGAGGGGGAGGCAGACAAGGGGATTGGGATTGAGAAATAATAACTCTGGGAATTAGCAGAGGACAAGGAAATATACAACAGGGAGCGGATAGTCAATCGACGTAATCCCCGCCAGTACACGAAATAATAAGGGACAATATTACAACTGCGGAAACAGGGAAATATGAGCTGGGAATGCCCGGAACCAAGAAGATCTTTTTATATAGCAGCAAAACACAGCATCTCCTACGTTGACTTCCCTGCAACCGTTGATGCAAGGACAAAGAGGAACCGTAGCGACGGTAGCAGTTGAAACTGAGGATATGTACCCTGACGAGGGAGCCGATCAGAAGATATGAGGATGCAAGTCAGTCTTAACATGGTAGAAGCGTATGAAAAATGGATCGGGGAAGAGCAAGTGGCAGCGGTAGACAAAGAGAGAGGAAGGAGGCGATCACTGTCCCCTGAAAGATCCCACCGAAGAAGGACTCAAGAACCCCAATCATTCGCCCTCGAGTTGACTCAAGAAGGAGTGAGGTAGAAACCAACTCGCCCAACTAGAAGCACTCGACACCAGATAAACAAGATCTCGGGTCACAGCAGAAAGCCGGAGGAAAGACGAAGAGGAGAAATCAGCGTGCGGCGTCAAACCCGTGGGAAGTGAAGATAGCCCCGATGAGGATGATGAAAGATGACCCACAGTGGGATTACATCCGCGCATTTAAAGAATCAAAGTGGAGGGAATAACATGGAGCCAGTTATGTAACTTATCATCAAGAGTGAGAGCAGGGTTGGCTTATGGGATGGTGGTTGAGAGAAACAAGAAGCAACCTGAGGGAGAAAAATGGAGCAAGGTAACTTTAGTTGGGGCTGTGGAAGTGAACGCCGTTGGAATTCGTGTAAGGGGATTAGAAGAGAAGAGTGGTCAGAAGACGAGCCTGGAACCGAGTAGGGAAATGGTTCAATTTTCATATCCAAGGAACGGCGATCGTGAGATCAATGGGAATGACAACATCCTATGACCCAGGAGGAGGTTTCGAAGAGGCAAACATGGAGAAGGTACAGTCAGCGGAGAGGAAGTCAAAGATACGGAAAATGAAATAGGAAGGGAACGGCTGTCAAATAGGAGTTTGCGAAACGGAAACGACTGGTTGTTTAGAATTTTGTGTGTGCGAATGTCTAAGGATGAGGATGGCAGAAGGAGGGCAGTTACGATGGAGGAAGTGGAGCAGAGGATGCAGGAGGAAGGGCATTACGATGAAAGAAGTGAGAGGCTGGAGGTTAGCCTGACGAATTGAGTTGGGGGGTTGTGAATTGAAACTGAGCCGATGTCTCGTACATTCCTTGAATTTTTCTCTTGTTATCTATACCTTGAGCCGGGAGGATAGTTGTGTCCGCCTGTTGTGCAGGTCGTCCCGATGAACATGTGTTAGTTGAGCAGAGGACTGACGGACTAGGAAATGGAGAATAGACTAGATTGCTTGGCAAAAATAGAACGTACCTACTTCACAGGATAAGAACTAACCTTTTTTGAGACTTGGGCTCACAGTACCGAATATGCCAACCGAGTTTTTATTCTTATGTATGAGAGCGGCGAGCTTCTGGCCTTATAGCGAATTTATTCTTGTAAAGGAAATGCTTGTAACGAAGTTCCAACTGTGTATCTATAACTTCAAATGTTGTTGGAATAACAAGGTTATGAGTAGCAACACTGCAACGGACGATAGAATGGCCAATGAAGGAACACTTCACGTGAATACGTATGCGAGATGTGTATACATTCGTATCTCTCCTATGAAGGGTGTTCCCCATGCTCTATACATGAAGGGACAATAGGTATAACGTATGTATCTGTTGTAGTTACGCATGCCGGTGAAGACATACTGTATGTACTTCTCAACAAATGTATCGACTAGCGCAACTTTCCATTGAGGCGAGTGCTGACATAAGCCTTATGCTGACTAATCTTCATCATCCATCATCTCTGAACAACTGCACGTGGTGCCAAACCGTGTCCACTTTATATCACCACTATCGCCTGCCACAGTTAACTATCCTCGTCTTTTCCAGCCAACATCAACATCTGGCGCTCCCAATGGCCCCTGTCCCATCCAGGCCTCTCTTCTTAGTCTCTCTCCGATACCCTTCGTAATGGCCTTCATACGACTACCAAAGAGTTTATTGCCCTGTGTGAATACAACATCAACCCTGGGCTCGCACATACTTACAAGGTATGAGTGGCTCCGAGCTTCAAGCTGCTTCTGCGACTGTCACAGTTGGGATTAAGCGCTGTTAGTATTACACTCTTCTTTCCCTCCCTTGCCTGCGCTCGATTTACCATGTTTTTATCATGTTTGTTCGTTGCAGAACTGAACTAGGGCAAGCACGCCGCTCCCCTTCCTCAGGCACCAACAACGACCAAGCCTCATGCCCAACCAAATCCAACCGTTCGAGCACTGCTGCAAAAAAGGACTCGTGACCAGAATCTTTGTGTCATCTCCCTTGCCACTGCGCCTCTTGAAGTCGCCCACATCGTCCCTCTCTTCTGCTTTCATAATTCCAATGACGTCCACCGAACACAGCCTGCCTTTCTCTCGTGCCGGAGAGGAAATAAAGCAAAGAGTCATGAATTATCTAGGATTTGAAACCACTTCTGGTTCTGTTGAGAGGGAATCCGGTAGTGCGACGTATCAGAAAATCAGCAGGATAGAGAATTTAATGACATTGAGAACAGATGTGCACCGCTTGTGGGATACAGGAAATATCATCCTGGAGCCGGTTGGAGATCCCCTTTTTATATTTGCTACTGGAGGCGACAATGTCCTGCTTACCCACTATGATGTTGTATTCTCATTTGTCTCAAGTCACCGCCCTCCATCAAAACGCGGGTTGGGATCCATCTACCCTGATTCAACTAGCACCTATATCAAGCTTACAGTTTAGTGAAAGTGAGGACCCTCTGTTGCAGGGAATTTGCATTATGAGGCGTACGAATATAGTACCGCCACTACCCTCTGCCCCTGGCACAGAAGCCAAAGAGCCAACACCAAAATGGAAAAAGCTTAGAACAGGAGCGGTTATACGCTTGGTGACAAATGATTCAGTGAAATATCTGTTGCCACACCCGGACTTATTGAGCCTACATGCGGCGCTTAGTAGAGTGGTGAGGTGTGCAGCGGCGGCAGGTCCGGAAATGCTAGATCTGGAAGAAGATGAGATGAACTGTCGGATGGCAGTGTGGATGCACAAGAGGATGACCATAGCATTCTGGAGGAACCTCAAATTCCAGAAACGAAGTCCCACCTATGTATATCAAGTCGTTCCCCCGGATTGTCAGACCTTGATTACTTTAACGACCTACAGAATAATCGTGGCTCCACAATATCACTGGGTTGTAACTTAAAAACCGAGCTTATAAATACGGTCTCAAGCTTGTCAACCAGGCAGCATGAAAATAGGGTTTGGGGGTTTTCTTAATAGTCTACCATCACCCCGATCATACTCACCATTGAATAGTCCACCATGCGTTCCATCCGGATCGGAGGAATCAGGGATGAACTGGGTGCGACAGGAAGAAGTTGAAAATGGAAAGAACATTCGCTCGAGTCTTAAGAGAGCAATAACTAGATACAAGATGAGCTTGTATATATAGGAAACGGAGTACGACCTTCACATGCGATTCTCCCAGTTCACATGCCATTGCAACATACATAACACTTAAATCGGTGGCACCAGCTCAGTCTGCATAATCTCAGCCATAACATTACTCCCCCTCTGCGAGAGGGCGTCCCGACCGACCTTCACCAAGCGCAAACACCTGCAATAAGCATCACCCGCGATATTTCCAATATACCAATCTTTCTTAAGAAGCAGCTATCGAAGGTGGATAGGGCGATAGAGGAAAGGGAAAGAGAGGCTCGTGAGCTAGGGGTAGATTCCAACGATGATGTAGGAATTGGGCCAGGGTGGGGAAAGGAATTCGGTTGGGTTTCTGGACTTAGAGGATGAGGAGTTGATTGACGGATGGGGAAGGGGGCAGAGAAGTTCAAATCAATGGACTTGCGGGAGTGGAAAACAGTGGGGTTGTTCTTGCTAGAACACTTTGTCGGGATCGTCAGCGGAGAGGGAGCACCCAAGGGTACTAACTTCAATATGGTCTCGGCAATTTGGGAAAAGATGGCTCGGAGGAGTTTGAGGGCAGGGATGACTTGCCTAAAGGTATAAAAATATCCTGAAGGAACAGAGTGAGTGGGTAGACTGACAGGATGCTGCGGAAAACAAGGAGGACCAATGGAGATGTGAGGAAGCTTCGCTTCAAGAACAGATTCGAGTTCTGAGTTACAAGTGAGGAACGAAAAGAACACTTGGAGTTGAAGCTAGCTTATAATCACTTGTTCAAGCTGGTGGAGATGAAGGAGAGAATGAAGAAGGCAGAGGATGATGCGAGGCAATTGAGGCTGGGAAAGAAGAAGTGGGGTCAGCGAGAGGAGTTTGTTGGAAACCAATGACAGTTATGTGAGAGAAACGCAGAGAAAGAGGCGGGGGAGAGGTCAAGGAAATGGCAGGCAAAGGGTAAGGCAGTACCGGTTGGTCACAACCCAGTCAGGCCATGTTACGGGGCGGATAGGGAAGGCACAGGTGGAAGTGGCAGTACAAAAGGGGGCAAGAGACGGTGAGGATGTTGTGATGGCAGACAGGTCAGATATGTATGAAGACCTGTCTGGGCATGAGGATGAGGATGAGGCGCCGGTAGTGGCACCTCAAACTCAAAATAAACAGGCTGCACCACGTTCGGCAGCAAAGGCTGGTAAGAAAACCCGATTAGCGAAGACACCCTTACCAACAATGTTACCTAGCGACAATAGATCAAAGGCGATTGTGATTCATGGGGTCCACTGCCAGAGACCTATGGCAGAGATTATACAGGATGCAGGAGTGTGAGGGATTATGGGGGCACGTTGGCTCTTGGGAGGTAACGTAGTGGATGGGGTTGCGAGGCGGATGGGGTTGCGAGGCGCTTTGACTTACGAACTGCGCCAACATAGGTAAACTGGTGCCTGTCAACCACTAGTTCATATTCAGATGAGCTTCTTATCGAGTTCTCACGTTGGCGCAGTTTGTTAGGTCAAAGCGCCTCATATCCCCATCCGCCTCGCAACCCCATCCATTACGTTAACTGGAGCCTTGGGAAAGCCACCTGCTCGTTTTTGGACAGGAAGGTAGCCGTTGGAAGTCGCCTAAGGATGAGGGGTGTTCTAACTCATAGGCTAATCTGTTAGATTAGCCACCTCCTCCATCATGCAATCGTCCAGACCTAGTAGGAGATGTGATCTAAGGAGGCCGCAAGAGAGCTCAGATGAAAGCCATACTATACAGATCTTCTCCTATGTTGATAGCGTTAACACCCTGGTAGTCAGTACCCTCAATACAAAGGGCCACAACAAACTAGTCCAGTTTGTAAATATTACGGCTTTGGAGGAAGCGGCAACAGAAGTTGAGTTGAAGTGGGATGAAAAAAAGGAGAGCAGAGTGAATTTCCATAGCAAAGGGAAAGTCCAAGCTTGCACTACCCTCGGAATTTGAGTTAAGAGCAACTTCTCATAGGATGAGCATATCAAGCAGTGGACAGCCAAAGCGACTACACTCCTTCGCGTTCTTACCAGGCTAGGGAATTTCAATGGCGGAATGAGCCCCAAAGCTGATCGACAAGAACGGAAAACAAACGATATCAGAAGAAGTCAAGAGAAGGAAATTTCTCGACAACCTGCTATCCTATATGTCGGCCACATTGATTTCTTTTTTTTATTATTATTTTTTTTTTTAAAAAAAAAGTCTTGCGATCGACCTGGGATCATGACGGGGTCCCGAATCCTCCCCTTTGAAGGTTCAGCATATGCTTTCGGTGCAAGAAGCGGTTCCGCCATTCCAACCCTGAGAGATAACAAAAACTACCGTAAAATAACTACCCTCCACCACCAAATTTCGTCCCTCTATCTAAGATCGAGATTATTGGAAAAGAAAGTCTCGACCAAGTCCTCAAAAACTTCCTTATCCCAGTCCTTTCTCTTCCTTAGCCACCGGTCCTTCTCGTCCGCCTGTTCCCAGGAACTCCACCTTCTCCCTAACCATATTCACCAGCAGTACACGTTAACGCAACATGCCTGCCGGTCTCCGAGTCCACCTCGTAAAACTTGCAAACTGGGTCTACCGTGGGATCCAAAATATTTCTCCACACCTGTAGCATTCCCTTCCCAGTTCTGCAATGCACAAAATTGACCCACGCTTTTCTCTTCCACTTTAATACTCTTTCCATCCCTGTACCAGCAACAGCATGCTCTTCTTCTGACTGTTTCGCCAAGCGGTCCGCTTGCCCAACCATTCCTGCTGAACTAGGATCTCCTCTAGCACCTTAAATAAGTCTTCCGTGCTAGCTTCGCCTGACCTGCCTGCTTCTTTTATTGAAAGAATGGTTACTTGTGACTCTGTCATTATCAAGACTCTTTCCTCCCTTCGCGCTGCTCCTAGAGCCCCTTACTCCTGTCTTCTCCCCGCCCCAGACCATTGCCATCTCATTTTTCATTGCTTTGATGGCTAACCTTGCTTGAGCAGCCTCGATTGTTACCCTAGGTGGTTCGACCCCCGCGATTTGGTTGACTAAATCTTTTCTGGCACCTCTGGTAGCTCCTGTATATTTCCTGAGTACTTGATATTGAATGTTCTCTAACTCCCTCTCCCAATCCCTTTGACCTCTTCACCCCAGTTCTGCCCCCACAGGGCTACAGTTCTGATCATCCCCGTAAACAGATTCTTCCAACTCAATGCACTAATCCCCACTGCGGATTCCCTATCCCGTTGCATTATCTCATCAGCGGATGAGCCTTCTGAATTCTTGCTTTCCAATGCACTCGGAATGTCAAGCTCTCATCTATTAGAGCTCCTAGCCATTTGATGCACTTGACCTGGCTATTCTTCCTCCCTCTCTTATCCCTAGTATAAGTTAAAGAGGTAGTAGGTTAAGAAAGACTCAGTCAGAATGCTTCTTATTCTTATAGAATTCCAGGCAGCCATGATAGAAGAAGAGGAAGGGCTAGAACAGTAGATCTAAAGTCTATAGTAGTTGAGATCAGGAAAAGTCAGGATGTACCTACTAGAGCCTAAAGCAGTCAAGTTCAGTTAAGTCAAGGCACATGTAGAATCTCTAGAAATATGCAAGCAGACATCCTAGCAAAGGCAGATGCAGAAGACTCTTACCCATCTCAACCTCTAAATATGGAGGGGGGTCTTAGGCAGAAGTAGAGAAAAAGAAGAAAGGCAGAAAGAAGAGTGGTGGGTGCAGGTGGTGGTAGGGTGGTTAGATGGGAGCAGAAAGCATGGGTCAATTACGTCCACTGCAGGACCAGGAAGGGCAAGCTACAATCCTGGTGGAACAAAGTTGGAGGATTCTATTGACCCAATGTGCAGAACATGCGGCCATTATACGGAAACAGGAAAGCACATAGCAGAAGAAATCTGCAGGAGGTGGGGGAGTTGGGAAGATATGGATGACCGGAGGAGGTGGTTAAAGAAGATAAAAGACGGGGGGGGGGGGGGGGGGGGGAAGGAGTACACGGTGGACTTGGTAGAGACGTTTTTTTCTAACCTAGATCTAGCCTGAACGGAGGGTGAGGTATGGAAATAGTAACGAGTCTCTTTTTGTAACTAGGGGAGGGCCGGTAGGGGCGTGGAGGCGGAGAGAGCGTGGCGGGTTTCTTAGGTTCGGGAGGCTGGACGTTTATGTAGCCCGTTGTGTACCCAGTCTTCTAAGATGAGGGATCGGGTCCGTCTCATAGCCTCAGGCTCCACAGACGAGTATAGACTTCAAAAAAAAAAAAAAAAAAAAAAAAAAGTGGACAATAGGATAACAGATAACAGAAAAAACGAGAGTCGTGCCAGAAGTAGCACGACTCCAAGGCAAAAACTAGGCAGCAACGAGATGACGAGAGTCGGACAGAAAAGTTGTCTTCTACCTCCCATTTTCCTCCTCGCCTTCCATTACCACGGGAGGAGGTGGTGGTGGTGGGGGGGAAGGCCTTTGCCCAGGCAAATGTGTCGTTCGCAGTCGGCTCTATCTCGGGCACATGGACAAACCGGGGGTGGTGTTTGATATCCCTTGGGGAACGGTTGTTGGCGGCGTTTATCGCCGCGTGGATGAAATCCAGCACAGGCAGAGAAAAAAAAGCACACAGTACGATGGTCTACGGGTCTCCTCACCAGTGCCGACCACTGCATCTTTGTGTTTCTTATTGTTTCATGATGGGGAAGGGGGCGGTTTTTTTTTTTTTTTTTTTTTCAAAAAGGCGATATTGAGTTGGGGATTTGCGCATCGCTACGATTCCGAGTGGGAATATGTGGCAGTGGCTCCACACGGGAGGGAACTCGGGATAAAAAACATCAGGGGAAACATCAGGGTAAGAAAGAACATAATTAATATCCTCCCCCGCAAAAAAAAAAAAAAAAAAAACAGACGAGAGGAAAGAGGAGAGGGGAAAAAAAAAAGAAAAAGGCCCAATACGCCATCCTTCATCAAAAGAAGAACCATCATCATCATAATCCCATCAGCCCTTCCCAGACCAGAGTACACCCATTGCATCCCAATACCTAATCCTCAGCATGCCAGAGCAGCCCTAATAACTTTCCGGTAGCCCTGACGCCGCGAAATCCGGCACACTCTCCCCACAATTCCACTCCCTGTTTACTGCATCCTTGGGCAAAATCCCCGCCTCTAGCCCTTTCCTATAACTCCACTGATACGCGTCCTCGGTCTGCCACGTCCAGTACATCCATCCCCAGCCCTCCTCGAATGCGTCCATTTGCGCTATGGATACGTTAGCCACACTACCTCATACATATCCCCTACAAGGCAAACCACGATACGTACCGATAGCAAATGTCTTGAGGAAGAGACGATACTCATTAGAGTACTTGTCCGGAGTCTCATTCGCTTTCGTACACGAGCACTGGAACTTATTAGGGCATGTCGGGGTGAGGACGTTTGCTGGGTCCTTGTTGCCGTAATTTAGAGTTCCTTCCCAGCGTGTTCCCACTCCAACCTACATCACCACACATCGTCCTCACTCATCAGCAATGCACCTCCTCATGTCCACATTCTCCACCTCTACTCCCCCCCCTAAACCCAAGCTTACATTATTCAAATACTGCGTACAATCCGTATCCGCCTGGCCCCACTCCCCCACCATGGTCGCCCCAAACCCTGTTTTGGGATCCATACTCTGCTGCAACTGCGCCCCCCAGGCTTTACACGCAAACTGAACTTTCACCGAATGTGTCAGTCCAATCTGTCCCGTGTTGAAGATGACATATTGGTGTACATCGAGAACCATCCCATCCAAGCCACTAAACTCCCCCTTCCACTTCTCGAGTCCGCGGAAGCCATCACCGAAAACAACTTTCCCCTCATACCCATTCTTGCGGAGGATGCCGTATGCGTCTTCAGTCCATTTGATGACTTTATCCGTGTCAAGGTACGTCATGCGGGGCTCATTGACCAGGCCGTAGAGTGTGATGATGTTCTTATACCGCGGTTGAGCAAAGAACGTGCTTAGTTGAGTATGGAGGTCCAGGGATAGCTGAGCATTTTTGTCCCCATCCGTCCCATTAAGCCAACCAATCGGCCCCAACCTCCCACTATGATTCCACCCATTCGCACCCCCGGGAACCGAATGCAGATCCAACTTCACCCTCAGTCCATACTTCCTACACCACTCAATTGCACGCAGCAGGTACCTCCACTGCACCTGAAACAAATACGGGTCTCCTGGCAACTGCATCGCTGCCCAATATCCATACGGAATTCTCACATGATCGAGCCCCGCATCCCTCATCATCTTAAAGTCCTCCTCCGTAATAAACGTACTATAATGCTTCTCAAACGTCTCCCTCGTCTTCTCCGGCCCCAGCTGCGTCGCGAGGGTATACTCATCCACAACACCAAACCTCGCATCCCATTCCTTAAAATATGATGGTGTGATGAACGGTTCCATCACAAACCATCCCCCGACGTTGACGCCACGCATGGGCTGTTTCCCGTAGTCAAAGAGTTCGTTCAAGGGTGGGACGTTAGAGTTTGCTTGGGCAGAGTCGTCGTAGTCGGTGAAGAGGCCTATGATGGGGAGCCCGCCGACTGTTTCGTTGGTGTAGGTGCAGTTAAAGTCGACTGTGTCGAGCCAGTCGAAGGGGTCGTAGTATGTGCCTCTTGCTTGGGGCGGAATGGATGCCCTATCAATTCCTTTCAGCCCGCTTTCCTGACCCCCTTTAGCGTTACCATCGGGGTTGCTGTTTTTCTCCCCATTCTTATCCTTCCCAACCACCAACACGCCCACGGGAATGAGGATTATAAGTAATATAATCCCCACAATGGCCAATACCCAAAAACAGGGGTGACACCACCGCTTCGCCCTCCCATTGTCACTACCCTCTCCTCCCCCATGACCACCATTTCCTCCCCATCTGCTCTTTTTACCTGTATGCAACAACCCCACCCCAGACCCCGTACTCATCCTCTTATTTGCCAACAAGGCCGCTGAATCCCCACCAACCGGGGCCCCCCCACTCCCACTGCCACTCCCCTTCTCTAAATCCGCACTCCCATCTCCCCCGCCATCCCATCCTCCAACCATCACCGCCGCCGCCGGAGCAATTACCTGTGGCACAGGCATATATCTAGCCCTCATCTCCTCCTGCCTCCTATCATATGCATCTGCAACCGCCCGCCCAGCTGCAGCTGGAGCAGTAACTCTTTCCCTCCTAGACCTCTCCCTCCCAGGGGCGTCCCTACCGCTCCTAGTTCTCTCCACCCCCTCACCAGAACCTCGCTCCCGATCACGTGTGCTCTCTGACCTTCTCTCCCGCCTAGTCCCGCCCCGGACAAGCCCCGCTGCGGCTGCCTCAGTTGCATTTATCTCCCCGACATCCCGGGGGACAAGCCGGACTGAATCTACCGCGGCACCGCTCCGCCGCTCATCACTCTGAGTCCGATTTCGGCGAGAATGTCTCCGTTCTGGATCCCGATCCCGTGTTGACGATTGGCGGCGACTACTACTTCCAGTTCCGACAGCGGGAATAGGAGCAGCGGCAGGTGGATTACTCCTAGACTGCCTACGTGACTCTCTCCTCGCCGGGTCTCGGTCTCGGTCTCGATCCCCGCGGGTAGATTGCCTTCTTGCCTGCCCTGCGCTATCCTGTTCTCGTTCTCGTTCCCGGCCGCTCTCTCTCTCTCTATCCCGGTAAGACGGCTCCTGTACTGGGGCAGGTGCATACCCTCCTTCCCACTCACGCTCACGTCTTTCCCTGTCCCTGTCTCTCCGCGATGGCTCCCTCGCAGGCGGCTCAGGTCGAGGCCCGGTTGGTCGCCGCCGGGGCTCATGGCCTGGGGCGGGTTCGTGCGAAGGTTCGGGGCGTGCGATGGCCTCTCTACGGCGGCGCTCTCGTTCCCGCTCTCGTTCGCGCTCAGCGCGCCAGCGCATACGCTCTAAGCGCTCGCGGTCGGTGGACATGGTTGGTGGACCGACTGAGGGGGGGTGGTATTGATGGTGAATGCTTTCTCTCGTCCACTCCGGTGTTATGTCGTTCTCCCTTCCCCAGGTTTAACGGAAGAATATAAATGTAATAAACTGCTCTCGTCCTCACTTCCCCGACTCGCTCCTCTTCCGTTGCCGCTACTCCAACACACTCCAGACTCTGAAGCGACTGTAAACGGAGCTGCTGGACTGGCAGAAGAACAAGCTGCACCGGGGTAGTCCAGTAGTCTGACTCGTACAAGAAGGATACTTAGATTGTGATATTATTGGTATGGTGTCGTACTTCGCCAAAGGAAAACTGCGTCAAATACCGCCAAATCAGGTGCCTGTTGCTCGCTCCGTAAACAGCACCGTAAACAAACAACAGGAACGATCTGACACAACACAACAAACAATGATGCCGGTACCCTCAACTACGGCGGCGACGGCACTGAACGTGGAGTTTGCTAAGGTACTGTAGCTGGTGTTTCCCGAATCCCAACAATGCGATGCGATAATTCGATGACTGTGCTGTACTGCCAGTATTGCCGTTCACTTTTCTGCGGGCCTTTGTCCTCCCAGCTGGGGCTGTGGATTGAGCCAATGACCTTCCAGCGACTGGGGATCGTGAGGTATCACGCTCCAGCTGAACGCAGCTCCCAGCTCCACAGGAAGCGCAATTTCGAGGCAATTCCGTTGGACAAAGAATACACGACGTAAACTCCCACTTGTCTCACCAAAAAAAAAAAAAAACAGAAAAACAAAAAAAAAAACCAACTGCAGCTTCTACATAACTTCCTTGTTTTTTTCCGAGCCACAGAACCTGGGAGGACACCCAAAACGCAGGTACGATGCCAGATCCAACCTCGACTGGGCTGGGCAACTGGAGATCTCTGCGCGTTCGATTTTATGATCGTCCGGCACATTGCCCTCCTGGGTTGCGTTGCCTAGGCAACCTCCACTAGCAAACGCATCAGTAGCTGTAAACATGGAAACAAATTGGGAAATATATGCGACGCCCCATATCAAAAAGCATCTGAGTAGACGCTTGTGTGGATCAGATATCAAGCGATCGTGCGGGCGAGTTGGGTATATCTGAGCAAATCATTTTCAATACTGTATCAATCAAGTTTCTTCTGGAATAAAAAAAGAAGAAAAAAGTAAAAAGTAAAATTTTACGGAAAATAAACTGACGGTCCAATAAAAGGGCCCCTCACTACCTCTCCTCTCCGGGTACACACGCGAAGTGATGTAACCAATAAAGCCGGTATCCCACAACCTCATTTTTACCCCCCAATATTAAACTCCCAAGCAGCCTAACCAAACCGGGTTTGATGCGATGCCAGTGTGAATATGATATATCGTCTCCACTCATCTTCATCGTGCACAATCAAAGCCTAGAGCTTCAAAGGGATTGCAAGCCAGTCTGACTTCCCTCCCACCTCCGTTCTCGCTTCGCTTCGCGTCGCCCTCCGCTCTCCCACCATTCCCAAGCTGCCAGCGACTCATTAAACCCCTGAACGGTAAAAGAGTGACGATATCTAGGGTATGGATTTAAGTGCATTTTCAAAGGCCCATGTTTGTATATAAAGACACAAGGAACAACCAAAAACACTAAAAAATCTCCATCACGCCAATTGCTAGAAGCAAAATTAAGACTGGAAAACTTAGAAATATTAGAAATGGTTAGAAAATGATACAGATGAATGGATAAACTTAGCGCACCAACGTATGATGCCATTTCTTGCCTTGATTAAAACCAAAACCAACAGAGGCCAATATGTTAGCATATATTACTACATATGTGGCAAATGCCCCATTTATCCAACCACCTGTCTTGCCCCCTCTCTTCCCAATACCCCACATTCCTGGGGTTTAGGGCTACTAGCCCTGCCCCTTCTCTTACTGAGGAACCCTAGCACCCCACTGGCTTTGTTCTTTTGTGCAGCGTCCTTATTATTGAGATCTGTCCACGGTCCGTTCTCATTCAGTACAACCTGCACTCCACCTCCCCCGGTAGTAGTGAACCTGGTCCCTTGGGCCCCACTTGAAACCTTCGATAGCGATCTTTTGTCCTCAAGCTGGGGTACAGTCGGTTGAATTGTACGCAATTGCGGTTTTTCGGTCCCTCCGGCTGTGTCCTCTTCAGTTCGCTCTGCCGAAGGTATTGGTGGTGAGCCAGAGAGTGAGGGTGATGTAACGCGTGTGCTACCACTTCCCTTACTTTGGGGATTGTCCCTGTGTTCATTAGGTACTATCGTCACAGGACATGTTCCGCTCAATCCCGAGGGTTTAACCCAATCTGGTGGATTCCCAGTACCAGTATACCTACATCACAATTAGTAAACCAGTCTTGGTAATTCCAGGAAAGACGTACTTGTCGTACTGGACAGTAGTGTAATCGAACGGTTCAAAAAGCGTCTCGATCATCTTGTGTAGCTCATCCTCCCTTTTTTCTTGCGTGGTTGCATCGTCCTTTAGCCTTTCCCTAGGCCGTTGCCTCCTAGCTCTTGCCTCCAGCGGAGCTTCTTCCAACAACAACTCCTCTAGATCGTATGTAGCATCGAAATTCGTCTTCTCCCTTGATGGCTTAAATACTGGTTCGTATTCTTTTCTTTCCAGAGCAGCAAAATCGATATCCGCAAAAAAGGGATGACTGGTAAAACTATCGAATCCATATGCCCCAATTCGCTTTCGTACATCCTTTTCTAGAAGGGAGCGAAGCGCGTCATTACAGTTCCCGGAAACTGGTGGGTTGGTAGTTGGGTATTTCGGTGACGCTCTCATAATCTCCTGAGCCAGTGACTCGTGCGTGTCCGAAGTGAAAGGTCTCTAAAGTTTTTTGGATTCGTTAGTAGCCGCTCTCATTACTGTGACATCACGGGGTCATGCACACACCCTCCCGTATATGCACTCATAAAATACCACACCCAAAGACCACCAGTCCAATGCTCTACCATACCCATTTCCTGCGTATACTTCAGGTGCAAGGTAAGCCAAAGTGCCCGACCTGCTTGTTAACGGTCGATCAGTGTGAATTTCTGATGCAACATTCTACACCTAGGTGTCAGCAGGGGAGGGCTTTCAGCGGGATTGCAAGGCCATACAAAGTCAGCTAAATGAACGTGGCCATCCGCATCTAGTAAAATATTGTCTGGTTTGATGTCTCGATGCACAATACCCCGCCCATGAATGTAAAGTACCGCACAAGATAGCTCCGCTATCCAGAACTTGACTGCCTCTTCTGTGAATGTCTTCCGTGATATGTGAAACCGCAGATCTCCACCATTCATCAAATCTACCACTATATACCTGTTTCACCCCACCGCCGTGTTAGATGGGGCTCCTTTCGTTTTTATTCGCTTGGAGGAAAAGCACTCACAGATACTCTATATCCTGAAAACTGTAGCGCAAATTGCAAAGAAATGGATGGTTTAGGTGTTCCAACATCCGTCGCTCGCGAATAATATTTCGCACACTCTCAGACCGGACAACTACTTCAATGTTAGGCAATCCCAACTGTGGCAAGGAGTCATAGTGCTCCCTCCTTACCTTCATCTTTCCGAATATACTTCAGGGCAAATGTTAACCCCGTATCTTTTCGCTCCACGATCCGCACTTTCCCAAAAGCTCCCTTTCCTACCACTCTCAGCAGCCGGAAATGGTTAAGATTGACTATTGGAGGAGGCAAATGAATCAGCATCATCCAAGAGCCTCTTGGTCCTCCTTGACATCGCTCTTCCAAAAAATCCAATCCACATGAGCTGTAACGACTAACCTTCGTCGGTGAATACTACCGGCTTCCCGTTTGCATTGCCCATGGCAGTGAGACAGTCCAGGCAAACTGGCAGTCTAGCTACTTCAGACTATCCAGCCCTACTTTCTCTTACAAGATGTTCAGATACGTTCCACCAAATCTGCACCTCGAGTGCTGTTGAGTATCCGAGTCGCAGTTCAGTCGGTGGGCAATCGAGTTCGAAGGTTTGATTGTGGATTATTGTGTGAGGAACCGAAAGGGAGTCCTTGAAAAGATTGGAGGCAATCTGTTTCTTTCCACTTGGGCCAAGTTGAGGAAGTCTGACCGAAATGGCGGGGCGCAAGGGTCTACAGTTTATGCCAGCTAACCCAGAATGCGAATTAGTGATGTAGCCACAAGGCACTATGCCAGGCGTCTAGCGAAAGTTTTCTGGATATCGATGCTCCTGGAGAATACCACAGGAACGAAGCAATTGCTATCTTTCTTCCGGGCGTGGAGTGACAGTCTGCTGAGGGCAGATAAGGTAGAACAATATCTAGAAAGAGGGCTTGGTTTGGGGAAGGGGAGGTTTGGTGCCCTCCGAGCCGCAAATGGCTATAAGGTTTTATAGCTACTGCCTCCAGCTGTGTACAGGCGAGTCCCGGAGGGGGAGGATGTGCGGGCGGCGGATTAGGTGACCCTTGAGCGGTACAAGACCGGGCTGCAACTGCTTGCTGTGTCAGAGAATGGCTGCAAAAATTCAGCAACGAGACTCCGAGCCGGCGCCGTCCTTCAACCTGGGGAGCGTTATTAGAGCAGAGCGAGTATTGTCCAGATGTCTGCTGAGGATTGAGGATATGCGTATTTCCTTGCCCGCTCTCTCTACATGGCATGGATCAGGGGAGGCCACCGATGTCCTTTTGGCATCCTTGCCTATAAACTGGGGAATCAGGTTCCCTAGATAACGTAGCATGAGATGAATCCGAGTTAGGGTCCTCTGAACGTTGAGGAACTCTGATCCTTTTCCCTGTCGTTTCCGCGAATGCACCAAAGAACCTTGGCCCAGCCACAATTTGATACCATTAATCCTCTGTGAGAGGGGGGGGGAGAGGCACGCTCGACATGGTGAAGCCCTGCTCCATCACAAAGCACGTCCCTGGGGCGGAGGGCGAGGCAATTCAATCTTAGACCAACCTTTTCCATTTTTTCCCGGGTGCGAATTAGCACTGGTCTGTGATTGCTTCCATTGTGCTGCTTACTCCCACCGACACCTCATGCATCTCGGGTTTCAAAATCTCTGCCTGCTGAAGCAAGGGTAGCACAGCAGAATTCACTACAAGTCAAGTCCAATAGGGTGCAGGCGCAGTGGG
Organism: Terfezia claveryi; assembly: GCA_015179025.1. Classification (NCBI taxonomy): domain Eukaryota; kingdom Fungi; phylum Ascomycota; class Pezizomycetes; order Pezizales; family Pezizaceae; genus Terfezia; species Terfezia claveryi. The sequence continues at coordinate 175,434 of WHUX01000006.1, forward strand.
TACGAGACCAGATGGAGATGAAGCTGGGATACGAGGATGCATGTCAACTGTTTACCCGAGACTACCGTTGTATTTTGGGCTGCGTAATATATGCAATACACATTACCGGTACATATATAACTATCCATTGTAAGTGTATGTATGTATATTTGGGAGTATCTCAACCTCATCCCACAAGTACTCAACATTACTTTCGAGTTCTACAGCAGGAAAACATGCTCACGCTCACCACCTAGGAGCAACCGCGGCAAGTCCCGGGGCCTACTGCAGCATCTCGCAGGAAACTTTGGCCTCTCGATAATGGCCGGCATGGAAGGGGCGAATCATTCGTTTGGAAACCACCGCCTTCGCAAGGGCTTACATGCTCCACACTGAGACACTCTTGCACTGAACGAGGACTTGTGCCGCGTGCAAAATCGTTGGACAGGGTTGTCACAACGAAGGAAGCTTCCTTGCATGGCGTTTGCATGAGTACCATGCCTTCCCCACGTGAGGGGGCCATACCGGCACATAGGTACATTCCAATTAGCATTCCAATAATGTCCTAATGCCAATCCTTCCCCGGAAGAACAACAAGCAGCAACACCAAGAGCTCAATTGCTACACTCACCGGCTAAAGCTCAAAGAGCACCCCCGCACTACCCACATAGAAATAAACTATACCGGAAATACCTTAAAACTATGTAAGCATCAGGTACTCTCCTGGGCAGATATCTTACCCTAAACCCCACTTTCACATCATGGTACCTAGTACCAGGGATCATGCTTGAACCGACTTGGAGGGTGTTCTGGGCTACCGTACTGGTCCTGGGACAGTGGTACGTGAGTGCAATAGGCATGGCTGTCCTGAGGGTAACAGCATAGGTCTTTGATGCAAGAGGAGTTTGGGACAAGCCATGTGTTTGTGGAGTAGGCGTACGCAATGCTGCGGCACGGCGTCCACACAGTTACCGAAAATCTCCGCGCGTGGGTTTTGTTTTCCATGCCAAACACGTTACTATGATTGGGCATACCAAGTTTGACAGGTCACTTTTTCTGGACCCTTAATACACTCTGCAGTGTACCTAGGTATGAGGATGACTTGATGGGCACTAGTAATGCTCCCATAACCAACCAATCGCCTTGCTTACCGGTCGAAGGAACTACCTCTGTAGCTACCAGGTTTCACGGTCAGATAAAGACCTCAATATACATGCGGCACCCACGTGTCTTGACGCGGTTTACCGTTCAAGCAAATTTTGCCTAGGCATCCCACGGTTTCCATGCAATAATACAAGGCATGGATAAGATGAAAATGAAAAGGGCTTTTAGACGGAGTTTTGCAGTCTCCTGAAGAGCTAAACCTTTTGAGCGTGGCATTGCAACCCCCTGAAAAAACAAGAAGCAACACGAAGTACAGTCAAACCGTAGTTGTTTCGCTCTCAGTCATTATTGAGGAAAATCTTCAGAAGCTCACTTCACCGCCAGCTGACAACACTACTGATTTATCTTTTACCGATACTGCTACAGCAGCTCTATCCGCTCCACCTACCCCCTACACTTGCTGAAGCCCTTAGCCAGTTAGTTATCAGCAGAAGCATAAGGTTCAAGTAACTTCCTCTTCCTCAAATACCCCCGTCCGGTTCTGCTAATTAATTTTCTATGTATATATTTTTTTATTCTCGAGATTCCTCGTCCGGTCCGGTTTACCGGTATAGCCAAAGCCCGTCCGTAATAGCAAGTTTTCCGGTTAAAGGCGTTCCGGTTTAGCAAGGTTTGACTGTATCCTCTTACTACCTGGCATTCCTGTACGACCGCAGCCCGGAGTACTTGTACGAACACAGACATTGATTGCACCACAGCCGCCAAACTTTCATCAGTCTCTGCTTTCCATCTGATTTTTACCTTATAAGAAAAGTATTAGACATGCACTAAAAGCGCCAGTGATAACAGTGGCGTTTTCCACAGGAAAATCAAGGGGAGTTTATATCTGGATGCACCATGCCGTTACACAGCAAAATTCCTAAGGCCAAGCGCCGAGCCTAGAGAATAAACTCCGGTATCCGGCTCCTCTTGCTCTTTTTGACGCATCAGAAGCTTGTAACAAGGCACGAGACTAGTAACAATTCAAACCTGAAACGGGCGTTCTAAAAGAAAGGAACAATACAGATTAGGTGCCCCTGTGCGGACTCCAGTTGAGTGCAATAACTTCAATAGCGGATAGATCTTTGAGGCCACCTTCCAGAAGTCTCCCGAAATTGGGGCCCACGTGCTTTGTTGTTTGACATACAGAGTATTAGGTTCTACGGCTTAAGCTTTAGATTTGCGCCACCCCACATTCGCCACTTGGTTCCAACTTAACCTTAGGTGATCTCGGTGACACTTGACCTCCACCGGACCTGGGGAGGGGCTAGTGCAAGCCAGACTACACCGGACTAGGTACCAGCAGCTTTCGATCGCGTCAAGGACTCGTCGTATATCAATTGAGAACACTTTTTCCCATCACTATATATATGTAATACTTACTTACCTACCATCAGAACACTATATATGTATATACAAACCAGGGTGTTGATCAAACGTCGGAAGTGATAAGAGTACCGCGGCTTCGGACTGTAGGTGGCTACCTACCACCGAGATTCGGGACCTAGGTACCAGGGTGACAATGATCTTGGTTCTTGTCAGGAGTTATGGGACAGAAGAAACCTCTTTATTGGCAGTGGTCTCGCAACAAGCCTCACAAGGTCTAGGAAAGAAGAGGCCGTTGCACCCGTAACCGCCGGAGGTTTTTTCTTTTTTGGTTTTGCCTTGTCACACAAAAATAGTTTTCTTGCATTTTAGGCTCTTGAAATTTTTCCCTTGAAGCCGCCCACGCCCCCCCCCCCCCTCATTAAAGTTGACATCTGACAGTTATTATTATTATGGATATTATGCCTGAAAAATCTCTTGAAGGACCCCCCCCAACTTCACTGCTTGACATCTGACAGGTAAAGGCACTGCAGGACGCCATAAAGGTGTAGTCTGGTTTCCAGACTAATAAAGGTGGTGATATTTTAGAGGATATTATTGAACGCTATCCAGAGGAGGCCTTTTTAGTCTACTTCCATATGCATCGAGCGAGCTTTTGGCTTTTAATGGAGAAGCTTGAAGATGTGAATGAGTAACCTGCGACATGCAGGTTGTGGGGTGAGATGTGGTGACGTTGTATGGATGATTAAGCCGTAAGACAAAATTTTTGATCTATCCATCAAGATCAATCAAAGTGCTGCATATCAAGAATAACTGACCTTGGCAAGGCAGGGTTGTTCACCAAGAGCCAATCAGCGTGTAGGCCAAGATCAAAAATCTTTTCATTTCCCAGTACCTATCTTCTAAGCATTATGGCATATTATTATTATGCCACTGTGTGGGTTACCCTCAAATTGTTGTTGCGCTTATAACAGTTTCGCAATCATCCTCTAGGTAGGTACCGCCCGCAACCCCAGGGTATTCGCGGCTTTTGCCTTTCTCCTAGTGCAAACCCAATAAGTGTTTCTTTTCAAGAGGAGCAGAGTACTGTATAAATCTAACACAATAACGCACAAGTACAGTAAATAGAGCTGGATGTTCTGAGCAAAAACTATCGCTTTGGGCGACTCAAAGGCCAATGAGTCTTTTACAGTGTTACTACTGAACACCTAGTCTCCCCCTCCCCCTTCTTCTCTATCAGCAGCTTCCCACCCTCCGTAAATACGCTTACTGGCATTGTAATTAACAGACGTGTAACTGGAATATTTGGGCTGCATCCAGCATTGTCTTGAACATTCCACCACACCGTACTTAAATTGAGATATATCCCAGGTGGTGGTGGTTTCTTTAAGAGCTGCCCCATAATAATATGCATCACCTCCAATCGCAGCATATTCAAGCACAAATATACAGTAAATCTATTTGTTAGCCAAAGGTTTTGAATTCACTTACTCAAGTGAGTACTAAGTAACCTTGCCCTCCTATATATTCTTGTACCACCTGATCCTGCATTTGTAATATGCTTATACAGGAGCCCAATTGCCACTGGTCGTCTTTTTGGGGTATCATATGTCCAGCTTCTTTCGCTGAGTTCCCTGTCCATTGATGGTCTAATACAACAGTCAATCTCAATCCTTACACCTGGCCCGCTTTGCGCACAAAACTTCACTTTTAGCTGGTAGAAAGTATACGTACTCAAATCTAATTCGGTATTACCGCCATGTAGACTATCTTAGAAGTACATATTATATTTACAATGTTTCGTTGGAATAATGATCGTGGCGGTGGTCGCTATGTCCCTCTTCGGATTTGAAATAGCCTCCAAACCCCTTGTCTGTTCCTATCCCTCCTATCCCTCCTCTTCTTATTCAGACCGGCCTGCGCATCTTTAGGTACTTCTCTCTCACTGTGGGGGTTGTTTGGCAAGCTTTTCTAATCTGTCTGCTTCTGACTTCCTCGCCTCCCCTTCTAGCCGCTTTGCCCCCGCCTCAGCAGCACGGTGGTATCCTTTCCGCTGCAACCCCTCAGGCAACTACTGCGTCCCAGAGATAGCTGGGTCGAGACACTGGGTAGAATGCGTCCCATAGGTGCTGGCCCAACAACACCAGGGACTTCCGAACTGATGCTGAACGGGTTCCTCTTTAAACGGTAGGTACAAAGGAACGCTCCGAGAGAGCAAAGCTATGTTACTGCAGAATGAAGAACTCACGCTAGGCTGTGTGCTCGGTGTCTAACTCTGGAGATACTACGTAGGTAGGAGGGCCTCGACTCTTTCATGCAACACGTCAGCTACTCGCCGTGAATTGTGCCTCCATGGACTTTGTTGGCCCTACTACCATCGGCCTCCATCCTCCTACTGGCCTCCCCACGGCATACACGCGAAGTACCATGCTGCGGTTCTTGTCGAGGGTCAGTTCGGAGTATATGCTGACTTGACGATAACTTGGGGGAGGGAAGACTCCACGGTAAGTGTGTTAATGGTAATTTTTTCTGGTTGCAAGCCTGAATTTGGCCGGGTGAGCCTCCGGTTAGGCGCACTAGGAGGGTCTCGAAGAGAGTTTCTGGGCGGATACGTAGCCGGAGGTGAGAGAATTGTTGAAGTTGAGACTCCAGTGAAGGTCGGAGAATCAGTTGTCTTATCGGTCAGCAACTGTGCTTGCGCCGGACTCGTATTTTTCGTTGGCTAGTAATGTTCTATTCTCGTGCTTGATGCAGGGTAACTATCTAGCGTTGTAAAGGCTCAAGTGATGGGAACATATTACCCTCAACTCAACTAGAAATTTTTATTGAATTAATATTTGCCAAACACAAAGCGGAAATCTTACCCTATCGCAGGCGAATCGCATGAGAAAGATTGTTCTCTCCATTAGAAAGCGACCACAGCCAGCGACGGGCTAACATGCCCGAGATGCTGACGTGGTGGGTCGCTGGGTATGTATGTAGCCTTGACTGTAGATGTTTGTTTCTTTGTTCTACACAATATGTGCCTTCTCTTCTTCAAGATTGCTTCTCTTGCCACCTCACTATTGCTGCGTCTGTGGTTCCCAGATATACTATGCGCAAACAGTCCTTGCCATAATGCAAAGGCAAACTCCAGTGACTATCCATCCAACATTGCTAGCATTCCCAGCCAACTTTTCTGCAACATTTGTTCTTGTACACATATTCCGTCGTCTTCCTCAATAAGGGGCAATTAAGTCTAAGACCTATGGTTTCTCCGAATCCGGCTCCAAGTACCTGTAAAGTGGCCCTAACCCCTAGTATCTTTCATGATTATAAGTTCATAAATGGAAGATTAGGATCCACTGAATTTTGCATGGGGTTTGAGATATGAGATTTGCTTTGCTGCCATGTCTCGCTTGACCAGACTATTTTCATGAAATTCATATTCCTACCTGGAGGAGATGGCTAGCTGAGTGTTAACTCGAGGCCCTGAAAACATCCCCCAAAGGCCTTTCCATAGGCATTCACACCTCTTCTCCGACACAAATACACCCGACCAGACATGCACACCAGCAGGCGGGCACCGCGGGTCCCCGATTCTCAGACTTAGAATTATAGTCAAGCCTGCATAGACTCGGAACTGGAGGTGGATGCATCAAGGGACTTATGGAGGTGGATCTTCAGTGATGTAGAAAGAGAGAGTATGCAAATTTTATAAGAGAACTATATAGTACCTGACTCAGCAACACGCACATTTACAAGCGGCGCAGTCGCAGTTATCAAGGCACGAGAACAGGACATCAATAGGTATGTACATTGCAGGAATGGATGATATAACAGAATGAATCTGGTTCAGCCTATGAGAGTCAAATAACAACTTACATGCTTCACCATCAAGCATGCCTAGAGCACCAGAAAGAAGGTCATAGCTACAGGCAGATAATGGGCTCGGGGTAACAGGCTTGAGGCAATAGAAATTACCAACCAAAATAAGGTAAAGAACAAGAGGCCATTATAGAAACAATAAAGCATCAAGATAAACTACATAACACTCATACTGAACCCTCGGTAGTACCTCCGGCAGCACCTCCCGCAGCACCTCCCCCAGCACCCTCGATAACAGCAACCATTTTCTCCATGACTCGAGCAAAGATTTCTGCTTGTTTGACTTGTGCATCGGCCTGAATGCGAGCAATGGATTCTGCTTGCTTGATCTGCGCATCTCTGTGAATTTGAGCTATCCTCTCCTCAGCTGCTAATCTTTCCCTTTGAGCATCTATTTCCGCTTTTTGCCTCTTCAAGGCAAGCTCTCCATCAGCAGCTTGTCTGTCGTCAAGCGCTTGCCTTAACATGGAATTTAGATCACGCTTCTTCTCCGAGCGCCGTGACCGTGGACCAAATGTTGACCGTGGAGGAGTTGGAGGCCCGTCGAATTCCATGTCTTCCTCCGATAACGCTGGCTGTAAGGCAGCTTGGGGAGGATCTTGGGAAGAAGATTGGACGGCAGCTTGGGACGCAGCTTGGCGGGTCGGTATAGAGGTTGATTGGAAGATTATTTGAGGGGTTGATTTGACTGTCGATTGCGAAATCGATTCTTGAGAGCTCGTTTTTCCAATTGATTCGGAGGTCGGTTGGGGGGTCGCTCGGGGGGCCAATCTGGCGGGCAACTGGGGGGCCGCTCGGAGGGCCGATTTGGAGGCCAACTGGGAGGCTGATTGGGGGGCTGATTGGCGGGCTGATTGGCGGGTCGATGGAATAGATTCCATGCTCGCAATCACTGTCCCAGCTGGACGTGACCCCCATATCGCATTCAAGCGCCAGAAGAATGTGCACTTCTTCTCCAACAGCTCTTTGATCGATCGTTCATTATCCACAGCTATCAACTCGCATCCAGGGCTATCTTGCAATGCCTTTGCCTCCTTCCATGCTCTCTTCATATTGGTTGCCTTATCCGTGATTTTCTTCACCGTAATATGCTCTTCATCCGGAAACACTTCCTGCTTGAGTTCCTTATGCCATGTGACCTGTTTCCCTTGCAGAAGCTCCGGGTTTTCCTCCATCCATGTCACCATTCGCTCTACCTCTTCGAGAGTCCACCCACGTTGAGCCATTGCGGTATCGATATGTTGCAGTTTTCGAGTCGAGGTTACAACAGCACAAAATCCTGATATTACAGCGGGCTCCCCAGCTGTAACCGTAAGTAACGCCACACTGATTTTAGCCAATCAGCGTTGTGGCCAAGGCGCTACTCAACTAGGACGTGACTACGCCTGGTTGAAGTATTGATAACCCCTAGCCGGTAGTAGACCACATAAGTAGATCCGAAAATCAAGGACCCCTTTACACTACAAGGTGGGGTCAGTCGGCCCTTTCTACAAAGACTGTTGAATCGTGGCTCGTTCTGTCTGGCGTAGCAAGGGATGTCAGGTGATTGAATCACATGAGGAGCAAGAAGGCAATTGTAATGGGGCTGAAAAGCTGGGTTGATTCCCAGACATAACTATACTGTCTCTGGACTATAGAGAAACAATGACCAAACAAGAAAACATAACATTAATACCAAGGATCCTGCGCCAATTACTGAAAACACTGTCACCGAAATCATCAATTGTAATGTTACACCTCCTCCATAGTCCCTGCAGGCTCTTCATCCCCTGAGTCAAAGGAGCCGACGGAGCTCATTTCATCGTCGCTTTCACTATCGTCGTCGGTTGCGGCGTCGGCGGCCTCTTTGGTAGCATACTTATAGACGTACTCTATTGTAGCATTAGCTTCCCGAGGCCCTGTAACATGACTCACGGGAGGCCATAATGAATTCTAACCTTTTACTTTGGCTTCGTAATTCTTTGGATCCCGCAGTAACAAACCCGCAGCCTCTCCATTGAGTGGGTCACCAGGATTTGGGTAAGTCAGCAACTGTGGGAGAAACACCTCAAATATATTTATCATATCGAACATTGGGCTCCATGTCTGGTTGATGACATCGAGACAAACTGATCCGCTCCTGTTACACCAAATCTTAGCCCGTGTCTCCCCTAGGATTGTTTAGTCTAAGGGACATACAATTCGTCAATATTGGGGTGGAATATACGATTGACGAAACCGATAGAGGGTGACTTGTAAGGATACTGGTCCGGAAGTTCCACATGAACCTTCCAAATACCGCCACTGAACGGAGCTGCAATAACGTTAGACCATTCCGTGGGCCCTGCTGGAAGTTTACTCACTTTTATCGGGGCCTTTGAAGCGAACGTAGAACTCTTGCCTATAACGCCAGTGAGTCATGAAGACAATCGAAAGGTGAGGAAATTTACACTGGGAATGGTCAGTGATATAAGCAGAATTTTAATTGACAGCAGATGCAACTCACTGTTATCATTGACCAACGTAACTTCATAATCACTCATCAGCCTGTCCATCCATCTGGTCAGTGCCCGCACTGAAGGAAACCATTGCCCGGTAACATAGAGATAGCGTACAGTCTGTGAGCATTGTCAGCAATCCAGAGATTCCAACTTGAATATAAAATTCGAGTCCAACACAACATACCTCATAACCTATTCCACAAGTCAGCTTTCCTATCAGCGACCAATTCAATTTTCCTCGTAGGAGAGCAGCCACAACTCACGTCTGTTTCTATCCTTCGCTTTGGAGAACTCATTTTTGCCGACTCTTGACCGGAAACTCGGGATTCTCTTCGGGCGTTGAGGGAAGTTCGATGGGTTGCTTAGATTTGGAGAGGCTCAAACAGGCCCAGATGTTGCCGAGATTAAACCAGGCGGATGGTTATTGCTATCTATGAGGATGCAAAAGGGTTTCTATCCGACATAGTAAGTGGCAACCATGGATCAGCGTCATGTTTGATTTAGTGAATTGCAAGGTGTTGCCATGCTAGCAATCATCCGGAAGACCATAGAATAACACCCAGGGGGCTGGTAGAGGGATAGGCCTTTGTCTTGCTCACCTGATAGATCTGAATGCTATCACTCCTTTGAGGGTTCAAAGGATAATACCTATATAGATAGCCACCAATCAGTATTAGGAGTCGGAAAGCTATGAGCCTGAGCAGTAACGATTCAGACGAAACGTACACACGTACGGGCAAGAGGATGAGGTAGAGCTGTCAGTGTTGACTATCGATAAGGAGCTACCTAGGGAATAGAACGATACGTTGAATAGTTATCAAGGAGACTGATCGGAGAGTATCCAGATAAGAGTGGGGAATCAGCACGTAGAGTGACGAAGCTCAAGGCCAGGCACATAGAGCTCATGCATGCAAATACCCTGTCTTTGTTGCAGAGCTGTCCGGGAACCTCAAGCCCTCTGATCCAATGTTCTCGGCCGCGTGACTTGCAAACAAAAGGAAAAAGGAAAATACTCGGACAGTACAGAATTATGCCCTTACTAAGTTATTACATCACTTGTTTCTTTTGTTAAAGCAGCTGGGGTAAACAAAATGTCAGACCCGTCCCATAACACGAACAGCTCTTCGTCAAATTTTTTTTGGATTTATGGCAAGATTTCACACATGATCCGTAGGTAAATAGTATAAAATATACTGTACACAGCTAGACTACCCCCGAGATTCCTTCCAAGAAATATGTATATCAGTACTAGTATGGAACTATTCAAGATGTATCAAAGAAAGTGACAATCATTCTGTTCATGAGCGTCTCACTGTTGTATTTCGATAAAGGTATGCATAGAACTCCCCCAAAAAATACAGTCCTCCAAAACTGCCACACCAAGAACCAATTATCGGCTATCAAAATGCGGGACATTTCCGAGCTCCAGATCCGGTGAGTCCAATGGCTCAAACCCTTCCTCTGGTGTATTTTCAAGAATTCTCGAAGAATATGCTATATCTGCATCCGGTGATGTCAAGGGTGGAAAGTATCTCCTCTGATCAATGGTTGTTAGTGTGAATATATTGGGGTATGGGGCGGTGGTGAAATTGAGTGTAGGCAGGCCGCGTACGTAGGAATAAATAGCAACCATAGCACCAATGATGCTACCTGTAGTGACGTCGTATACATCATGTCGGTAGTCCTCTGTGAATATATAAGTATCGCGTTCGTCTGGGCATCGGATGGGAGTCACGCTCACCAATCCTGGTGACTACAATTGCAAGAGCGCCCAAGGAAGGCCTGTGAAGTCAGTCATGTATTCGCAAGGGAATATCTTTGGTAAAGAACATACAATAGCCCAATCAATATTCTCCCGACGTCTGAGCCTTTTCGGAGGGCATGCATTTGCCCCCAAAGAAACCTGCTGGGTTATCAGTACTAGCTCATATATATCCCTTAAAACCCCAGCAGGCAAATTGGCCTGTGCATACTAACAGGCTCAAATATCCCAGCCCCGCAAACGAGAAGCTCGAATGCCCACTCGGAAAGCTTCTGAACCCATCATGAAGGGTATGATGGTCCGTCTCTGTGCAGACCAAATATGAGACTAACTCATGCTCTGGAGTTCCTTCCTTTGGCTTGCACCTTGCAATAAGGTCTGGTCTAGGTCGTCCAACACCGTTCTACTCCACTCTTCGAGTTAGTCTACTGGATTCTGATATTCCCAAATAGCGGACAGTTTGACTCACCTTCACTAAGTCCGTAAAAAAGGAAGTAAACTGGAGCGCTAGAAACAACCCCAGAATTGACACATGCAACTGGTGCCATTTATTCTTGTGTTTGCCGCCGCTTGCGAGGGCGACCGTGGTGATGATGACAACAGGTAAGGCCAGTGAGTATACGAATAGCATACTCACCGGAACTCTTTCGGTCTCGGCAAAAGGGTATTGGATCCGCCGGTCGTCAAGACTGTAGTTCTGGAGAGTCAGCTCTTTGTGTCACACCAATTGGGACTGGCAATCAAATACCGACCTGAACAAGCGGTGGAAAGGCTCAGTGATGAGTAGTATCACATATCCGATTGATATGAGCAAGAGGCCGAACCAGTCCAGCGCATATGATTTCTAGAGATGAGCACCGCATACGTCAGTTCCTCGAAACCGTTCAGTCCCTCCTAGATATTTGGGGGAGGAGGGGGGGTTTGGGTTGGCTGGAAAAGGACGTACCTGCCACAGTTGCGCGATTCGATCAGAGGCCGCCGAGGCAGAGAGTACCCTCATTGGAGGCCGCGCCATAGATATCCTCGTGGGAATTCGGGGTTCAGATTGAGAACGAGTATACTTTCAGCGCGGTCCTAAACGTAACCATGTGTAGGAGGAGCCCGAAATCACGACAGCCATTCGATGGAATATCGTTGTGTTCGCTCCCACTATGCGCTTTATAGCTCCTCTATTTCTATAATCCCAGACTCCAAGTCTTCCTCCCGAAGCTACAACACCTAAAACAATCCTTTCCGTAATACTAAACACCAAATAATGCAAACCACCAAGAATTCGCCTCTGATGGGCATGCAGCAGAAAATCCTCGACATCTTCATCCACTACCTACTTGTCAATGCAACAACAACTACAACAACAACAAGAGCGCTCTTTGTAGGACGTGCTAGGGCAATATAATCTCTGAATCACCGAAACAACAAGGAAACTTCAATGAAAATATGCTCAGTTCGTGAAAGGACAGGACAACACATGCTGTCCAACGTCGAAACCTTTATCCCACTTCTCATTTTCCCTTATTCTTCCATCTCTAATTTCGCCTCTCATTGCCCTGAGCTCAGCCAAAATCCGAGCACCATGATTGAAGGCAGCAAATTGTCTTACCAGCTCAGCGGCAGAGGGCTGACGTCGCTCGGATTGTTCCGTCATGACTTGAATGACGTGATGCCAATAGTGATCAGTAGGAATGAAACCTGATTCGAGGATCGACTTGAAACTTTGAAATATATCCAAACTCTTGGCAGCTTCAGCTCCAAACAACCGATTCCGTTTCACATCACCAGAACACCAGCAAAGCAAAGAGATTCTCTAAAAACGGCCGTGTCGTGGGGCTCACCGATTCACGAATCCCTCACCCCATTTCCAATCCCTCACTCCACCTCACCATGTCCGCCGAACCCCCGGGCCCCTCCTCCCTCGTTTCCTCCGCCTTCCCCTCCCCACCGCCTTTCTTCAAGCACTTCACTCCCGAGAACCTTTCCGCTCTCAAGCATCACAAGAAACTCGGCACGCCGACCGATGAGCTCCCTCCCGAACTACAATACCTGATCCCTCCGCCCCCACCGGAAAATTCCTACCGCTGTTTTGGCGACTCTTGGACTGTACGCACCACCCACCACCCCACCCTTGGCGCCCCAGTTATCCCCTACTAACCCTCCAACCACAGATCCCCGACGTCCTCCCAACCCTCCCCGAACTCGGCATAACCCAGCTCTATTCCGACCCCCCCACAACCACTACCGCTACTGCTACCACTGCCACTGCCACAACCACCCCCCCACCCAGCAACACCCGTGCACTCTCCCTCCTCCGCCTCTCGAAATCCCTCCTGCTCTCCTACCTCGAACTCATCTCCACCCTCTCCCTTAACCCAACCATGTCCGCGGAGAAACTCACGGACCTAAGGACAATCATGATCAACATGCACCACCTGATAAACGAGTATCGTCCGCATCAAGCGAGAGAAACGCTGATACTAATGATGGAAGAACAGGTGGAGAGGTGTAGGAGGGAGAGAGACGAGAATCTAAAAGCGAAGGAGGTTGTTAAGGAGCTGTTGGGGACGTTGGAGGGGGTACTTGGGGTGGGACTGGGCGCGGGGGGGGGGATAGAACGGAGGATGGGGAAGGGGCGGGGGAGAGGAGGGGGGTAAAGGGGGAGGATGCAAGGGAGAGGGATTGGGAGATGTGGAGGGTGTTGGAGGGAATGAGGTAGGGGGAGCAAGGGGCGGAAAGAGAGGGGGGGTGTTTATTCATGGTCTTGGAATACATGGCGTTTTACAATATCTTTACCCTTTTTTTTTTTTTTTTTTTTTTTAAAATTTTGGGGATTTTCCCTTCTGGTCTGTATCTTTGGCCTTTTTCCCTCCAAAATCCATATCTAATGTGTAATATAAACTACAAGCCTCAAATATTTATCATATACCCCCCCATTCCATCTGGAAACTGAACCAAACTTTTTTTTTACCCCACCCAAGTCATATCCATTCAAACATGGCACAACCCCGCAAAATTCCCTTTTTCCCGCAACCTATCTAAACGGTCAACTCCACCGTCCCCTTCGCCAACTTTCCCTGCCAAGGCTTCAGCGCCTCCTTGACCTCCTTATTGACAAACTGCTCCACCTGCTCCGGCGCCCTTCCTACAAACGTCTCCGGCTTCAATAACTCGTCCAACTCTCGCCAAATCGGCTTGAAGAACTCATCCTTGCTTATCCGCTCAATCAGATCATTATCCTTGCCCTCAAGCTTCACAGCAGCGCTCGCTTCGTGGCTCAGAACTCTGATTCTCTCGTGTGCGTCTTGTCTAGACCCACCCTTTGCGACGATGCGCATGATGATGTTCTCTGTGGCCATGAACGGGAGTTCTTGGTTAATCCTACGGGAAATGACGGCTGGGTAGACGACGAATCCGGAGACGACGTTGTCGAGGGTAGTGAGGATAATGTCTGCGGTCAGGTATGCTTCCGGGATGGTAATTCTTCGAATTGCAGAGTCGTCGAGGGTGCGTTCAAACCATTGTGCTGCGTAGGTGTCTGCGGCGTTCTTGTTTAGGTTCGCGAGGTGCCGGCCGAGGGAGGATATGCGCTCGGAGCGCATGGGATTGCGCTTATATGCCATCGCCGAGCTGCCAATTTGGTCTTTCTCAAACGGCTCCTCCAACTCCTTCGTCGCGGCGAGGTGGCGGATATCCCCTGAAATACGCTGGGCAGTGGTGCCAAAGCTGCTCAGGGCGTTGAGTACGTCTACATCGACCTTTCGGGAGTAGGTTTGTGAGGTTATGGGATATGCGTAGTCGAATCCCGCGAGCTGGGTGACGAGGCGGTCGAGTTCTTCGACTTTGGAATGGTCACCGGCGAAGATTTGGAGGAAGGAGGCTTGTGTTCCAGTGGTGCCTTTGACGCCACGGAAGGCGATGTCGGAGTGGGCCCGCGTCAGGTTGCGTAGGTCGAAGAGGAGGTCTTGGATCCAGAGGCAGGCGCGTTTGCCGACGGTAGTGAGCTGGGCGGGTTGGTAGTGCGTGTAGCCGAGGCAGGAGAGTGAGCGGTGGGCAAGTGCGAATTGAGAGAGTTTGTGGATTACAGTGGCGAGTTTTGGAAGGAGGAGATCGAGCCCGCGGCGCATGAAGATGAGATCGGCGTTGTCGGTGCAGTAGCAGGAGGTTGCTATGCGGGGTTTGTAAGTAATCAGGGGCGGCGGGGAGGGGAATTTGATTGCATGGTACTAGGACACACCTCCCCAGTGGATGATTCCAGCAGCAGCAGGCGCCACCTGGCCAAAGGCGTGTACATGGGCCATGACATCGTGTCGGCGACGCTTCTCCTCGATCTCGGCCACCCTGAAGTCTTCCTCAGTCAGCTCGAGGTGAGCCTGCATTTGCTCGATAGCGTCGTCAGAGATGGGAAGCCCGAGCTGCTTCTCGGCTTGGGCGAGCCAGAGCCAGAGCTGCCGCCAGGTGCCGAAGCGGGTGGCATTGGAGAAAAGGGAGGACATCTCCTTGGAGGCATAGCGGGAGGCGAGGGGGGTTTGGTAGGCGGAGCTCGACATCGCGGCCGGGGGAATGTGAGGGCGGGGGATAGTCAGGAGGGTAAGAACGTCGGGTAGTTTTGTGTGTGTATTTGGGGTTTGGGGGGGCAGTGCTCGCGAGGCCAATTGCGGATAATAGGGGGATGGGACGTTGTACCGCTGTACTCACTTCGTTTCTTTTTGTTTTATTGTTTTATTGCGATATCTCTGCGATAGGCTCGGTCCGGTTCGTTTTTCGGTTCGGTTCGTTTCCCAGAGCCTATCAGAGAAGATCTTATCAGATGGGGGTGTGCTGCTGACTAAGCGCAACTCAATAAGTTTCACAATTAAATTTTTTTGAAACGCGAGCACGCCATTTCACGAGTTTTGATACCATCCGCGATGCTGTGGCCTGACTGGCACTGGCCCCCCAATGATACCCATGGCCAACAGAGAAAGGAAAAAAAAAGAAGGAAAGAAAAGAAGAAGAGAGGAAAAGTGGAAAAGAGGAAGAGAAGAGGATATCGAAGAGACAGCGGCCTTGGTTGAACGGCCTGTGGTACTCAGTGCCTACCCCCCCACCAATACCCCCTCACCAATAACCCCCCACCAAATCACGAATAGCAATTAGGAGGGCGAAGGGCCGCCCCTGTGATATAATTGCTTCTTCACGCTCTGGAAGGTCTAGAATCTGGCTTGCCCTACCCTGCCCCACGGCTGGCCCCAGCTTGCGAGTAGCAGGTAGAGTAGAGAGGGCCTAGGCACATCGTTTTACCCGGCGGGCTGTCCGTCTATCGCGCTATAACTTCGGTTCTTTCGCAGATTTTCTTTTCGTTGGTGCCCGAGATTCCTAGTGTATTATAAATTCGTTCTTTCCCGCCCTTCACCCGCTCCTTTAAGCCTCGAACCCTCTCTAGAGAACGAATCCCCGTGTGCAACACCCTCACATCTCGGATTCAGACATCATGGGTTCACTACAAACTCCCGTTATCAAGACCCAGAAGGCAGGCCATGGCAAGGCTTCGAAGAAGAAGGCGGGAGTCTCCCCAGCGTTCCCCTTCTCTTTTCCCCCGCCGTCGCCGTAATTAGAGGTCCTACATACACCACCGCGCAGACTCTCGTCCAGCAAGTCGCCTACTCGCTTTCAGACAAGGTCTTCACATACTCCCCCGAGACCTTTGCCCTGGACTGTGCTGTGAAGCAATGGGCGGGCGAGAAGCAGGTCAATGCATCCGGCAGAGCCACCGCCGTCACTGCTTTGGAGACAAGGCTCGGCGCCGGCTCTGCTCTCTTGGGATATACCTTCTCCAAGGATAAAACCTCGAAGAAGGAGCTCCCCCAGACTGTCATTGCCACCACTGCTACGCTCGGCGCAATGCAGCCGGTATTGAACCAGCTGTCCTTGTTGTATGCCCTTTCCAGCCCGGTTGTTGCTCACGTTGCAGCTGTCGACTACGATATCACCTCCGGCAGCCTCGTTACCGACTATGCCTCCGCCATCAATGTTACCCGTGAGACTGGCGTTGGCTTGGTCGCCTCGACATCTATTCATGAGTCTCAGCACATGGCACTTTTTGCGACCCTTGCTGCCTCTGTTTTGCCTATTGTCCACATCTACGATGGATTGAAGCTCCTCCGGGAGTCCACCAGGGTGGTTGACGTTTTGGACCAGGGTGCGTTGGCTAAACTCTCTGCTGCCGTCTTGAAGGAGCAGCAGGAGGTGAGCAAAAAGGCCGATCAGGTCTGCAGGGTCAGCCAGATCCTCCAGACCCTCAATGCCGAACTCGGAACCGCATACTCGTTCTTTGAGTATGAGGGCCACACCAGCCCCGATGCCGTGTTGGTTGTTTTCGGCTCAGTTGAGGCCTCTTTGGCTACTCAGCTTGCCTCTACTATTGGAAAGGCTGGCGAGAAAGTTGGTGTCATTGCCGTTCGCTTGATGACCCCCTTCTCCGAGGCGCATTTCATCAAGGCTCTCCCAAAGTCCGTCAAGCGTGTAGTTGTTCTTGGACAGGTTCAGGATGAGATTGCCGTTGAGGATGACAGTACCCAGTCTGCCCTCTTCACTGATGTCTTCTCCGCTATCATCATGTCCGACTCATGGGTGCTCCCTCCACCAGTCTTCGATATCAAATATTCCCGAAGCCGTGTCTGGTCTTCAAGCGAGTTTCGATTCCTCCTTGGGCAGATTGCGCAAGTTTCTTATGCCGGTGCTGCTATCCCCGCCCATGTCCCTGCATTCGATGTCTTCACCGTGGGCAACCAGTTCATCTTCTGGGATATTGATAACGCCGTCACTGCCAATGCTCCAGCAACCCTTGCCAAGCTCCTTGCTGGGGACTCCTCCAAGAACGTCAGCTTCATTGCTACCTACGACAATGGTCCTCAGGCTGGTGTTATCCAAACCGAGATTCGAACTTCCCGCAGAGTCCTCGAGGCTCCTCATCGTATTCAGAGCGCAGATGTCTCTGTTGTCAACGACATCAAGCTTCTCGGTGACTACGATGTTGCTGCTACCGTGAGGCAAGGTGGAACTGTTCTCCTTGTCTCCAATGTTGCTGCAGAGGATTACGAGAAGAAGCTCCCAGCAGCTTTCCGTCGTGCATTGGTCTACAAGAATATCAACTTTATCATTCTCAACCCTGAGGCTGTCGAGACGGTCGAGGATGCCGATGCATTCAAGGTCGCTGTTACTCAATTGGCCTTTCTCCAACTCATTGGTGCCAACGCCGCTCGACTCCTCATGGGACTACTCCAATACACTGACTCTGCAGCGATTCAGCTTGCTGCTCAAGAGCTCGACAGGGTTATGCACACCGTCGAGGTCCCCAAGACCTGGGCTGAGGATGAAGTTGCCGAGACAGAGATTGTCCTTCCGGCTGTCCCAACTGCTACCAGCTTCACTATCAATGCTGCCAAGCTTGAGGAGGAGGCTGAGTCCTTCCTCCGAACTCCTCAGACTGTTGCACAGGCTCTTTCGTTCAAGGAAGCGTTCAAGGCTACTCCTGCGCTCCGCCCAGACCTTGGAATGAAGAACTTTGTAGTCAAGGTTCGTGAGAGGAAGCGTCTCACCCCAGAATACTATGACCGTAACGTCTTCCACATTGAGTTTGACATTTCTGGAACTGGTCTTACCTACAATATCGGAGAAGCTCTTGGTATTCACCAGCACAACGATGAGAATGAGGTTTCTGAATTCATTCGATGGTATGGCCTTGACCCCAAGGCTATCGTTGAGGTTCCTTCTCGTGAGGACCCAGAAAATACCCTTGAGGTCCGCACCGTCTACCAAGCTCTTCTCCAGAACATTGACATGTTTGGTAAGCCTGGCAAGAAATTTTATGAATCGCTTGCGGAGTTTGCAACCAATGCTGAGGAGAAGAAGGCACTCCTGACTCTTTCCTCTCCTGAGGGTACTATCGAATTCAAGCGCCGTGCTGAGGTCGATACCGTGACCTATGCCGATATCTTCAGGGAGTTCCCATCTGCTCACCCAGCGTTCTACGACCTCGCCAAGATCGTCTCCCCACTCAAGCGTCGTGAATACTCCATTGCATCTGCCCAAATCGTCAATCCTGATAGCGTACACTTGCTCATTGTTGCTGTTGACTGGATTGACAGCAGGGGTAGGAAGCGAATGGGTCAAGCTACTCGTTACCTCTCCAGCCTTTCCAAGGGCTCAGAGGTTACTGTCAGTGTCAAGCCCTCCGTTATGAAGCTTCCCCCAGCCTCCACAGCGCCTTTGGTCATGGCCGGTCTCGGTACTGGTCTCGCTCCATTCCGTGCCTTCTGCCAGTACCGTGCTTGGCAGAAGGAGCAAGGTCTCGCCATCGGCCCTATCCTCTTGTACATGGGCTCTCGACATCAGAGGGAGGAGTACTTGTACGGTGAAGAGTGGGAGGCTTACAAAACTGCCGGTATTGTGACGTTGTTGGGAACTGCTTTCTCGCGAGATCAGAAAGAAAAGATTTATATCCAGGATAGGATGAGGCAGAGTATTGAGGATATTGTCAAGGCTTTTGTCAAGGAGGAAGGGAGCTTCTACCTCTGTGGACCGACTTGGCCGGTGCCAGATGTGGCACAGGTGCTCGTGGAAGCTATTGAGAAGGATGCGGTTGAGAGGGGAACCAAGATTGATGCTAGGAGGAGACTAGAGGAATTAAAGGATCATGAGAGATATGTGCTTGAAGGTAAGAAGAATTTCCCTCTTTTTTTTGTCGTATTCGTTCCTCCTTTTTTGTGCTACCGACGCCCTATGGACCCCGTATACCGATATAAACCAAGATACGAACTAGCGATATGATGAGACATGTTATACCAAACATACAGTTATCCCTGTCTAAAAAAACCTTGTTGAGACTCGAAACTCTGATCACCCCCAATTTCACCCAATTCTCCACCCTTTCCATTACCGCTTTATTTGAGGCAAACCGAGCTAACAGCTTGAATTAAAGTCTACTAGTTTATTAATCATTCGACGATCTTTCTTTTGATATTCCCTTCGAATATGGTAAGCTCCCAGTCTTTTTGTTCCCCGTTTTTGATTTGCTTCCACTAGACTTGTAATATGATGAAGCGCGTTATTCTTTTTTTATACAGTTATCCCTGTCTAAATTTAACTCGTGTTGAGGTGTTGCACCTTCTGATCTCCCTCCTCTCCTTTACCTTTTTTTAATCTCTCAATGTGCTTGAAGATCACCACGGATTGAAAAGATAAGAATGCTGACGTCTTGACTAGTGTACTATGTTTTTTTCTTCTTTTTAGCCCTGTGTTTTCGAATGAATGTATCTGGGTGGGCTTTGGGTGTATTTTATCAGATTTATGCAAAAGGATCATTTTTGGGTATGCGGGAGGGTAGTGATATTAGCATCTGAAGCCTTTCGAGATTTTTTTGGGGAGGAGCGAGGGCCTTATGCGATGTCTAGGCTAGGTCTGGTTATCGCACTGCATGTCCTCAAAGTAGGGTTGCGGTTGAGGGTAATTGAATGATTGAATTCTTCATATACCTAATATATTCATTAGTTCTGCCTTGTTACATGTATGCACATTAGCACCAGTATAAATAAGGGCTGGAGTTGAGGCAAAGGGCGGAGTCACGAAGACTGCTGAGGGTTGCGATCACAACAGTAATTTCAGGGTAATTCCTCGACTGATATCCTTGCCTTAAAGGAGCAGTCAGTTGGGGGGAAGGGGGGGGGGGGGGGGGGGGGGGGGGGGCGCTATGGCTGCAGGACCATATACTTCAGTGAGCCTCGCATTGGTGTAATAATATATATATGCTTTCTATTTATTATACAAATTCTGAATTCAAATATCTAAGAAGGAGTTAACTAGGCAAGCTTAAAAGTGGAAAGTAGACTACGGGTCCTACTGTGTACATCTTGACTTATCTTCTTTTCCCTAATAAACTTTTTTTGATTTTTGAAAAGATGGAATTCAAGGGTAAAACTAAACTTAAAAATTCTGACCCTTTCCAAAAGCTATTGTCCTGAGAACGTATAAAGTCTTATTTTTATTCCCCAGTAAAAAAGAATCTGATTCTCATTAAAGGTCTTCCCCCCCAAAAAAAAAAAAAAAGTTCTATAGCTTGCAAGTACAAGAGAACACATCCGTACCTGCATACATAGTAGTACGACTTTCTTTCCCCCCTCTCATTCATATCAATTATAAGAACCTGATAGAACCCCCTATACCAAGCTGGCACATCATCACACTCACGAACAAGAGGCAACCCGTCCCCCCTCCCAAGCTATTGAGCTCAAGCAATCTCCTCCTTACATAACACGGCAATGCAATAAATCAATCGGATTTTATTTGAAGACTGTCGTCAGAACTCTATCTTGCACTAATCTTCTATCTATAAACATACACACACACAACACACACACACAAACAAATGAACTTTTATACCATATCTCGGGAAATCTTTTACCAAGTAGCTCTTACTCTGAGGCTAGGTTTTGTGGATTGAGTTGAGGGTAATCTTTATTACATTGGCGGTTTTTTACTGCCAAATACGGATATACCGCACGTCAACAAGTCCCAACCCACACCCCCCCCACCCTCCCCAATAAAAGAAGAAAGGGGGCTCCTAAAGACATAAGTATTCCATTACACTCGTGGCCCTTCCATAACCCAACAGGCTCAACGGGGCAGCCTTTTTTTTGCAGCCAAACTGACTAAACATATTTTTCCAAACAATAATTTACCTTAAAATGAAAAAAAAAACTTATTTTGAGCTAGGATAAGGCAGGAATAATAGGGGATAGTTACGCCTTCATTGTGGAGTTTGTTATTACATTCTTTTTTTAGATATATTTTTTTGCAATATTGTCTTTTGGGTTTGCCACTTGCTCTTTATTCCACCTTCATATAGAGTAGGGTTGAGGTGAGAGGTGGGTTTGAGAAAGCCCAAATACGTAGCTCTGTTCCAAATACATCGATCTCCCGACCCCGTGGTATACTATACATAAATGGGTATTACATGTAGAATGCTTCTACCCCGTACTCCATCCATTGTACCGTAAAACGCTTAAGATCTGCCCCCAACGAGCTATGTTCCGTGCATACGACTAGGAAAGCTATGCTAGGTTGTCTGTCATTGCATGCATTTGATCTCGGCAATCCGCTCTAGCGATCTGGCCGTGCCCCCAACTCATATTGTTGCATTAAGTTTTTGTCGTGATCCACAATTCGTCGATTTCCTCCATCATAATCCGGAACACGGTATTCCATGGATATCCCCGCCCCACCCTCCTTGTTCCTGATATTCTGTGAACCAACTCAGCCAAATGCTACACTCTTGCAATAACCCACAACCAACTGATCATCCGTCTTAAAGCACTACCCCCTCATACACAATACCCCCGGATCAGCCACATATTCGAACCCAGTTTCAAACCAAAAATAGCATTCAGTTCAAGGACAAGAACTTACCCTCCACAACCCCCCACCTCCGCATCCAACCCCGGTGCAAAGCTCTGATTCACATAACACCACAGCCCTTCCCCAGGCGCCCCACCCTCATCCATCCCCAACTGCTTTCTCAAAAACGCCACGACCTTCCCAAACTTTGCCCCACTACTAATCTTAAACACCTTCCTCTTCAACATCGGCGCATTCCCAATACTCTGGAACCGTATTGTGACTTTATCGTTTTGGGGAGGTGGGGCGGTGGCTACGGCTAGTGCGGCGGTCGCGTCTGCGGGGAGGGAGGTGAGGAGAATGGATGTTGTAAGGGCCATAGGGAAGGGTGGGTCATCAGGGGTGGAGGCGTCGTTGGAGGCGGTGAGTGGGATTGTGGGGGTGCTGGGGGTAGGGGGGGTGGACATTGCTGTGGAGGCTTTATTGGGGCGAGGTTAAGGGAGGTAGAAGATTAATTTTGAGAGCAAACAAGAAACATGGGAGCCGTAATGTGTTTCCCACTGGTGTAACTGGAGTGAATGGTGTTGACAAGTTGACAGATCTAATCTAATCTATGGTTATCCAAACCACGTGCAATTGTGCCAAGGAGGCGTAGTGGGTTTAAAAATTACCCTGACTTGGACTATATATTTCCGGTTACTATCCGCTTTTAATTCCCTCCTTCCCGTATTAATATTGCCTCATTTCTAGTCATATCTCTAGCCCACTGGATCATCTAGCAATCAACAACGCCCTTATAGCCAGTAGGCCCGGACATACCGCACTCTAGAATCAGAACCAGCTTAACTGCAAAATATCCCGTATAGATTCAGTAAGCCCCAAAACTCCCACGACAAAGAACGTTCAGAGGGGGCATAGGCTGTTGCCCTTTTCCCATCCCAACACAAACTTCAAATATGCACCACATCCAGAGAACAGCCCATTCGTGGTTGACAAAGTATATATTGGTTAAGAAAGCTAATGTGGAGCATATACCAAAATCTTTTAGAGTTCATCATGTGGTTGAATATCAGGGAACCCAGCATCATAGAGGACATAAAACACGAGGAGATAGGGTCCGTACCGGAGAATGAAACTGAAGTTCGGGCAACTTGCGAGAGCGGGTCCAGAAAAAGACAAAAGATACATAGACCTTTTTCAGACACATAGATCTTTTTCAGACACATGATGCTACGGCTAAAGAGCCGACCCTACGGCCTAGGATCATCAGCCCAATATAAAATTATCAGATGGTATGAATTGGGCGGCATACCTTTCCACAGTCCTGTACCCCACATATCCGCCCATGGGTTATTTTCCGATGCATCACCATCGTCATTCCCAGCCTGTTTGCCAGTCAGCAAGTAATTACACGAGAAACACATCCTCGCCCAGGAAGCTTAATGATGCAAGCTGCCAGGGGCACGGCGGCCAAGAACGGACTCTTCAATGTTCCGGTTTCCCACCAGAAACACTGCAGCCTTACGGAGTTTGCCTGGGTCAGGATCCTGAACAAATAACTCAAGCTGATCCCCGATCCTCCATAAGCCCTCATAGCCCACTCCGCGGCCAATACATGACTCGAGAGCACTATAGAGGATGCTTGTCGAAACCCGCCGAGGACTCGGCCTATCAAAAAGTATAATGGAGACCCGCATAGGGCAGTGGCTAAGCATGACAGGGGGTATAAGCCCACAGAAGAGCATGCGCATATGCTTCCTTCCCACTTCTGTAATCATCACTGCAGGTTATCAATATCATGTCCCAACCTAGGTCCCAACCGACGCGCAACACGCATCCGATTTCCAAGAGTTCATCCTCCGAACCCGGTTCTTCCCATGTAAGACACCTCCGAATGATTTAGGTATTAACGCGGAGTAAATAGGGAAACTTGCTACTCCCCATCGGACTGCCTCACATAATCCACAATCGATATCAAAATTCCCAACTTACCTATCAGCTGGTGTCTCCACCCCACAGCAGATACCCCTGCCGCCGCTCACGAAAAGAGAGCCACCGCATTTCCCGAAAAACCATTTCTCACCCCAACCAGACAATTCTTATCCTTGTATAAAGCAAAAATGTAGGGTCCCTTTCATAGTATTTTAAAATAAGAATGTCAGCTAAGATAAGGAAAACTTTTCCTTTTCGTTTTATATATGAATTTTTTTCCTTTGTGAGACACACGAAAATTGATTAGTCTGGAACGAAATAGTGTGGGTTCCAACTAGTCTGGTTGAACTACACCTCGCAGGGGGTTCCACGTGTTTGTAACCAGTCTGCACGCCATACAGTAAGTCACGAAACGGCACGAGACCATAGTCTGGTTGGCACACGAGATCCACGAATTGGCACAAGACACGATCTGGTTGGCACGCCCGTATGAGTTAGCCCACCCGTTCAATACGGGCAAGGCAGAGGTGTAACGAGGATCGGCAAAAAGACAAAGCCCAGAAAATTGATATCATCGTGGGCCAATAATATAGAATTCAGGCAAATTATCAAAGTAGAACGGCACGGACATATCAGAATTAGGTATAAACTTACAGTACCAGATACGATTTGATAATCCTCGAAGCAGCTGCCCGCGCCGTTCGATCTGCCGAATCAAGGGTGGAGCTGACTACTGAAGCAAGGAATGACACAGCATACGAGCGACTCGATCGAGTGAGGTAAGCTTTTTTGTTAGGAAGAATGTTACGGGAATTGCACAGACGTTGGAATACATAGCCTGGTTCGCTGCCGCGTATTTGTCTACATGCCGGCAGATCATGTAGGCAGGTGCCAAGCAGGGTTAATCCTGGAGGTTTAAATAATTGGGAAGCTGCTGAAGCAAATACATTTGCAGGTTACTAAGTATAGCCTGGACACGAGACGGTAGCATCAGAAATTTCACTGTTGTGGGTGTCACGGCTCATGTCAGTGAAATCTAGAAACTCTCGATTCGCCCTACGAAAAAATTAACGAAGAGAAACATCTTGCCCACACAATCCAGTTGATAACTTCCAACCCAGTCCACCAGCCCTAAGCCATCTTGACCTTAATAAGCTATACATATACCATTAATACCCATTAATACCCATTAGGAAAGCAAAAAACAAAAACCAATGAACCTCAAACGTCTAAAGCATCCTTGACGCACGCATCAAAGTCAGTGAAATGAAATCTAGAGAAAAGCGGAAGAGCCAACAATGTAACGTCCCGATGAGTAAAAACTCCTATGAACCAAAGAAACCCATTTCCCATGAACAATCCAAGAACAGAACATCTATAGAACAGGACCGGCAGCCCTGACCTCCGAAGTAGCCTCATGTGAATACTTATCAAAATTCTTGATGAACAATTGAGCCAAGCCTGTAACCTCCGTGGTGAACTCATCCTTGCCAGACTTCCAGCTGGTCTTAGGGTTCAGAATCTCTGATGGGACGCTCTCAATGTGAGTCGGGATGTTGAGGTTGAAAACCTCATAAGTCTCATATTCTGCATTTGCAAGCTCTCCAGAGTGAATGGAGTCAAGTATAGCACGGGTGTACTTCAATGGGCATCTGCGGCCGCCCTTGATAACGGATCCTCCGACCCAACCGGTGTTCAAGAGCCAGGCATTGGCCTTGTGTTCAGTGATTTTCTTTGCCAACATTTTAGCATATCTCATTGGAGACAACGCCAAGAATGGCTGAGCGAAACATGCAGAGAATGTAGCAATTGGCTCTGTAACACCTTCTTCGGTACCAGCCATCTTGGAGGTATATCCGGAAATGAAGTGGTACATGACTTGTTCGGGAGTCAATTTAGAGATGACTGGAAGTACTCCGCGAGCGTCACAGCAGAGGAGGATAATGTTGGTTGGATGTCGCGAAGAGATACAAGGAATCTTGGCGTTGCTGATATACTCAATTGGGTAAGAGGCACGAGTATTCTCGGTCAGGGTGGTATCGTCATAGTCCACAACACGTGTCTCAGGATCAAAGACAACATTCTCGAGAACAGATCCGAAGCGGATAGCGTTGAAAATATCGGGCTCCTTCTCAGCGGAAAGATTCACACACTTGGCATAACACTGTAATTGCATTAGTATTCCATATTGACTTAGTGTTAACGGATACGACTTACTCCTCCTTCAATGTTGAAGACTCCAGTATCAGTCCAGCAATGCTCATCATCACCGATCAAGGCACGGTTTTGATCTGCTGATAGGGTGGTCTTTCCAGTACCAGAGAGACCAAAGAAAACAGTAACATCTCCGTTCTTGCCCTCATTGGCGGAGGAGTGGAGAGTAAGGACATTGTGTTTGACAGGCATCTCATAGAAGAGGACAGTGAAGACCCCCTTCTTCATTTCTCCAGCATATTCGGTACCAAGGATGACCATCTCCTTCTCAGCGAAGTTGATGGCGACCGATGTTGAGGAAGTCATTCCTTCGGTGTATCTGTTGGCAGGGACTGCAACCATTGTTAGCAAGCTTCGTAAAAGAGCCCGCCACGGTGTATAACTTACAAGGCCCGGCATTGTAGATGACATAGTCAGGCTCGAAGTGCTCAAGCTCCTCTGGCCTGGGCCTGATGAGCATGTTCCTCATGAAGAGAGCATGGTAGGCACGAGCGCAAACAACACGGACGTTGATCCTGTAGCGTTCATCCCATCCTGCAAAACCATCAACAACATAAATGCGGCTACGGGTGTTCAAGTAATCGATGGCACGTTCTCGGTTGATTCTCCAGACCTTAACAACGAAGATTAGCAATTGGCTTGAAAGATTACTGTCTAGATGTCACAAACCTCAGGTGACATGGGCTTGTTCACCGGTCCCCACCAAATCTCATTCTCAGATGATGGTTCTTTAACAATACGCTTGTCATTGGGGGAGCGCCCAGTCTTCACCCCGGAATAAGCGGTCAGGGCACCAGAGGAAGTAATAGCGGTGCCAGTCTCGTAGACAAGGGCATCCTCATAAAGAGCTGCAACAGATGGGTTTGGGACGATAGCAACACGGTCGTAGTCAATGTTGGCTTTGTCGTGAAGCTCTTCCTCGATCTCAGTATGCTTATGGGCCGGTCTAAATAGCATAGAGGTTAGTGTAGTGTCCAATGCCAAATTGCGGGAGTTTGAACTCTTACAATACTCCGGAAGGATGTAAAGAAGTACGATTGACTGTGGGAATCATGGCTGTGGAAGTATGTTCAGAAGCTGAATGATATTGGCGAATGTGGATAGGTGATAGGGATCTTAATAAGGTCAACGAAGAGGCTTTGGAGTTTAAGCTCTGTATCACTGATGGTGAACTAAGTCGATGTGGAGAAGGTAAGTTGGGGGGAAATCCAGTTTGCTTTATACTCATGATGTCCATTTCATCCTTGGAGGAGCAGGAGGAGGATTTACAGGAAAACGAATTGAAGCCGGAGGTGGGCAAGGTCCTGATCGGTGAGCTTAGACGAGACGTATGGACGGATGCCGAGACGCTGTGAACAAGGCAAAGCGACGGGTGCCAGTAGCGGCACGGAGCTAGTGGTGGGCTGGCCTGTGATCCAGGGTATGGCGCACTCCGGAACATCGCGATGCAGCTGTGCATAGTGCTGAGCAACCAGACTAAGTGCTGAGTTACTGGGGAAGCTGCTGCCCAGCACCGGATGTCTAGTACAGATGCTACATGCCCGGCTCCAGGTAAGCCTTGCTTGTAGTTGGGCGCAACTTGCCAATGCATGCTTGATGAAGTCGCTTCTACAGCTGCACTTCTCCAACTGGAGGGGGCGCCGAGGAGAGCCGCCGAATGCGCGAACTGCCTACCTGCTGGCAATTTCGTCCGTAGAAGTCGAGACATGTTGAGGGCAGCAGCCTTTCGGCATACCAATGGAGGCGGTGGGAGCAAGCCAACCAGCTGATGGATGACATTCAGGAGCGGAATCCCGAAACATAATCACAAG
This sequence comes from Terfezia claveryi, assembly GCA_015179025.1. NCBI lineage: Eukaryota > Fungi > Ascomycota > Pezizomycetes > Pezizales > Pezizaceae > Terfezia > Terfezia claveryi. Next base: position 203,312 of record WHUX01000006.1, read on the forward strand.
TCGCCATGCACATCTCCCAGCGAAGCTCGAAAACAGGGCCACAAAGACAATAAGGAAAATTCATCTCAAACCTGCACAGATGCACAGATACACTTAGTTAGTAGCGACGTCCCAGGAGTCATGCATGATCCAACGGCGCTCTTCTGTCTAGGTCGCCCTTGCCCCACAAAATGGTGAGCTCCCAGGGAGCAAGACAAGTTCCAGCCTTGCTTCCGTAATTCCCCTTAGGATCGGGTGATTTAGGGATCGGGGGTCTTAGAAATCCTTGGCTCTCCGTGGCTGCATAAAGCAGGCGAGTGAAAGGTCGGAGCCGAGCCTCGGATGTAAAGTTACAACCACGAATACCCCTGCTTCATGTGAGTCGTCTAAGCAAGCTAGCTCAAGTTGCATCCGATTTCTCGATAGCCGGGCTGCATGCTATATTCAGTTTCGGCATTGCGGCCAGGATTCTGTAGGTACGAGACATGCCCATTTGCCCAATCACTACTCATCAAGTCCATCCAACCGACAGCAGAGCGGCAAGAGCAGTTCCTAATTATTCCGTAATCTGTGAGGCCTACTTACCCCTTTCCGTAACAACATCCAACCTGATCCGTAGAAGTTGACAAAGCTTCCTTGTTATCGAAGGCTGAGCAGATCAGACATAGGAACGACCAGGAACGGGTGGCCATAATGCGACATGAGCTTCCAAGTTAGGGATGGAAATTACAAGTGCTCTCGAAGCTCGCAAAATGTAGACAGTCTTAACGCTGAATCAAGTATCGCGTTACTGGGCAAGCTTCTATGAGCTCCTGCGGACACTTGCGCAAGCTTAGTCTTGGTACAGCTGCTAATTCCCACAATTACAAGCATCTCATCAAGTTGAACAAGAGCTCTGCCTTCCCCAGTATGCAACAGCAGGTAATTTTACGGCATCTCGCTATCAACTAATTTTCAAGGAGACTCAAATTTCGCTTTATTCTGCTTCAGGGGGTCATGTCAGCCCAGATTCTATATTCAAACAAACGCTTCCATGCGTCGAATGAGGCTTTTTGAAGCTTCTCGGCCTGTGTCGGCCATATTCGGGTCCATACCCAAGTTCTCCGTCATTCTAGCTCCATTTCCCCAGGTTCCAGTTGGCCAATAGGATGCTTCTAGAATAAAAATTGCTGCAGTGATCGACATTGTATACAGCGTCGCGAAATTTTCCGCTATTTACAAAGCTAGTTCCTTCACGCGCGTAATGATTACGAAGATCATTACTAGTCTGGTTGCACTACCCCTCGCCAGACTAGATCATTGCATTTAGGGGGGATTGTAGTCTGGTTAGGGAGATTGTGCCAACCAGACAGCCAACCAGACATGCTTGATCCTCGAAATATGAGAAAATTTTCACGCTCCTCTCTGCTGTGCCAACAAAACTATGTGATTTTGCTACGGAGGGTGTTGTGCCAACCAGACTAGTGATTGTGGAAGTTTCAGTATCCATTTCAGTGGGTTACTCTGGCGCCCACCGAGAATCATTGGCTTGGGATACAAAATCTGGGGAATCGGGGAATCCATACCTAGTCTGGCTTGGGGAAACCAAGCTGAATGGTGCCAACCAGACTAGCTGAATGCGTTTCTGGGGGCATGAAAAGCAACCGTAGTCCCAAACCAGCGAGCCCAAATTGATTGAGCATTCGGCTTGCCGACAAAATGTTATCGGGTTGCGAACTAGACTAACCATTCTCTTGCTTCAAAATATAGAGGACGACTCAGCGCCTGACCTTTTAGATAGAAATTAACTCGCTACTGCATATGGTTCCTTAATACGAAATGGGCTGATTCTCATAAAAACAAATATGCTGATCCCGGCAAGGGGCCCGCCGAATATGAATTGGTATTGTACCTACTATCATCATAATTGGGTAAAGTTCAACTACCCAGTACTGGTTATGAATATGGTGACTCTTACTACATTCAGCACCTATGCAACGAGATCAAGGAATAACCATGCCTATAGCTTAATTACAGTCGTTGAATTTGGTTATTGCATCGGCAGTCCGATCAGAGTTGCTCTGAACTTGCTATAGTACTTACAGCCTCAGCTGCGCCTACAACCCCGTCTCTACTTTAAATTCCTCCTATCTCAACTTCCTTCCCCCCGTATATGGGCTCTACTTAACCTGCATGAGATTAAAGCACAATTTAACCCTTATGCATGTAGTGCATGTGCTACAAAATATAAAATATATTAAACTTCCTGCAATCAGCTTCTTCGGTATAGTATTTACTATATTGTAAGCGCCCTAATCAAGCTATCCTCATGCAATAATGTTCTTGAGGCCGCGTAATACCTCTTCTTATTTCTGATAACAGATTTTAGCAGGCTCTATATTTGGCCAACCTTGATTATAATCCCTACCCCCTCTTCAGGCCATACCACCTATTATACTTCATTATACTTCAATTCCTTATAGTTCAATATACGCTTAATTGAGAGCCTGAGGTATCTTTAGCAAGCTCCACAATTGCGGTTTGCTAGTGCCGCCCTCTCTCCATCGGAATCTCCACCAAGCCCTATCATAGTAGCCGGGCAAGCCAGACTAGAGCCGGGTGTACTCCGTAGTAAGGGTCCTATCGATCAATACTAGGTAGTCGATCATTACCCAGCTTGTGATAGTACACCGTGTCTCACATTCGCTAAACAAGTACCTCCATATAAGTACCGTACATATGATACATGCGGATTATTTTGATATTTGATTGCGCTGGAAAAAGGAAACATTGAAGGCCAATGAGATTCACTTTTAAACCCCATGGGGAAATGAATGTCCGATATCAGCTTCTGAAAAAAGAACCTATGGTTATTAGTTTTTTTTTTTTTTCTTTAAGATTTCTTTTTTCATGAGATATACTGTATAATCCTATTTGTACATTTCATTTTGATGATGAGATATTACTAGACTGTCGACCGCAAACGTGCCACGTTCATTTCCATATGCCCTGTCTATTATGCAAAAGAGGAAATAACCCGCAACTATTTTTTTCTTATTTCTAACAATTCATATGGCAAAATGAGTTCTAGCTGTGGCCAAATCATCATTATTTTCGTATAAAATTAATTACCATGTTTGTTTTTGATTCTTTGTACCCGTGCCTAAATCCCTTCTTAGAGAAACGTGCTTTGATATTTGAAGCTTTGCTTTTTGGCTGCTTCAATTATGCATAGTACTGATATATCTCGTGCTAGAAAATTGCTGTGGTCCTTGGGATCAGTGCTACTTAGTCTAATTGATGTCATGACTTTGTCAAATACGTCGTCTTGTCAAATACCTAGTATTATCTGCCCTGTCTTCTAGTCATTTGATTTCTACTTTCTTTTCCCTCCAGCACTAGCATATATGTTATGCATGCACCGTACACGTCATTGATCTCTATTCGCTCTTTTGACTAATATCATCATACGAATTGTGAAGTCTCGTATCGTCCTAAGTACTTCTTGAGCTTATTTCCATGATATATCTGTGTTACAAAATATAAAAGCACTTCCTGGCACAAAAACTTACAACAAAGTAGCTATTCTTGATACCCGTCGGACGAGCAGTCGTAGTGACAAACAGTGTGAGCGTTTTTCTTCGGCCGTTTCAGCTACTACCTAGCCTCGTCCCCAACTGCCACCGGCTAGAGCCGTTTAGAACCAGTGAACTCTGCTGGTCTGACTTATATAGCTTGCCTTTTTTAATGTAGCTTACCTTATTCTCTATAATCCAACCCAATCTGATATCTGATACAACGCAGAAATAATCCTCCGGGCTGCCAAGTGAGACTGATCTACTAGGTACTAAGTGGTATTGGTGTGTACGTGTATTACCTAAGTAGTAAGTAGAAAGCGTTCATATATACTCGTTATAGTATAATTTTGTTAGCCCTTGTTAATGGTATTTTATTGCGCTTTTCTACTATTCTATATGTAGCCGCGTCTGGGTGGCTCGCCATACCGTCTCGAAGATGGTGCATACGAGTACTGGGTTTTAAATATATATATGTTATGTAACAGTGTCGATGAGTCTCTTCTGTCAGATTCCCTCAGATCAGGGTAACTAAGATGGCGGAGCTTGCAACATACATAAGGAGTGAACTAAGAGATAACTTAAAGCGATCACGAATATATGAGAAAAACAATAATTAGATCAAAGAGACCTGAGAGTTTCCAAATTCAACTCTTAGAAAATGCAGATATCATTAATCCTCCGCCGGGGCGTGCCTAGTCCCTGTTGTGTTGAAGGATGTCTGTGATTCTCACTAGGTATACCAGGATTGTATATCGGCGTAGTAGGGCCTGAAAGGTCGTAAGGTAAAGGGAACCTAGATGAGCTCGCTTTCCTGCCACCCCCGTACCGACAGTATCCACTAAAGTAGAAGGCGAGCAATGTGAAACCTCCGGCTATGACGACAAACCATACCCATGCCCGAACGTGCAAGGGTATCTGGGACGATTTAGTCAATGTCATGGGTAGTTCGGGTTCCGCTAGTCGGGATTCTTCTCTATTTGTCGTTGTTGAATTATTGCTGAGATAGTAGGACTCGTTCATCAATACCGTCGCCATTGCAAATGCTGCTCACATTCCGTTAATATTAGAGAATTATACTTGGATATGGTAATTGAGTTCACCCCAAAGTCCTGAAAATATCCCTGCACCCCACGTTACCTGCTTCCCGCCGAGAAGTACAACTATGAAAAATATTGCTAGGATGCCTGTAGTAAGAATTGACTTCTTGGGGAGCTCCCAATGCCAGAAGGAATGAATTTTTCTCTCGACGACTTGCACAGTGTCTCGCAGCCTCTCTATTTCTTTACCTAAAGCCGCCATAGAGTGATCTGTCGTTTCACTCGCTTTCTCTATCGAGGATAACATCTGGTTATGCAAGCTCTGTTGTAGTTGAAGGGAGCTCGTCAATTCATATTCTGTGGATTTGAGGTTGCTGTATGAAGAAGAGAGTGATGTGAAAGACTACGAGTGTGTCAGCTTCCATAAGGATTTCAGGATGTTTCTGCTACCAACTTCAGAAATTGACATTGAAGTCATCTGAATACTTCGCAACAGAGCTAGTGTTTCCGACTATAGTTTGAGGGTTAGTTCCGTCTGTTTGTCAGATTTTTCAGAAGTCCTACCACAGTGGCGGATAGATGTCCCATTGAAATCTCTAAATTATCAACCATGAAGGCCTTTGAGAGCTTCAAAGAATCCTGGAGTTGTTGAGCCAGACGCCCGCTTTGTTGAAGACTTCCAATTTGGCCATTTGTCATTTCTCGAGTTGATGCTTCCATTTGATTCCAAGCAATGGGGATTTTTAGGAAGAGCTCAGCCATAGATTCTGTGAGAGTTTGTATTGACTAATGAGAAGGTGAACATTAGTGCAACATATTTCGAATTCTTTTGACGTATACCTTTTTCAATTCATCCGACAAATCATTGGAAGATTCCTTAGCCAATTGCAATTGCTTCGCTAGCTCCTCGATGATGTTTGAAGCTTTATCATTGGAGCCTCTCAATACATTAATGACGCTTTGTTTAAGCTGATGGAGAGTATCAAGTGTGTCCTGTTGAGATGCCTTAACCTCTGCATCCCACATTCGTTTGGCTTGCAGTGCTTCCCAAGCTTCGTTTAACTGGGTGTGAACCGCATTGAAAAGACTCTGCTGTATTTTTGTGATATTGATGTGAAGCGAGAGTAATTCCTCTACCATTGTAAGTCAGTACATGGGCAGAGGATGCTTTGGCTACCTAAAATTGCTATAACCTTTGTCTACTTCATGTCTCGCAGCAGCGCAGAGGACCACAGCATTTTGAATATTATTGCTCAATGTAGTCCAATGCTGAGGTTTCTCCTCAAGCTTCTTGATGCACTTCTGCCGTGCTGGGGTGGCTTTATATGCACCGGAACCAACACTACCGAGCGTTTTGCATTCACTAGGATAGCTCACGCCAGTTGATTTGAACTCACATATGGCAAGCCTGACCGCATAGCTAATCTTGACATTTACATCCAGAGCATCGCCTTCGAGGGCTATACAGTCTACCAACAGGGAGGAAGTAGCTTCACTGTGGCATGATGATCTCGAACCTAAGGCTTTCAGAAGTCTTAAGGCTTCAAGGTGAGACGGTTCTGTGCCCTTACTGAGATATGGATCCGAAACGGAAGGGAGCACACCTGGAAGGAGGGAATTTATGGGATGATGGACATCGATATTAGCTGGTCATAGCATAGCGGTTAGATATTGGGGATCCCATAGACGGACATGAAGTTCGAATCCTGAACTACGAACCTGCTACAATGCCATTGGGCTTTGTGGAAGACGAGGTTAGGAAGGACCATGCCGAGCCGGAGGACCTGACGGCTGGAACCTGAAGAAGGATGAAGTTTAGAACTAAGAGTTGACATAAAAACATCCTGAATCTACCCCAAGCGGATGGATGTATGGAGTGACTTTGAGAGGCAACAGTCGATGTACTGATTTCTCCATTTTTGCTTCGAGATGTGAAGTAACTACATACCTAATGGGGTAAGTAGGTCTTTCAAAACCCGTTGAGGTCAAAATTTACCTAAAGTAGAAGCCTAGCCTGGTTGCACGTGGAAGCCCTTAAGCGAAGGAGTTACTGATCAGGTCTTGGTTTAGACCGACTTCCTAAAATGGGTCAGCTCGTTTTATTACTTAGGTAATCACAACACGTGAAGGTCCACTAACACATTCCGATATAGATAGCGCTGACCATCGGAGCTGTTAAGTACACTCATGTCGGGGAGACGCGCCCCAGACAGGACGCAAACGCAGCCCTCAAATTGTGGTGGGCCAGCGAGGGGCCGGCGAAGGCCTACAGGAGAGCCTGTTTTACCGGATGTCTACCATGAGATGCTTCGGGAGTCTGGGGTTGCAGCTAGCGTAGCGGGGAAGAAGAGGCGGAAGGTGGAAAATGGGGACGATGAGTTTATAGATACCGCCTGGCCTACCGCCCTGGAGCCGGCGGTAGCTTCCAGCAGCAAGCCGGTCCAAGTGCAAAGAGAAAAGCCCGGGGAGAAGCCAGAACTGGTGGAAGAAGCCGATGAGGAGCTGGATGATAGTGACGACGATGGTAATGAGGTTGACTGGGAAGATGTGGATCTAACTACGGTATTAGAGCCAAAACTAGCGGAATCAGGGGTTCTGGAGGTCACGTTGAATGGTCCAGGTGAATTGAAAAGGCCGACATTCGAGCGGAGGAAGATCACTGTCGTGGACCAGAAAGTCCGGCTGGAGGTCCATAAATTGCATCTGCTATGTTTCATGTTTCATGTTTCCCGTCGAAACAAGTGGTGCAATAATAAGCAAGTGCAGGTGATTCCAAATTATTTTCAGTATACGGTAGTCTCGAGGCTTATTTGTTCAGGAAAACCTCCGGCGTCGATTCCAAGATGACACCCTAATTTCCAACTTGAACCCGGCCCCACAACTTTACCAGTTAGAAAGAAATACAAGGTTCTTGAGAGGTCTCACAGAAATTAAAAATCTGTGGAGAAGGAAGTTCTGGATAACTCGCAGAGGCTTAGCCAGGCCATTCTGGCTTGATACGGTGGACTTGAGTAAAGTAAGCTCACTCTATGTATGGTGCCACACCCACTGACGGGTTGAAGATTCAACGAGATGATGGTGATCCTCCAATGTCCAAAGGTGACTTCTTAGATGCGTCGCAGAGTCTCACCGGGTCTAGGGATCTTGGTGCACAACTGTTCTGCGCTTTGCTACGGTCATTGGGCGTGACGGCAAGGTTGATATGTTCTTTGCAACCGCTGCCATTTTCATTTGCCCAAAAGGGGACGACACAGAGCTTGTCAAGATTTACCTCGAAGAAAGACGAGTCCGTATCACCATTGCCATCTGCGGAAAATAGGGCTCCTTTGAAGGAACCCTTCGCTAGTCCTGTGCTGCCCCAATATGATCCGCGAATACAAGCTGCCCAAAGGGAGGTACTTGCATCATTGCGGCCAGCCTCTAGTACGGCAGCACAAAGTCCATCAAGAACACCGCATGTACCTGCGAGGGGTAGGTGCACATGAAAATGAACTCCACAAGGCATTTCAAGTGTTAAATCTGTTTGAGTAGGGACAATCATGATTAAGAACGAATCTCAATATCCTGTATACTGGGTCGAGGCATGGAACGTGGCCACGCAAGGGTGGGTTCCGGTTGACCCCCTAGTGTTGAACAAAGTTGGGTTAGCAAGCAGGTTCGAGCCTCCTCAATCTGATCTTGACAACGTCATGAGCTACGTGGCTGCGTTCGAAGAGGGTAATATATATTTTCTGTCCATTGCCCGAAGCCAAATACTGAGGATATTGCAGAAGGACATGTCAAGGATGTAACACGAAGATATGCAAATAATTACAATGCAAAGACTCGCAAATTGCGATTGAACGCGACGAAAGGAGGCGAATTATGGTGGTTAAACCTGCTACGACTATTCGAGCGTGGTTGGGACCTGGTATGTGACTTGTACAGAGCATTAAATGAAAGCTAATATGTTACTCTAGGATCGAGACCAAGTTGAAGATTCAGAGCTGGCTAGCAAAGAACTACGAGAGGGCATTCCTTCAAGTGTTGCGGACTTGAAGGATCACCCACTGTATGTATTATATCACTCTTTTATTTCACCTGAATCATGTTTAACAAGTCTACTGGAATACTCAGATTCGCGCTAAAACGACATCTGCGCCGCAACCAGGTCATTTTTCCTGAACGCCCTGTTGGCTCTGTTACCACGGGTACCGGCTCGAAGGCAGTCATCGAGACCGTATATCGCCGACAAGACGTGAAGACTGTGCGGTCCCCAATGCAATGGTATCGGCTTGGGCGGGAAATCAGGACTGGTGAACAGCCATTGAAGCATATCACAGCTCGAAAAAGGAAGCGGCATGGGGAGGCTGGGGAGGAGGATGACGAAAGTGGGGAGACGGGCTTATATGCTATCTTCCAAACTGAGGAATATATCCCTCCCCCGGTCGCCGACGGAATGGTACCAAAGAATTCCTTCGGGAATATCGATATATACGTGCCATCAATGGTACCCAAAGGCGGGATTCATGTGCCTCGTATGGAGTCTTCCTGCCCCTTGTGTATCCGTCTTATGCATACTGACATCTTTCAACTGAGAAGATAAAGATGCTGTCAGAGCAGCAAAGATCATTGGTATCGATTTCGCCGAAGCTGTTGTAGGTATAATCTGTATCTCAAAATATCTGAAGATTTTACTAATTTCCTTCGTCCAGACCGCTTTTGAGCACAAAGGCCGTCAAGCATCGGCGGTGATCAAAGGGATTGTTATTGCTGAACAGTATAAGGCTGCCCTTTACGCTGTTCTTGGCGCAATCATCTCTCAAAAAAAAGAAGAAGACGCAGAGAAGAAGTCTCTGGAAAATATGCGGTTGTGGAAGAGATTCTTATTGGGATTGAGAATCAGGGAGAGGATTGAGACTGAGTATGGAGATGTCAAGGAGGGAGAAAGCCTGGGGGGTTGGTGGCGGCAAAGTATTATAGAGGCAGATAAAGGGAAGGGCAAAGCAAGCCAAGTGTGGAGGAAATCTGCTGAAGCGGAAGGAGTAGTGGACTTGGAGCGGAATCAAGACGGCAGTACTTTCATGAGAGAAGATAAACCGGAGGTGCGGAGGGAGCCAATCTCGCTGAGGTCGTTAGCAAAAGGTGATGGTAACAATGATGCAGGGGGCTTTCTTCCAGAGGATAATGCCGGAGTTGATGAAGCTGGTGGATTTTTGCCCGGAGATACGGATGGTGATGTTGGGTTTATGCCAGAGGGGGCCGGTACAGCTGGTGGTAGTGACGACGGGGATGGATTCATTCGCGAAGTAATTGGTGATAAAAGGGTCAAATCAGATGATGATGAATCTATGTTATCAGCAGACCCTGATATTGATAATGAAGATTTGGATTGGTTCTAGATAGCTGATTTCGGAAGTGACGAATATTTTATAGAGCAAGTCTGTTTAGTATTGCTGGCGCTTGGCCTTGCTATAGGCGTTTCATATACTTCTGCTTTGACCCGCTGGTTAGTTGCATTTTACATTGGTGATAAGTGATAGAACTCATAACGTGCGGGAGTGGGAATATGCCTTGGCTTCGGGTGCGAAGTGTTTGTAAAAGAAAGTTTTGCAGAAGGTAGAGTCCGGGATTGAAGCAGTATTGGGATATAGCTGTGGCAGAGGTGTTATTGAAGCTTCTAAGGGTTACGGAATTGCAAACTTCCTACAACAGAATTATGGTAATTTTTGTTATCTCCCCAAAAGATCAAGAAATTTAGAACTGATATCATCCGCCTATCAAAGAGACAATTAAGAGGTTGATTGAAGCAATAGAAGGGGTGATGGAGGTCCTGGACGAACTTTGTAGGGTTGTGGTTTGCAAGGGGTATGTGGATATTGTACGGAGTTTTCAAGTTGTTTGTAGTTGTTATAACTTGTGAAATAAATATGGCTGCACTTTTCAGTATTTGCACAGCATGTATATGACTTCCAATCATACTGTTATTTCGCAAATAACTCAAAAATAATTACAAAGGTAGAAGCTGACTTACATATTAAAATAACTTAATAAGTAATACCTATTTAGTTTTTCCTGAAATTCATAAGTCTGTTTAATTAACATGTAAATCTTGCTCACGCTCTTGCTAACCTCATGTCAATCATTTAGTTGTTCTACAATGCTGAAAAAATGGTGTCAAGCTCAAGCTCAGTATATAGAGACATCGATATTGATAGTCCTTGTATCCGGTTTAGAGTATAGTGCCGAGACTCGTGAAAGTTATCCTCAAGTAGTCAGCCATAGCGTTACCCTGAATTATTGGATCAAACTATTCTGATGGCCAGAAGACTTGGCTTAGACCTATACACAATCTGTAGAAGCGGGCAATCAAGAGAAATTTGTGAGTCTAGGACGACAGAAAAATGAAAAGAAAGAGGCAGAACATCCTCGTACCCCGGCCCTGCTGGAGTTCGCCTTTCCCTTCCTTACAATTCCATTGCCTCATGTACAAATCCAAGCTCCACCTCAATATGGGTCACTAGGGCTATGAGCTTGTGCACGAAACCAATGCTGAGGGGATAATTATGGACCTCTATCACCAAAACCATTCCACACGAGATGGTTTTCCTGGCCTACGAGGGGGCTGCTATTCCTAGCGTATTAAAGCCGGTCGCTCTGTTAATAAGCACCGATGTAACGCAAATATCTCACTCTAGCGTAGTCATACCAATTGGACTCCATCTGTATATCTGTAATATTGAAACTCCAGATTCCAGAAGTCGAGATCGTCTCCCCTTACTAGATAGTCCCAAACGTATCCAATAAGGGAGGTTTACGTAAATTCCATCTCATATCCCCATGTTCCAGAGTTTGTGCTGACCATTCTCCATAAATTTCCCTCCTTGAAAAATACACCCACTCTCTCTGTGTAACCAGACTCCTAGAATAACTTCCAAGTCTGATAGCTCAATATCTGTGAGGGAATAAAATCAGTGGCTTGCTTGCACTGTGCTATGCGTCTGGGCAATTTATCTATTTTTCCTGTGGCTATGGAGCTGGTGATTGAATATTTACTGTAGTCGTTAGATACCTTAGTTTGCCAAGTCTTCACCTAACTCATAACAATTCTAATTCAACCCCTCCCCCTCGAGATCTTCATGACACGGTAGGGCACGAGACTGCAGAGTATTTTTCATGGAATCTGACTGGCGAGAGGTTTGTAAAGCCGCTGCTCAACATTTGTTTAGGTACTTTGAATTGACAATTCTTACTCAGATTTCTCGTATTTCACTGGCCGCGGCTGGTCCAACAGTTTCACCATCCCCGGTTACAGCCGTTTCGTTCGACAACAGCTATGAGCTCCTGTGGATAGGCTATGCGAATGTGGGCGCTGCAAAAACAGTTTCACCTAGTTCTTTAAGGCTAGTGCTGATCATCATATAGGGTCGAGTCCACTCGTTCCATAGCTCCGAACTTTCTCGGTACACTCGATATCTAGGCCATGATCAAGGCCACGATAATGCAATTCGTCAATTCCAGTTTAATGATCGGGGAGTAGTTTCGCTATCATCAAATAGCCTGCATTTATCAACGAGAAGGGGTTTATGTCAATGGAATTTGAGGTTAGCTGTGGACGCACATTTAGCAGGAATGGTGTTGACGGTGTGCAATAGGCATGAGAAGATGAACAACCTTACTTGTATGAGCTATACCAATAGGGGAACATCTGAATTACTCGTTGGCGGATTACAAAAGACAATGGTGACGGTTAACCTGGACCGCGGAGCTGTGATCTCAGAGGTAACAACCCATTGGTCAGTAGCAACTTATTCAAGTCACTCACATCATACATACGATAGTACCCTACTGAAGATGAGTACCGGGTAATGAAACGAGGAAGTCGGCTCATTTGCTGCGGAACAGAGGGGGGCCAGGTCAGCTTGCTAGACATGAATACATTTCAAGTCATCAAGAAACTGCCAGCGCATGCAGGGAGGATAGCAGATATCGATACGCAAAATAATATCCTTCTTACTTGTGGGTTCTCACCGAGGTACTTCCGCAAGAAGCCAATGTCACAGATTGCGATGATTATGCACTGCTTCTGACTGCTGAACCTACTGTCTCCTTGCCAGGCTGCACAACACCATGACACTTGATCCAATTGTCAATGTTTTCGATTTGCGCATGCACAGGTCTCTACCGCCAATTCCGTTTCATCCAGGCGCGGCTTTTGTACGGATGCATCCAAAAATGTCAACCACAGGGCTCATTGTGTCACAGACTGGACAATTCCATGTCGTTGACATTGCCAATCACAATGCTGTAATTCTACATCATGCAAATACCGCTCAATACGTCACATGTGCAGACCTTGCACCATCGGGAGAGGCGCTTGTTTTTGTGGATGCAGACAACTTGGCACAATTGTGGGGATCTCCGGAGAAGATACGATTCACTGATATAGCCAATCCAGTCGAATGGCCAGATGTGCCTGCATCGCCTCCAGTGGTCGAGTGGGCTGATGATACGTATGTACATGAGTTACCTTTGCTCCCGTACGAAGCTAAATTACTGTAGGCCTCTGAACTCAGTAGGGGTACCATATTATCGAGAGCCGCTGCTCTCAGCTTGGCCCTCGCACCTCACATTCACAGTCGGGAAGCCCCCTCCAAAAATCGATGTCGACATTCTACAGACAATGACTCCAGCAGACTTTGGAGGATATGCCAAAAATCCGCGACGAACCAGGCGCAACCAAGTTGATACCGAACCCCAAGACCTAAACCCACCGGCGCCCAGATTCCTTAGCGAAAAGGGGAAAGAAAAGGATAAATTCGGTGCCGACGCTGAACAAGCGGTGATGGTTGATGAGAAGGGTACACGGCGGTTATTTGATGTTCCATCCCACTATAAAAAGGTGGAGATCAAGTATAGCAGGTTCGGAGTTGATGACTTTGACTTCGAGTATGTCACCTTTCCCCGTTAACGTGATTGTACTGACATGTCGAAGATATTATAATAAAACGGAGTTTTCTGGGCTAGAAACACATATTCCTAATTCCTATTCAAACTCTTTACTTCAACTGTATAAATTTACACCCCTTCTCCGAAATCACGCACTCCATCATACGGCCCAAGCTTGTTACAACGACATATGCTTGTTATGCCAAATGGGCTTTTTATTTGATATGCTGGAAAAGGCCAACGGGTTGAATTGCCAAGCTACAAATTTCCTGAAGACTTTTAGTTCACATGCTCAGGGTGAGGATTGTACAATTCCCAACGAGAAGGAGATATCCCAGTGCTAACAATATAGGGTAAAAAGCCAGTGCACTTGGTTTGCTAGAGGAAGAGTCCTCCAGAACTACGCCTATTTCTATTATGATACAATCGCTGGGACGGTTTCTGCTAGATAGAATAACCCAAGACGACAAAAACCTTGAGAAAACATCGACAGCAATGGAGGAGGTTTGTTTTATCTTATAAATGCCGCTGCTTTGGAATCTTTCTGACAAAGATAGATTCTGGGAACGAAGGTAATGACTAGCATACAGTGCTTCAACTGTGGCACTGAGACAGTCAGGCCGGGATACCTATATGCGCATGATATCTTGTATCCCAAGGTCAGTATCACATCTTTTCCTGTTAAAACAACTAAATGGCCTAACGTATGAGACAGGTGCAAAAGAACTTTCCCTTATCAAATTTCTCTCATGTCCTTAAACAGAGCGTAGAACGGGAAAATCAGACTAGAGGCTGGTGTGATAAATGTCGCCGATATCACAACCTATCAACCCGGAAATCTATAAAGCGGATACCAAAGATTTTGTTCTTGAATGCCACTGCAACTCCAAGTCTTGATGCAAAGCAATTTTGGTCAAACAGTACCTTTTTGCCGGAGGAAATTGGTATAATAATGCAGGAAGATCAGTTTTTTTGCTATCAGGGAGAGGATTTGAAGAGACTAATAAAAAATCAGCAAAGGGTGGAAGTATATGAGTTAGTAGGCTTTGTGGCAGAGATAAGGGCTGATGAGGAGAGGAATACTCACCTAGTGTCCTTCATTAATGGTAAGTTACTTCAGAAGCCACTGTAATATCCAGAAACTAACTCCATGCGCGTTCCAGTCGCTCTTTCACAGTTAGAGAGCAGGGACCAGCCTAGGTGGCATCTCTTTAACGACTTTTCAGTCTATCCGATCTCACGTGACGAAGCAATCGACTTCTCCCCCACATGGAAAATGCCGTCCGTGATTTGCTTCCAGCGGAAAGCTGAGGGTAATGTCTTCGATAACTCATGGCGTGAGCACATGGATACGTCGCTGCTGCACTACGAGTACATCCATCATGAAAGACCTCGAAATATGCCCACAGAATCTCTCTATCGCCTTCTCAACGCCAACACCGAGAAGCCAGTGGCTGGAACTTTAGTTGCACTAGATGCTGAATTCGTGGCTTTGCAACAGGAGGAAATCGAAGTCAAAGCGGATGGGAGTCGAGAAGTGGTTCGTCCGAGTAGGAGTGGGCTTGCGAGGGTTAGTGTATTGAGGGGTTCAGGTCTAGAAGAAGGAGTGCCGTTCTTGGACGACTATATCGCTACCAAAGAACCTGTAGTGGATTATCTGACGGATTACTCGGGAATACATCCTGGGGATCTGGATGTGAGGCTATCAAAGCATAACGTCATTCCTTTGAAGGTATAGAGATGACGGGAAACCCTTTCAAACGTTACAACTTGATTTGCTGACAATGAGGTGTTCTGCCTAGATTGCCTACAAGAGACTTTGGCTGCTGCTTAACCTTGGCTGCATCTTCATCGGTCACGGCTTGACGAAGGATTTTCGAACAATCAACATTCATGTTCCCAAAAACCAAGTACAAGACACAGTACAGCTCTATGCACTTAAAAATTCACAGAGGAAACTCTCGCTTCGATTCTTGGCATATTCTGTGCTTTCATTAGAAATCCAGAAACAAACTCACGACTCTATTGAAGATGCTAGAACGGCACTAAGGCTATTCAAAAAGTACCTAGAGTACCAGGATGCAGGTATCTTTGAGCAGATCTTGAATAATTTACAGGTGGAGGGAGTGAGGTTGAACTTCAAGGTACCAAGTGAATTGGGAGTTGGTGGCCCAGGAGGAAGAATGGGTTTGTCGACGCCCCCGATTTCACGAACAAGAAGTGAGGCAGGTACACCAATGGGTGGAGCTCCACCGCCAAAAATGAGATGGAGTTAGGTGGACATTTGTTTTGGCTTGTTGGAGTTGGGTTTTGGGAGGGTCTGCGAAATATTTGGTTCCTTCAGGTAGTTGGAACTTTGTAGATTCCCAATACTTTTGTAATATATACACCGTGTAAATGCAAAGTATGTTCCGTGCCATTACTCTTCACCTGACCAGTAGTTTCACACCAAAAATGGCCAAAAGAGCCCCTCCAACAAAATTTCCCAGAATTCCAATCAAGGAAGCAACTACCTTGTGCATTTAGATTATAAGATACTGTCCATATCAAGGAAATCCGGCTTTTATTTGCGGGTCATGTTCGGCTGACTGTCTTGAAGTGGCATCCTATACAAATTTGTATGGTAACATGTATCTCGGCATCAGTGAACTTTTTGAACCTTCTTTATACACATGGCCTTGCTTGTATATAGATAGGGCTATTATATTATAGTGATTGGTATAGCCTTAACCCTGAAAATGGTGCTTGGGCGAAGACATAATTATTTAATGGCAATACTCTATTTTATTGCGGCTTCTTCTAATCATCTTGCTTTTGTTCTCCTGATAGGGCGAACATAGAATGGTGATGCACAGTCTACCAGAATATATATACAGAAAAGTAAGCCAAAAAAAAAGAGCACTGTGCATGTGATACTCTCACTCTCCTCAGATCCTCAGAAACTTCTTCCTGTCTACTTAATTTTCTTCGCCTTGATCTTGATAGTTTCGTTGTTGATAAAGATACCCTTGCCTTTATACCTGTAATTGTGGGACATTCAAAAATCAGTATCTACTATTTTCATTTTCATACGCATAAAGTATATGGTGACTCACGGCTCTGGAACCCTCCATTTCCTAATTTTCGCAGCAAAATTTTTCACGACCTGTTTGTCCTTTCCCTCTAATAATATTCTGGTTGGTGCGGGTGTGCTTGCCTCGACGCCTTCTGGTACCGCCAACTCCACCGGGTGAGCATATCCCACCTTCAAGTTCACAACCCTGCCATTCTGTTCCATGGTTGCACGGTAACCAACGCCGACAAGCCTGAGGATGGCAGTGTGGCCTTCTGATACACCGAGAATCTTCGAAGCGAGGAGGGCACGGATAGTACCCCACATAGCACGTTGTTCTTTGTCATCTTCGTTCTCGACCGCAATAGTGGCCTTGATGGGGGCTGTTTCAGTGATTGAGAGGGAAAGGTAGTGAGGAAGCGGGAGGGTGAAGGTGCCGCGTGGCCCAGAGATTGCCCTGTTGTTGAAGGCGTTAGCTGGGGGAAGAGTTGGGCAGGCAGGTGGAGGGTAATTCGTACAGTGTCCGAAGAGGCTGCGTGCGGGCTCTTATGAGTGGAGCTGGTTGCTCGACGAGCTTCACTTCTGGGGGAACAGGAATCGGTGCGCGGCCGACTTGAGACAGGGCAGGCAGGGAGGTGGTGAATGTCATTGCGCCGGCGAAAGCGAGAGGGATTGACGGCGGGATGCTGCTGCTACGGCAGAAAGACCACCGTAGCGTTGGGGCAAGCATTGTTTGTTATTACGAGAGTGGGCCGGGTCGTGGGGCCGAATTGTCAGCTCCGAAATAAAGATTGATTTGTTTCTGTAATCTGATGAATCTAATCAGATCCGTGTTTTGACCTTCAGTCGTTGGTCTGCCTAAACAACCAAAAATAAACAAAAGAAAAGCCGAGTTTCATACGTACGTTTCATACGCACACGAATTACGGAGCAGATCGTGGACTCACCTGGCTTGTCCAAAAGCCCCTCTCTCTTCCGCTCGTGCCTCCCTTCACCCTCTCTTCTTTACAATTTCTATCCAGCATTATTCAAGTATCTTAACTGCTACTTAGTCTTGGATTGAGATTAGACTCGACCGTGCGTCTACCAAATCAACCGCCAGGCAAAGCCCCTTCCCCCCAAAACCACACACATCCATCATGTACGCAACAAAACGGAAGCTCCACAACCTGCTTCAAGCCGCAACAGGCGGCTCTAGTAACAGTGGGGGAGGCGGGAGCGGCAACAGCAGACACAAACACACGAGCAGCACAGACAGCACCAAATCCAAGCTAGCAACCGTATTCCGGAGCAAATCAACCGTCAATCTCCCCGCCAAGGCAACAGATTCGAGGGCCGGAAGTGCAGCACCGGGAAGTACCGGGCAAGGTGGGGCGGAGGAGGATAAGCGGCCGACAACAGCTGGTGCAGTGGAGGGCGGTGCTATGTCAGTGGTGGGCATGGAGGGTGATGCTGCAGATACAGCTGTGGGGACTCCGGTTATACCTAGAAGCCCACATACCACGACCCCGGACCCCAAAAAAAGGCGGACTATCCATTTACCTGCAGCTCCGCCCGATGTTGTGCACAATCACGACTCTTGGTCTATTAGAACTACAACGCCATCTGGCAATCATACTACGGCCTTCTCTCTGTCGGAAAAGCCGACACCGGCGTATGCTCCTTGGGATCGTCCCCAGTTCTTAAGCAGGCTGAAAACATTCCGATTCGTCGATAAGTGGTCCGCAAAGCCGTCAGCGGTAAATGAAGTAGTCTGGGCGAAACGAGGTTGGGTGTGTGTGGATAAAAATAGGGTACGGTGTACGGTGTGCTCGAGGGATGTGGTGGTAAAGATTGATGCCGATGACGATGGGATTTTTGAAGATCAAGACGGGGATGATATAGTGATGGAAGACGTTGAAGGAATGGAAGGAGAGAGGCTAAAACGGGAATCAAGACGAAGGATGCAGAAGGAAATGGTGGATAGGTACAGAGGGATGGTGATAACGGAACATGAAGATTGGTGTCTATGGAGGAGGAGGGGTTGTGATGGTGAGCCTAGAAGGATTATACAATGCTAGTATTTAGCACTAACAGTCGAGCAGATACAATCTATCACCTACCCCTTGCCAACCCAAACCATTCGATCCCCAACCTCCGCACTCGCTACGCGTCCCTTGTAACCATCCAGAACGACCTACCTCCTGGAATTGACTATCCCACCTCCATAATCGACTTCTCCGGCATTAAACACATGGTTCAGCTTCTACACGATCCATATCAAAGCGCCCCCACCTCCTCTGGCACCATCACAACACCACCCACCGAAATCAACGAATCAGCATTCATCCTCGCGCTCTTCGGCTGGGCCAACGAGGAGCCTTCTATCCCCACGCTTCTCACCTGTGCTGCATGTTTCCGGCGGCTAGGGCTCTGGCTATTCAAGCACCCCAAGGGGGGTAGTATTGGTGACGAAGACGCTATGGTCTGTAGGCTTGATGTGGTTGGGGAGCATAGGGATTACTGTCCCTGGGTGAATAAGGAATCTCAAGGAAGAGATCCGGGCTGGAAGACGCTGTGGAAGATTATAGGGTTGCAGATGGGAGTAGTGGGGCCGGAGAGGAGAGTGGTGGATTTCTATACGACGGCGTCGACGTCGTTACTGGCCAAGCCGGAAGATGATAGTCCTGCGGGCGAGCGAAGTAGTGAAACGCCAGGTGGGGGTGGGGCTCCTGAGGTATCGAGTGTAGCGGCGGCGAAGGCGGCAAAGGCAGCGGCAGCGAGGGCTAGGGCCCTTTCGACGCCGGTACCGGGAGACGCGGTTGCAGTAGAGAGTGTAGAAGAGGTAGTTTCTGTAGGAAAAAAGGTTGATAGGGCAGAACAGACGCAGAAGAATGAGAGCAGGCTGAAGAGGTTGAAGACGGTATATTTTGGAGGAGCTAAGAAAAAACGGGAGGATAAGGATGGGAGGGCGAGGTCGAGTAGTTTGATTGTGGGCTTGGGGAGAAAGGGTGCCGAGAAGACCTAATTGAGGAATGAGTCACGTGTGGATATGGGCGCTCAGTAATAGTTAAACAGGCGCAGGTCAATTATTGCATGTTTGATGGTTCTAATTTCATGGTTATTTGATTTTTACATTTATTTACTCCCCAGTTACCTAGCTATATGTTTTGCATCATCCCCTCTGGGTTGCTCTTTTTCTTTTTGTTTTTGTTTTTCGTAGCTTGCTTTCGTATTCTAGCTACCACTTTTCTTGGATTGAACGTTTTGATGCTGTCGATTTGGGGTTTTCCAATTGGAGCGTACAACTTTATAGTCTGGATTATGAACATCAAGTTCCTTTTGATCTTCTGTAGGGGTGGTTGGCACATCCACATCTTGGCTGGGACGATTACGAGGGGGTTGTTGTTTGTACCAAAATTATTGGCTGATTCTAGCTTCTAGTTCAGATCACCATGTGATAGTGCATGATCTGTTATCAGATTCTTCCACTTGTCGATTTTTGGGAACAAAATTAAAAAAGAAAATCTGAAGTCGGTTGAAAACCCCCAATAATAGTAGTATACAGTTAGGTGGCAATGAATTCATTGCCACCTAACTGTATAAACTTTTGGTTCTAAAATATCACATGATCAAGGCGGGGAGGTTGGCAACAGCCCCGCCTAGGGAGAGAGAGGGGGGGGGCCCTATCCGGAACTAATATTTAATGAAATATTTCTCTCGTTTGGTTGGATGTTTATAAGGTACATACTCCTTCCACTGTTTAACAGCCACTGCTGGGTGTGGTGGCATTTATGTGTTGGGCCTTTTCCGGAGGGGTGGATGTTTTGTTTGCAGCCGGAACTACATACATACATATATTCCCCGCCAGAATACCAAAGGAAAGGCACTGCAAACCCTCTAGTATGTTTTTCAGCAGAAACAACCCAGAGCTACTAGCTCCAATATATGGGCTCCAACTTGTATGGCACACACAAGGCATCCCGGCCTATATATGTAGCTTGAGTTCGTTACCGTGGAGCCTAAATATAAACCACATATAGCGTTTTACATATTCGCAGCTAAAGAGGCAAATATCTGAATCTTCACAGTTGCGACGCGCAAGTCATCGCCCCGGGGTGGTTACTCGCCGCTGGTGAAGGAATCCAAGAAAATATTGGTTTAACATTGCGGGTCGAGGTATGGAGTGCCAGGCAGTGGTTGAAGGGTTAACGTTATTCGCAAAGCGGCGGGGGGGTGATACGCCGAAGCAGGATAGAATTAGAGGGTTTTCAATGGTCAAGCAGTGATCTAAGTAGATAACAACGCTTATAAAGATTTTAATAAAACAGGAACGAAACATTTAAAGCAAGTAATAACGCACGTAAAACCTCACATCTAGAATAAACAGGGTGCAAAATGCAGGTAATATTGAAACGAACTCAAGATGTAGTTTGATGTACCAAAATTTAAGGGTTCCATTCATGCCCTCTTAGTCCCTCCACTTGCCTGACTCCGTACCTTGTCTCCTGACACTGGTCTGTCATCCCTTTTCACTTGACTCACCCTGGGGTTCGCACCAGAATATTCTAATGGGTTTCCAGTGTCACCAGACTGACGCTTCACCCAGTTTGCATTAGCATGCATTCGATTTTTTACATAACCCCACCAGGCTACCACGAACCTCCTTCTCTGCACTCCTCTTCACTTCGTCCGGCCTTGTAAAACTCGGATTAAACGCCGCCTGGGGATTATCCTCGATAATTTCCTGATGCGTACCAGATTTTGTTGCTTCATGGCTGTACTGGGATGACTCTCCTAGATTGATCGTGCCAGTTTTGGATGCTTTGGAGGGAGAGTCGCCAGATAAACGTGGAGAAGAGTTGGAGGTTTGGCTTTGCGTGATGTTTTGCCCAGGGGCTCTGGTGTGTGAAGGAGTGTTTTGGGGGGTGTTTGTAGGCGTGTGTGTGTATCTTACGGTGGTGAGTGATGATTTCACGGATGGTTGAAGAAACTGGCGGAAGGGTGTAAGGCGAATCATAATTGTCTATATTGGACTGATTTTGAGCTGGTGGCACAGAATAATATTAACTGATATAATGGATTCTCTCTGGTCTCGGTCAGTCACATAACTTGTTTCAAATTAGTTTTGGGCCTCTGAGACACTTTACCTTGTATTATTAGATGAATATGGGATAAATGTAGCCAAAAAATGCGAACGTGTGATTTTGTATACATACCGGCATTGTCATTGACGTCATATTCTCGTCAAGCAATGCATTATTGTTAGAATCCCCTGCAGATCATTACCTACCAGGATTCTTCAACACTAAATGAATGCCAGCAACAAGATCTGAAATCCGCACTAACTCCTCTACGTCCTTCATCCTACAGGGGTTGATCTTTCGTAGCAACTAACGCTCCCCGAACAATTCCCCATCCTTAAAAACATGCTCAAACCCCATACGCTGCCACACTCTGCTAACATCGCCCAGAAGCTTGCAAAAATCTTCATCATGAATCTTGTCGACTATGAGATTCTCAAGGGCTCGGAATTGCTCCTGTTCCAAGTATTGAGCACGAGCCTCAGTATTGACTTCGGAATCCATTGGCACTCTCAACGGACTTAAAGTGCCGATGTTATCGTGACTGCTAGTATCTGCTACTTTACCTTTGCCTTTGGAAGCACTAATCGCATTACTCAAATTAGATAACGGAGCTTGAGTCACCGGTTCAGGGCTCGCAGCAACCTGGAAACGCACACGCTTGTTGCTCTCGTCAGGAGGAGGAGAGTGAGCTTTCTTATATGGAAGCGGTGGGGGCGAGGACCGGAATATAAAATCAGATGTGGGGACTTGTAGTCGCATTTGGGGGCGTCGTTCCTTAGTAGTAAAGCCACTCTCACTGTTTATTGGACTGGCATCAGGTGGTTGGGGTGTAAATGGTGTGTGCCCCGGAGGTTTCTGGTGCGGCACAGTAGACGAGCACGCATCTTCTGGGGCTTTCTCAATGAATGAACCGCTGGAACTAGGCTTTGGTGTTGCGGCCTCCTTGGCATTGACTCCTTTGGCTCTTGGTACTCTTGGTACTCTTGGTACTCTTGGTGCTTTTGGTGCTTTTGGTGCTTTTGGTGCTTTTGGTGCTTTTGGTGCTTTTGGTGTTCTTGATGCTCTTGGTGCTCTTTGTGCCCTTGGTGTTCGTGGTGCTCCTTTTGCCTTTGTTACTGGCGTGGGCTTTCGGAGAGGGGTCAGATCTTCGATAGGAATGACTTTCTTTAGGGTACTCTCAGTGTCTTTTCCTGCAGATGTGGGTTGTGAAAGACCAGAGAAGTCTGGTAATTGCCGCGGCGGAGGCAATGGCGAAAGGCTATATGTAAAGGTGGGCATGGCAACTTGGGGTTGCGTCAGATATGAGGGATAGTTTATTGGTAGAAGTGGTGGCATATTTCTAGCTAGAGGCACCTGAGGATTGTGTAGAGGGCCCTGAGGTGTATGAGACACCTGAGACATGTGGGGGGCCATATTTGCCACGGCTGAGCCATGATGGTAGGAATTGGTGAGAGACCCAGGAAATTGTGTAGTATATTGGGGTGGGACCCCCACCGGTTGATTCTGCCCATCTCGAGATAGTGGATTCAGCTGTACTTGTATTGGAAAATTCAAGCTTTCCAATCTGTGCTTAACAGTATCAAATATAGTTTCCGTAGGAAACCGTACCTGAAAACGGCGAATCTAAATCACAGGCAACTGGTTAACGAGCATAAAATATGCCATGGGACTTCCAACATACTGTCAGGCCGTCTCTACCCGGATACCTGACGGCCAAGCAGGGTACCTTAGCTACCGAGAGCATAGCAGGTTGTGGGGGATTATGAGGATTTGAGGCTGGAAGAGTCTGATTGGACAAGGCAGTGAAGTCAAGATATTCCTTTTACTGGTGTTAGTATGGATAATTGGTAAGGAGAGATTTCAGCTGACTATATACCAAGATCTGCGTTCCCCATATAACCTTCAGATAGGTACTCCGGACAAGACCTGGAGCTGCGGATGTGTCTATGACAAAATAGAGATTATCTCGGTTGGCGTAGTGAGTCCATTGTATCTGAGAAGAGCTGAAACCGGTTTCACATGCATGAGTAACGGAGAAAGAGTACTTCTCGAGAGGGTAGCTCGAGATGGGATATTGGGTATGAGAAGGAGGATTGGTAGGTGGAGGGCCGGGGCTGGCGAGCTGGAGTTGTGATTGATGTACCATGGTGAATGTGAGGCCAATGATGAGATACTATATGGTCCTCGCTGCTGTGAAGATGCACAAGAGATGTTCTTCTGCAGAGGTTTAGTGAGGACCATTGCATTTAGAGGATCTCGGCCACAGCCTAGGCCCACAAAAACTTTACTCTACAATCTCCCCTCGTCCAATCAACCCCTCTTCTTCTTCGCCTCATCCCAAAGGAATTACTTCATGATTCCCCGCCACCTTCCCACAGTCTACCACCTCCCAGTACCTCACCTGTACACCTCGGCTCTAGGCCTTTGTAGTATCCCCAATTCGTATTTCGCTCATGAACACTGCTCAATAGCGGCCCCAAACCAACCTCCGCAATTGAAATATATCTTCACTTGCAGCTGCAGCCAACCACTCTCCCGGGACTAGGAGTGTGATCCTCTCCTGTCACATTTACCTCGAAAACACCATGGTTTTAGGCACAGTCCTCGGCCAGTCACCTGCCCCGTCTCTTGTCTTCCTGTCCGCTGACTCATGCCCCTTAGGCTACCAGCCAGACGACCTGTCCGTAGTCCGAGCTTGACTGCAGTCCCAAAAAGGAAAGAACTGCTTCATTAGGCTAGTTGTCATGCACAAGCCACATGTTGGCGCAGCACATCCAAAGCCACACCAATGCGGCTCCGCGCCATGTTCCTTGCAATTCCTGGGGACCCTTTAACTAACGCGAGTTGACGTTCGCGTACCCTGCAAACCGGTCCGCCCCAGTAATTGACATCTCGCGTCGTCGCAGGGCTCAAGTGAAAATCCCCAAGGTACAGATCTGTTGCCTCTCAGCCCGTCCTTCGCAGCAATCCATCTCCATTCTGCGCACCTCAACCGCAGCCGCCTCGCTCAGCTCGACACGCTCGGCAAAGATGAAGGGCCGCGGGCAATGGGCAAACCGGGTCCTTGACGACTCCGACATCGAGCGGACGCCGGAGTATGAGGAGTTTATGAAGAAGTTGCAGGAGTACCATGATGAACGAGGGTATGTACCACGTCCGACCCATGTGTGCTACTTTTCCAGGATCGGCAGCTATAGTGGATTCGTGCAATTGATACAATCCAAGCACTTTCTGTTGCGTGTTGGTGTGGGCTCCGTGCGTGGGTGCGCGCTTGTTCGCCGAACGCAGCGGGTGACAACTTACTCTCTCACACAATTCTGACTTAACAGACCCTGACTGTTTTTGCCGAATTTTTTTTACCCTTTTTTGCCCTTTCTAAGTCGCGAGGTCGAATAGGACGGTTTTGACTCCCGAACCGGAGTTGGGAAGAAAGAGGCTTGATTTACTCAAGCTATACAAGAAGGTCACCGAGGCGGGGGGTTACGATCACTGCACAACCGAGAAAGGCGAGTTGTACGTTTCTTATCTTCCTGTTTACTGTTCTTCTACTCGGCAGTTCTCCGGATTCACCTCCGGCTCCCGGCTAACAACACACAGGAGTCTGGAGGGACCTCGCGCAGTCCTATAAGCTCGCAGCTAATAACACCAACGCTGGGTATCTTCTCAAGACCATTTACTACAAAAACCTTGCGTACGTGCTATCTCGGGAGCTAGAAAAGACAAAGGCTAACTCTCGCACTAGTGCCTACGAAATCAAAACATTCCACGGCAAAGAGCCCCCGCCAAAGGAGCTTGTCGAAGACCGCTCAGCTGCCGGTGGTCCAATCATGACTCGGACATTCGAAAACACCCCTCCGGAAGGCTCACCTGACACTGAAGCCAAGGAGGAAGACCTTTCGATGTCACCAACTGCCGTAAATACCACCTCAGCAGTGACTACTAACAGTGGAAGGAGTATGTACCCTACAAACATCCACCAAACGAGAGACCTTCCTTAATAATACTTTCGGATAGCCCTGAGACAAGCCCCGCCTCAACGGCAGTTTTACCAACCCCCAGTTACCACCCCTCGTGCAACATCGAAAACTGCCACCGCTGGTCCATCACAACAACAGCAACCTCACCAACAAACACAGCAGCCCCAACATACCCATCAAACTCCACCCCAGCACCCCAACGGCGCCAACTCCGTAAACCCTGCTCAGCCCGCCTGGACGCCACCTAACAGCGTGCCGGCCCACTACAGCGGAACCTCCCTCGGCCCTGTCCCCCGTCCCGTGATCACCCCGGCGAATAATCCCCAGGCCTACATCAATCAACGCCAAATGGCCATGCCCCTCACACGTGCCCCCAAACTCGGTGCCGGCCACCCCGGTGCATCATTGATGACGCGGGTAACCATGGGGCTCCGTTCTGGCCTCCCAGATGAGGTTGCCTTTGCACTAACCAACCTCGTCCGAATATCATTCGAACACGGGGATAACCTGAAAGCGGATGACTACCCTGGAATGACTGAGGCCCTCGTTTTAGAGCTCTCCAGACTCACAAACTTCACAAGAGGAAGCTCTAAGGATATTACAGATACTATCGAAACACCCGAAAATCGAAAAAAGTTAGATATAATCCTCGAGGCGGCACTGATTTTGAGGAACATGTCTATTAATGTCGAAAACGCAAAATATATGGCGAGCTTGAAGCTCTGCAGGTCCACGATTGTAGAGGGGGTAAATATCCCGCCGCATAGCACCCTCACGGAATTAAAACACTACTGCCTTGATATCGCCGAAGCCATGTGTCCTCTTCTATCCCTAGCCGACAATGGAGAGTTGTTCAAGGGATTAGTCGCCGGTCTAGATTCTGACGACCGTGGAATATTGATTGCGTCTCTTAGGGGGATCACGCGATTAGTCCATAGGGATGAGACTAACCTGCTTAAATCCGTCAACCTTACCAGCGTCCGAAGGGTGCAGGATTTGTTGTTACTCGAGGACGAAGAACTTCTACTTGCATCCCTAGATTTTCTCTATCAGTATACGGCGGTGGATGAGAATATAGCGGTGCTTATGTCACAGCCTACGGCGTTGGGCTTTTTGCACCAATTGAAGAGGCTGTTACTTCATCAAGCCGAAGAAAACCATACAACGTACTCGTTACGACCGAGGGTTAAGGTTCCCCCACCTACGCAGATACCAAATTTGCCCCAGGAGATTGTCAACGAGTTGTTGGGTTTTCCAGAGCCAGAGAGGGCGACGAAATGGTATCCCACCATTCTCATATGATATACCTCGCGTTCCTTGATGTGCTAACGAACTGGGCTGGTAGGATGCGTACCTGCTTCACCCCTGACCCCGACTGCGACATAACTCAAATTGCACTCTGGCAATCCTACCAAGCCCGTTTTACCCCATACGTTAATACCCGCCCTCTCCTCGCCGCAGCAGACTTCATCAAGAATGTCTCTGTCGCATTCGGAGAAGCCTCAGCTATGGTCCTTTCGATTCCTCCAGGTACGCAAAAGTTTATCATCAAAGGAATCAAACCCAGGCTTACCCCCTTGAGCCCTTCGGGCGTGGAGTATCTGGCGTGTCAGTGGACTGTGGGTGCAGGCCAGCATCCGGAGAATATCATGGGGAGATGCCAGGAGATGCTCCCGAGCCCACAGGATTTGTTCTCGCATATTTTGGATGCACATTTGACCCCACCTCCCCCTGGCGAAGGGGCCAACATGACTGTTTGTTGTTTTTGGGCAGAGTGTCATCGGTTCCCGCCACCGGGGTCCTCTGATAGGAGGAGTGTAATTGCGCATGTGAGGACGCATATGCCGGATACAAAGAGACCAGACTCGAAGCCAGGCGTTAAAAATAAAATCTTCAAAACTGTAACCGGTACCCCTGTGGATAATCCTGTTAACACCATCCCAAAAAATCTTGAGGAATACCTTCCACCATCGGAAACCCTTGTTCTCAAAAAGCAAGTCACTACTGTCGACGAGCGCGGAGATGCAGCAGGTGTCGCTCTCACAGCAGCCTTAGTTATACGCAATATAGCCCGCGCAACCGGAGTGGGAGCAAAACTCGTTAGGGAATACTTCCATGGAGGACTAGAGGGGGACTGTCATGAAGTTGCGACCTTGAATCAGCCGCTTTCTCAATATCTCTACGATTTATTAATCGATAGATTTGAGGAAGAGGAGATGGAAAAATTTGGGGAGAGGGAGAAAAGGAGGGCGGGGTAGTTGTGAGGTCTTTTGATTCTGAAGGTAATCGGTTATTGTTGAAAGTTTCTTGGTTATGGCTGGATAGATAAGTTTGAGACTATTGACTGGGGGTAGTGGTGTAGCTGGTATGGTTGATGCTTTGTATGCGAGTGCATTCATTTCACAATTTTTCTTTTTTCTTTTCTTGAACTGTTTGTTGCTAAATGGTTTGGCGTCTGTGCTTTATATTTTGTTGATTTTTTTGTACATTAGCCGATTCCAACGCGGTGTTCAGTCTCGAATGAGACTCCTAAGCCTCAATATTTCGTTGTTTCTTCTGCCCTGTCAATCTTGCCAACTATCGTGAGTCCAATTGTAGAAGTTGGATTACCTAGTGTACTTAGGGACTATTTCGGTGATTCAGGGTAATTTCAATGATTGCTTTGTATCGTGTGACAGGTGTTCAATAACATCGAATTTCACTCCCCGTACGTATATAGGCGGTAAATATGTAAATCAGCAGGAAAACTGATAGGTGTTCCACTCCACTTGGATAGTATTTGACAACCTCCTGTCCAACTTGACAAGCATGAAGTATAAAAAGGGAAAGCACATTGTCGAGGCCCTATCTCTCTATCCAAACGACCTTGTAATTCAAAATTTTACCCTCCGATAAAAAACACTATCAACTAACCCCTAGATATCGTATACCAATCCTTACTCAAACTATAGGATTTCTCTTTCCTTCAATTTCGTTTTTCTTCATCATTAAATCAAACTTCTGAAGCATTGCTTCTCCGCTTCTCCGCTTCTCCGCTTCATCGTTAATCTCTCTCTTTTAGTGTGTGCTAATCCAATTTTTTTTTTGCAATCGCAAAGCTCATAATCATTTGCGAAAAGCTAATTGTTCCATTGAGTGAGCGAGATTCCATGGTAACCTTATTTTATTTTTTGGTTATTTTTTGGTTATTTTTTGGTTATTTTTTTATTTAAATACCATATGCGATCCCAGTAGGAGGACCATGATGAGCCCACCCGGAAGCCCGGGTGGATTCAGAACAAGGCAAGTTAATCTACCATATCCGGTGCCTATATACAATCCCTACCCAAAAGTCTTGGTGAAACATGCCGATCAGCGCGGGGAAGAAGTGTAAATTCAGCGACCACAGAGTGCTTTCAAGGACCGTAGCACATCAGCCATGGCTTCTGGCGTACGACGAGAAATGACTGCGGTGGAGAAGGGGATTATCCTTGTTCTCTTCCACCTGCAGTATACTATAACATTAATTTCCCAAATTTCTGGCCGTCCTTGGTCAACGATCCGAAATTTCCTCGATCGGGCAGCAGTGCGAGGGTCTACTGAAAATGCCCCTAGGTCTGGTAGACCAAAAAAGCTCAGCAAGATGGATAGAAGGGGCATAATGCGATGTGTGAAGAAGAATCCAACATGGACTAGAGCAGAAATTCAGCAACATTGCTGCCCCCATGTGTCCTTGCATACACTGGACCGCTACCTCCGAGAGAATGGGCTACGCAAGTGGCTAGCAAAAAAGAGACCGAAGCTAACAGAGGCTAGAGCTAAGGAAAGACTTGCTTGGGCATTAGAAAGAAAAGATTGGACAGCTGAGGACTTTGAAAGTACGATTTGGAGTGATGAGTGCACGGTAGAAAGGTCAGCTCATACAAGGCAAATTTGGGTTTTTCGAACACCGGAGGAAAAGTGGGATAAGGACTATATTAATGCAGTCCCTAAGGGAAAAGGCGTTTCTATGATGGTCTGGGGGTGCTTCTGGGGCAGGCACCGTGGTACATTTGTACCTCTGATTGTGCGTTCCGTTAATGCTACTATCTATCGTCGCTTGCTTGAGGTCCTCCTCCTCCCAGTTATCAAACATGTCAACCGTACTATTGGCAATGCGAAATTTCAACAAGACAATGCTCCAGTCCATACAGCCAAGATTATTAAGGAGTTCCTTAAGCTCCATGACCTCTCAGTCGATAGACACCCTCCCTATAGTCCAGATCTTAACCCCATTGAGCATGTCTGGATTCATCTCAAACGGTATCTTCATGCAAAGTACCCTGATATTGCCAATACTCCTGGAGGGCCAGATGCTGTTCGTGCTAGGCTTGCTGAGGTCTTGCCTGAAGCATGGGAAGCAATTCCAGAGTCTATCTTTGAGTCATTGTGGAGGAGCATGCCAAACCGGGTGGCCGCTGTTATTGCTGCTAAGGGCTGGTATACTCGGTATTAGATGTATTTTGTTTGTTTGGTTTTACTTCAATTCTCTTTTTCTTTGCTTAAGATTTTGGTTTCTATTTCTCCTATACCCCTTATTGTTCTGACTTTAATTTCAGACCTAAGCGATATGTCGTTGTCATATTATTTAATAAATACGAGAGTATAATAGCGTTGGAGTGAGTCCCGCCAAGCGGCTCAAATTTGTGTTTCACCAAGACTTTTGGGTAGGGATTGTACCACAATAACAAGAACTCAGGAGCAGAAAGGCAACAGCAAAATACGTAAAAACAATATATGAAATGGGCCGAATGGCAGTGTCAAGTGTGACAAATGAACTCAAGTGAGGCAGCAATCCCTTGCTGTCATAACCAGCTGATGCCAGATGACCCCGAGGAGGCCCTATACCATGGTAATCGGCCGACCTGGATACAATCAAAACTTGTATCAGGTGTGTAATATTACGAGGTTATGAGTGGAGGAATCTTGTTCAAATAAACAAAGGCTTGTATTGAGAACTATCGTAGCGATCGCTATAAGGCTCGAGGCTATGGTGCTAGTGTTCTTTGTTCTCTTTAAAAAAAATATACATGGTGCGGTCTGGCCGCTTATATAGAACCTCCATTTCCATCACTTGCCGAACTGGGGAATGTCATGTTTACCTACCATTTTGCCATTGATATAATTCATCCCCTTTCCAAGGTTATCCATCAAGAGCTCCCAAACTTCTGGTAGCGGTATCTCCTCTAATGTTTTGATTTTTTTCATTGTACATCTTGTCGAAATACACAAAAGGCTAGGCTGTCACCATCATCTTCCTAGACAAAATAATATACCAGTTGCAAGCTTTGATCCTCGGCTGCCAAGCACCACAGTTTCCTGCGCGTTGCCCTCCTTTGCGAATTTAGTGAGCGAAGGTGACCAGAAAGAATGTATTGGGACACTTGGAATTGCCGGCTACAGTTCCAGATCTCTGCCCCAGGAGAAAATTAGCCTGCCTAAACAGCAACATAGACTGCTAAAAAGTTGGTGTCAATGAGGGCGCTGTGATTGTGAAGAAGATTGAGGTCTTTCATATCCCTGGAGGCTTTGTGCGTAACCTGCCCTCTTGCATCGAAAGTATTTTATCAGTGTTGTTTGCCTTCATACTTCCTGGACCTTCTCAAGAGCAGGCCTGGTGTCCAGCTCGTGCTGGGGTGTGTTTCTGCCTGAGGATACTTATTCTACGCTCAGGCAGTAACTCCCCGAAGGTGGAATAGACGGTCTCCTCGGCCAAGGATATAGCTATAGCTTCTGTGGTTATGCATTTGTTCAGTCTGTGGACATTGTGGGGTATATAAACTTGTCCTTACGGAAGGAAATATGGATGGCGTGCATAAGATGTAAGTAGTCTAGTTGGCACAAGCCCCCCGCCAGACTAACAGGTAGGCCTAGCTCCGACAACCAGAACTAGGTATTGGCTAAATTTTCCCAAACCATTTGCCAAGACTCTCGCAGCAGATCCCGCCGTCACGCTAAAAGCGGTAATCACAGCTTATGAGCGACTTCCCAAAGTGGCAACCACCAAACTCAAGGTTTCATAACAGCCACCGACCACGTGGGTGAGTGAGTGTATTGGAGTTTATTTATGTGAAAATATTCTACAATAATGCGTGCATATTCATCAAAAAGAGCCTGACGTAAAGAGATATTGTATTCTGGCGAGCAAACTAGTGAAAAGGAATTTTAAGAATCATACAACGAAGGTAGAGAATTAAAAGGAGATAAATGTGGTCGTGAGCGATGGTGAAGAAAGAGAGCGAAAGTATTAACACAAGGAATGAGAAGAAAAGGAGAAATAGACATATCGTAACATACCTAACAAACCATTGTATGTACAATGTTAGCCATAAATCCCAATCCAAAGAAAACCCATCAGAAATGCAAGCTCAAAGAAACCCCAGATTCAAATCCAAAGCCAAAGCCAAATCCTCGATGGCCATACCATCGTAGTCTATAAACCAAATTAAAATCCAAACAAAAAAACCAGTGACAGTGACGGAAGAAACCCCAGATACTCCTCTACACTAGTAGGTATCCCAATCCTCTAACAACCCCACCTATCATCCCCCTTGCCTTCCATGCACCACAATTCTATCCAGCTCTCCACTCTCTCCAATACTGTCTCCACGGTTGTCCTCCCTTCCTTGGTCTTTCCAAAGCATTCCGCTAGACAAGTATCCACAACCTCACCTTTCCTCACCCTTAACCCTCTCTCATCCCAACTTCGAACAAAACCCACTGGGTCACCACACTTTACCCACATCCCCTTTGTTGCATCAGTGGCAATTCGAACAGAGTAAGGATCAGACCCAATTGCTGCAGTGAGGAGTGTGAGCGCCATAGAATATAGATCTGAGGAGAAAGTCGGTACTGGCGATGCCGCTTCCACAGGAGCAAGCCAAGCTTCCAGTAGCTCTGGTGCACAGAATGGTATAGTAAGTGCTGAGATGGCTTTTGGTTCTGCTGGCTCCACATGGCTACTTGAGAAGTCGACAATTAGTGGTTCATAGAGTTGCTTCTCGTCATTTTCGCCCCAAATCTTCTTCTCTTCTGGCGACAGTGTATACTCTCGTAACAGCACGTTTCCCCACTTAACATCCCCATGCACGACCCGCTTCTCCTTCAAAGCAACAAAACCCTCGCATAACTTTTTCGCTAGGAATAACCATTGACGCATTTTGACTACTGGACATCTCAGGGTCGAGAGACTGATATTCTGCTCAGAATCAATGAATTTATGGGATGCCTTTACGAAAGATTCAAGGGTGAGAGGGTAAGCTGGCAGCAAGAGGGATGTAGTTTCCTCGTCGAAGCCGTAAAATAGAATAACTCCACGAGTAGGTTCTGGCGTAGAGAGGTAGGAAAGGATGGCGGCCTCATTGGTAAGAATTGGAATGCCCTTATTTTGTTCTGGTTTCTTAACCGCTATTATTTCTGGCTCCGTGTTTTCGGCAGATGTGCGTGTAAATAGCCCAGGAGATACGATAGACCAAGCGCCACTGCCAAAAGGGCGGGCGCCGTTTAACACTGAGAAAGAGCCTTTTGGTGCGAATGGAGTAAGGTGGGCCTGGCTACCTGTACGATCTTTACCAATGCTTAAAGTATCGCTTGAATATGAGCTCAATCCCGAAGATATGCCACTTGAGTCAACGAAGACAAAGCCGGAGGTGCTGGTACTCATTGAACTGGCCTCAGAGCCCTTCGTAGGATTTCTTGGGAAGTCGAGAGACATGTGGTCCCGGCACTTTGGTGTTCGTGGGGGCGTCAAAGCTGACTGCTGCAGAAACTGATATTCATAATCCGTTGAACAAGAGCATATGCTACCAGATACAGTAAGACTGTCCTTTGCAGCCGGTGTTACTGGAGGCGTGTCGGAGAACATCTTGCGTGGTGTAAGGTCGGTTGTATTCACTGTCAGTCCCTGAACATGTGGAAAGCGTTTCGAAGCTGCCGACTGTGGTGGTGGGACCGTAGGTGATGGAGTAATGCAAATTGGGATAGGTGAAGCCATGAGGTAATGCTATGATGCTGCTTAGACGATGGTTTTAGTCAAAGTCATATAGCTTAAATAGAGTCAGGTTCCTGAAGCTTACTGGGAATAAGAGTCCCCAAGTAGAATGCGAGTAGGGACGATGAGAAGGAAAACCCGCAATTCTGTAAGATCTTAAAGCCGAAGCTGAATGGACCTACTCAAGTAGTGTTGTAGTCTCGATAGTAGTGCTGCACCGATCCGATATATTGCATTACACTCCTCCTGACCCGTGAACCCAATTGCAGTTTTGTCTCGTGGATAGAGCCTTGTCGCAAATACTTAACTGCCAGCTACTATAACTTAAAAACCCAAGTTTCTGGCAAGGCTGCTTGGTATCTTCAACACGGATGTGGGGTAGAGTGGACATATATATCTGTACATTGCATGCCATTATATCTTATAAGCCCAATTCTAACCGTTGACAGACTACCAATTTCTCAATTTCTAGTGGCTACACTCAAGGTCACAACAACTCTTGACTCAAATTAAATGCTAATATCAGACATGCTGCAGTGCCTGCTACCACAACCCCCAACAAATAACGGCACCCTACTTAATATGCCCTTAAAGATTTCAGGCGCACCGTAGTCTGGTTGGCACAGGCGGCACCGTTTCAGTTTCGGTACTGCAATACTCCGCCCCTCCCTATCAGACAGAATTCTGTATCGGAAAGCGGCTGCCACCTACTGGGGCCGGAGACTTGGAGCGGGAGGTCTTAAACGTCTAGCACATATTGAGAAGAGGTCGATGCCTTCTCAGATCGCAATTGTTGATATGTAGCTTTAATATTTTCACCCAGGCCAGTTGCAGCGGCATGTGTTGCTACCCTCTTACAGAATCACATACAATATTTAAACTAACATTATTGTGCCATGTATATGGGGGTGCCAACCAGAATGCAGGGAAGCCATACCCAATTGCTTGACAGTATTTTCTAGATTCCAACTGCCCAAGGGCTATTCGGCCAGTGGTTGCACGGCTCCTCGGTACTTGGTATTCTACATCCCAAACATTTACGGATCACGTGCCCCACACACATTTTTTGAGTTATCTCTGACAATTCTTAATTCCAGCTCTGCCATTACCTGAGTTTCACTGCAAAAGATAAATATTTGTATTTTCTTGTATCCCTCCGTCATTTCGTGCTCTGGTAATGTAATACCCATTATTCCATCTACGCTTACTTTATATCAAGAAGTCTCCGTCCTTGTATATTCTGGAAAGGTCATTCTGGGCTACATACCTCGTATCATAAACACTCAATACAAGGCAGTCACTGCATTTCGGGTAACAAATATTACAGAGAAGGCTAAGAGAAGGCGATAAAGAAGGGGAGGCACGAGGATCCTAGCTCCGGGGATTTTTCTTTCATTCAATATAGGAGGTTTTGATGTATGCCAATGGGATATTGTGCTATCATTGATGAGGAATAATGCCAACACGCATTACTAAAACTGTAGATGAATGGTAACCAATTGAGATATGGCATACTAGGGGTACATTCTATGGATCAGATATTGAAAGTCTCCTCTTACAATTCTGGAAACGGTACTTATCACAATTGTTGTTAGTAAATTCTACTCCAATACGAGATGTCAATCCTAACTTGAGGCAATAGAGCACCATCTATAGTACTTCATTCCCACATGAGCCCTCCATTATAGCCAATTAACCCGGCTCGGCACTGCATGGAAGGGGACAGGGAAGTCCGACCGAAGGTGCAGAAATATTTCGACCGTTTAGTTAAGCTATGTACAGTACAGTCCCTGCATGAAGTTACTTTTTGTTCCCTCCAACTTAAACATGTCACGCTGGCAGTTTACCTGCAAGGTTTGTTTTCTCGGGGGGGTCGAGAGGTCATTCGGGGTTTCATCAGAAAAGCAATGCAAGCACAACACCAGGCAAAAATACAGAGCCATGCGATTGTAGGAAAAGCTTTGATCCAGTCTTCCAGTCTCTACAAACTCTTTTTGGTTCCGGAAATATCCGTCGTTCCTCTTCCTGAGGAACTTGAACATAAGCATACTCTTCCCAACCCGATCGTTTAAGCTCTCTTAGCCCCCTGTGCAATGTGTTCCTCAGGCTGATGCGGCATTTCTGATCAATCAGAGAGACCCTTCGATTTCGGGCTATCTTTTATCTTCCCCCCCCCCCTCTTCCCCGCTTCGTGACAAATATTCCCGGTCAATTAATATATAATCCGGCACTTACAGAGTGCATATTCATTTTTATAAGCATCTACATTATCTACTGGCCTGCATGAATTGAGTGCAACTTAAGAATCCTTCTCGAATGTTAATGAGACTCATAGATAACGTCAATTGGGCGATATCACAGTCGATATCAGCGGCTATTGTGGTACGGACTGACTAGGCTCGATGGTTACTCCATAATCAACATACGTCAGTTTTTAAGTTCCGTCTGTATGTGGGCTGCAGTGAATGAGGCGGGGTGTTGATACCAACCAGACTACAGCGAATGAAAGCCCAGATGAACTTTGTGGGGGGTAGTGCAACCAGACTAAGATGAACTATAATCGGCATATATGGCTTTGGCTACCTCACCTAGACGATTATCTATCCTCAATCGCGAACATCCATCGGCCCCTCCCGTCATCCGGCGGTAACCCATCCTATCCTTCAAATATCTATATAAATCAAATTATATTGATTTTATTTAGATTTAAAATATGTGGGAGTGCTTCATCCCAATGCTGATTTTCCATGCATGGCTCCATCGACGTAAATATACTGTATAATTCAGGCCGCCCCATCTGCTCCGAAAATCTGCTCTTGTGATCCTCATTCGATGCCTGATTTTCACCGAAAATGAACTCAACCACTCATTCAATCCACGTGGATAGCTAGATAGGATGAGATGAGTTGCATAAAGTAGCGCAATAGCTTGCATCTTGTACATGTGGGGAAGTCAGCGTCTCAGTTTAAGATTATTGGTGCGTGAGCGGACTATGGAATGAATAAGTATATAACACCAAGTTAATAGTATATAACACCAAGTTAATAGTATATAACACCAAGTTAATAGTATATAACACCAAGTTAATAGTATATAACACCAAGTTAATAAATATGAAGTGCGTACACGCATTCTTTCTGCTGCTGCTGATCTGCTTACCTTGACAATCATTGAGTCGAAGCAAAGCACTCTGAGCGAGAAGGAGGCGAGTTTCATATGTCGTGAAGCTGTAGTCTGGTTGTGTGAAGCTGAGCCATATAATCTAATATTGCGCTCTTTCGGCGTGCTTAGGTTGGTGTGGTGTCAGGAAAATTGATGAGCATGTAGTAGCTCTCAACGGAAAACCTACAATTTACTTTCGACTAGAAACGATGACTTTTGTTCCTTGCATATGGGGAAGTGTTGTTTTAATCTGGTATTTATGTATATGAATCTCAATGCTGTCTTACTTTCTAGTGATTCGGATTGATTATCTCCCTCTATGAATTCTATCTTTCATTCAGAAAATGATCATATAGCCTGAGACTACTAGTAAGGAAAAAGAAAAAGTACGAAATCAACCGGAGGTAGAAACAAATTCCCAACCATTACCGTACGCCAATACACAAAAAAACCATCATAAGCAAATCAAAGAAATATTCAAGATTGATAGCACTAGAAATTACTTAGCCAAAACACAAAAACATTCCACGGAACGTTCAGTCATGGTCATGGAACAAAAAAAAACCCATGTTTCAAAGAAAAGAAAGACAGGTGAAATACCCCCACCTCCTGCCGCAGAAGACACCCATCGCCAAATAACAGAAAAGAGTAAAATAAGACCTAAATGAGTAATTCTTGTACCACAAATAGACGGCCAGCTCAACACCAGACAAGCGGCCAAAAAAAAAAAATCAAACAGGAAGCAGGAATCAAAATTTTCAAACGCCACCTACCTTTTCATCCACAACTCCTCTCAATACTACCCCAGCTAGATGCTTGTGGAAAAAAAGGACTCTGACTTTATCTCAATTTGCTTCCCTTCTCCACCATCAACTTTCTTGCCACGTGAGCTTCTGTCACTGTATCACTAGTCACCGTCTCTATTTCACTGCCTGCAACAGTACTTATCTGGTCGATGGGCCGTTTGGTCTGTGGTACTGGACTGGGTGATACCGGAGAGGCTAAAGAGCCGATGCTAGCTCCTGTGGTGCCTTGTGCCTTTTGCCCAACCTGCCCCTGAGCCAGCTGTTGAGCTAACTTTTGCGCCTTCAAACGGGCTAGAATATTGAGCAATTGCTGCGATGTAGCCTTGGGTGCAGGTGCTGTGGCAGGCTTTGCATCTGGTAGGGCTTGTGGCTGAGCGGCAGACACGGGTGTTGCTACAGTCTTGGGTTGGGACTCCATGGCCATAATTGTGGGGATTGTCTGCGTGGCTGTGGGTGCCAGTGCCGGTGTTGATATAGTACTCTTAGCAACTATAGTCGGGCCTAAACCGTTCACCATCGCCAGTGCTTTCACTATGGGTATATTTGACGTGATAGCGGACGGGTGGACTTGAGCCATTTGGGTATGCTGCGAGGTATTGGGTGCCTGTGCTGCTATGGCGTGTTGTACTCCTGTAACCTTCTGCGGTCCAACCGTCTGAATTTGTGGGGAGTTGATTGGAGCTTTCCCTGCTGGAATTGCCTGACCTTGAGCTGGCTTGACTTGCTGCTCTCTCCCTTTCTGCAACAGCTGTAGAGCACCGCTAGTAATTGCTGTGACTTCGTATACTCAGGGGATGTGGGGTCTAACGCAAAACCTATCAACGTTCGCAATTGATTGTAATTAAGTCCCGCCACAGGCTGTGGGCTCCCCTCCTTTCGGGATTTCTCGGCATTGTCTATGATGTCTCTGAAAGCAAGGAGGGTTGCTTTTTCTATCTTCCCCTGTGTTTCTAGGGGAGTACCAGTGACAGGGGGTTGTGTCGGCATTGGAGTTTGGCTAAGACGCTGCTCTTGTGGCTGTTGAGAAGCAAGCTGGGCCATCTGAATTCGAGTTGCATTAGAAACTGGTGGAGGGGGATTGGAGCTCTGGGTACAGCAGATCGCGGTGCTGAGGGAGCGGCCCCGGCTGGGGTGGAAACTGGGGCAGATGGTGCTCTTTGCATTGACGAATTTTCACTTGGTGCATTATTGGTGGAAAAAGGCTGTGCCATTGGGAACCGGCGTTGTGGGGTGTTGTTGAGGCTGCTGATACTGAGCAGGCTGAATAAGATACTGGGCCTGGATACTCCCTCCCTGTGCCATCTGTGGCTGATTGGGAAAACCTGGGGCGGCCACAGGACCACCTGGTGGTCTTGGAGGAGCCATGTACACTCCATTCTGAAATGGCACTCCTTGCTGACCATGCATCCCATTCCAAGGTACCGGTGCCATACCATTTGACACAGGTACCATTTGGCCGTAATGAGAGTGAATGATCTGCGACAAAGGCGGTGGTGGAAGTAGCTTCTTCTTCTTTTCCTTTTCGATGTTGAAACCTTCAGTAATCTTCCATAGCCAACCCTTTCCTTCGCGCTGGACCCTCTCAAATGCTGATGATTGGCTTAGGTTGTGGCGCACGCTACTTTGCCAGCCCGTTGTGGTTACCCTCAGTTTGAAGTAAGGGTATTTTCGTTGAATTGTCCTGTATATGTCTGGAAGACTCAACATCTTCTTCTCGGAATTTGAGATAGCTTCGTGAATAAGAATAAGATATGATGAATTGGGCTTCAAGAGAGCTTCTGGTGGGAAATCCGCTTCATTGATAGGAGGAGATGGCGATCTTTTGCGCTTTGGTGGTGGTTTCTCTTTCTTAGGCTTAGGCTCTTTCGGTGGTTTAGGCTGCCGCGGCTCTTTCATTGTGACATATTGGCCTGGCATCGAAGAATGATGCGGGGGGGGGATGGAAGGTGTTTTTTGCTGAGATGGGTTTTCGAACTGTTCAAGCGAAGGGTCCATGGGGATATGACTATAATCATAGTAGCCTGAGGGCGCTGGAGATTCCGAAGGTTGATAGTATTCGGGTACGTCTGGCCTTGGCTTAGGAGGGCGGCCAGGAGATTTCTTAGGTGTATCAGAAGTTGTTTTGGCTGAAGCTGAAGCTGTAGGAAGTTGAAGAGGGGCAAGTGCTGTACCAGGAGCAGCTGTGGATGCCTCGGAAGGTAAAATTGTGGGTAATTGTATCTTTGCATTCCTTCTGGCACTCTCCGCAGCGGCATCTTGTGCCTTTCTCTTCGCTTGTGCGGCAGCTTCTTTCTCCCTAGCTTCTCGCATGAGCCTCTCCTGCCTCTCTAAGAGACACTTTTCCTGCTTTTCTGCTTCTTGCCTGATCTTTGCCGCCTTTTCCACCTCGCCCAGTGACTTCTGTAACGCCTTGCTCCTCAGCGCGTCCCTCAACTGCTTCTCCTTCAACAACTCTCTCTCCCTTAACAATTCCTCTCTAGCCTGTTTCTTTGCCGTCTTCTGTGCCTTGGAGTCTCGCCTCTCATATTCCTTTCGCTTTCTCTTTCGCACCTCCTCCGCCTCTTCCTCTCTCAATTTCCTCAGACGTTCCTGCCTGTCCCGGAATTCTCGCTCCCGCAGCTCTTGTATTCGCCTTGCTTTTTCTTGTTTTGTTTCTCACGTTCCCGCTGCTGCTCAGTATGTTGCTTTTTCAGTGGCCCTTTCATTGGTTTCTTGAATACGGCTTTGATGGACTTTTCTGCCACGGTTTTCTTGGGTCGACCTCGGCCTCGCTTCTCCACTTCTGGTGAATATTTGGGCCTTTTTAATGCCTCAAGCATCTTGATATTCTTGCGCGCAATGGGCTTGTGTCT
Source organism: Terfezia claveryi (assembly GCA_015179025.1). Taxonomy (NCBI): domain Eukaryota; kingdom Fungi; phylum Ascomycota; class Pezizomycetes; order Pezizales; family Pezizaceae; genus Terfezia; species Terfezia claveryi. Next base: position 243,736 of record WHUX01000006.1, read on the forward strand.
TTGCGGGGATGGCTTCTTTCGTTTCCGGGCGGGCCCCGAGATGTAGTCATCGCCATCATCCTCATCTTCCGAGCTGCTAGATGCCTCTCCGTCATCCCCTTCCGCCTCTTCTCCCTCTTCATCTTCATCATCATCTAACTCCTCATCGATGTCCTCATCCAAGTTATTTATATCTTCCGCCTCCTCCTCATCCTCTTCCTCATCTTCATCCTCATCCCCTTCCTCATCCCTCTCGAGGAAGGCTGCAGGATATCCATTAATAAATGACTTACCGCGGACTGGGGGCGGACGACCTTCGTCATCTTCTTCATATCCATCCAAGGAGTCATTCTCACTCAGGTCTTCTGCAGACGGAGCCAAGGCATAAGCATTTTCTTCGGCCTCCAAGTCACTGTCAACATCCTCTTCCTCAACGTCTTCATCTTCATCCTCATCGTCCTCTTCTGCTGTTGCCTTCTCGTTTCGTTCAGCTCCCTCTTCCTCTGCCTCCTCCTCATTGAAATCAGTCGTAATTTCTCTCCCACTTCCATCCAGAAACTCCAAGCTCATCCCTTCTTCACCTTCCTTGCCTGCGGCAGCAACCCCGAATTTTTCATTTTCGAGAGGATCTCGTGGTGGGAAAATCAATGCGAATCCAACCCCGCCAATCTGAATTCTCCATGCCTTTTCACCCGATGGTTTAACATGGCCCCCCTCCTTATGGAGTAACCAAGTGCTACCACATTCAACCCACTCCTCTTCCACGAATGCACCGTTCTTTCCCATGACTTCCAACTCAAAAGCCTCTTTCTCTGTATTGAACGATAGTCGGGCATGCCTCCGCGAGATGTTCTTCCTGGCAGGTTCCCCAGTAGGTGGTAGATGAATCAGAGCCTCCTCATCTGTGAGGGTAGCTCCCTTAAGATATCCTGCCGGTTTCGCAGAAGCGAATGGATCCGTGAAGAAAGACCTCGCAGATTCATTATAGCTGCTGATTAGACCAGTATGGGTGGTCATGGCAACCGAAGTCCGTCGAGAGTTATTCGGTGTTTTGGGTCCATTTATACTTGCGGATGAAGAAGCTACAGATTTCGCCTTTTTAAATCTGGAAGCCTTCTGCTGATGACCCTTTGCTATCGGCCCTTTTACCCCTCGTTGATTTCGAGTCCGGTTTAAAGCCCTGTCCCGTGAGGAGGATTCCGCTCTTCCAAATACCACCACCACATTCTTAATATAATAAACATTTCCATCGTCGAAGCAGAGTTTCACATAGGCATCGATTCTTCGCCCTTCTTCTTGTGGCGGAGGTGGTAACGTAGGTTCCATTGACGTGAAAGGAAAGGTGAGGCCAAGGATGGCATCTGTTATTGCAGCTTGAGACATTGGAGGTGGTGTTTCCATGCGGACTGATGGAAATGGTATTAGTGGGTTATAAGGATACTGTGGTTCACTATGAGAATGTGCTGAAAGGAGGGGGCTTGGGGCAACCGAATTTGTGGCTGTCTGTGAGCCCTGATGTACTGTGGATGGTTGTAGATGTGGGTAAGGTAAAAGTGTCTGGGAATCCTCGGACGGGGCAGGGATATTATTGGATAAATTCACAGATACATGGTCGCCCTGTCCGTTGGAATTGACGGTTGCTTGGTGACTCTTGCTATTGATTTGTTCATCTGGAGCTTGATTTCCAGCAGATTCAGTTTCAGTTTCTCGAGCCCCAGAGTTCAGGCTCGGTAATAGGCCAACGCCCTCTGTAGCCAAGTCTGGTGGATCGGGTCTTTTGTAAGCACTTCCTGTTGCATCTTGCATACTGACATCGTGCTGAGTTGATTCTGGATGTTTAATGACACTACCAGGCTCGACTATACTTGTGGACCCATTTTCTTTGCCTTGCAACACCTCCACGTCTTGGGCAGACCTGTACCGTTGGTATTCCTGGTTGATTCTTTCATCTCCTAACTGTTCGCTGAGTTCACTGGCGGTGATCTTGGCCATTCTTTCCGTCGTTTGTTGCATTTCATCTTGATTTATGCCAGGTATGGCGTTCCTCGTTCCACCTCGCTCATCCGCTTTATACCCTTCCTGGTGAAATGATGTTGGGGCTGAGGTCGGTTCCTTCACAGTTGACAGCACATTCGATGCTTGATCGTCTGGCTTCTCATACAGTTCGGAGTCAAGATCTTGGTTGACAGCCTTATCAACATCCTCGTCGTCACGTCCCCCACTGCCAGCCTCATGATCGCCCACATGAGCCACGCCTTGGGGCACCACGGGAGTACCGCCGCTCGCCCCAGTTTCCCCAGGAGAATCATTCGCCATGATTGTAATGTCGATCAAAATCTTGAACGTTCCGAGACTCCCGTTCTCCTCTTCCTAGCAGTATAAATAAGATTTCGTTGAGCTGTCCCGTTGTTGAAGAGGACACAGCGATAGTGAGAACACGATACGATTGGCCACTGGTTGGTTGTAGTTGTCGTTGCTGGCGCCGGAGGGGGGTACGATGTGTTGATTGCGATTGGCGTTGACAAGATCTCGTGTTGCCGATCGAGCGACGGCCGCCAGGGTTTGGCTTAGGTTTGGCTATAAATTCTTCTAGAGATGCTAGGTTAAACCTTCGTCCACAGATCGTCCAAGAGGGCTTACTAACGGTCTCAGGCCGTTTCAATCACTGCAATGGTGTCAAGCTGTAAACCATGAAGTTAGCTCTGGAAACAGGGACCATGTACCGAACATTAATTGAATCGCTACAGAGCACTTATGTACAACTACGCACAGTATGGCAGGCTATTTGCGCTGATTGGAAAGAAAGCTGGCTTGTTGCATGGGAATCGGCGGGGGGTCTGTCGAGAGACCAATTGGAGAAGAGGGTTGGAGGTGATGGGAAGATTTCTTGGTTGTGATTTTATGTAAGCGATTTAGCAGGACATCAACATCATACTGCTCCTTCTAAGCGAAGAGGCCAAATAAGAACAGTTGACGTTTTATACGTATTTAATACAACATAAAGGTAGCCTCGCCGCACAACAATACAATTCAAGGTCTATAACGATTCGCCCTTCTCTCTATATTTCAGGAGTCGGAAACACTAAGCGATATCCTGTACTATGGACCTTTATGGCTTCTGGATATTTAAACCATCGGCGAACCCGAAAGCGTCTTTGGAGAGGCTTCATTGAGCCCAAGATATCTGGTATTCTTGTCAGACTCTAGATTCAAATTCAAAGCCCGGATACATATTGTCGTAAAGGCTTTTGGCACTGTGGTGTGCCTATCACCTCGGCAGAAGAGTTTCCTACCGTAGTCTTGCTGCAGGTTGAGGCCCTGTAGCCCAAACGACAGATGGACGCAGTGGTATTCCTCTCGGTGGTTCTCTATCAGGCCGCCTCCAAATCTCCCTATATTTATATTGTTACAGTCGAACTTACCTTATTACATAGGGCCGGGGTCACATGACTCCATGTAAACAGGAAATCTATGTGGAATTATCATAGGGGAGGCAATGCGGACATAGAGGATGCAATTTGGCTGTAGTAGTTCATGTACGAAATGTGTGTAGGGGCTCATACGACCATTCAATGAGATCTTCATGCCTATCAGGCCATTGCAGTAGGTGGTCTGGCGGAGTGACCGTTGGTGATGAACAGGGCACACTCATTTGAGCAGCATAGAATTGGCATGGTGTTTGATGAAAGTTTTGCGCTTCGGAACCATTTCAATCAACCAATACACTGGGAACGCAACTTGCTTGGGCTCTACAGACGAAAAAACTGCTATATTGTGTAGGGCTGGGACCACAGGAGGGTTGGTAGTGGTCAAGGTGGACGTAGTATTGACTGCATTTGGTGCTTGCGATCTTGCCTTAGTAAGAGGAGGAGGGGGGGGGTTGTAAGTCTGATCTCAACATCATACTTATGTGGATTTAGAGGTAAGTACACCTCTGCAGGAAGTACTTATAAGCCGAACGGAGACCCGCACGATTCTCTATGAAATGTTAAGTTCACAATATATTCTATTTTCAACTTGCTCATAGATCATACCCCTTTCATTAAATAAAAGCATCTAGTTATTCGGGCAGGGAGTTTAACTTGAGAACTCGATTGCTATTAAGTTATGTATTACTTGTAGGATATCTGCTGATTAAGTTCTGATCACGAGACGACTATTATTCGGCTTTTACTCGATTCGACACCGCCAAGAGGGCTTAACGACCGCCCTCTGGGAGACAAGTTTAACAAACTGTCGATTCTTATATACGTCAGGCAACCAATACTCTTCGTTTCGAATTCCTTTGAGATGAGCTACGGGCCGAACCCCGCGTCATTAACTCTCCTAGAAGCTCTCCAGCGATTCCCAGCACGCTCGAAGGTGCGTTTCTTGGGCTGGTAAGGACAATATCATCTTGGAGGAAAATATGCCTTCAGCTCACGGAGTGGTTGTTTCAGTATAATATCCTACCATTCTCCTTCTGCAACTCTCACGGTTTCTCACAAATCTCTCTACCCATCTTCTTGCCAACCTAAGACTCAAGAAGCGAAAGTAGATATATCAAACCTTGTTCGCACGCTCTCTACAGACGTTCTACAAAATGGAGAATGGATTAACATCATAGGATACACCGTCAAGGCTGGAATGAGTGGTACAGAAAATACACAAGGCGGCGTAGAAGTGGTATATATTGATGCTGTGCAGATATGGTCTGCTGGTGCAATTGATTTGGGAGGATATGAACGCTCACTGAGGGAAAAGCTGGAAGTTGATCAACGGTCTGTAAATATGATAGGAACATCAACGAGGGCGTGAATCGGATTTGTGATGGAAGAAGGTCATTTTGATGGACATATCTACGGCAGGAGGATTCCAGTATAACCTACAACCCCGAAAGGCATATGTTAATGGGCATCGACACTCGCCTGAAATCTACCCTCTCACTACCAGATCGGTTCTCAGAACCCACTTCTCGCCTTCTGTTACCATCGCCCCCTCATGCAACAAGCAGTCCCTACCATGCTTATGCAATAGGGCCATTCCTTTCTCAAGCTCGACTTTGATGACTTCAGTACCACCACTCCCTTTCTTGCCAGGCTGCTTCGGAAGTTCATGATAGAAGATCGTCTCACCACCAGCCACTTCCGGTGGAGCAGTCAGATATAGCAGGAGGGTATACGTTGTATGACATTTGGTTTGTTTTTGGCCCTGGGCAATTGGGAGCTGTAGGACATTCGACTCGTCATCTAAGATTAAAATGCATATGATCAGAGGGCGGGCTCTCCATGTAATAATCTTATTCTTTCTTGTAAGCACTGCTGAAAGCAAGCACTCACAATGTTTGTCAAAAAATTGTCCTTTTCCATATCTATAAATTCTGATATTTGGGCTGAGCCCTACTACTTCCCCACCCCAGCGTTGTTTCATGGCTATTTTATTGGCAACCTTGCCGTCTGGTGACCTTTCACCATCTTTTTCAAATTCAATACCAACTCCAGTAATGAGCTCCGCTAGACCCGTCCCTACCCATAGCTCTTTTGCAAGATCAGGATCGTCGATTTGAAACCTGTCATTCACCCTCACAGCTTCTCCCCTCTTTGGCCTTGATGGAGTAGTGGCGAGGGGAAGAGTACAGAGAAAACGGGTATATGTATTGCATAGCGAGGCTGGGAAAAAACTGGGGATCAGATATATCTGGTCTGGCAGTAGAGTGTCGAGAGTGAGGTGCGTAGACCGAATTAATGGTGGGGGAAGGGAAAGTGGGGGCCAGGAAATATGTTGCACTGGTGAAGCGGTGGGATTGGGGTTTGAAGATGCAGCCGCGGAGAGGCTCTTCTTATACTTTAAAGGCATTTTTGCGGTCCATATGCCTCTAGAGATTTTGTCGTGCCATCACATGCGCCCACAACAGTAGCCCATGCCTAGAACTTCGCATGACTGCTCTGCTTGCGTATCACTCATCCCTCAGCCCCTCGTCCATGTCGTAAGTCTAACTTGTACCTCCATCAAAGCTTATCTTGTATCTTATTGTTGCTCATCTCCACCGTAAATCATCCATCTACTCATCACAAGCCACGATCATCCCGCTCAGTCACCCTCGTTGTTGAAGGCAGTTTAGGTACTCCAGGATAGAATATTGCGAACATTTACCCGGCTGTCCTTTTTTAACCATATTCACAACCAAATCCCCCACGCTTTTGAAATCAACCACATCATCCATCCTCCAAATTCAGTCAGAAACAACATGTGGGGCTGGTTTGGTGGCGGCGCTGCCGCGAAGAAAAATGCTCCAAAGAACGCTATCATCAACTTACGGGAGCAACTAGACATGTTGACGAAGCGGGAGAGGCATCTAGAGCAGCAGATTGCCGACCAGGATGCGATAGCCAGGAAGAATGTTAGCACAAACAAAAATCGTAGGCCTCTTCATCTGCTACTACTACTCGACGGCCAAGAAACATTTCACTTACAGGCTCCTAGTTGCCCGGGTCGCTCTCAAACGGAAGAAGCTCAACGAGCAGTCGCTCACAACAACACAAGCTCAGATCACCACCTTAGAACAACAAATCCACAGCATAGAATCTGCAACACTAAATTACGAGACCTTGCGGGTGATGAAGGATGCAGGACAGGCTATGAGGACGATACATGGTGGAATGGATATCGACAAGGTTGAGGAGGCAATGTACGCCATCCTATTTCTGGTCACTCCCTCCACAAATTCCTGTTACCTTGCTCACTTTCCCTGGGGATAATGTAGGGAAGAAATCCGCGAGAGCGCTGCTATATCCCGCGAAATGGGCGAAGCTATCACCCGTGTATCTCTCGGCAATGAAATCGACGAGGACGAACTCCTCAAGGAGCTCGAAGATATGGAGCAGGAGCAGCTTGATAATACAATGGTTGGCGCGCCAGTTGCACCTGTTACTCGAGTTGGAAATGGGCCAGGTGAGCATTTTGAGCATTTTAAACTTCTGGGATTTGGCGTTGGATGCTGACGAAGATTTGCTTCCAGAAAAGGGCAAAGCCCCGGCGCATGCGGCGAAAGAGGAGGAAGACGAGGAGGAAGAACTCCGAAAACTACAGGCCGAGATGATGATGGGGTAGAGACGAATTACATACTTCGCCACTCGCTCATGACTTTTTCTGGGTTGATTGGAGAGTACGGTAGAGACACCATGGGTATTTTTTTTTGCCTTGAGATAGACCTATCACCACAGCCGAGTATGCATGTTGGGGGTAAACGTACGAACTAGCATCGAGCGGTGGAGGGGACCCCATCAACCTACGTTTTGCAGTTCACGTTGTGGCATACCTATCAAGACGAGGTAGGGTGCTCCCTCCTTCATCAGCGGAACCAAGTTTGCGAGTTGAGTTTCTTTTCTACTCTTCTACTCTTGTGTTTGATGGTGGTTTTGCTTTGTTCCAGGAGCTTTGTGTTTTAAGTGACAACAACCGGTGTTTTCTGCTTTATTGTCTTCCCTACTACTTACTTTGTGTGTGTTCTGTTATAATATCATATTACTCATAACCCCATGTCGAGATTTTCTTTTTTTATATTTGTATGTGCGCTTGCATATGAATATATTGAGATGCATTATGGAAGTTATTCCATTTCAATTCTGAGACCTTTCAGCTTTTCTAGTTTCGTGCTCTTCTTCAGGAGATGAATTCTAGGCTACCAACCTAAGGCATTGATACTTCTATGGTATGATTTCAAGTTTCGGAATTGTGTCCTGGTTCCCTAAATCTGTGTGTTCCTTGCTTTTCTCTCCTTGGTTTATCTCACACTTCCGCCCCCTTTGCTGTTGATCTGTCACATCTTATTGGTATTGACTCTCCAGTACTTCCAGCCGTATTAGGGCCGTTACAACAAACTATCAGAGGTGCTTTTGTATGGAAAAGTCTTCCGCCGCTCATGATCTTATTCCTGCTGCCTGCCTTAGATACATAGGTTTCCCATGAGCAGTTCTTGCTTAATATTTTATACGTATACTTGATCCTTATTTACATATACTGGGATTGGTTTTGAATCTCCTTTCCTGTGGCCAGTTTCCTGCATATGCTTAGAGAAAGTTACATGCTATACCACATGGCTGCATTCGTTAAACATGCATAGGCTAGCTTAGTCAGGGTTTCCAGTAGCGTGGCTTTAAAGGTCCTATTATGTTAGGTAGTGAAGCCAGACTACATGTACCGAGGGGCTAGTGCAAGCCAGACTAGACTACATGTTAGGATGAGTTTAGCTTAGCTTAAGAGGACTTAGAGAATATAAGAAGCTGGAAATTTAGGGTAAACAGGGGAATTGCTGGACTAAAACCCACTGAGTTGGATTGTAGGTCCCCTCTAGTACCCTCATTCCTTTTTCCGTAAATTCTTGAATAGGAGTCTCTATGGAGCTTGTCATTATATCTTACCCGGTAGCAGAAACTGAATGGCATAGTTTATCATAAGGTGTACGAAATTCCCCCCCCCCGGTTCAAACTGTTACGTTGACGTCTAAACTAGTGTTACCCTGAACTGATGTTTCTTAATGCCGCTTTAGCTAGAGAAATCCTCACACATGGGCTACCATTTACTGCCGTGAGAACTTGGAGAGCAAGGTTATGAGCCCGGTGTGCATGGAGCACAAGTTCGATTCCCTGAGAGAGCGCTGGGACAAATGGAAGGGTATTATGGATACTTACAGTAATATGAACCCCAGCTGCAGTTTGTTGTGAAAGTTTATTGGCCCTGAGGTGTTTACCAGGAGCAGTAATTGTTGATTTGATCCCGGTGTGCGGTTTGGGGGGAAGTGTGAGTGTACAATATACTATCGGTGTTTGGGCAAACCTAGCACCCAGTGATCACCTTTTGTCCTAGCAGTTACACTCTCGGTGGGTTGTGGAGGGTAATATATACTTCCACGGCTTTCAGTCTGGTTATAATTTCAGCTTGTAATGTAAGCGCAATAGGGTTGGCAGGAGCAAAAGATATGGTTCAGGTGGGACTTGAACCCAGACCACCCAGCTCATGCCGTAACGCCAGACACACTAGTTCTATTTAGTGGCTCTCATAGAAATTTCTATTAGACCATTCTTTGAATGACTGTAAGAAAGCAAGGATTTGAAGTGAGTGGAAAATGTGCCAGCTCCTTCAGGGTAACTGCAGCCAGCCTCGATCTTATCTTATCGGCCCTGTCCCAAATCTTGGCACACAGGTTGATGTTCGGGAATCCAACACCCATCTCCCGGCCCTCAACCCTCAGCTCAATCATACAACACAATGACAACCACCCACCGCCTCTTCCCCCCCACTCTCCGGTGGTTCACAACCAACCCCACCATAACTCCCCCAAAACAATTCCTCCGCTATGAATCCTCCGCCCGCCGACTCACCAAACGCCTCCGCCTCCAACCCGATTCGACCTTCCTCCCCCTTCCCTCTAACTCCATCCCCACCTCCCAGTCTCCCCACGCCTTCGCCCGCCTCGCAGCCTCTACCCCCCGTACATCAACAATATTCTACAACCCGCCCGCGTCTATGCCCTCCGTCTATGCCACCCCTTCGATCTTCCTCCCGCCGAACGATCCCCGGAAAAACCTCCCTACAACTTTATACACCGCGTCTACCGAATCAAACACGAACAACCTTCCACCACCCCTCAGACCACCAAAGGCAAAGAAATACAATCTCACACAGAAGGAAATTAGCGAGATCCGCGAGTTAAGACAGGCTGACCCGGTGGCCAACTCGAGGACAGCATTGGCACAGAGGTACGGCGCAAGTCGGTTCTTTGTGGGGATGGTGGCGGAGGCGGGGCAGAAGCATAAGGCGGTCATGGCGGAAGAACAGGAGAAGGTTAAGCAGTCTTGGGGGCGGAAGAGGACCGAAGCGAGGATCGACAGGAAGAAGAGAAGGGCGGGATGGGGGGGTGCTGATGGGAATTAGATGGACAGTGCGTGGATGCGATGTGCTGAAGCCGCCAAGGGTTCAAGTGGCTTTGTGGTAGGAGACTGTAGATTGCGTTCTTACCAATTGCATTTATACATTTGTAAATATAAGGTCCCTAGTCTGGCTATAAAAGTTTCGTTCATGCTTCCTAAAGGTCCGGAGTGTAACCTTTGAAGTCTAAACCCAAACCCACTTCAATGCCTCAACTTCTTCGCGGCTCTCCCCCCATGATCACCGTGTCTCCCCTTCCGCTCCACTTGCCCTTCCCCAAAATCAAACAAATAAGGTCCAACCCCACCCCTTCCTGCTTGCTCCGCTCCCCGCCTTGTGACCTTCTCCGCCATACTTGCAGCCGCCCCTCCTCCCTCAGCAACATCTCCATAATCCCTCTTTCCGCCTCCACCACGACCCTTGCCCTTCCCCGCTTCATCCCCTCCCCATCCACTCCTGCCTCCACCTCCATAATCGGTGTCCCCAGAAACACCAGCACTCAAGTCCTCATCGACTACCATCGCATCCATCATATCGCTTACGCCCTGTCCTCTTCTGAGCTCCGGGAAGGTCGGCATCATAAGTGTATCTTTTGCCTTCGGCTCCTCAGACCTAAACCACCTATGGTCTAACGCTTTCTTTGCCGTAAGACGTCGCTCCGGATCCCACTGCAAAATATCCTTTAACAGGTTCACCGTCTCTACCGTGTGCCCCCAAAACCTCTTCTCCAGTGATATATTCCCATTCTTACTGTCACTACCACTATCCCTTTCCTCTGCTGGCTTCCTAAACAACACCTGTCCGGAAAACTTTGGCAAAAGCCGCATTTTGGGCCAAGTCTCGTCGGTGGGAGGGTTAAGAAACTTGACTATGAGGGAAAGTTGCTCGAGTTCGGTTTCACCGGGAAGCAGAGGCACAAGTACGAGCAGTTCACCGATGATGAGGCCACAGGACCACATGTCCGTGGATTTGGTGTAGCGAACGCAGCCGAGGAGGATTTCTGGAGGGCGGTACCAGACAGTGACTACATCTGGGGTGAGTGGGCGGTGGCTAAAATGGCGGGCCATACCGAAGTCAGCTGCGACGAGGGATGAGTAAGCTTAAATCTATAGACTTCTCTTGAAATCGTGAGGTAAAATGTCGTCTGGGAAAAACTACCAAGTTTCAGCTGGCCCTTACTATTATACAGCAGGTTGGACATTTTGATATCTCTGTGGGGCTGATGTTAGCGATAATAGGAAAGAAGGGTGTATTGAAGGTATACCGATGTATGATATTATTTCTGTGAATGTACTCCACTCCTTCCAGGAGCTGTTTCGTAAGATTCTTGACTGCACCAATCATTAGATTACTTTAAGCTTCATTCGCAGTATTCCAGCCGTCGGACCTACGTACCTTCACTCAGGGTAAACTTCACCCTCAAATCATCCAACAGATGTGCCATATCCTACTTATCCCGCGGGCCAGGCAGAACTCCCGGCGCCCGACCGGAAATCCACTCAGCCAGCCAATGATGCGCTTAAATCCCCTCAAACGCCCCTTCATCTCTTCCGCAGAGCCAACCTCTCTTTCCTAGCCCCCCATTCTTCAAGAAATTAGGGGTGTAAACCAACCTGCTCAGCATACTCCATAACCATATAAACATCCGCCATATCCTTTCCCACAGCCACATCCAGCACACTTATAATGTTCGGATGCCTAATACTCCTCAGTAACGCAATCTCTCGGATGGATGTAATCGGCATGCCGTTGGAGCGATCCCTGTCCAAGAGCCGCATTTGCTTTAGAGCAACGACGGTATGGGGTGATGTAGTTGTGAGATCATGTGCACGATAGACCACGCCGTATGCTGCAGCACCGTTGATTTAGTAGTGACCTTAAGTTTAGGGTATGAGGTGACTTACTGCCTTCGCCGAGATGGTTGAGTTTCTTGTAGTCGTCTATAGAACGGCATTTTCCTGTAGTCGGGTGAATATGTTAGCACCCTTGGGAGGGAAAGAGAAGCCATGATCAGGGTTTGGCGGCGTCTCTGAGCAGGACTCCTACCAAGTAACCCGTTAGGGAGATCTAGGTCTAACGATTCGCCTGTAATTGAAAGCCACCGTGGATACGTGTCGCTGTCCTCATGTCTATCTGCCATTACGGAATTTTTGAGCAAGGTATGTGTGAAGTTGAAAGATGCAAAGGACCGATGTTGCAGACAGGTACCTTGCCTTATATTGATTTATGCAAGGATTCCAACGTCGCTTAAGCAAACATACCAAGCCACTTAGATAACGCCTCCGATAACGTCAGGAAACCTCAATGGTCATCTCGATCGAAGTGTAATTCAGTTCCGTCACGAAATTCCACAAAGACATTAGGATCCAATCATCGCCAGCAAGCAACTCCATTCTTCATACTTCTCATACCGGGACTATCCATACACACCATGTACATTGACAGACTGGACATGGAGGATCGCACTGAGCCTTACCCTGAGCGGGTCATATCACTATAGGCATTATTATCACAGTATCAGGGCCGAGAGACCCCCACCACGGCTTACTTGCTGGTCTCGATAATATACCTGAAAGATAATACGAATGTATGGCCAATATAGATTTGCAGTACAACTACACTGAAACTCTTCAAAGGTATGGAAGTTTCTCGTGCAGCATGAGGAGAACAGAAGGTAAATCACCCATCGTATCTCTTGCGATAGCGGGACGAGAAAAAACGACGTCCATTCCAAGCCTACGAGAGTCTGATCGACACTACCAAAGCCGCCCTTACACGGTGTCCCAAAAGGGAATTCATATATACGATATCTGTAGTAGTAAGTCAACTGGACCAGTTAGGTAGTCTGGTTGGCACAAGCTAGTTGGCACGACGGTTTTTTTGCGTACTGGCCGTGCCAACCAGACTAGCGGGGACCCCCCACGGGTACGACACTACCCCACCACGTTGTTGCCCACTCTTGGTGCTGGACGAGTAATATTTCACCCTGCCAAAGCCTATCATATAGCCAGGCTATTTTTTTCCAGAACGACATCCAAACCTTCCCTAACCCACGGTATATGCATACTCTGGGTGAAAACCAAACCCGAACCCCTCAATTCACTTTCTCCCATGTCAAATCACTAGTTTAATGCTTCGACAAACGCATCAGCAATGATTGGTCTAAGGTAGTCAATCTGAATTGCTGGCCATTCTTCCTTTGTTTGCAGTAATGGAAGAGCTGTGCCATAAAAACCTAGTGGACTTTGTTTGGAACAAGTATCCTGCATTACCCTCAATCATTAGTACTCCATTTTATAACAGAGTTTATGATCCTTCAACTTATCATAGAATAATCGCCAAATCTGGCGATGCCTCGTTGGTTGAGCTTGCTGTTGGCGAGCACTACCATCTAGTTACATAGACGTTATCGAGGTACTTGGCCATCTGGCTCACCGCCACCGGATACACGGTAAACATTCTATATGTGTAGCTCGTGATTTTGCCTGTAACTCATTACTCTATCCTTTCAGCACTTCTATCTACCAGAAACTCCAAACCTCAAACTTCTCCTCCACAATCTTCTATAGCTTCTTTGCCTGGTGATTGCTTAGGTATTGAATCTTGAAATTGCCTCTTTTAGCAACAATCTGTTCCGCCGTAAATATATTTCTCCATATGTTGCCATCGTGAGCTCCACCACCAGTAACCTCCGCCTGGAAAGCAGCCTCTCCGGCATCGATATTCATAAGTTGAGACATCATCAATGTGTAATAAAGAAATGATGAACAGGTGATTGTTTCACCCAGGCCAGCAAAAGAAAAACTCAATTGCACTATGTAAACTTCTCTCCAAGATATACAACGACAGAGGATTGACATGACTCAAAACAGAGAAGGATAAGCAAATACAAGCTCGGCCATGAGGCAATGACTCTAGCTTAAAGGATCGAAACCACACTGAGCCTTGTGGGCGCCATCTTGCTGCAGACGAAGACATTAGGTTCAATGGGGTTAAGTAGAGTAAGATTCGGTGATAATCCCCGAGAGACGGTTTCAGTCGCGTGCTTGCACCTAGTAGAAACAAGAAGTGGGCATATATATAGGAAAGTAGGGTCCGTCAGGCTACGCACCATCGGATGCCATTCCACATCAGATTGATATACACTCTACATTGCGGAAATGGCATTACTACCACTACACCATAGGAATGTCATCATACATATATTACATTGAAACTGCTCTAGCAATAAAATTACTCGTCGCCATTGTCTTCGTCCTCTGAATTGTCCTCTGAATCGTCGTTGCTATCTTCTTGTCTTCCTTATCCGCGTCCATATTCTCCCCGGAATCCTTCCCAACATCTCCCTCCCCGCTCTTCAAAATTTTCCTTGCTTCCCCCACCATCCTATTTCTTGCCTCTTGACCTTGAAGGCCTGCAATATATGCCTTCAACGCAGCCTCATTCCCCTTTGTGCCTTCAATCTCAGTCACATCGAACGCGCTCCTCCAGATCACTTCTGTTTTGCCTTTTGGAACCCCCGTGTCTCTCGGCTTTTGTGATATTCTAGCATATTGCTTAAGGCGCTCTGTTTGGCATTCTCATCCTTTCCATTCTTCACTTTTTCCTTCCTATCCTTTTTCCTCTTTTCGCGTTTTTGTTTCTTAGCCGGGCTTCGAGGGATCTCCTCAGGACTAACCGAGCTTCTTCAGCAGCTTCGGATTCCTTGTACGCGGCGATGAAGGCATTATGTATTCGCTGGTGAGATTCACGATCTTCAGCCACTAATTTTACTGACATTTTGGGTTTTGTAGGTTTAGAAAGTGTGCTTTTGTTAGCAGTGACGTGCCGTTGGCTCTACTGGCATTGGAGTCGACCGTTTCCAGCGGAAATTTTGTTAGTATCCATCCTCTTTTCGGGAGATTTGAGAATTGTGTTTAGAGGGGAAGTAGGCGTTGTGGGGATTATAGCTACCTGGAGTATCATTTTTTTGCTGCAAAGAAGCACTGTCTCTAGCAACTTTGAATTGTGAATGACAATGGATTGTATTTTCTCCTTTAGTTGTTTGCCTTCTCTTCTTTCATGATGCTGATCTCCAGAATTCTTCGCTTTCACCTTCCCACTTTTGTTCTTGTCTTTCTTGACTTTCACCGCTCCTCTTCCCTCTTCCTCCTCCTCCCTTCATGCCTGCTGCATCTGACACTCCTTCCCCGCTTCCGCTTCTTCGAATCATGCGTTTCCTTGGACTTCTCAGATGGCGACTTTACTGGTGCCGGCGAGGTAGAGTCCTTCGACAGAAAGCATGATATCGATAAATGATTTACTGATGTAGAGTAATTCAGTAATGAGGAAGAATATTTTGGAACATGCGTCTAGCTCGCTAATCCTCAAACCGTAGCTACTTAGCTTTAATTTTTACCAAGACAACGTGAAGATTCCATACATCCCAATTCCAATTCAGTCTCAAAAAGCATTTCGGAATAAACAATGATCGTTGGGACAATACCAGCGACTTCGCGGGTTCTTCTGTATGTCAATTAATTTCAGGAACTTGGCAACATGCCCCTTCACGTGACCCTGAATGAAGTCAATTTGATCTATGTAGTAGTGAGCAAGCTCGGAATAGAGTAATTAATGTTGGCTTGGATACATGACAGCCCCGTACTGGTATATATATGTATGGAGAGGTGATAATTGAATATATCCATATATGTTATGTACACAGTCGCTCGTGAAAAGGCATTACGCCAGCCCCATCAGACTTCTTGCACGCACCTGTGTCTACGTTCCTTAGCGTACCACAACTCAACGTTTGCTCCCACAACTTAGCTCGACAACTACGACTCACCTTTTCAGCGGTGAAATCTTACTTATATCACCAACTAACAATCATGTCTGGTATGTAACGAGGGTCGCACAGTGAGCTGGGCCTTTGGCGCTGGAAGCTAATGTGGGGTATGGGAGGGGCACAGGCAGCGCGGGGTTCGACCGCCATATCACCATCTTCTCGGAACAGGGGCGGTTGTATCAGGTTGGTCAGTATTACACTTCAATGTGGACAAACAGCCTTCTAGGAGTTTTATAGCTTACCATAATTCCTCTGGCCATTAGAGTATGCATTCAAAGCTATCACCGCAGCAAATATCACATCTGTAGGAGTTCGTGGAAAGGACTGTGCCGTCGTAATCTCACAGAAGAAAGTTCCGGTATGTCCGGTTTGCATATTCACTGTTAATATATCTGCTAATAGCCCTCAAGGACAAGCTCATCGACCCCGCATCCGTCTCTCACATATTCAGCCTCTCACCCTATGTTGGCTGCGTTATGACCGGTTCAATAGCTGATGCTCGTGCTTGTGTTTCCCGGGCACGTGGAGAAGCTGCTGAGTTCAGGTACAAATATGGATACGAAATGCCTTGTGATGTTCTTGCCAAAAGGCTAGCCAATATCAATCAAGTGTACACCCAGAGGGTAGGAGCTCCGAACATCAACCGGTTGTATGAAAATAACAGCTAACCGGGTATAGGCCTACATGCGTCCCCTCGGTGTTTCTATAACCCTTATCTCTGTCGATGATGAATTTGGACCTCAACTCTACAAGTGTGACCCTGCCGGATACTATGTTGGCTCTAAGGGCACATCCTCCGGCCCCAAGCAACAAGAGGCCATCAACCACATGGAGAAGAAATTGAAGGGAAAAGACTACGCCCCAGGTACGTGGGAAGAGGTAGTCGAACTTGGCATAACGACATTGTCGAGCGTTCTCAGTGTGGACTTCAAGAAGGGCGAGATTGAAGTCGGGTTAGTGGGTGCCAATGGAGATAGGAAATTCAGGAAGTTGACTGAGGAGGAGATCGATGAGAGGCTACAAGCTATCGCGGAGAAGGATTAAGCTTGGGCTATTGGTAGTGGGTGGAGTGGATATTTTGGGATCAATCGTGTAGGCTAGACGATTCTGATACCCTTATACATGACATACCATGCCTTCTTTACTTGGCCAGCAGAGTCATCCTCGACGACAAAAGAGGAATATTAGGCAAAGGTTTATAGAAATGCATCGCTCTTAGATTAATCAATCTGAAGCTTGGTGCTTGATGTTACGTGCTTGTTTATCCTTGAGATCATTTTGATTCATCTAGAGCGATTAAAGCCTAGACTCGTAATACTTGAGGTTTATTGTTGTCCTTTAGCAGCTCATATATCTTCCTTATGTCAAGTAACCGAAAATATGCACATGCAACTCTGGGGATTTATGCTGGGGTGTACCCATATGTACTTAATCGGGTTGACGTTAAATCAGAGTCGAACCCGCAGAAATTTGCTACGTCACAATCTATCGTTAGGTTAGTTACGAGACTATTTCTAGAGTAGATGATGCTTATGGCTGTGCGAGAGTAGCTAATGCTTAAACTCATCGGAAGAGATATAGTGAAATTTATCCCATATACAAATTCAAAAATGGCCTGATGCCCTAAAAAAGGTTTTTCTTGATATGGGCAGAAGCTGGGATATTGGGACGGCAATTGCTTGAATAAATGGCGTGTTTTGTATGTTTGCAGTGGTGTGGAGTTGCCCCTCGATATTTTCGGACTGGGTACTGACGCGCTTGAGATTGGAGATTGCTTTAAAAAGGGAATATGGTCGGGCTTGGCATTCAGCTACTTTTCCGTATATAAGGTTCTCGCTTCTTTGTCTTCTCATACATACATACATACATCATAGAACTTCGTATACACACTGTCAGATCTCCTCACAGGTAAGTGAGTGGAGTTTCATTTTGAGGTGTGATTGTTTCTTTTCTTCTTCAGTACACAGCAGCAATTGGGTCCTTTATGCCCTCCGTCGCTAAGTACCCATTTTCTCCGATCCCTCTCGAAAGTCGCCGCCCAAGTCAATCTCCCGAAGGCCAGGGCTGATTTCGCAAACCTCGTGGCAAGGCTGCGTAAGAATCCCGCCAGGGAAATCCGTCATCAGGAATTTTTGATGTCAGCAGACGTGAGAATTATACTGTCTGGGATTGCCGGCAAAATACCCTCCGACAGCTGTTTCAGCACATCGTTGACAGCAGGCCTGGGGAGAGTGGAGGGCGGGGTTGCTCACGTTTGCTGACATCAAAAATTCCTGATGGCGGATTCCCCTGGCCGGATCTTACGCTGCCTTGCCTGGCCTTCGGGAGATTGACTTGGGCGGCGACTTTCGAGAGCGGTCGGAGAAAATGGGTACTTAGCGACGGAGGGCATAAAGGACCCAATTGCTGTTCCCAGTCCGCGCCCCATCGGGCTGTCCAGCGCGCGCGACGCTTGGTGCTGGGTATCATAATGTTGGGAGGCAAGCTTCTTTAGCTTCGGCGTTGAAGCCATTGTATGATAAGCCTTCCGCTCTATCCCCATTGCTTCCCAAGGCTGTGCTCCTGCAGCTGCCTGTACTGTGAATCTGCAGAGATGGAGTTGGAGATTCTATGAAAATATAGAACCTTATAGTGAAAGGCTTTGTTTAATAGTTATTGGATAATTTGGATTTAACGAGACGTGTTTATTAGCGAACATATAATACCATAAGGCTCTTCAACTTGTTTATTTTATTCGAGCTCGAGGTAACATCCAAAGCACATGGGAGAATGTTGAGGGATCTGACATGTCAAGAGCTCATGAAATCTAAAGAAAACGAGGAGCCTCTAAGTACACTGAGTTTGTGAGACTTTTGAAACTTTAGCATTTAGCTAAACGTTTGGAATTCAGGGTAACAACATGACATACATAGATGGGCAGGAATTCCCCACGTAATTACTCAGCACCACTCCTTGCTTCACACCTACCCTAAGAACACCCTAGCCCAAGGGGCCTCCCCCACACGGAGGCGAGCAGAGGTTTTAATCATCAATCAGAGAACACAAAATGGCAGTCTCCGTGCAACCAGAGTAGGCAGTCTCTATCTCCGTAATAGTATTGATTAACTTTGACAGCCTCATCTAGTTCAATTCGCAATCAAGCAATCAGTGAAAGAAAAGCAAATATCTACCGACACTTTCTTGTTCCAGTCAACAGCAAAATGATGGGATGAAGGTTGCGTTACACACATTGAATCCGGAGCACGTGACAAGAAACGAAGGACTTCTGATAAGGGATTGGAGCTAGGTTGAAAGTGGACTATAGCAATTATTAAGTGTCTGGTTGGCACGACCCCTCCCTTGATTATTAAAGAGATATCCGGAGATGTTGTCATTTTCGGCATTGCAGCCGTACCTCAAGAGAGGTCAGTTCTGGAGCTAGTTTGTCAGCCTCATAGTTTCATCTCTGTTCTCCCTAGACAAGTTCCAAAGACTAATCGAGTAGCGTAGTAGCCTCTGATAGAATGTTTGAATTCAAGGTAGTCAAAACAAGCTTCCCGCTTCTGCACATGTGAAAAAAAAAGAAACGCAGTTAAACCGCTTCTAGTGTCAAAGAAGCCGTATGTATAGGAAACATACCCTGTATACCCCACCTATACCCCACGCCTCAATGCCCCTGCCAAATGCCTATGCCCAATATCATGCTCGCCATATTAGATGCATACAAATGCTCCACCTCAAATGCGCCCAATACTCTCAGGCGTACTAATAATGAAAAACATAAGGATATTAAAAATTTTGCATAGACATGAAATGCTAGCTTAGAAAAGGAACAAAAGGAAAGGGGATTAAACAGGTGAATAGACTAAGGAAAAGATAGAGGTAAACCGACAAAAATGTGAATGGTGTATGAACTCCTATGCCAATGACCGAATCCCAAGCAATTCGAAGCTTATAGTATGGAGAAGAAGGGAAAGGAAAAAAGGAAAAAAACCGTATGGAAGGCCAAATTGAATACTTGAACAGACCCAGTACCCCGCGACAATTCCCCAGAGAGAACCCCTATTAGACTCGAAGACAATAACCACAACATACGGAAGCAATTGTAAACGAATTGCGAAGTAGAAACCGAGAAAAAATTGGGCAAGTGATGCGGCCGTATCAGAATATAGCCTATGGCCCCAGTCTTGCCTTCTACTGGCAGCCAAAGCCTGATGCCATTCAAAAGCAAAGCAAGTTAGAAATACTAAAAGATAGAAGGCTAATAATCCGTGATACATGCCGAGAACAATCAAGAAAAAACTCCCAAAAGTATAGACGCCCATGGTGAGTCGAAGGCCGTGAAACAAAGAATGCCTTTCCCCCAAATATTACCTTGACTCAATTGGGTTTAATATTGAAGGCCCTGCCTTCCAACCCAGGAAGCAACCATGAAATCTTTCATATGCCAGTCGTGCGCGAGATTGTAACTTTTCTGTATTCCATACACTCATTATCAATGAACCAGTGCCCTCAATCACGCTGCTGTCTTGTTAGGAGTATTTGCTTGAGATGTGACCTTCGCACTTTCAAGTGCAGTATCTACATCCTCAAGCACCATGTAGGTCAAGCAAGATGCAGAGGTAACGCATTCAGCAGCAAGTGAAGGTGAAGCACGACGACTGGCAGATGGGGCGCTTGCTGGTGGAGTTAGTGTTTGTTGATCTTGAACCTCTGCGTTCCCATCATTGGAGGATCCATTGTTTCTCATCTCTTGTGAAAATCGTCGTCGTTTGGGAGGCTCGGGGTTTTCTGTGATCCTGTGAACAGGAGTTGTAGGTACTTTCTCTGAATGAAGCGTTTTTGGAGCCTCAATCTCCCCACACCTTATTTCAAGCTTACGTTTCGGTCTCATGTTCATAGCATCTCCTGTATAAGTCATCGGGGGCCCGGTGGCAACTGGGGCTGTCCTACTTCGGGAGATAGCTGAGAAGTTATTGACGTGATGTGTTCCAGGCCGCTGGGACAGAGCTATGCTGGTATATTCGGCAGTGCTAGGTGGCGCGGCACCTCTGTCACCCACGTTCGCGCCCTTCCTCTTCCTAACCTGAGATGGCCTGGGTCTTGACAATCTTGCTCGCCTCCCTTTACCTCTGTCACACCCTTCGTCACCTTCCCCAGATGCTTTATCCGCCCCCACTCTCGGCAAGAGTTCAAGGTCGGGAAAAGTACCCCCATTGGATTCCATATCCTGCTGGATTGCTTCCACCAGGGCAGTGACCTCGTCCATCGTTTTATGTTCCCCAACGTATTGTAGATAATGGGTTGGAATAGTTCCTCCTGCTCCTGAGGCCCGCCTACGAGTCACAGCCCTCACAGCCATTGGCTCTCCTACTGCTTCCCCATCACCATCAATATGACTAGCAGACTCACTGCCTTGATTAGCCCCAGTACTCGTCCTCGATCTCATTTCTTCCCGTCTCCTAACCTTGACTGTCCAGTCAATCACGCCACCCCACCGGCGCAAGTTACCTATTTGCGTTTGGACAAGCTGAATCTGAAGGCATGCAAAGCCCCTAGGGTTGCGGTACCTGCTTCGTTGATAATGCTTCCGGCAGAAATAGACCCAAAGGTGCTTTGGTATCTTCCTCGTAGCAAGCTTGTTTCTGCCAAAAAAATGAGACACCACCTTCCTAAGTGGCGAGCCAGTCTCGCAGCTCTCTGTATATGAACATTTATGGTCATCATCAGCCTTAACGGTATCCGAAGAAGGAGAATCTGGCATACGGTCAGCAGAAGGTGACATTGGGGACGCCATAGAGGATTGAGAAGATCGATTAGGTGATGGCGTTTCACCCACAAAAGCCGAGGCTGTGCAAATTTCCGCTGGCTGAACTCTTGACGTAAGATTTACCTGTCTACCTCTTTCGGGGGTGTTAGGTCGAGAAGTTTGTGACCCCACGGACACAGTTCGCCTGCTGGAGCCTGAAGAAAGGGGACTCGCTCGAGTCCTATTTTGGTTAGCTACTGATGTTTTCCTTCTGGTTTGGCCTAGAAGGCTAAGCTCCTTTACTTACCCAACGTCATTGACCCTGCCATGAGAAGAGAAAGGCTGTGAGCCTCTTCTTAATTGGGGTTCGTGGTATCCTTCACTGAGTGCTTGACGGCCCCAGGCGGCGCTTTCATGATCCCATCGATGACGGTCAATGTCAATACTTCCCCAACGACGTGTCCCCTGCCCGTTCTTGTCCCGAAAGTCCCTGGATGTCGCCAATGTAGCGAGAGCTGCAAGTGAACCAGTCCCTTGGGACTGAGCGTGAGTATAGAGTCCTTGGGAACCCTGCATCACACACCTATTTTGTGTAGGTCTATCTTGTGAAGTTGTGCCAAGGGAGCGAGGGATCAACATTGGCATATGAGATGGATTGGTCTGCGCAGGAACGGAAGAAGTCCCGTAACCTCTTGAAGGTACACCAGTTGCGGAATCTACTGCAGGTTTTCTATGTTGCGAGTAAAACGTAGCCGGAGAACTGATTTCGTAGAGTCTGCTGTCAAGAGGAGATTGATAAGGTTGAGTAGCTGGATTGTATAAATCATATTCATGATCGTATGTATGATTAGAGGGCAAAGAGCTGAGTTGAGTAGTGGGTGATAGGGTGGAGCGTGGGGTGGTTGTAGTGTTTTGAATTCTTGTATGAGCTTGAGACGACGAGGAGTAGACCTCCTCCGGGTGATTCTCGGGATTGAGCATATCCGATATATCCATCTTGACAATGAGATTGGATTGTGACTGGAGAGGCGGTGAAAGTTAAACCAGATGAAGAGGAGCTGTTCAATGAGAAAGGTATATGTAGGCAATAAGAAGCTGGGCCAAGCTGTGTTTCTGGGTAATATCCAAGTTGTAATATAACCAAACCAGAGGATGAGTGTAATATAAGGAGATAAAGGAGAGAATTCCAGAGGGGAGAGAAGCAGATAAAATAGAGAGAGGCAATTCGAAAGTATAATCCCTCGGGTACAATACAGGTCCTCCTCTTGACCGCTGTGTCGTGGTTTAACGAGACAAGGAGGTGGCGGCCTTGGGTGCCGGTACCAGACTACTGTGGCTGCAACTAATACGTTTGAACTCTCTTCCGATTATTACTCGTAGCCCTAAGGTCAATTGTTAGTTCACCTGGCCAGGCTTTCATTCAACAAAGATTCAACGAAGATCAAGCACACATGTAAAGCATTGGGTTGAGGGCAAAGCAAGCGGGCATACACACTCAACTCGACAGATGCAACACCACACAGTGTGTATCCCACTTCTGTGTATCAACAGCGTGCACCAAACTCGCTTGGCTTCTCGTAGAGCTGTCTGCCAATCTTGAAGCAGAAAGATAAAACCGGTGCCTTTTTGGGTCGACCGGCCAGGGAAATTTTTGAATTTTGCTCAGCTGATGCGCCGCTTCTCTTTGGAAATGCTACCTAAATATTACTCTTAAACCTTGTTCCCCTGTTTGTTTGGCTCGTGTGTTGTTTGCACCCGAAGGTAATGGGGGGAGGGGGGCCGGCGCGGGGGGAGATTCGTTTGGACGACAAGAGGGGGTCCTCAAACTGACGCAACAGATGTCTGGCGCAATCGCGATCTCGACCTTTATCGAATGCGAAGAACGCTGGCCCAGTGAGATTGATGACCTGGCGTATCACGGAAGATTTTGACGTAGGACGAGGTGAAATTCGTCAGATTTCGGTGTTCAATAGAATGCAGAGGGGCCTCTCCATGGAGCGCAATGGATGTTTGAGAAGGATCAAGAATTTAAGCAAACAGCCCTACATACGCACTAGAGTGTACGGAGATGTCCCTTGGTACCGTACATCTTCGGTAGCAAGGTGCTTTTTGATAGCTGTAAGATTGAAGACCCTGGACTTTTTTCTGCCAGGGAACAAACTGGACTGAATCGTTGCCTGGGCTGGCCTGGGGAGCACGCAGACAAGGCAAAGATGTATCCGCTACATCCCCACCATGATTTGTGGAGAACCCATGGGCGGCAGGCTGTAGATACCGCCACACCTACACTGTACAGCACCGTACATCATGCCGGCATTGTGATCTGGGATTAGATTATCATGACGCTCCAACCAACGACTCCAACAATTATGCTGTGTTGTGCGTTCTGAACGAGAAAGGGCAGGATAAACGTCAGGACCAATTGGCTGATGCTGCGGCGCACCTGGGAAGGGGGAGAGGGGAGGGGGGGGGGGGGGGAGGAGGGAAGGGAGCATCCATGCTTTTTTTGGCGACAGCACGTTGTTCCTTTTTCGCGGACGTCGGTGAAGTGGGTTGGTTGATCACAGAAAGAAATATCGGACACCAATTGCAATCAAATTTGGCTGATTGGGAGAAAACACAAGCCTGCGGGCAGGGCAAGGGCCAGGGTCTTCTTCGGTGGAGCGCAGTTGCTTTGCTTATTTGGTGTCGTGTAAGAAGTTGTGGTGTGCCGCAGATTCATTGAATCTATTCTATACCTGAATATATCGAACTGAGGTACAGTACCTGCGGTTAAAATAACCTTTTAGGACGAAGCAGCGGATGATGTTCAAATGGGGCTGAGCTAACTTGATTCCACTTAGAAAACTGTCGATGTAGCAAAGGCACCAAGCACGCACATCGTAACGCCTCCCCCGACGCCGACGCCGACATCAGTAACATCGACATCTCGTCCAGCTACCGCTACAAGGCCTAGGCCGTAGCGGAATCCTAATTTAATCAGAGCAGTCGCAGTCTACACGTGCATACATACATGCGTGCGCGTGTTGAGTATCCACGAAACCACACCCCCCCCTTCTCCCCCACCCAACAGCTAACAGCATCGTGGCCGGCGAGGCTGAGAACCTAATCTACTCTACATTCCGCGGGAGCAGCAACTTGAAGTATCGGCTACCCGAGCACCCGTGCTCACAGTTTCTGCCCACTCACAATCTCGTGTGCCTGGGACACGGCATGCCATTGATTTGGAATTGAGCGAAACGCTGCATGCAGCTCCCGGCGTCCACTGATACACGTGTATGCAAATCTAAAATACATATTGACACAAAGGTATGTGCGGCTATCAACTAGTACACTGTATGTGCATGACAAAGCCCCGGTCGCAGTGCAGGCGCGTTTGCCTATCTAAATATTTTTTTCATCTTTTTGCCTCCAAAGTTTATGATCCCTCGTTATTATCCTCAACCTTTTGATATCCGGCTTTGCATAGTGATGCGCACCATACTCATACTCCCTATCAAGTCGAGCCTGAGGAATTCACGCCATGCTAGTCAATATGTAAGAAGCCATTTCTAGCTAGGAGCCTGCAGTATCGGAAGTCCAACATCCAACAGAGCCGCGGCTGATTTATTTCTTTTCTTTTCTTTTTTTTTTTTTTTTTTTTTTGCATATACAAGGCTCAGGTTCAATATTTGGTTGGCGATCTCGTCCCTAGTACATACAAAGGGCCTTTAATGAAAGTACCCAAGTAGCATGTACTTGCGAGCATGGTGCTACCCAGCCCTATCTCAGACACCTCTTCGCCAGGACAGGCTGGTTACAGTAGGTGCAGCCCGTGTCTTGATTCTTTAGGGAATTTTTGCGTCAAACAAAAAGCCGCAGCGTCACGTCATTTTGGGATGAATCCTCCGAAATTGTTCTTCTGCGAGCAGCAGTGACGAAGAGAGGGGGTGAAAGGAAGGCTCCCAGTACTGAGGGGGAGGGGTGAAAAGTGGGGCACTCGATCTCCTCAAGGGTATACTTAGCAAGGAGGTGGAGGGGGTATGGGACCGCCAGAGGGAGGGGATTGCTTGTGCCGTGCATGTTTCCAGTCTCAACATGTCTTCGTCTTATCCGCAAGTTCAGTACTGACATGGGCAAGATATACTATGCTTCTAGCGGTTCGAGGCTAGGTTTTATCAACCGAATATGCGTAGAGGGGTACGTCGCTCGCTTCTGCACGGGCACTGGTACTTCCGAGTTACCTACAGCAGTGGCGCGGATGCCATCATGGTCCCCAAACCGTTTCACCTTCTCGACACTAGTCCCGAAGCTGAAAACAAACTGAAGCCCACAGGAGGGGTCATACCAGCCGAACAGACCCAAGGGTTGCCGGAACAATACCAGTCCTCCCGTGTACTACCTCCGTAGGGAATTTATTGGCTTGCTGAGACAACCCCCCTCGACAATCGCCCGTCTAAAGTCAAGAACTAAAATCACTGGGATACTTGCCCAAGGCAAAAAGACCGTGTGATGAGACTCCGCCTGTCCTACTGGTGGAGTCACATGAGGCATAATAGGCAATTTTCTTGTTCATGTTTTACTAGCAATAAACAAGGCTCGAAACATCAATGAATCGGACGACCGAATGGAGAATCAGCGGCAGGGGCGATGTTGCACAAGGGTACGGTTTTGCAATAAGCCAGTGGGATCGTGCATACAGCAGTATAGTTGGGAGTGGGGTCGAAGTCCTTACTGAGGAGCTTGAGTCTTCTTCCGAGATCCGATTTATGAGAATGTCATGCTGTACTATGGTACCATGGACTTGTGCTTATCAGCATGACAACTTCGCTTACCACTTAAGCTTCATCCAACCTCGCCATCGGGAAGAAGTACTGATTGATCATGACGACCGAGGCTATTGACTATCAAACGAGCTGCTCCCCATCCTACCACCCTACTATTTACCTCTACCTGATGAGAAACTTATATGTACTCACAGTATGTACAATAGTAGATTTAGTAATGCTAAGTCCAACCTCTGGTGCTTCCCCTCCCGGTCCTTTGTCTGACAAGATGCTACTTGGTCTTAGTCTCAGGTGGGCCCCAGTCCAAAAGGATAAAATTGCTTGAAGATCTGCATTGTGTACTGCATTATTCTCATTATAGACAGTTAGTAGACAGATGAAGAAACATGAGGATCGCCAAATGCTCAGCCCCTCTAGTATTATTGGCCCACAGCGATGCGAGGCATCCGAAACTCCTCTCTGCTTACCGTTCCTCCCATCTCGTACAATGCATTCACAATCACTTGCAGAAACCTGCACACAAAGTACTTCCTTTCGGCCTGGACTTGCTATTCCCAATCAAATTGACCTTGGCTTGCTGGAAACGAAAGGTTTAGTACGACACGTGGCGATCTGATTTTCTACTTGCTTCAGTGTGACCAAGGACATCAGGTACTATAGCCGCAATGACTACCAATATCTTGCACCACTCGGATATATGGATATTTCAGGATACATCTTCCTCTGGAATGTCTCATCTGATACTCCAATGTTGGAAGAAGAAGAAAACGGCAGGGTCATATAGAAATCTGGCATAATTTGTTGTCTAACCAACCGCGTTTGGATTATTTCACGAATTTTTATTCAACTTTAACATGGCAAATGTTTTGATGTTCAAGCACATCTATGTAGGTGTGAATTTATGTGGGGTGGGATTATCTCCACCCGGTACTTGGAGATGGAGTTGCGATGAAGTGCAGTGGTATCAGATGCCACAATACCTTTGTGTCTATATTTCTTTTTAAGACAATTACGTACTGACAAGTTGGTGCCATCTGAACTCTAGGCTAAATGTTATCTCAGTCACCCGATTGGATAGCAAACCCTCTGCTGTCAGAGAACATCTTCCTTCAGCCAAAATTGGGGGACGACCTTCAATGCAAATTTCTCCCAAAAAAAACCCCCAGCAAAGAAAGCAGGAATCTGCACATCGACGCAAGCGACTTGATTCAGTCCAATGTTTCATTGATCTTGTTACTATACCTTCTCGATTGCGAGAATAAAAGTCGTTCTGCCTCTCCATATACCATTTATAGAACACCATTGGTGTTCGAAAGAATTATACCAGAATCACTTTACTTTATTGTCATCCCAGATGCGAGACTACTGTTCATACTAGAATCCAACGCTTGTGTGGCTTCTTTCTCTGGCCGCAGCTGGGATTTATTGATCTATCGTATACTATATCTTCAAATTCAAATCCAAAAACATGGACTCATAAGAGAGTCTGCATTGAATTTTTATCAACTTCAAGATTATTGGGATGGATGCAGCCTCCTCCCTAAATCGCTCATCCCGATCCGCAACCGGGGTTAAAGTTTTGTCAATATTTCGGGTTCCGTTCTCTTGTTTTCATTCTTGTTGCGTAAATACCCGCTTTCACAGAATATGCTGGCGCACATCGATCCAATTAAGGAGAAATGATGGTCTAGATATCAGAAGAGCAGGCTCGCTATGAGACTAATTGTACACGATAATCACTGGTCTGTTTCTAAATAGAGTTTATCATATGGGTTTGCATAGGAAGGATTGCCGTGAAGTGGGGATAGCAGCAAATTTCACTGGATATTTACTCCCGGTGAGAGGTTTTTTGATATCTAGGCCTTCTGACCATTGAAGAAATAGATTTGAAGACAGGGCTTGCTTTCAGCCAGTGCCCTGGATGGCTAGTATTGCCCGCGTCGTGGTCATGATCATGGCATTACGTACCGAGCTGCGGGTGGGAGGGGTAAGGAAGAAGGTATGATATTCTCATCTATGATTCGGGGAGTGTAACAACAGAGCAGCTTTGCAGTGGAGATTGTCGACCGCGGCTGGGCTCACAGTCACAAATTAGAACACCACTTACGGCCTCAGAATAACCAGCGCACCCTCGCTCATTTGGAGCTGGCTAGCATAGGACCGGCATATAGGCTTGAGACACCCTCGTCAATTCGTCTATTGACGAACCGAACGAGAGCAAGTCTCTTTGCACGACATCAGTCACACGCACCACATTTGTTCTATGGTGGCTTGAGAGATTGTTCCGTTGGATGGCACAAATTCTCGCAGCATGGCAGTCCCCTATTTCATTATTTTGCAGCAATATGCAAGAAGTCACTGATGAATGAGATATGGAAGGTACGATAATCTCTCTACTAATTCTTTTACCAATACTTTTCTTGCCACCTCTACTAGCGGATACCCGCAGCGAGACAGGCAGGCGCCAGCATGCCTAATGCCTACGAGCGTCAGCCCTCCTGCCTCGATGAGTACACCTGCCTGAATTCGGCAAATTGTGTGTTCAAGATACCATGTGAGGGACGGACGATCTTGGGGGGCTGTCGTATGTTATGTTGGGATTCTTGTTAGGTCACCCAGGCGTGGTAAGAAGATGAGAGAGGAGAGAAATCTTTGATAATCGCCAACCTGGCTAGCTAAACATAGCCTCGACCCAGCTCAACATGGTTGTGTTAGCACACATTGTGGGAGGCATGGGATACTGATGAGTTGACTAGTGTCATGCCACGCCTTCCAGTCCAGCCAGTTGATCTTACAGGGGGTCTATGTTAGAAAATCCGACGTGTCACCCTTCATGCCCGCGATTGATGGTAGAGGGTGGTAGAATTCAGAGACAAATGTATGTGTCATGGGCCGATGTGACTTAGGGTTTATCTATGCATTATTTCTGGTTAGGGAGTCCATTCGACCATACAGGGCTTCTGCAACATCACTGAGTGGATATCAATCAGGCCAGCCCTAGTGCTATTGACATTCGTGGTGGTACATCAACATAGTACATTATATCTACGGTTCTAGGCACAGATGAACATGTTAATCCGGCTATTCTTCATCCTTTACCACTTTTCTAATCGGACTACGGCTCTCTGCCCACTTGCTGCAGGTCGGCTCGTGACTGTGACAACGTCTCTTATCGTTCACTTCCTCCCAAAGCCCTTCCTAACTTACCTGCTGGCTCCATATACTACATTTCAATCACATCCGCTTCTCGCATCTGAATTTCATCTCATTTAGCTTTGCCCGTGTGAGCACACAATTGTCTCTTTATGTGAAGCATTAATTTTGAATTTTTTTCAACTCGAATGGAGAAGAAAGAAATCTCGTCCTTTGCTAATATTGCCCACGTCAATATTTACCCTGATGCAAGCTAGAGAGAAGCTTCTTACGCTCAAATCTCCAATTCGCTTGCTAGTAAAAGCTCAAGCGATGAGCTCAACGGCTAGGCTGTCTATTAAAGAACTGCATGCTTGACGAGGCTTGCAGCTTGCTGTGGTTTGCATTTGCATGGGACACTGAGGCATCTTAACTAAGCCAACCCTGAGGTATTAGTTAGTAACAGTTAATTAAGATCTCCCAGTTTTTACTCCTTCTGCTCCCCTCCAATCACCAACGGCAGTCACTGAGTGCAGATTGAGAGCAGGTACCCACTTTAGCCACGTAAATGTCGCCTCGATGGTCGGCGGACCCTTTATTATTAGCTTATTCTTTGTGTTCATGGAGCTCCTCAGGTTTGTGCTAATTGCTTCTTTGCATTGGGCTGGCCGGCTTAATATCTGCAATTTCCATCTCGACTGCGACGGGATGATCCACACGTACTTATTGTGGCTGAGCTGCTGTCGTGTTTAACGTAATATCCCTTCAGAGAGCTCATGGGCTCTTCACCAAATGGTCGCTTACAATACCCTCTCTTGGATGGATCGGGATCACATACGCTTGCACTCCAACGGGGAAGTGATACTCGATGCCTCCATATGAAGGGTAAACATCTGCGCTGGTGGAGGACATGAGCCAGCCTAGTGGCACCTCAAACAAATGCAGGCCACTAGCAGTTAATTCATGTCGTTGGAGTTGTGGATTTCCCTATATTCTTTACGTCATATGGGTATAAAGGATGCGAGACTAGGGATATATAGGCGAGCTGAGATAAAAATCATTTAGTTTCATATAAAGAATGCTCGACTACAGTCTATCATCCTCCATAGCGCATCGACATCCTCTCCAGGAAGCGGCCATTCCACTCACCTCGAGCGGGGCTTAAGTTGAAGACTTCGAGCTTGGGGTCAATTCCCGCATGCACATCGCACCTATAGAATCACTTTTTTCCTTTTTTTTTTTTTTGGGCTGTCCAGTACTACCCGTCCTTCCTCATCGTAAAAGCACTTCATCTTGTTCTCAATTTCTAGTCAGTATGTTATTTCGAAATTCTTTTCTACATTGGCCCGAATAGAGACCACTATTGAGAGTAATATCTTACACTGCTCTCACAGAGCTGAAACCAGCGGTCTCCTTATTTTTCTGATGTTAGGCTTTTGCTTGACTTGAAAAGCCCTAAGCTCTGGGGCCATTCGTCACACCATTTGCGGGGAGCGGGGAAATCAGACTTTGACTATCATACGTTGTATATATTAGACGTCGCCGGTCCAGCCACAGCAGAAGGTGGTAGCTGTCTGGCCTTAGTTTACACAGGTACCAGCTAGACGATCACAGCATGAATGCAGTGCGCGTGACAGTTGCCCTAGACATGCACTACCTTTTTTGAGCTTGCTAAAGCTTTTTGTTGAGAGATTTACGAATGTAAACCTGTTTATGGAGTTGCTTCTCGGACGAATCCGCTGGATAGCTGCACGTGACGGCTCGTTGTACCTACTTCCTGTTCTAGTAGTGACCGAATAGGTTTAGAGTTAGGCAAACTGTTGGAACTCTGGAAATTTCAAGGTGCAGAATTACCATGCAGGAAGCTTAACAATAACCAAATGCTGAAGAGAGAACTATAGTAGCCTCATAACGAAGAATAACGGTAAACGTATGACCTGTTTTGTTTAATAGTCTGGTTATGTTTCATATTTCAATTGGTTTCAGTCAACGTTTGGAGTTGAGGGTAACAGACAATGCAGATCTGACCTGTTGAAACAAAGTCGAAAGGTCAATGATACCACAGAGCCTAGTATTGCTACTGTCTGTTTGTGGATAATGTCAGTTGGAAAATGAACAGATACCTCCTTATGCTACTTAATCCTGGCACTCCTCCCGCACCCGGGTTGAGTGAGTCACCGGTAATGAAAAGGCAGACAACAGGGCAGCCCCTCGAGTCAGCCCTAGACAATATCTAGTTCCCCGGAGATTGCCACCTACGGAAGACTCACAAGATCGGCGAGAGAGTGCCCTCTGTGCGGAGCTGACATGTAGGACAGCTCCCATGTTGTCCTCCATTGCCCCCAGCCCATTGGAGAACAAGGGCAGACCTAATTCTAGAGGCAAGGGCATCGTAAGACTTAGACCTTCCCATCTAGAGGAAAACATGCGAAGGAGAGTATCAAAAAGTCTTGGTACGCAGTAGAGGAATTTTCAAATTGATTCAATACTGCTCCGCAGACTCAAGAATGGGAACCGTTTGAATTGGTTTTATGCCGGTTTTTGTTTCTGATTTTGAATCTTTCCAGAATTCCATTTTCATATCATCAATTGTACTGACTCTTTCCTTCCCTATCACTATTATTATGTATGCAGTATTCGTGTTGGGGGAGGAACTCGCAGATTAACTTGCTGCTCCCTTCCATCAATCCATCCGGACTTCCAGGTGGCTCGTCATACCTCCTCAGAGGAGGTGCACACGAGTACCGAGTTTTTTTTTAAAAGGGAAACCTGGGTTGAGGGTAAGACAAATAGGCTGACACCTATCCACATAGATACATTTCTACGGAGTACACGTTTTTCTGAAACTAGAAAACCCCCCTCATACATCCATTAAGATCATGGTGAGACACTCATTACATTTCCATGCTGCTTCAATTTTAGTTCCTCCCTTCTTTACTTTCGACACGGGCTCAGAGAGATTTTTTAACCCCAGCCAATGGCTAGATTAGCAATGACTTCTCGCTTATGTAGATTGCCGCTCACTACTATGGATGATGATTGCACGCTCGCTCACGCCGATCATGGAGCAGTTTTTGGATAAATCTCCGACTTACAGGGCTTCATTGCATGGCCGACCACCTCCACAAAACTTGTGGCCAAAATCGAGATAGAAGGATGGGCATGTGGTGTCTCGGGGAGAGCTGAATCTGATCTTATTTCTTCCAGCCGCAGCCAGCTGGGTGTTTCACCGAGATAATAATCGCTTCATTGGACAACGACATGGACGCGTGATATACAAAGTTTCAAATATTTTCATGGGTATGCGTAAATGTCGTTTGTGTAACACTGATCTTCTGTGAAAAGTTTTTCCTCCCAACATTTCCATCCTGAGAATACTTGCTATAATTCTGAGATAGAATTTAACCGGATAATGCCACACCAGCGCGGTTTGAGATTGATCTTGGGTTTGAGATCTGACAATGGAGTCAAACTTTCGAAAGAGAACATACTTTCTGTCAGCTGGACTAGCCGGGTTACACAGTGGAATGGCACGAACTACTAAGCTGGGAAGAGAGCCCGAGAGGTATGCATGCAACTACTGTTTACAAGACTCAAGTAGATTGAATGAAAGAAAGATGGATGCAGTTGCTGATTCTTGAAGTTGAAGCCCTAAATGCCTTTGTAAGCCCGGCCGGGCCGGGCCCGGCCCAAAATTGCGGAAGCAAAGCCCGTGAACCTTTCAGGGTAAGCGGTACTTGGACCATTTGTTTAGTGAGTGTGCTCGCAAGGGAGTGGGTATACAGTATTCTCATTCCTGGTATATATCGTACTCAGGCTGGCGTAAACCATGCCAAAGGCCTTGTGTTCTCACTGTAGCTGGGCAGAAGATGGACGGCGCAAGGCAGGATACCGAGCATAGTCTCTACTTGGCAGCAGGCTCTCTCGATTTCAAAGTAGCCGAAACCAGGCTCGATGAGGGGCCGTCAAAGGCCACAGTCCTAGGCCCTTGTCATGACACTAGATGCATGTGGGATGAACTGTTGAACACTAAAATTCTGGCCAACCAGACTAAAATGCCGGAGTTTGCGTGTCTAAATTGGTACATATTGAGATGTCGGTGCTTAAGCATACACAGCCGGTATACTATGTCCTGTGGTGGCCACGATGGTGCTGGTGTAGCCTCGAGCTGTGTGAAACCGAGACTACATAAGTAATGTTGGTGAAAAAGTAGAGAAAAGTACCTCCATGTTCCTGACTTACTGAGAGATCCTCGCCTAGTTAAATAGCCTGGTTAGGCTCACGAGCGCTAAGTAAGAAGTACCAGAGGTAATTCTGTATCACAGAGTGTTCTATATTCTCCTTCTTCAACTAACTGTGATTGAGTGGGCTTACAAGTAGAATGGTAAAGGTAAAATCGGAGTACTAAGTACCAGGGTTCGAATTCCATGTAATGCGAGTTTCCTATGGGTGTACGCAGTGAACATAATCAAAAATGAGACAAGACAGTTGGCACAAACCAAGAGTAAGCATAGCACACGAAGAAATGAAAGAGTTTCTCATTGGCACGACGCCCCCACTTCCTGCAAGATACCATAGAATACATTTTTGTGAAAGCCTTTAATGATGGTTTTACCCATTCACACATCTGACACTAATAGCTCAGGAGGTCCTATGGTTGCCCGAAGAAACTTGATGTTAATTCAGCGAACTTGAACCCTTAACGGGAGAGCTGAAAAGTTGCATGAAAGCGGATGGGAAAAGAATTAAGTGTCCAATTATGCCCGCTAAAACCGCTTCCCACTGAATCAAACAAATGTGCTAGTGTGCATCGGGCGTATGAGACTTGAGGGTAACTGCACGCGTTTTCTAGATATGACTGAAACCAGGAAATGCATTAGGTGTAATGCGATATGATCAAGCAATGCGGGACTGACACTCATTTATTATAGAGTCATCACGTTTCTAAATGTTGAGAATTTATCTAAATTTACAGTTCAGGGTAACTTGCAATATCTACTCATAGGTCGAGTCACTATGCCAACAATCTCACCAGTGAAGAAAGAACACGTACAGAGAGCTAAATCACGAGCATAATTGCTTTTGTCAAACAATATAGAAAAGTATATTACAAATTTGAGCCCTCTCATTCTCCTTACTGCATAAAAACCCCACCGGCCATCTCTCAAATTACCCTGAACTGGAGGCTCTACTTCCCAAAACCAAACCAACTTGAGATTCCACTTTTTGCTTTCGATGCTTCCTTCTCAATCTTCTTATCCATCTCATCAATAGTACCTAGGACAGGCCTCTTAGCATCTTCCACCTTCTCCTCTAGTTTCTGAGAAGCTTCACTAATGCGGTGCTTGCCTATAAGGTAGGATTTATTAGCATTAGGTTTGACAGTGAGAGACATTATAGAATCCCAGAGATGGCAGCAAATAAGGTATATCTACCCTCTTGTACGGTCTTGTCAACTTGAGAACCAATCCTAGCGAGGGTCTCCTCAGCAGAGGCCGTTCCTTCCTTTCCGCCTCCAGGTAGCTCTTCTTTTAGACGTGCAGATGCGGAAGTGGCATCACCTTAATACCTATTGTTAGCTAATGCAGCCTTGAGTTTGAGATATATATCTCGCTTCATGGGAAATAATTACGCTCAGCAGACTCCTTAGCGACTTTCGTATCTCCACCAGCTCCATACATGTAATAGGCTCCCGCCAGCAGTGCTGCCCCCCCAAGAATCAAAGGCAAGTTATTCTTCGAGGCAACACCAAACCTCGGGGGATGAGCAGTTGTACCAGCCCCACCTGGAGGGGGATTGGCAGTACGGTGAGTGATCTTTGGTTGGTTGGGAGGGAGGGACATCCTGAACCTTGTGTATACGGGAAGCCGAGAAACGGAGATTTTATTATTATGTGGCGAGCTTCAACGATAAATTATTCGATGGCGTAGAGGAGGATGAACTTATTGCAAGACACACTTGGAGCCGGTAACTGACCGCTTAAGTACAAGGTCCCCTCCCAAGCTTGGCTTGGGCAGGCGAAACATGTTTGCAGCCACTTTTGTCCTTGCTTACCCGTGTGGAGGAACATGAACATGGTATGACGTAGTTGCCAGAATACCGAATGGAGCAGATTAGGAATTACCAAGGTTGGCATAGTAGGACTATGGAAGACTTGGCACGGAAGATCAGATGAAGAACCACGAGAAAGAACTATTGAGAAACATGTATCTATGTACACAAGCACGCTTCTCCGCCAAAAAATTGTAGTCTCGACCCCAGCTCATTGGGAGATGCCGTTGGTGACAAATTGTGCAGGCAACTTCCCATGGCTCAGGGTGGACGGAGCAAGATAGCGGCTCCGAGACTTCGGATTCGAAAGGACACATCGGCTGAGAAGACACAGTTGTGGACGTACCATCAACCACGACTGTTCACCGTACTGTGACAGCAATTGCAGTGTAGGTCCACACTCGTGCCTACATTATAGTCTTGTTGTAAAGCCCCATTTCTCATCGCATCCATTACATGGTCTGGTTAGTACCTTGTCACACCTGACGCCTAGGTCGCACAGGATTCGATACCAGGTCTAGATACTCTATGGGCCGATGGAGCTTCTATGTAGTCATGCAAATTCCCCGGACCTCTGGCCTTTCCAATATGTAAGTCTAGATTTATGAGTAGATATGCCTCATTAGGATAGTTGAGAACAGTCTGCGCCAGCAATTATTGCACCTTTCTATATTTCTTTGATAGAGGGGCTTTCCAATATAGAGAGGTGAAGCAGTTGATCTATTTGCGTAATGAATGCGCCAATCATGATGACCCAATGATCACCTAGTCTAGCCGAGATTGGAACACCACCACGTACGAAAAAGTTAGAATGTTAATTCAATCCCTTCACCATTAATACCCTTGATACCATTACTACACCAAAAAGCACTTTAGCTGAGCTTCGTCACCTACTGTATGTATTCCTGATCTGGCTTGGGCATTCTTATAATCGACCCCTGTGCTGACAGAAGCGGACAGTAGCGAGACTGGGAATAAGTGGATCGATGTATGTACATATGTCGTGAGCTTGCAGGTGCTGGGTATCAACCTTACCTTCCCCAGTGTCCCTGCATCTCTGTGTCTCAGTTATTTTCTTGCATCTGGGCAAGGAGTTGCAATAAGTATTAAGTACTGTAGGTAGTTCAGTCCTACTTTGTCCGTTCGGAAAATCCCTGGGCTGGGAATGCAGGATTCGAGTCACAACGTTACTCCTGGGTGGCACTTTTGCTTGGGTATATGTAGGTGCTGGAGTTGAAGCCACAATCACAACGTCCAGGGCTCCGAAATTCAATAGAAGAGGTCTGAATCTCCGCACGGTCGCTGCTTTTCCCAACAAAAATTCACGGCACGGAAATGGCGTCAATAATATCCTCTATCCGCAACTCCATCTCAGTCGACCGACCATCGAAAACGCCTCCCCCGGTTGACCATCGGATAAACTTACGAGACAATACTGGGGACTCCTCACCCGTTGAACGTGCCAGCTCTACCCGCAACTCTACAACACGATCAACGCCCATAACATCCCGCCCACACAGTCGCAACGATGAATACCCCCATCCCGAGGGCAATGGTGGGGACCTTGATAGTACGGGAGGACGAGGGCCACTGCGCAAAGCCATGGCACGGAGAAAGTATTCCCAATGGTCTGCTGGAATGCTTAACATAACTGGAGCTGGGAATGCAGTTGGGACTGGTCCCGAGGCCGTGAGTGTAGATGCAGAGACGTGGGGCGTGACAGCAAGGAAAGGCTTACTGAAGAAGAATGGGAGCGAAACGCAAAAGAGAGAAGCGAAGGATAAATTACTGAAGATTACGAACGACAATTCAGGGCCATTAATACTGGGGCCGGAGGATGAGGGTACGGTTGTAAGAGATAACCAGGAATGGATGAATGGATTAGAGAGGACAGATAGAATGAATGGACGAACGACGGACAGCCCACTTTCACCACGGGCTAGTTATCCACGGGCAGGTACAGATACGGAAATTGATTCAGAAACTACTTTACGACCGAAAGGACGGGAGAATCGCTGGACAACTCGGCAAGCCGAGATCGACGTGCTTTATGAGAATCAACGGGGTTTCTTCTTATGTGGTATTCCCCTATTCTCGTCCAAATCACTTCTCAACCTCGACCCTTCCCCCTGGCAAACCCGCGACTTCAAATACTCTCCAGTTTCTATTCTCGATAAACAAACCCCAGACCCGAGCTGGGAATGGGTTTGGAAAACGTGGTATGTAGATATGACTACAGATGTTGATGACCAGGGGTGGATGTATTCATTTTCATTCAATAAATACTTCTCATGGCATGGGACACATGTATGGTTTCACTCGTTTGTTCGGAGGAGAAGATGGTTGAGAAAGCGCGTCAAGATACGGAAAGACGGGGGTTTGGGATCTCTGGATGATACTGAGGTGGAAGCACATGGGTTTAATCAGGATTACTTCACCATACATAGCCGGCAGAAGTACCGGGGATGTGTGGATACAAGTTGGAGAGTGCCCCGGCAGAGTGGGAGTATGGGAGGGGCAGGATGGGGTGGGAATGCAACCAGAGATACTTTTGGAGCCGAGGAAGAAGGGGATATACTGCATGAGGAGGAAGAAATCAGTGATGTGCCGACTTTGATGAGGGTTCTAAGGAGATGCACACTGGACAGGCAGAAGATTAAGGCGATTGCAAGGTTTGTTGAGCAGGGTGGAGCTGAGGTTTCATATTTGGCGGAGAGGATGCCGGCGCTTATGTCGCTTCTCATGTTCCAAGCTTCGAGGAGACAGTTGTTGGCGGTGTTGAATCGTGCATATTACAAGGCCGAGGAAGAGTTTCAGCGAGGATATAATAACCAACAACCCTCATCCCTACCTATCGGCCAGGCACCCTCCCAACCCACGTCCCCGCGAACCAGACCACCTACCGGGCAAACACCATCACCAAACAATTTCGATCAAAGTGGCAAAGACGAACAGAAATTGAAAGAGGAACGGCACCTTGAGGGGCTCAGAGAGGCAGTTAAGGTTGCAGGCCAAGAAGTGAGAAAACTGGAATTTTGGAGCGATATCAAGGGTGTAGTCAAGCAAGGGGGGAGTGGTGAGGCCTTAGGGAACTTGGGACAGGAAAGGTGGGTGGACGTGGATAACAGTGGATTTGGCATAATGAAAGCGACTATTGGGCCTAGGCAGGGGGAACTGGAGCAGGGAGAGGAGGAAGAAAAAGAGGAAAGAAGGGGAAGGAATGGGGTGAGGAGAGATAAGGGCAAGGGAAGAGCGTGAGCACGCATTTATGAAAGTGTGGAGTTCTCGGACAGCCACCCAGTCCACGAGTGTAGCCTCGTGTTTACAGACTACAACAACAGCCGCATCATTACTTGTGGACGGAGTACGTGAAGCACAACAGTTACAGTGGGCGTTTCTTTTTCTCCCTTCATCCTTTTTTTTATCTTTCCCATTATCTTATGTTTTAAGGTGTCTGGATCAGGCAAGGGGCATAGCATATGCGGCGGAGTTCATTGTTTTGTTTCTCTCCTTTTTGTTTATTGCTTTTTACTTCTACCTAAGTACTGATTCCGATTATGTATGGAATATTTCAGGCGCGGTAGGTAGCAATCACAATGTTATCAATGTTACCTTACTTATCGCTACCAAATCTTGTGTGTTCCTTCTCAAGAGCTTTTCATATCTTCAGTTTATGTCTCCTGATTTATAAAAATATGATTGGTTTTATATCGCGCGTACTCCACTCCGCGCGTACGTGGTACCTCTCCGAATTGCGAATTCTGATAACAAACCACGTCTATCGCTCCCATGTGAATCATAGAACACTCCATATGCACGTTATTTTTATTTAACCCATGCATGGGGGTTCGTATACGTTTTAATATTGAACTCTGCTGCATGGGGGGGCCGAGGAGGGTACGCTAGAATTAAGCTTCTGCTTTCTTGTTTACGTTTAGGCACAGAACCCTCATGTGCAAGCAAGTGCGTACTCGTCATGCACAGTCAAGAAAAAGAAACATCCATTACTTTTGCTCGAAAATGCGATGGGGCTTTCCCAGACTAGGACTTTCCAACCGGGAAAGGGGAGGCGAAGAACATGGGTGAAGAGGAAGAGGGAATTGATGGTGTTTGGAGGGGAGAACCTTACATAGTCTGGCTTGCAACCTTACACACCAGTTTCGAGAGGGAGAGACTACTTTCCGGTACGGTACGGTACTCCGATCGCGAGAAATTAGAGTGACGCAGATGCGTTGTTGCAATGGCTACCCAGATCACGGGCCGTCTCGTAGGTACGTAGTTAGATCTATCCGGGGAATCAACTGGCATTACATATAGGATCAATAATGATTAAAAGCCGAAAGATATATGGAGGACACCTTATCCAGTTATTCAGTCCTATAAGATTCTGTTTGAAACTCGTGTGCCGCTATCCATTATCATGACTTTCCGAGATCACCGAATCGACCCTCCTCGTTTCAGAAGTTTGGATAGCAAAGATCGATCGATATTGACAACTGAAGTGGCCCACTCAAGTCTCACTGTGTGAGAAGTTGGATCGATATCAGGAGCCCCCATTGGACCAGCCCATTATCGATAAGGAATTTGCCTCCTCCGTTAACCAGGCAGCACCTCTAGGTATACCTATTTATAAAATAAAAAGAAAAGTTTGGTCTGACTAAAGAAAATTGAGAGCCAATCAAATAAATCGAATCACCTCCCCGGCGGCGGGAGACCCGTGCTCCTTCTGGATATCGGCTTGAGCATATCGTCAAAAAGTACTTCCTCCAACCACAGGCAGGTTCCCAAGCCTACATAGGTACATCGGGCTGGCCACGCACCGACGAGCAGCGTAACGTAACGATGCTCCACTGCAGCCACGTCTGTGCACTGCAGTAACGAGGGCTTTTTGGGTACTCTACATAAGCTCGCGATCAGGTATCAGCTATCGTATGATGACTAGTCCCTGGACTTGATATTGCGCTGCTTTATTCTCACTGATTGTTTTTCCAACCCAACATCAAGGGTGATGCTTGCCATCAATTCCAACAGATTCCTTTACAGT
The DNA here is from genome assembly GCA_015179025.1 of Terfezia claveryi. NCBI lineage: Eukaryota > Fungi > Ascomycota > Pezizomycetes > Pezizales > Pezizaceae > Terfezia > Terfezia claveryi. The sequence goes on from WHUX01000006.1 coordinate 284,169, forward strand.
TACCAGTAATTATAAGCTTGAACTTGTCAGCCGCACAATAACCATGTCGATACAATAACCTGGAACCATATCACCCAAGGCCAATTTCAAGTCATCCCATGTTCATGTTCTGGGCAACTAGCTGCTTTTAGAGAGCATCTTGAAAGTTGAGGCTCGAAATTCGAATCAAAACCTCAAATGGCGGTTGGCAGAGGGCAGGGGAGGGGTTCCCAACCAGCGAATTGGAAAACGTCAGACGCTAGCGCGTTATGGTGCATTGCGTATGTTGTTATCAATACAATTAAAGGAAGGGCAACAAGATATTGGGCTCAAGATACTGGAAGAAATAAGTACAACTTAGATCTAACGTTCTTTAAGAGGGGCTTGTGCTGCCAAATTAGATCTAGGTAATGATCAATGAGTACTCTCTCTGTTAGGGCCTGGGTATATAAATTTGATTCGAATTCCCTATCCCTATAATCAGCGAACACTGCGACGCTGGGCCATCATTAGATTGAGCTGCCTCTATCGAATCATGCGAAAATAAGTCTGGAAGGAGTCGGTTGCTTGCAGGACCACTAATTGAGTTTAACCCAGGCGATTCAGACACAAAGCCGCGGAACTTTCACCAAAAGGCACTGACGTCAAGGGTCCGTGTCCCCGACACCGCAAAATACACCCACCATCCCTGTGAACTCGACCATTTTGCCTTTTGTACTCCCAGCCGTGAGTATGGTGTGGAAGGTTGATGGTTAGCAGCATCTTCCGTTTCCCGAGAGAGCGAATAGAATATCAGGAAAGAACTTCGAAGTCTTTTCGTTATAAGCCTGTAGCCTACCTATTCTTCTGGGCCCCGACGTGGCCTGGATTGGGTAAAGTGTCGGTTGCGCCGGGATGAAGGACAGGGGAGGGGAGAATGAAATAATATGTAGGAGAGGAGAAGGAGAGAGGGAGAGGAAACTGTCAGGTTGTAACAGCGGCGAGATATTGGGTGCTGTGTGTGGAGCCGCCAATAATCGGCTGGCACAGCTGCAACACTAACAAATTGAAGCCGACAGGGCCAGGGCCAGCTTCATCCCCGTACCCGTTTTTTTCGGAGTGCTTGTCGTCATCGTCCGGCCCTGCGTATTTCCGCCTGTGTATCGTGTGCTTTGTGTGTATCAGGCACTCACCGTGATCTCGCCCTGGAGAAAGAGAGTCTACTGGTGTTCAATGCTTCGGCTCCTCTTGATATAGCTTATACATAGTAAGCTAGCAAAGGAGCAGCACAGAACCGTCCCGCCTGGACGAAGTAGTCCTTCCTCAAAGACGCCCCCGTGAGCAGTGCTGGGCTACACACAGTGCAGTCGGCTGCAATTGGGAACAAGACAGCCCAGCGCCGAGCTGCGACTGCATGGGAAGTTTTGCGGAGAAAAGATCTGGACGAACGAAAGTACGGCCCGGGTGTCAGTTGTCACTACGCCGCTACGTCACCTTTTTCTGCCCTCCCACCTGCACTGCAACTGCTTTTCTCCTCCACAACGAACTACCCCCGCTGACCCAACCCCCTATTTCACGCTGCCCAGTACCAGCGTTACATACCTACTACGCTGCGTCAATCCTCTCGCAAGCATTACCTATTCCCCCAACGAATACACGAGGCGAGCTGGACGCTCTGTGGGGTACATAATTTTCTGATCTAATCACGCACTCCACAACCCTCGATAAGTGTCCTTTTTTCTTGCTCCAAAAGGTAGGCTCGTTTTTCATTACCATGAGCAAATGCTTGAGGAGAGGTACGTGAGTACCTGACCTGAGCCCCGTTGGATGAGCACTCTCCCTTGGAAGAAAACTCGAGGGGAAATGGCCCTCGTGATTATTTTTCTCCGATAGAAGACGTGCTGATCTTCTCAGATTTGAGTACAGAAAAAGAGAGTCAAGGGTCTCCTTTGGTAATTCGCCTGCTGTCAGCCTGTGCATTATTCTTTCCTGCTGCCTGATTCCGCTCCCCACCCCCCCTCGTGTGTCCCCCTCGCCACCGGTAGATCGAAGCTTTGTCTGATCGCAAAGATACCCCTTCTCTAATTCAGAGTGTCTAGCAAATGGGTGTGTGGAAACCAATTGCTAATCAAGATTTGGCAAGAAAAAGGTGCTACGAGCGCAGCCATACTACCTTCGCAGTCTGCTTTGCCTCCCTCTACTATCACCAGAAGTCCATCGATAACGGAGCTGGGTACCAGATAAAAGACTTTGGCCTCTGTCAGTCTCGGGCATCAATTCAAATTAAGATCGTGCCGGCAGAGCATACACGCCAGGCCAGGTGGAGAGGGTTTAAGATTGTTGAGCGTCGGATCGGTTTAAAGTTGGATTTGCCTTTAGCCACCGGCCACCGCGCCATATTATTATATCTCTGACGGCAGTCGCTTCTGACCCAGCACGACATCATCGAGCATTTCCACCCAATTTCACACTCCAACACACACAACCCCACAACGTATCCACCCTACCTGCTTATCCCTTACTAACAAGAACGTCAAATTCCGTCACCCAAGCATCTTCATCCATCGCCTGTGACTAGCTGAACCTAACCTTCTATCGTCATCATCATCATCATCATTAGACTATAGTACCTTATTCTTGGTCCTCCTGCCTTCTATTTCTGCCTGGGCCATCATCATATCAAGACAACTATGTCAGCGGCGGTAGCTAGACAGCAGCAACAGTCGGGCCATGGTGCAAATTCGAATACAGGTCCAAGGATGGGAACAAATTCGCCAGTGGAAAAGAGGGTGGCTGTCAAGGCAGAAGGTATGCTCGCGATAATATTCCCCCCTGTTCTCTTTATACCTACTGTTCGCGCAACCTCATGTTGTCGTGTTTGATAATGTCACCTCCACCATCATCTTCCATCATAAAATGAGTGATCAACATCTTACCGGAGACTCCGCTAATTATTGCATGACATCCGGCTCACAGCCATTAACTTAGACAAGTCCACTCGATCACCGACACAAACTACCAACAACAGAGACTCTAGAATAGTATCACCAAAATCTTCACACCGACGTAATGCCTCAGGAACCTCACATCCTTCTTCAATTATCGCTGTTGACCAACCACCAGATACAGCAGGAACTACGGAAGACCGATTGGGTTCTACTACTGAAGGCCGCCCGTCCAACGTCAACCATGTTGCACCTCCCTTACTCCCTCCACCGCCACCTGCGGATATTATTGAGAAACCTGGAGACGACTACTTCAACTTCCAGAAGAACAGGCTCGACCAAGAACCCAATCCATTTGAGCAATCATTCTCAGTGGGAAATGGAGACAGCACACCGAAGGCGATTTTACCACCTGCTTCCGCCATAACGTCACCCGCACCATTGATCGGCGGCCCAAACACCTACAATTTTATGAGCTCCCTGCGGTCAGGGCCCTTGTCTCCCGCTATGCTTCAAGGCCCAATTTCAAACGGCCCGCTAGGGTTCGATACCCACCTCCGCACAGGATTGACGCCCAACGAATCAGGTATTCGCAGTGGATTGACGCCTGGTGGATCTGGGTCTATGTTTTCCGTCCCTAGCCCCTCAGCCAGCAGCCTTTTTCAACTCGGGAGCTCAACCCCTAGTACCATGGAGTTCCAAAGGACTGCCTTATCGGCAGCATCAGCCTTGAGGAAACAGCCTACTCTTACTTCCATACCTCCTCCGTTGAACAAACCTGAATTTTCAGTGACGGCACCCGATGCTCGTGACCACAATCCCCCAACCGCAAAACCGAGACAACTCTCCAATGCCTATGACGCAGATCCTGCCCATAATGCGGCAAATGGCCTTTACATGCTTGCTCAGGCACATCAACAAAATGACCAATACTCGAACTCTACTGTTCCTGCTCCTGCTAACACGGGTATGCTTTCTGGTCAGCCTAATTTGGGCTCGACACAGGATACTACTTCGCCAAGTTCTAAGAAAAGGGCTCTGGTTACAAATACATCAATGGTACGTGTCACAGGAGCTGCTACTATCACTGGAAACACTAGAGGTGTCAGTGAAATGAGTGAGGACATGGCTAGTGATTCAGATGAAAGTGATGATGACAAGCGTGGAGGTGGGGAAGCTAAAGGTGGAAAGAGGGCAGCGGGCCGAGCACGGAAAAACGACCCAAAATCCAATAAAAGAACGAAAGTTAGCCAAGGGAGTGCAAATGGGAGTGGGGATGATCAGGATAACGATAACATGATGAACGAGAATGGAAAGAAGATGACAGATGAAGAAAAGCGGAAGAACTTCCTCGAGCGAAATCGGTTTGTTTCCTTACAAAAACCGTTCATCTATTACTTTCACTAATAGTGTTCAATAGTGTTGCCGCCCTCAAGTGCCGTCAAAGGAAAAAGCAATGGTTGCAAAATCTTCAGTCCAAAGTCGAGTATTACTCTCAAGAAAACGATGCTCTCACCACTCAAGTAGCTAGTCTTCGAGAGGAAATAGTTGCTTTGAAAACCCTCTTGCTTGCACATAAGGACTGCCCCATAGCGAGAGCCACCAATATGGGAATGGATACTATCCACTCTGCTCTTGCTTCTGGCCCAACCGAATACGCGAATCATGCTAGCTATTCCAATATGGGTGTGATAGCGCCACCGTCAGCCGTTCATGGCCATCCCAGGAGATATTCATAGTGTGCCAACTTCCTGATGAACAGAGCAGTTAACCTTCGTTGGGGAAACTGCCGTATAGAGGCATCGCGAACACTTTTTCCTACTTGGCTCTGGGTTGTCTACTTTCATTATATGGCTAACAGCTTCTTGTGCGCGGGGCGGTCATGACTTGAACGAAAGCAGCATATATAAAGAGGATTCAAAACTTTCTTCCATAATTTTGTCCATCTACGGCGTCTTGTCATTCACTTCCATCTTTCGTTTCTATTATGACTTTACGAGTTCTCTTGGTATCATTGGAAAAATCTCATGGGTGTTGTACCTAATTTGGCGGCTTTGGATCGTGAGTGTATACAACGATTGGGGGGACCGGACGTTATACATCGAGAGGGAAATACAGGAAGGTTAGATTCCGGCAAGGAGGTTGAAGAGCAAGGGAAGTAGGTTTTGGGACAGATGCAAAGAGCACGCGTATACATATGTCTGGCGGCCGTAGGGATGCCGCTTTGTTTCTCATTTCGATTACCTAGGAAGGGTAGCAACCTTACGGTTGGAATTCGGGGTGTTATTTTCTTTTTATCGTTGTGTAATCATTTTTCCTTGGAGGTTTATCTGTTTGGGAGGTTATTGCTTGTTTTTTTCAATTCTTTTTGTCTCCCTACCTTTCTTGCTTGTCTTCTTGGATTGATCTTTCGTCTCCTTGCTAAATTCTATTTTGTGACTATTTTTTTTTCGGTTCTGCTCACGAATAGCAGCTGGCTGGGGAGATGGGACTTATTCCTGTTTTCGTGTTACTGCTGTCTTGTGCCTGTGAGTTGAGTTACATGTATTGTGTCGAATTGCTATAAGAATCAAACATTCTTAACCTCTTATTTGATATGATAGATTGTAGTTGTTTATGCTAGTGTTGCAATGTTTTCATTTATATATAGAATTAGCATGCGTGATGTGTATGATTGCCCTCAAAAACTAGATAACTCCAGGCTGATACCCGATACCCTTTTATTTAAGGGAAAAAAAAAAATATGAAAATCTTTTAGACAGCTTCCACTTACCCTGAAATCGCCGGCTGAAGGATAGCAAGTCTTCATATTCTCGAAGCTTGTATCTTGTTGAAATAAGTTACAAATTGATGGTAAAGTATGTGAGTCATACCCCAGTTCTACATCATATTACAACGTTGGTTTCGCTTCAAATAAATTGTTGGATGAAAAATTAGATAAGGGTTTAGTTTAGGTTAACGTGGTGCTATATCTTTTGATTCAATTCAGTTTGTTTGAGTTTTGAAATTTTTTTTTTTTTTTTTTTTTTTTTAGAAGAGGAAATATGGAAGGGAGACGCAAATTATTTGGCGCGAACTCTATACACGGTAGTAGGTAACTCCTTTCTTACAGAGATGGTAGTAAATTAAATTTTTTTTAAAAAAAGAAAGAAAAAAAGCCCCAACAGCTATTGGAATGTACTGTAAAGCGTGAATGGAACCTTTCAAACTCCTGTAGTGATGGTAGAAAGGTGACGAAGTAGGGAATGGTAAAAGCAACATCGCTCTGTAACTATAAGCTAGTGGCTAGATTAGGGAATAAGCTATAAGCTAGGGACTTGGCACGAGATAGATAAATCGGTGGGATAATAAGCTAGGAGAGGAATAATTATCTTCATAATCTTCATGAGAGAGCGCTGAGACGAAAGGAAGGGTATTATGGATATTTACAGTAATATGAACCCCAGCTGCAGTTTGTTGTGAAAGTTCATTAGCTGTAGGGTTGAGCAGTTAATCGTTGATTTGATCCCTGTGTGCGGTTTGGGGGGAAGTGTGAGCGTACCGGTGTCTAGGCAAACCTAGCACCCAGTGATCACGTTTTGTCCTAGCGGTTACACTCTCCAACAGTACAAGTGGTTTCCACTGCATTAACCACAGGTGGTCACCCTTCATGCAAATGGGGTTGAGATCGTTCCAGGAAGGTTGCCATTGGAATTAATCTAGCCCCTATCTAACTAATGGGCTAGTGCAACCGGAATACCACGTGGTAACCGGTCTCGATGTGACCAGAGCAATGGCTGAATCTATGTGATGTAGCCATTGGTTGAATGACCCCGCGTGTGCAGATATAGGCTGATATAGGGCGTGGCGGTTCTAGTCTGCCATACCTTGGGCGGCTCTCCTGGCATCTTTAGACCACCTCCGAAGAGTGGTAGTTTCTTGGTGAGAGGCTATCTGTCCCTAGGGCTATCACGAGCACTGCTCTGGCATCAGCTCTCTCGTTCCTGGAGTGCCTCTGATCCATGCAATGAGTGGTGCCCCTGGTCCGTTCTTACTGCAAGCAGCTGATAGCTGTTTGACGGGCGGCCATCGAGTCTGTCAATAGAACTAGCATCGGAGATATCTGTGCTTGCAAGCTATTGAGTAGGACCATCTGCTCCCCGTCGGAGAACATAGCTTTCAAGTCTATGTAAGGGCCTGTTTCCAGGCCAGCGGCCACACGTCCGTGGAGGCTCCTCTCTATCCGGCATCGAGGAGCCCGGCGATCCTGATTGCCCAGTATGCCTTGTGGTTGGATCGTCATCTTCAGGGACGAATAAGACCAAGTCTTGTAGTAGGGCCTGCCGTAGGGTCCTTTCGGCTGCCATAAGAGATCGGCAGCGGGTTAGGCGGAGTTGGGAACCATATTTTAGTTGCATAAGCGTGGTAAATACCACATGGTAAGGATGTATTATAGTTTCTCTGCTGCATATTTTGCTCAGTCTGGTTTATTTTGCTCACTCAAATACATAATTCAGCTGTAATTGCATGGTGATCTTAAATCTCAATGCAACATATTTGTAAGATAGCCAGCCAGAACATCAATAGCTTTTTCTTATTGTCTCCAAAATAGATACAACTTGGCCGGATAAACAGTAATAGTGGTAGACACCATATCATGCAGCCATTACCCTGAATTGCCCAAAACAAGAAGGGTGGAATCCCACCGCCCGGGGTATCTTTTTATAGGGATCAAGATCATTCGGAACTGATTCCAAGAGTGTAGAAAGGTATTGATATGGATTTTCATTATGTAGGGGCGCTTATGGTATACTGCTGTAAATGTAAAGCATAAGTGAGAAAAATAAGAAAAATTGTTGCCCACACCGAAAGAGATCATTCAAATACAGCAGCAACGCCGTCATACAAAACCCGTATTAACAAAACGGCTGGAGAAATTAGGGGAGATGAAACAAAAGAAAGTTGGCCATGTAATAAAACCGAAGTCCCTCAATAGGAGTGGAAAAAGCGGGAAAAATGAAAAGGAACTCAGGTCTAGCTAGTTAACAGCCACAATTTCTGACCCAGAAGGTAAGATAAAAAGAAATGGGAAATGTGGTACCCGTACATTGAGAAAAAGAACAGATTTTTAGATTTGTTCAATCATTCCTGCTATTTTCTGATATTTTTCTTTTTTTTTTTCCCCTGTCATTTAATAGCATGTATTATACCTTAAACTGGGCTAATCAAATCAAGGTCGACGCCCCTCAATGCCTCCTCTGCAGTAATTCCGGCAGTCCACATCGGATCATCCTCATCAAATCCCCCAGATAGAGGTTTCGGTGTGTATCCATCACATCCCGCCAGCTTATCCTTATGCAAAAGGCTCTGTTCCAGTCTGCTAAGATACTGCGGCATATCTTGTTCCTCCTGCGAAGGTTTCCATAGGTTGACGTTCTCCCCACCAAGACTAGTGGGATTGGATAGCGGATAAGATCCCCCGCTCCAAGCGGTAGGGGCGTTGCTTGAGCTGGCCACACTGACACTAGGTGAGGCAGCGGTGGTTGATCCATTAGAGGTACAACCAGAAGGTATCTCTGGCTCTTGCGGATCCTTCTCGATGGCGCCATTTCTCCAACAAAAGCTCATAAATGCTAACCAGTATGGGTCCTTCTGTAATATCCAGGGGTTACCAATAACTACCAAGCCTTGTTTTGCCCTTGTCATTGCCACGTTGAATTTCTTGCTCTCGAAGATAATGCCCAGCCCTTTCTTTAGGTCCCCTTCCAGGAACCGTTCTCGGCTGCGTGTGGTACATATAATGACGAACTTGTGTTCAGACCCTTGATAGGCTTCAATAGGCCCAACGTTGACACTTCTTAATTTGTAACCTGGAGTACGAAGGTTGTTTCGGATTCGGCGGACTTGTTCCCTAAAGGGTGACATTATTGCAATTTCATGTGGTTGCAGCAATCCACTAGTAACAAGGCTTTGTGCTGTTCTACATGCCATGTGCATTTCTCGAAGGTTGTAGAATGAGGCGCCATCCTCTTGAGCCTCATCTGGGCCACCATTGGTTTTAAATAATACAGGCCATTTCCGTCCTCTCCATCCAGTCCAGCTTGCAGTGCCGCTGATATCTGTAGCCTCTGGTACCAAAGTGTCATGATAAAACAGTGCACTTGGCACTGATAAAATTGCAGGGTGCGATCTATAATTTCGAATGAGATTGGTAAACGGCGGTCGAATATATGGCTAAGTGGTCAGTTAGTACATAACCTGGTATCCGTTAATTCGAATTGTAGATATAACACACCAATAATGTTGCGCTAGTCTTTGTAACCCACTCTGGGGCATTACCACCTCCTAGTTTCGCAATTCCTTGCCGGGACAATGGATGTTCAGAATATAATGGCCTTGAAAAAAGTCTCTCGAGTAAACTAGTTTCCAAAGGAGCTAGTCTACTAGCAGTTCTAGGGCCGAGCTGCTTTTGATCACCCGCCATGACGAACATCGGCTTTTCCTGTGAGCACTCTTCAGGCGGGGCCACAACAGAGAGGGGTATCAAGATATCAGGCTCAGTTCCTTGTGCAGCCTCGTCTACCAAGAGAGCGGTCCTATTCAAACATTAGAAATTACCCTGGAATTCTGAAGGAATATACGCACCAATGAAGCCTAACTTCACTCTGAGTGACCGAAGAGGAAGGGGCCCATTCCCCGACATCCATACCATCAATTAGTCCTTGAAGTTCGTCTCCTTTCAGCCCAGCAGTGACAACCCTCTCCCACCTCGCCAAATCACGATTCGTGCACCGTGCCTCTACTAACATAGAGCAGTCTCCGCACGTTGTGACTATAACCCTATAGGCCATCAATTTTCTCCAATCAGGGAGACCAAAGAAGTCATTCTGGACAGAGCAGTATGTCAGAAGCTCCATGGGTACCTCTGCAAAACTTCTTGATGAGGAGTTCATTCTGAAAAGAACTCGTGGGGCTAAATGACGAATAAGACGTTGGGCAAGTGTGTCTGCTGCTTGGTTTGAAGGTGCACATAGTATGATATGATGCTTTTGAGCAGCAGGAGCGAATATGAGTTGCAAGGCTAGAATTCGAGTTAGCTGGGAGGCGTTTGTTGAAGGCTATAACATTACCTGCTTCAACAATGGTCTTTGTCTTCCCAGTTCCGGGTGGTCCTGATATGAGGTATGGTACTGTGCCATAACTTTGTTCAAGTAAGGCATCCACGGCTTTCTAGAATCAGAATAACTCAGCAACTACATTCCTCGATAATATGTAGGAACACCAGAGGAAACACCAACCTGTTGCTCATAATTCAATTCCATATCAAACCATCTATGGTTAAACATACCCTTACTAAGGGTTGTTTGTAAGATTCCATCTGACTTTTCCGGAAAAAGCATCTTTCTTGCATAACTAGAGGTATGGGATAAACTGTGGGATAAACTGCGGGATTCGGTAGATTTATCCATGCTCAATGGCGATTCCACCTGGGTGTCACCTCCCGTACTATCATTATTCTCAGAAGGATAGGCCAAAAGTTTACTCATATCAAGTATTGCCCGAGTATGGGTTCCCAAGAGCTTTTCTTGGACCAAGAACGAAACATTGAAGAGTCCACTGTCCAAAGTCAAATGATCAATCCCCAATATGAGAAATCCAGCTTGGCGATCAATCCCATATATGTAAGCTTCATATTGCAGACCTGAAAACATTTAACGTATAAGCTTTCATTCCCCTGTGAATCCAAGTGAGGGAAAAATAATACCTGTGAATCCAGCAGGTGGGAAATTGTTATACCCATTGGTCTTTATCTGCCTCAAGTGTACCATGTCCCCAATGGCAACCATTGGACAATCCTCCCGTATTCCTGGCACAATCAGCTTGAAGTAATATTTTCCCAGATCGTGCGCATACAACGGTACATTATACATGTCATATTGGCGAACGTTTTCGTGCTGTGATGATAATTCCTTCAAAAGGAAGTCGGAGAAATAGCGAAGATACGTCGCTGGCGTGAGAGAATGCTCATCTCGGACACCCGAAGCGTGTAATGGGGGATATGGTGATAGAGCACTTAAAAATGATGTTCCAGCAAACGATGCAATATATGAAGGATAATTCATGGATGGTGGAGGTGTTGCCCTAACAGGGATCGCAGGCATAGCATTTATGTCCTATCTCCAAGTGTTAGTGATCCTTGGCCTACAGCTATAGCTTAGAACACGTCTTTACCATATAAAACGAAGGAACGAAAGTCGGTGCATAAACATCTGCCTGCCAGGGCTGTGGAGGTGGAGGACCATTGGAGGCCGCTCTTTGCGCCGCACCGGGTACCACCGCAGTATACGGCAACGGCATATGGGGATTTGGATACATAGGTTGCCGAGGCTGGAATGATGGTGCACCTGGATTTGGTCTCTCATCCAGAGAAAGGTACGGCTGGTGATTTCCAAACATGGCCGTTGAAGCAGGAGCAGTCAGGTTCTGTTTAGTCCCGTGACTGTTTAAACACGGTGCAGGTGCAGGGTATGAGTTTGGAAGTAACGGTCGATAGAATGTTTGCGAAGTGGGTAGTTGCTGTGAGTTTGGGAGTGGTGAGAAAGCAGAGTGTAGTGGTGTAGAACAACTATTAGTCGACTGCGTGGTCGCGAATGAACTTGAGCCATGTACGAGCTGTGACGAGTAGAATCGCTGCTGTTGGTGTGAAGACTGGATTGGCCCTTGCGGGGAATGGCCCACCTGCATCGTAAGCTTGATGGCCTGAGGAGATGGATTCCAATAGACCCACCAGGAAGGTGCAGCGACGGGTGGCAGAGATTCCTGCAGGTTGGTGAGAGTTGTGATATCCAGAGTAGTAGCAAATCAGATTCCTTCGATATATGACTTGAGCAGGGGGGTAACTTTTGGTATGTAGGTCTCTGCTGTGGTGTGGTGTTATAATGCAACACCAAGAAGGATAAATGGTATTGGCTGTCGTGTTGTTGTGAAGCAGGTTAAATACGACAGCTCTTAAAGTTAGCGAGGCTAGAATAAACTTACAAACTCCGATACACACAACCCAGACACTTGCTGCTATGGCAACCAAACTACGATAAACGATAAGAGAATGGCGAGCGGGGCAAAGACGATAGGAACATCAAGTGAGAGCAGGAGCTATGCAGCAATAATTTGGTGCAGATGCAGATCTAGCTGAAAGCCCACGATATTAGCAACAACAACAAAGAAGGGCATACATCATCCTGCATATATATTGGTGCTAGACTTGGGGGCGGATTGTTGTGTGTAGCGACGGCCCGGCTGCCAGCACTTTAGAGCACACACAACACCAAGACCAACGGCCCACTCCGGATCGACACAAGGACCCATGGTGCCGGGCCGGGATGAGGGGGTGGGGTGCGTGGGTTGCACGGGAGAGCGATGTATGCACTCGGCTCACTACAAACTCGGATCCAGATTTAGCGTCTCCAGATCGATCTGGCATCAGGTACCGTACATACCAGTCGGTATCTTGAGATGGAATATCTAGCTGCAGTGCATGCATACTGCATAAGCATCCGGCATAAGGATCGATGGGAATTGCATCCGGCGGCACGCATCAAAGGAGGGAGCATTCCTTGGAGTTATGTAGAAGATATACGCTTCGGTCTCGGTCTTGAGGCTGGCCATGGTCCCATGACCAGTTCAATTGCAAGGTACATATTTGAATGTTACTATGTACCGTAGTCTTAGCAGGCAAATGAACTCGCAAGCCTGAAACTCATTAGTACATATTCGCTTCATCTCCATGATTCAATTAGGAGAAGGTAAACAGGGCCTTTTTGTAGGATAGGAGTACCAGAGTACCTTCAACCAATCAGCTAATCATGAGCAAAAATATGTAGAGTAATCCCTTGATAGCGACCGGTATCAATGTCCTGAAGGGTTATATAAGAGGGCTATCATTTATTTATCTGCAATCTTCTCGAATTGTAATCGTTGCCAAGAATCAGCCTCGCTCCACAGTCAAACCTCGACTCCCTCTAGCCTCGAATCAATAAGTACTCCCCGCGCGCCCCCCCCCTTTACCATCCGCCTACCTCCCTTACCATTTCGCCTACCTGGTGTTATTGACTCCTGCAACCTCAATAAGCGTGTTCGCCCAACAACTACCATGGGCGATGAACGCAGAAGTCGTGGATTGGAAGAAGCTCTGCGAAGGGTTGTCGCTGCATCACTCCCAGAGCTCTCGGGCGAGGATAAGGATGAGCTCGCAGCACGAAGGGAAAGAACGCTAGAAGCTTTAAAGGATGGGGTTCTGTGCGCAAATCCTTCTAACGGGTTGGCCGCGAGAGGAGAGCTAATAGCTGACTCGCTGACTCGCTGACCGATGGAGATGAGATGTAGCTCGTCCTTAAACCAGCGCACAGAGACCGAGTTAGGCCCACACATATCAGATCTCATCAGGAGAAAACGTATGTGCTCTTCAGGCTGGATAAAAGGTGGTTTATTTGTTGACTCGGCCCTCAATCTAGTTGTCCACGATAACCCCGGCCCCGATCCTGCCCTACGATACTCCACACTCTTTTCACGACTCAGCACACTCTCGGTTCTCGACCGGAGATGGGAGGTCCTTTATTTTCTCTACCTACTTTCGGATAGCCCACCTACAGCGTCGGTATCGAACAACATTTACAACGGATCGATGTCGGTGATGGAGGCTGCCGGTCAGGAGGAGACAATAGAAAACGGAAACTTTATAGGTCTACACCGACTACCTGAGAGGCGGAGGGGTGATCCTTCGGGGGGGCTCGACCATGAGGGGCAGCTTGGGCCTACCGCTAGGCAATGGGGTGGAATATTGGAGACCCAAGGCGACGAGAGAAAAACGAAAGCACTCTTGTTGGAGGAGAGTGGTGCAATTCTGGGTTTGTTTGTACCCGAAGTGCTGCAGGTCTGCTATCGCTAATTATTGATCCTCTCTAGATCCAAGTGAAGATACATTATTATCGGCATTGCCATACACACTCCTTGGCCTCTCTTCTGGCTCGCTTCCTTTCTTATCAACCGGATACACAGCTCCTCCGGCACCAACCCCAGCAGACAAACCCAAAACTCCATTAGACCTTCGAGTCCCCGCCTCCAAGAATGCTACCACATCACAACCTGTATATATCCCAACAACAAAACTTGTATTGCCCACAACTCTGCCACTTCCGGTCGTTTCTTTACTACACACCCTGGCTGAGCCATCCCTTTTATATCAATCACTTAACACCTTTGTACAGTCCGAAGATGATGATGGTGGTGGGTTGATTGGGCAAAGTCTACGGGCTGCAATAGGGCAAGAATTGCGGGGGTACTTGGCTCTTATTGGGGGCCTAGAGAATGAAATCCGGAGAGCACTTGCTACAGCCGACCCAGCCGATACTAGAGGAATTGGTAAAGTTGGCGTGACGCTAAAAAGGTGTGTTGTTTGGACCAGGGAGGCAACAATGGGATTACGGTTGATGAGCACGATTGTAGAGCAAGCAAAAGGTTGATCTCCTCGTTCCATCATTCATTCTACAGAAATCTCGGAAAGAGAACTAAATCTACGAATCAATAGATAAAAAGGGAGGGCAACTAATATCCACCATACATCGGTTTTCCACATCACATGGTGACCCTTTCGTTTATCATTTTGCCGAGCGTCTCCTCTCACATGTAACTCGCCCATTTTACGACATGCTTCGACGGTGGATTTATGACGGAGAGCTTTCGGACCCCTACAGAGAATTCTTTGTCTCAGAACGAGATCCTTCAGAAGTGGATCATAGCGAAGGCAGAAAAGGGGCTTCCAGTGTTTGGCAGGATAAATATAAGCTCGACGATGGAATGATACCCTCAATTGTAGATGCCTCGTTTGCCAACAAGGTGTTTTTAATCGGAAAATCCCTCAACTTCATTCGGTATGGCTGTGGTGACTCAGATTGGGTGAATGACTACTCACGGGACGCGAGTAAGGAGCTGAGATATGGTGATACAGCGACGTTGGAGAGCTCTATTGATGAAGCCTACAAGACAACTATGGCCAGGTTGATCAAGCTTATGTCCGAGAAGTTCCACTTGTTTGAGCATCTCACAGCACTCAAACGCTACTTGTTCCTCGGACAAGGTGACTTTGTGGCACTCCTTATGGAGGGGTTGTCCCCTAATCTTGAACGGCCTGCGAACTCGATTTACCGACATAACCTTACTGCTCAACTAGAGCATGCTATCCGTAATTCTAATGCACAGCATGAATCCCAGGACGTTTTAAAGCGATTGGATGCACGCATGCTCGACCCGGTTCATGGTGATATTGGTTGGGATGTCTTCACCCTGGAGTACCGAGTGGATCCTCCTATGGATGTAGTCATTACAACATACGCAACCAGGCAATATCTCAAGGTATTCAACATGTTGTGGAGAATAAAGAGGGTAGAGTTCCACATGGGGCAAGTATGGCGGAAATATATGACTGGTGCAAGAGGTGTTCTTGGGCAGATTGAGGACAAGGTTGGAAAGGATTGGAAGGTTTCCAGGTGTGTTTGTGCCGAGATGATACATTTTGTTTGCCAATTGCAGTACTATCTCTTGTATCAGGTGAGCTTTATCAAACAAGGTTTCCCCCCCCAAAATTTTTTCTTAACTGACGATTGTTCGCAATAGGTTATAGAAAAAGCCTGGAACGAGCTACAAGCAGCAATCTCAAAGCCCAGCTGTACTCTCGACGACCTCATCTCCGCTCATGCCACCTACCTTAATCAAATCACCACCAAAGGTCTCCTCTCCCCCGATACGGGCTCAAGAAATAAATCCGGACCGAACTTCCCTGAAGAAGAATCGATATTTCTTGGTATGCTCCACGCCATCCTAAAAATCATGCTTAGGTATAAGGAAGCCGTGGACGGTCTATACGGGTACTCCGTCGCGGAATACTCCCGGCGGCAGGAACTCTCTGCACGAGTGGAAACCCGAACGAAGGAAGGTCGGTGGGGTTTGACCGAATCAGACTACCACGAGACCAATAACGATGGCGAAAGCAGGGCAAATACCCCGTCTCTTGGCTTCCGCCACGGTATGCCTACTCGACCGGAAAGTGCAAGCAGCTTATTTAAACCTGGCACGATGGATAATGAGGAACTTCTTCCTGCTATCCGCCTCAGACTCAAAACGGTAGAAGATGACTTTAAGTTACTTTGTAAAGGGCTGCTGGAGGAACTAGCATATCAGAGTGATATGGAGATGAGGATGTTGGGGATACAGCTTAATTTCAATATGTACTACGAGATTTCGACTAGGAAGGGGAAGAAAGATAAAGAAAGGGAAAAGGAGAAGCAGAGGGAACGGGAGAAAGAGGCAGATAGGGAACGGAGGAAAGAGCGGGAGCGGGAACGAGAGAGGAGGAAAGAGAAGGAGAGGAGGGAGAGGAGGGAGAGAGAGCGGGAGAAAGCGGAGAGGCAGAGGAGGGAGAAGACGGACGAGGATGGGGACGTGGTAATGGAGTAAGAATGGGAGCGGGGTGATGTTGGAGGTTGGAAGAGGAGGGAAGTAGTATGACGAATGCATTTAGTGCAACTGTATATTACGATGAGATACATGGCCGGGGGTACATACTGATTCCAACGTGACGACGAGTTCTTGATTCTTAGCTTTGATTCCCTTTTTTTCTAAACTAGATTGTACTTAGGATCCAAAGGAGAGTTACTTTGAGCAAGGAAAGGCATACTCGGGAATAATGATTCAAAGATCGTAGTACATACTTAGTACTTCATCTGTGAACTTCCTAAACTCCGCATATTTGGCTGACGAGGGACTCACTTATGGCCATCATAGTCAAACTACCCCATGCTAATACCACTCTCAAGCACATGTTCAGCTTCCAGCAAAAGGCCCACGGGCCGTAAATTCGGTTTCCAGATTTACAAGGTGAGTTTACTTCTCCTTGTACATCTCAGAAGTATATTACATATCCGCAAGGTTAACTCATCAGAGAGTCTCTACAAATTGCCGTCTCGGCGCCGACGAATCATCCGGTCCCGCTTCCCCCCCCGGGACGCCCGCTCCCTCTTTCCCCCTCTCCCCCACGGAGGCCGTTCCCCACAATGTGGTTCTATACCTAAAATATATTGCTTGATATCACCCTAATTCTAGATCTTTGAATTCTAAAGTACCTCTAGTGAACTACCAATATATTGGGACTACGGGATTACTTGCATATAACAGTACTCTTGCCTAGCCTACATTACTAGTAGTCTGATTAGCATGACGCAAAGTGGGCTGCCTAATTGGGACGAATGCCGGGTCCAGTTTATACTACAGTTTATATATTAACCACGTTTATAGTACTTGGCTAGATATTAAGTATATAGATTATGCTTACATGCTGCAGGTACAAATAACCTTGCTGTACGTCTGAAAATCCACTACCGATCTCTCCGGGGGCGGGACGGCATCCGTCAATTGCAAATTAATTGCTTCCATGGGGGGGCTAATTAGGATAATATTCCAAGACGTCCACTTCTAATCCATTGCTCCAACAGAAAGTATATGACTTGGCTTAAGGATAAGTTGCCTATACTATATTATCCAGCCGATATCACACCGCTCTGTGTGGTGGTAGTCCCATCATAGGGAAAAAAATTGAAACGCCGAGAGTGCATATTTACGGGTCCGCATCGACGTTCGTATCGAAGGGGAGTTGCGGACCTCCTGATGTAGACGTCCAACCATATACTTCGGGAGTCAGTACCCCATCAGGATCAGCAATGAATGTCAGCCCGGTGACGGTTTCTTGCGACCGGTAGATTCTGAGGTTCAGCTCCAAAAGAGCCGAGACAATTGGACTCCAACCATTAACCTTGTCCCCTTCGTGAGAGATGGCCTCTGTATTACATATTAATTGCCGCATGACCACATCCGCACCGGCACGTTCGAGGTACCATACGCCTCCCGTCAATCTGTCATCCCGGAATTCTAACATGGAATATATATAACCCCGCTACACCAGATTCGAATAAGCTTTCAGGTAAAGAGTAGGAAGAGAAATGGTCTCTGTTCGCCCATCAAAGGTCCTGTATGGATGGGTATATGTTCCTGGAACAGAACCAGCTAAACCCATCCACGATATCTTCAATAATACCGTAAAACTTAATGTTCCGTCGTACTGTGAGGTAGGGAGGTCTAGTGCTTTCTAAAGCCTGGTACTCCTCGAACAAGAGGATGAGGAGAGATGCTGCTTCTTAGGTATTACTCTTACAGCCTCACTAGACTAAGACTTGACCAAGTGAACTACCCAATTTGGAAGTAAACCACACGCAGAGTCAATAAGTACTACTGTACTTTAGAGTGCCGCATTATCTGAGAATGAGAACCCCTGTCTCTCCACTGCAGCAACATAATTTGAGTGGAGAGAGACAAGGGTCTTCATTCCCAGGTAATGCGGTACTTGTCTGGTTATCACAGAAACAGACCCAATTTGTGACCGGAATTATATTGATCAACGATTTTTTCTATGCTACTTACAGAGTACTGTATCCGTCTCATTAATGCATTGATACTAGATACGTACAACCTACATCCTTCATGCACATGTTGTCTCAATTTCCAAATTCTATGCTAGGACCTCACGGTACTTGACATGACTCATGTATCGGTACTTAACAAACATCATCTGGCCGGTAATATGTCAATGTAATTTTGAGGGCTCATTTGAGCTGTTCAATTAATAATACTTACAGCCAATCACTTATGAGCGCCATATTAATATGGCACGTGACGTAGTAGGATCCAGTTATCATATAACAAGAATCACTAAACAAATTTCAAAATATTGAATTACCTAAATTTATATCGGGAAGTACTCCGTACAGTACTGTAGTAATAATTATACACTACTGTTGCAGTCGAAGTTTTGTGTTTTCGGATGAACTATGTGTCTTGCCCAGGGACCCCACTTCCCGGTTCCCCAGCCATGCATATTGGAGATTATGACAAGGATCAGAATCCCCCCTGGAGCGCAGGTTTTCCCACACACCATGAGAAAGGAAGTTTGTTTTGGTATACCATAAAAGTAATATGTCTAACATATTTGCCGTGGTCTTGTGTTATTCAGTTATTCAGCTCGATAGAATAGCCTTCAGGGTAACTAGACCTGCTCATTTATTTTTCCCAACTCTACTGTGTAGGACTGACTCCTTTGAGCCCTAGTCCGAGCACTTTCGCTTGTGCCTCATACCCGTACCCAATGCTCCCTACCTAATTTGTATTCCATCTTCATTTTTGGGTAGTATGCTTATCTCAACACGATAATATGCATTAAAATTCTCTCGCTAACTCGCAAATCCTAATACCCCCTTGCATCCCGAGGTGGGGTGTTCCGCAAACACCAGGTTTCACGATACTCTATGCCTCATGGAACATCCACTCCCTTCTAGAATTTCTAGGCGATTCTCCTAAGCAGGAGGCCGGAAAGATTTTGCGCACAGCACCCTTGCCTAAACATATTTTACCAATTGGGTGCATGCTCATCAGTGACATGCCGGGACATTACAGTAGACATTAACTCACGAGCTGTTACCGGTGCTGACGCATTTCCAATGATGTACTTATAAGCCAAAACGTACCTGGACTAGGATAAAAGCCGCAGTTCCCTAAAAACAATTCTCAAGGAATTTCGCGCCGGAAGTTCAACTGTAGTCACACTAACGCGGGTCCATGTGGCAACCCATGCAAGACCTGGGGGGCAGTCAGCAAGTGAAGGATTGCCTACTTCCACTACGCTGCAAACAGTTGCATCTGTGGCTGATGTCTTTTTTTTTTTCCCCCTCCTTTGCGGGGAATTCAACGACCAAGAAAAATTAGGTTCTAGACAGAGGATATCAAAAACGACCAATAGATATGGGCTAAGCGCTAGACCGGTAAGCAGGGTACCTACCTATTCTCTTTCTTTTCTGAGGTGCCTTTCTATTTGTTCACGGTCCTCTTTAGTTGTCCCGGCGAGACAATGTGCACCTCATCAACATGAATTTCAAACTGACACCAGCACAGTCCAACGCGCAATCTGGTTACCCTGAAGCAACAGCTGGGTGTCGATTGCTCAGTGTCGTAGATACGATGGGCTAGTCGAATTCGAATTCTAAGCGTAGCGACCGTCCGGTGCAATGCTATTTGAATGTGTGAACACATGTGCACATCGGGTACATCTCCTCTGCTGCACAACACAGGTTGATCTTGACTGGAAGAGTTAGTGGCATGAATGATAACAACTTTGCAAGGATTCTTGACATTAGTGCGTCAATTCGGCTGTGGAGCGTGAAGGCCATGTGAGGTCTCGTGTGCTAAGTAGATCTGGAGCACAACGAGCTGAGGAAGATGTGCCAAGAGAACTAGCAGAAGGTAGGTACCGCACAGCAAGCAACCCAGACGCCTTCTCGTACAACCAGACTATTCCCGTACCTCTACGTAAACTAACCTAATGTTACATACCGGTCACCCCTACTGAAAACAAACATGCCATAAATCGATACCTGGACAATCTTTCGATCGAGGGAGAGTCCCATGCCCTCAACGATCCTCACTCTGAGTGGAAGATTACAGATATCAAAACCTCGATATGAAGCACTGAAAGGTGGGCCCATCGGTCTATATGGATGCATATCTCTGACTGTAGCCAGGAGGTTTGCGGACATCAAGAACAGCATCAAATTGGCTTGGCAGCATTGTCTGATATCCTGGCTCACCCAGGTCATTTATGTCCCCTGTTCACTTTTCACACGATTCCATCTACGGCAAGTGGCATTTCTCCCAGTCGGTACCAGTGAATGCATCCTGAATCGCCTGTCGTTCCAATTTCGTTTGGGTCACTTTTTTTTAGCCTTCCTGCAGTATAGTACATACTCTACAACCTAGTGCAGTCCTTTCACAGTGCGGAGTCACTTTGTCACTCAACAATGACTGGTGCGGTTCTTAGGGGTATCCACTTTTCTGGGTCAAGGACGCTCCTTAATATGTAGGATTGACGGCAGAGCTAACGTTGCTATGCTCTAGCAACCCTAAGTTAACTTCTGGTGGTAATAGCACAAGCTTTTTTGAGGCTGGGGAAGATGGGGAAGCATTGCGTTCTTTTGTGAGGACACTGGTGAGGACCAGTCACAAAGGCAGAAGCTTTACAGGTTGGATGAAAGTGTTTTGGAGGTGTGGGGGCCAACCTGTTGATGAGCTCTTCAACCAGGGAGGCGAATTAATGCCCCAGGAAGCATTCTGTATCATGGTCCCAATACCCTCCCCCTAGTCCTACTCAGCCGGAAGTACACACTATACCCACCAATTTATCCTATATTTCACCCATGCCATGAAAATGAACTTTGCCTCTAGTTATAGCTAAACAGGCATAAGAAATACTAAAGCGGCAGACAGACAACCCCAACTCCTCTTCCTTGCCTACCTGCTCCCAATCGTTGTTAGACACTGCGCGTCACCAGAAATTGGCCTCCCTTTTTACCAACCCCACTGGAAAACCCGAGGAAAGGCGAAAATCACGGGAAAACAGGCAAAGCCAGCGAGACACTGGCCTGGGAACAGGCCTCAGCGCCCCCCCTAACCCCCCCGACACACGCAGGCACCTATCACCGGGGAGAAAGCAAGTCGAAACACTGGAACTTACCTTGCAAGGGAGTGCCGGGAAGCAGAGCCTACTTCAAATTATTGAGTACAATAAGGAGGATGTCGCCACATGCATTAGGCCCTTCTTCCTCTCGTAAGCAGTCTGCTCCTTTAGATGACGAAGTTGGTGATGTTGTTCATGTAAAATCACATCCCCGTTCCAAACCCACCCAAAAGTACAGCACGACGACCACCGAAAAGCGTGGGGGAAGTCTGGGAGCCAATCACAAGACCGCCACGCGAAGCGCAAAACAGCAAAAGGCTACTTCAACGTCGACGATGTCTGCTACATTAAAAGAGGGGAATCCAGCTCCCCGAGTGAGTCGTGCGAAGAAGGGGAAAAGAGTTCATGCCTGTACTCAACCTGGATGCGATAAGGTAGCTTCTGATTTGCCCACCTGACGGATTGATATGGTTGTTAACCACTATATAGATTTTCACCAGGGCTGAGCATTTGAGGTAGTGTCCATTGCTTAAATATACTGAGTTGAGGGCTAACAGTGAGCTTTATAGGCGGCATCAGCTCAATCACAATACTGATGTATATTTCAAGTGTGACCTCTGTGACCGGACATTTGTTCGACATGATCTTCTGCTGCGACATCAGGAAAGACAGTGAGTAGGAAAGGCAGGCAGCTACTTGGGCTTGGCTGACAGTCTCTAGTGCTACTCAAGCGATCAAAGCGGTTCAGACACTCGCTTTGGCACAGCGTCATGGAAGCTTACCTGAACACTATGGTATTACTCGGATACAAGGCCTGACAACCCCACCTCAACACTGTAATGAGTACAATGGAAACGGACATGGATTCAATGCAAACAGCCCAAATATGGAGAACTCTGCACAGAACCTGCAAATTTCGTCCTCTCCACATTCAACATCTTCGGATATATCTCAGGTATCTATACAGAGCATGGCTCTAGGATATGCTACTGCGATGCACATGGGGCATGGTAGCGATGGATACGCTTCTACAGATTCAACTCCCTCACCTGTTGGTAGCATTGGAAGAGCGCAATTGCCTTACCAGCTTCCTCAAAGCGAAATACAGCGGCAACAGGAGTCCTACCTGCCACACACAGACCTCAGACAGCGACCAGTCTTAAGCGATGATCCATCGTCCCTGTATGCAATGCTAGCTTCATGGGACAGCAACATTAACTGGCTATTAGATGATACGGCTGAGAAGCCAGTGATGGATGAAATCCATACAGTCAACTATATACACCCCCTGGAGATGGCCTACAATCGCTCGATTGCCCACCCGGCGCCTGACATCACAAGTCTACCTCTTCCTCCTGGTGTAAGAGACAATACAATCATATTTCATCCAATAGATGAAAACATGAGGCAAGAAATCCTGTTACTAGTGGGAGGTGGACCTAATTTACAGGCGAGCAGCCTTGCCAGTCTTAGCTCGATGCAGCATTATCTACGGCTTTATTGGAACAATTTCCATGTTCTATATCCTGTTCTACATCGCCCATCCTTTGTACCTGGGCTGTCTATGGTATGCTTAGCAGCCATTGTGATTGCAATTGGCGCATCCTACACAGATGTAGATGCACACCAATTCTCAATGGCTCTTTATGAGAAAGTTAGAGCTCTACTAATCACTGTACGAGAATTTCTGGGCTCCTAATTGAGTGGTTTGAAGCTGATTTGATAGACCAATGATTTCTTAACTGGAACACCAAACAATCTACCGATCCTGCAAACCCTGCTGCTCACCGATATTTTTGGGAAACTAAGGTCCAGAAGAGAGCATTTCGATGGCGTCCAGCTTGATATGCTTCTTGCAAATGTATGTAGAACTTCACTTGGGAACACGACCATTTGTTCTAACATAGATGCTTTTGCAGATCCTACGACGGGAAGGACCACCAGCTGATGCTCTTGAGCGTCTAAGAGTACTCCAGAGAGATGGATTGGATTATCACCTTGAGTCTGAATGGCATCATTGGATACTATTGGAGGGAAGAAAGAGGTTTGTACACTGAATCTCTTGCTTAACTTGGATCCTGATATATCTGTAGGATGTCCACCCTCTCCTTTTGGTTCGACGTTCAACAATCCGTCATATTCGGTCGCGAAGCATGCCAAACAGCCTTTGATCTTCAAGCTGGGCTTTCAGCTGGGAAAGAAGAAGTTCTGTGGGACAGTGATTGTGCCTCCGATTGGTTGACTCGAGTTGACACACAAGCCGATCAACCCACCTTCCTCGGAGTCCTTCGAATCTTCTTTGACCAGAAGAAACAAATACCACATATATCGCCCCTGGCTTCTGTTTTCATCCTGCACGGTTTAATATCTGTTTCTCTTGACCTAAAGCGGAGCAAGCAACACCATACCGACGCAGGAATTGAAAAGCAAGCACGCCTATTGCAAGCCTATGAACGATGGAGGCAGCACTATGAGAAGACCGTTGCGATTCATCTGCGCTCGCCATGCCATAATAAAATTATGGTCATGTATCATATTGCATTCGTGACAATGCACACAAACTTGCATCATCTTTATGTACTTGCTGGCGATGCCAGACAGTTTAGCAGAAGCACGGAGAAGATCGATTATTATCATGCGAAGAATGAGCTTACCCGGTGGGCCAATTCTCCAAAAGGTCAACTTGCAACTTGGCATGCTATTCAGATCATCGTACGAATGCTTGGAGAACCAGCATTGGTACGAGAACAGCTCTACATGCCATTTATGCAGTATATCGCTCTGTTGATATGTTGGGTTTATGGATCTTTGTCAAGTTCTCCGCTCGCAAGCCATATCGATATCAGTTCTGCCGATTTATTATGGGATCCTCAAGCTGCGCAGGCAGAGATGCAGGCCTATCTTCAGCAAATGAATACCCGTACATGGCAGGAGCTTGCTCATGCTCGAAATTTCAGGAGAACAGTGGGAGTTATGACCTCAGTGAAGAATAGCTGGGATGCCATGGGACTGAGATGGTGCGTACTTGACCAAGCTGGGGAGGTCATCCGCAATATCATTTCGAGGAATCTGAAAGTCGTCTGAGCTCTCAAAGTTTACTATTTCACTAGTTTTCATATCAGTGTTTTATGATAAATATTGGGTTTGTGGGTGGGGTTGTGTCAAGAGTCTGTTTTTGTACGTATACATTGTCGTTTTATCGTTAGGGTTCTAAAACTTGGGCCCGGAGTCATGTCCTTTCGTTCGAAATACCCGCTCATGATTATCAGATCATGTCTTTCTACGTACAATAGCGCAAGGGCGCTTAGGCATTACGCCCTCTCTTTTTTTCATCAGTTTTTTTCTAAGTACCTACCTCCTACAACGTAAAGTCCATCCACCCTTTGCCACTCGTCATAACAGTGTCTAGGCATGCTGCTACACACTTTTCTTTTATAACCCTCTTCATATTTGTCGTTTATCTCTCCTATAAACCTCATAGCTGGTCATTCGCTCCAAAATTTTGTTCTGATTGGAAGGGATTTACCAAGTTGTTAGGTGTCTTGATCTTTGACTTACCAGAAAGTGTGTAAGATACATTTGGCTGCGCAGCTAAGCTCCTCCTCAGTCTCTGCACTCCCTGTTCTTATTTTGCTTTGTACCTTTAATGCGAGTCCTGTATCTGGCCGTTGTAACTTGGAATGGGAGGTGGCAAGGCGGCTTCCTTTAGTCAAATAATATCCTGAGTTAAATAACAGGCGTCCTTCTAATATTACTGCAAACGGGGCACAAGCTTCTATGAAAAATTTAAGTACTACTATTCACGAGTCATTGAGAAGATTATATCTGACATTAGGGCCCGCAATTCGCAGGCGTTCTTGAACGATGTGTTCTAATCATGCTGCTTAGGAACATAATATTGAGCACAATGCTGAGGAATGATCTACCCCCGGCAGGTGATGTCCACGTACTGAGACAGCTGGCTTACTGCCTTGATTTCATGGTCGCGTATGACAATAATTCTGTAAGCAATACTGGCTGATGCGTTCAATTTGGAAGTCGTGAAAGAATCTGAGAGAATATTCCCTTCACTCCATTATATTGAAGTTTATTTAGACTTGCACACCACTATACTAACAACCAACGCCTTGAGTTTCTCCCACCCTTTCCCAACTGAGCGCCTAGAGAAACGTGATAAAACAGTTAAGACCTAAGCCGTCGAAGTGCAGGTCAGATTTGTGAAACTTTATGCCACTATGTTGACTGGCATGGGCGAGTGGGTTGCGAGCTCAATATAGCGATACTGGCTCTATTGTAAGGTAGGAAGTGGACCACTAGGAATACTCGGATATTAAGTGGTGCCACAGTCCTGAAACATCAGTCCCACATATATCAATTGATTGCTATATATAATGTCCATGCTGCAGCAGGTTGTAGTACGTGCATACGTACTGTGCACACCACATAGTCTGGTTTATACTAAAGAAGTGCCGAGGATACCAAAATGGGACTAGCTCAGCTACCCAAAAAGGTAGTCTGCTTGGTGACTTCCCAACAAGGCAACCACCATGAAAGTAGTACGTCATATTTCTGACATGCACGTGATTTGTATTGAACATATATCAACTCCAAACAGCTTAGCCGCTCATGCCATAAGTTTCTTGTGTGATACTGTGTGAAAGTGATAATGCGAGTGACGTATTGTGAGATGGGGGATAACGAATGCAGGCAAAGGTCCAAAAAGAGGCGGTAACAGCAAGCTGGAAGAGGTAGAAGCCGAAGCTGGGGTGGAGGTGCCTGCGTGACCGGTTAGCCGATTAGGCGTCTCTCCTCCTCCTTCCTTTAGCACCTTATGAGACGACAGTTGAAGTACCAACAACCAATGGTATTGCAAATTTAGCTAAAGCTGCTCAAGTCTGGAATGCGTAATGGTGGAGGATCAGCCGCTTATATTACCAAGCTCAGATTCACTGAATTTTTCTCTCAGCTCGGGGGGTCGGATAAATGTTTTACAGTCATCGCCTGAGCTGTTAAACATATCTATAGCTGTTAGGGCCATAAACCTAGCATTCAAGATCTCACCTTTGGTTTAGTTTGTTCCACCGAGGATCATGCCAGTAAAAAAAAAAAATATTCGCAAGCGGGCGGGTGCGGCCTTGTGAACAAGATCCACAAATATACCGCTCTGAAAATGTCGCGAATATACAATATTGACCGATAGTCTACCTCTTATATTTTATCAGCAAAGCCAGTTTCTCCCTCCAACCTAGAGCTTTCTTACGCCCCCTTTCTATATGGTGTATATATCTATATGGATATGTATATATATATACACCATTTAGAGAGGGGGATGTAGAAAGATTCCTGATAACTCCTCCTTATTTATACTATTATACTCCATCCTCATGGCAGAGCGTAACTCCTTTACCATTATATAGTCACATATATTTCTTGTAAGATATGTATATGTTCTGGGCCGCTCGTTGGCGGCATACCCTCTGTGCCGGTCGCGGACAATAAATATAATTCTTCAATTTTTGGTAAATGTGAATCGAACGAAAAATTCTGCTACACTCAAAAAACACCCTATGGAGTCATTTTTGACCACCCCATCCACATCACATACCCTTCCTGTTGATTAGTGGGAGAAGGCAGACATTGAACAAGGGGAGAATTCCGGAAAAATTACCTCAAGCCCTTCCATGATGAAGAATATGTTTGTGTAGTTAACAACTCATCACCTTTATCTCTGATAATGAATGGAGTAGAGGATGATACTGAGTTTATTGCTACCGTAGAAATCTGCAACGTTTCTTATGCAATAGGTATTTGAAAATTAATTTCTTATCTACGGAGGTTCTTATCTATTGGGGGTTTTTATAGACGGGGCCTTATGGTTCAGGCTATATAGGCCATCTTGTGCTGAATATCGATGCACTATGTGGAATTCAGTGAAGTTTGGAGTAATCATAATTATAATATTTTCTGTCTACATCTTTTTGCATGATTTCTTTTTACCCTAGAAAAATCCACAGCTATTTCTTACTTATAGAATCCAAGTAAGTACTTTCTTAATCGCAGGTACTTATTTATACGGAGATTGCTTAGGTACTTCAATTCCTTGATTTTAAACCAAAACGAAGCAGATTCTACCTAGAATGATACAACGGGTAGTTGCTGTTTTACAGAGTTATGGGAGATCAAATGGTATGATGCTACAATATATATCATATTTTTGTAGTTGTGATATGGCCAAACTTGATAATAAAGGGCTATGTGCAAAGCTATTACAAAATCACAGCCTGAATCCTATCAATTGTGTTAAGTATGGCGTATTTGATAACCTTTACCTAATTAAAGACTACTGACCTTACGGGCTTAGAGAATGATATTTCAGATACTCTAACTGCTCGGTAAACTACAGTTCACCAGGCATCTATAACTACTGGTGTTTTCATTTCCGGTGTCTGCAAAAACTTCTACTCTAATTGTTGTTGCCGATACTTTAAAAATTCTTAATTTATTGACATATGAAAGTACTAACATATCATGACATATATCTAATAAGAATACGCCTATTTTATACAAAATTCTTACAGATAAGTATATCTGTAAGAATGTGCGGAATATATAGCCAAATAATCCCACATATCTAAATGTCCTGAAATGAGGGTAATGAAGAGATCATAGATCCCAGAAAATTCTTTCTGCCCTAGAATAACCTTTTTTAGGCATATACAGCCTACGTTGAACAAAATTATTATCGGATAAGTCTATCAAATAAGAATGACCGCTATATACACAAATAATCTCATATATGTATATCTGGGAATAATGATCCTAACAAATAGGTAATTCATCCCATAAAAAAAATTTTTTGTCCCGAATTCCCAATTAGTTTTTCTTGAGCTGGCATAAAAAAATATTCCAACACTTTTAGCTCTAGAATGAGCAATAAGAAAGAGTGAATTCATACCATAAGATTTATTATGGGACGAATTATCCAATTGAATAGTCCCAAGGTGGACTTTCGAGATTATAAAGGGTCGGTTTTTCCCCTATATTAAATTGAATTAAGGGTTCCCTTTCCAAAGTCAATGTTATTAAAAATTGTCTGATCTGGTAGTGATAAATGATTGCACGGCACAAGTCAAGCGGCTTCATTCATACCTGCATGAATTCACGGGCACTTCATCTCAGAAATTTTCTCTGCTATACTCTGCTATACTTTCCAGCCCATATTCGGTGTCGACATTTTGACAGAGCCAAGCTGCGAATCACATCAAAATAATGTACGCCGGGTTAGAAGGTTAGTTCTACCCAACTGAAAACTTTCTACTAATAAAGCAAGAAGCTGAATTAGCATTTACATATAAACGTCAGATTCACAATAGCTGGTGTTGGGGTGATGGAGAGTTTTTGTTTGCTACAGTCGAACCTGTCTTATTGCCTAGGTAGGGGTGGGCCCACCGGCTTCCAGGAGGCCGTGGAGTGATATTACAGAGGTAATGAGGGTAACACTCATGTTCTGAATGCGTGTGTGTGGAATAAGAGAGGCCGGGATACAATTATAGAGGTTTAATTGGAATTTCAGTAGCATGATATCTGATTTTGTTAAATTTCAAGGTACAGAGTTGGCATTATGGATGTGGGCAGGTAGTGTTCACATCGCTCCACCGTAGGGATCCATATTCACATTATGTTAGCTTTAGCGTTTAGGCGTAGAAACTCTCACACTTTACTCTGCACCTACAGCTACAATGGATTATATGCACAAACCAAAGTCTGACCCTCCCGCAAAAAAAGGGGAGCCAGAAACAAAGCTCTTCGTCATATCCTTGCCGCTGGTAGATCTGCATCTCTTGAAGACGAATTAAAAGTGGAAGGCAAGTTATCTTTCCCAAAAAAAGATTAAATATCCAATCCTCCACCACCACCACCACCCACGTTTGTCTGAAATATTGGCGATTGGGCAAAAAAAAAGATTAGAATATATAAATCCAGTGCTTGAGAAATATATATATATATATATTGTTTCGTTTCAACTTCTCTTCTATTATTAAACCCGTAGCTACTTAAGTTCACCTCGTGTTGTAACTGCTATGGCAATAGGTAGGGTTGTTCTTGTTGTTTCCAATAGCATTGACGCTACTTAAGGCTAGAGCTTCATGTTTAATAGAGTATGTGAACCTTAAATTCTTCTTTGGCTTTGGGAGGTGGTGGTGGGTTTTGGGGGGGAGATGTGGGATGTCTATGTTACTATTTAGGGTGCGTTGAGGGTAAGTGCGGAAGTGGGCTATATCCCTAATAATTCTAATTTGCAAAGCCCAGTTTGCACAGAATACAATTAGGGCCTGCCTCATAGGACCCCAGCGCCAAAAGGGCTAAAGGAAAATTTCTTCTGATTCATAAGCGCGGAATACGTCCTGGGAAGGGTACATAGGGTATGGAGATGCACAAAAGGCATTGGCTGAAAGGGTTACATGGCCGGCAAATCTCTAGAAAAGATTAGGAGATGGTTATGTATGTCTGTCTAATGCGTTCATGAAGCAGGGGAAAAAAAAAAAAAAAAAATTTGGTATATGCTCCTGAACTTTCCACCATGCCTCAATACTAGACGTATGTAATCCATACTTTATCCCAATAACGTATCGTACAAACCCCACGAAAAAAATGGACAATCCCACCCAGCAACTCCAGCTGTACGCTCCAAGCATAATCTTTACCAGTAACGACTCCAGCACCTTCTCATGGCCTGAGCCCCTGCGCCGTCTCCCTCCTCAACCTTAGAATCTCCCTCCTCACCTCCTCCGCTGCCAATTCTGTCTGCAACACCCTCCCCACCCCCTCCCTCCACCTCCTCTCCAACCTCTCCATCTCTCCCTTCACTGCCTCTTGCGCTCCTTTCCTCTCCTTATTCACCACATCACACTCCCCCTTCAACGCGACCAACTCTGCTTCACACGCGCGCAGCTCATCTTCCAGCTGCGAATTATGTATCAGCCACGCATTTTTGCCAAAGGCATTTAATAAATTCAAATTTGTATTTCGTGTTGCGAGATGGTGGGAGGAGGTTAGGAGGGATGTGATAGCGGCTGTGTCGGTGGGAGGTGGTGGTGAATCGCCGGGGTCGTACCGGGAGAGGTCAATGCCGCCCGTTAGGGGTTGTTCAGAGGCGACGCGGGAGAGCTCGGCTTGGAAGAGGGGGGAGAAGGAGATGGGAGGGTGGGAGGGTATGGAGGGGTGGAGGGTTGTAGAGGCTTCAGGAGCGAGTTCGGCGGTGATGATCGCTTGGGCGGCGGAGAGGATGGATGGAGAGAGGGGGTGGTCAATGTCTGGTGTTCGGGATGCCGAGGGTTAGCTACAGTTTGGTACAAGTTGCCCTCTTGAGCTCAGAGGAGGGATAGGGGAAATAACGTACAGGGTAATGAGTCATGGGAGAATTGAGCTGCAGACATTTCTATGGTAAATGGGTCGTTGTCACTGAGGGTCGCTTTCAAGACTTGTTGGTGGTTGCAAACTGAGAGCTGAATTGTTGTGGTTCGCTTACTCAGCATGGGCATTTGTAAGGTACATACATATATATCAAATCCACCAATCACATCAACGGCGCCTTTATGTGAACCAATAATATAACTATCAGTGTCTAGGCAAACCTGGCACCCAGTGATCACGTTTTGTCCTAGCAGTTACACTCTCCAACACTTTGCACATAACTACACAAGATGACTGAAGGAAACTTTGTCCGTAGAGGAGATGATAGAAAGACGAAATTGAAGTAGATACTCCGTACTCCCCCAGTAAACGAGACAAAAGAACAGTGCAACATTAGGTATTATAGCAACTCGTAGCCTAATAGTCATGAGATGATATGTATGTATCAAGAATTTGGAAATGCTGTGCTGCCGCCGGCCGCTAGGTAAGTGCCGCATTGCGTGGATTCCAAACTCAGCATATCACAGCATGGGCCTTCGGAAGGCAAGCATCTGGCATTTCGGAGCCACATGTGATTTTAAATGAGTCTTTGAGGGCACTGATCTTAGAAAAAAGGCCACCGGTTGGGTGGAACTTGATTTAACGGTATTCATAGTGTGTAAAAACATGAAATTTTACGAGCCGTGACAGCGCAATGCACAATCCCCCCAATCTTTGTGCACGGTTCAAGAGATTGCTCAGGCTGTTGATATGTGTTGAGTAAAAGTCTCCCAATTCGGGGAAGGCTAGGTGGATGGCAGCAACAACTTCCCCTAGTCTATTCAATTATTAGCATTTGGCAAAATAATCGGATCTGCAAAAATTCAGAAAACGCACGACCCCAGCCAGGTTCTTGTAGCCCCAGTCCCCAAGACCGAACAGAAAGATATAGGCACACTCGGTTGGAGCCGCGTCTTCCACACCTTAAGAAGAGATCTTGACGTACCGAGAAACCTTTGTTATAAAAGAGTGTTGTATGCTTCATCAAGTTCAGTGGTGAATATATACATCGGGATCGATGGGATATTGTGAGAGGATTGGAAGGTAGCATAAAGAAATTGACAGCCCAGGCTCAATGTTGGATGCTCGTCTCCAATAATCGTCTCAGCCACCATGGGTTAAGAAATCTAAACGAAGAGGGATCAGGATCAGAGTGTCCACATCTGGTTCGCTTCGAATTCCTAACTGTAAGTTGTAGATGATTAGTTTTAGATGAAATCCAATACAACTGAGGGTAATGGCACAAGCTTGGGCTATAAAGTTGTGCCAAATTTAGCAGCAGCAAGTTTGAACGCTAATTCTCATTCTATTCTGGGGATGTGGATATCATATCTACGAGTGCCAACCAGCCTAATATCATAATCGAATCGAGTGGCTCACGGGGGTTGAACAGGGCACTCCTCCAAGCACATAATCCGTTGGAACCAACTAGGCCAAAAGTGGGGCCTCGGGTGCTAGGTTGCTAGGTCTACGGTACCCTACACAGCCGGTGCTCCTGGGGCTAGAGACCGGCCGATTGTTTTACAGTCGACGGTAGAATCATTGGCCCTTATAGAAACCAACGACTCATGTTCTACCAGCCTTTTCAAGAGGTAGTATTACTATTCGACCGTTCACGGAGCCATGGGATCAGGATGCTTTTGGAGTGTTCCTCCCGGAGGGTACTGGCCATATATTACTACCTATTGCTACCAGGGTGCCTTGCAAGCCCCGTTCAAGCACAAGGATCCTTAAACCCAATTTGATATTATACAATAGGCGTACTAGCCACCCCAAGTTGCTACCGATATAACCAGAAGTCTGCTTGTGCCGTGTTTTCTGGTAGTATTTGCTACGCTGCTGAAGCTTATAAGAGGCCTGGTGGTGTATTTGGGGTTTATACTGGGGTCAAATACTATGAGATCATACTGCACCAATGCCAGCGAGGAAATCTAGTATTACCGTATGCATCCGGGGAGACCTGTCAAAACCGGTGAACTTCGAAGGTGGGACTATGTGAAGGACTTCCGAAGCCATGTGGCTCGTAACAGGTCAGTAGTTCGAGATTCGATTGATCATAAGCTGAGTGTGAATAGGACAAGAGGTATAGAGGAGCTAGTTAGGCCAGTGGCTGGATTGAAGGCATTTGGGACGATTGGTTGTGGGAGTATACTTTGATTTGACTTCACCTACCCGCTTGGTCTTGTGCACCGGCAGTTTTGTCCTAGACAGTTATTCTCTAGTCCCCGTATCAAGAATCCTTTCCTCCTCCATCTAGTTCCTCCTTTTTTTTGTTCAGATACGTTATAGACTCATACCTAGTCCTCTAGAACTGACACGAAGCGAGCTTCGTGCTATTTCTTGTTAATATATACCCTTTGTTCTCGTCGAGCGTCAGTTAATATGAAGTTCCTTGCTTCAGCCCCCTCTGCCCTTTTGCTCCTGGTGGTGATATTATTCTTCTCCCAGGCTGCCGATGCTGGCCCTCACCGCCGGCCGCATTCCCAGCCTCGAGGAGACAAATATATATTGGGCGTCGGAAAAGCCGATATTACTGGGCCAGTACTCGTATCTATATAAATCCAGTCAGCTAACACCATGTCAGTCCTGTCGTCGAGATTGGGATGATGGGCTACGCATCCCTTGAGCAGAAAGGCACCGGCCTCCGTCAACGCATCTACTCTCGTGCCTTTATAGTTACCCATCTCAGTAATTCAACCCGCACCCTCTATATCGTTATAGACACACAAGGGGGAGATACTGCCGTGCACCAGCGGGTGCTGGAAAAACTCGAGTGGCTTTATCCTGGGACATATACACAAAGTAACGTTGCTGTCATTGGCACCCACTCCCATTCCGGTCCTGGGGCATACTCGAATTATCTACTGCCTCAAATCTCGATTCTGGGTGTGGACAAGCAGAGCTTCTGAGCTATTGTGGATAACATTGTGTTGAGTGTGCAGAGGGCACATGAGAGTGCTACTGAGGGGTATCTTTATCTTGGAAAGGGGCCGGTGGATGATGCTGGGGTGAATAGGAGCCCATATAGTTATGAGCAGAATCCGTTGAAGGAGCTTCAGAAGTATAAGGATATGGGAAATACCGAGAAGGAGATGCAAATGTTGATGTTTATAGATAAGGATGGTGAGGTAATGGGGTAAGTGGAAAAAACTAATCATCTTACTGGATCTCGAAAGGATAACTGACCAGCCCGGCTGTATAGCATGCTCAACTGGTTCCCCACTCACGGTACATCATTGTACAAGAACAACACCCTGATCTCTGGGGACAATAAAGGCTACGCCGCCATTCGGTTCGAAAAATATCTCCGTGGCATGGGCAACAGCAAAACAGGACGTACCATCGTCACCGGCTTTTCCCAAGCCAATGTAGCTCCCAACACCTTAGGTCCAGTATGCCAAGATACTGGTCTCCCCTGCAAACATGAAGACTACACATGTGATGGCAAGGCACAACAATGTCATGCACGTGGACCCGGGTTCCAGGAAAGTGACGTGGAGAGTTGCAGAATTATTGGAGAAAGGCAATTTTTAGCAGCAAAGAAGATTTATGAGGATATCCTTAACGGTGGTGGAGAGCCGGTTGTAGGGAGTGTGGTCAAAGGAATACATACATTTGTGGATTTTGGTCAAGAGGGTGGGTATATATTCAAGGATCTCAATGGAATGAAGAGGAGAACGTGTAAGGCTGCGCTAGGATTCAGCTTTGCAGATGGAACAACAGATGGACCTAATCACTTCGACCCCGTACAGAATGAGTACATCTCCCAAAAGTTAGAGCTCTCGATTTTGAGTATAATGCTAACTGTCATACAGCCCAACACACCAAAGAATCCAATGTGGCTCCTGGTCCGCGATCCTCTCAGCGCGCCCTCCCGCGATCAAATTGAATGCCACAAACCAAAATCCATCCTCCTCAACTTCGGAGAAATAAGCCTTCCCTACGCCTGGTCCCGCAACATTGTTGACATTCAGCTTCTCCGAGTAGGGCTACTTACCATGATAATTTCCCCCGGCGGAGCCACTACAATGGCCGGACGACGATGGAAGTCCGCAATTTCCTCCGCACTTCAAAGGGCAAATAAAGTTGGAGAGCTAGATCCATGGGTTGTTATCGGCGGCCCGGCGAATACGTATACGCATTATATCGTTACTCCGGAGGAGTATGCTGTGCAAAGGTATGAGGGGGCTAGCACGTTATATGGTTCAGTATACGTTAGATGCGTATATAGAGTTGACATTGAAGTACCTACCGTATGTGAGTGATGACCCACCGGCTATTTCTGTGCCTGTGGGGTCTTTACCGCCGATAAATGCTCCGGAATGCGGTTTACACCTGGATACAGGCGTGGTGTACGATAACCCTCCCCTGGGGAAGAACTTTGGTGATGTCCTCTTGCAACCGAAACCTATGTACTCGAAATCCGGCAGAGGGTCAGTAGTAGAAGTCAAGTTCGTGGGTGGGAATCCACGGAATAATCTCAGAGCAGAAGGCGACTTTGTGGCTATTGAGAAACAGAGTTCAGCCGGTGTCTGGGAGAAGTACAGGGGTGATGAAGACTGGGAGGTGACGTATGAGTGGAAGAGGGTGGATGGGGTATTGGGCACGAGTGAAGTGACGGCGAAATGGGTGGTGAGTGAACTAGAGGATCGGGGTGCGGCGGAGAAAGGGAGGTATAGGATAATGTATTTTGGGGATAGGAAGATGCCGTTGACGGGGAACATTGTGGGCTTCAAAGGTGTGAGTGAAGTGTTTACAGTTGTGTGAAAGGGGAAATTTGGGTGCAATGGGGAAGGTTCTCCTGTGCTGGATCTATACCGGGAAACAAAGTGAGCAGGGTATCTCGGGGAGGTGAACCGGAATTGGGGTGTGGTGGGGAAGTGTGGATCGAGGGAGAGGAGGATGGCCTTGTCTCGTGTGTCTTGTGCGTTGTGCTCGTGTGCTGCACTCCCGAGTTTCGATAACTAAACCGGGAAACATAGGTACTTTCTTCTAGTGGGAGTATGGTTTTGGGGTTTATTACTTTTTGGGGCCCTCTCATCCTCGGTCATGCCCGGGTCAATAGGGCGCGGAGAATTGATTGCAATCAGTCATGAAATGAATTGGTCTTGTTCATACCGTAAGGTTGTTTACTATTAACTTGTTTATTCTTCAACACACTGAGATCGGTCGATTGGACGACTGAGAAGGGGAAATTGTGATGAGAACTGTGAGGTTTCTTTTTGCAACGAAATTTAACTAGTGGAGGCGCCAACGAAGGGAGATATTGAGAAAAGGTAAGTCGAATTTGCGAATTGCACTGCAGAGTGATATTGTGATTGTGATATCGGAGTGAGTCTAAGGGACGACAGAGGAGAATGAAGTTCGAATTCCTGCTCACATAAACGATAATTCTAAATTTTCAATGAAAGCAGATCGATTATTTCAGTCAAAATCCCCGAGACTATACATGTCCACCGAACTGAGGAAGAGTCACAATAAGCTGAAAATCCACTTTTGGGGCTCCTCACCCCAGTGCCAACCAGACTACCTCACCCCCATGAGCTCAAGAAAGCAAAGAGACGGTGGAAAAATGGCAAGAGGGTCTCTCGCTTCGCTACGTCGATAGGGCAATTACAAGTGGGGGGGCAGGGCGGGGGGAGATTCAAAAATCACAAACGCAACCGATTAACCCACACCTCTCGCATCACGCATCACGAGACTTCCACGACGCCTAAGATATACGAACGAACGAATCAACGGTTGTGCAAATAAAAACGAGTAGCACGCCTGCATAACATTACCCCACAGCATCCTGCATCCTGTGAGTTCTGCGCCCTGCTTCTTTCCAAAGGTAACGTCGACGAAATTCAAATACCCTTATCGATTGGTAAGTTTGTATCCAGTCCGGTCCAAAAGTTCAATAATCAGCTGTATCTGTAGAGTAGCTGTAGTGAAGTGCAAATCGGTCCACAGCAGCCTCGAGGCGAGCTACAGCGCATTAATACAGTAGCAATGCTCGACGTGTTAAGAAGCCTCCGATAGACGAAAGGTAAATACTCCGGGCAGATGAAAGATGGGGTAGGAGTAAAGGCCATGATTGGAGCAGCGATAGGGATGAGGGGTAACTACATATCACAACCAGACTGCCCATTTGTTATTCCAGTCTCAATGGTGATCATGACGCATCTGGGTGGTTATGATGGTAGAGGGCAAAATCCAGGAATAATAATAAACAAGAATATGTTTCACATTCCAAAAAAAGCAATCACAACCCCACCTGTTGCACGGCGATCATGACAAAAGTTGACGTAAGGGAACGAGCCTCGTTACCGCGCCAAAAGTAAGGGTTTAAGTAAGGGCTTAAGTAAGGGCTAATAAAAAAAGCACTACAGTATGTTTTCATGGCACGCAAAATAAAAGCAAAAAAGACGCTGTTCGGAGTGGGGAAAGCAGGGGCTAAATTTGGGAATGTGTCAAACAAATAGGTCGACGGGAAACAAACGTTTCCCGGTCGGTAATCAGGTACAACATGCATCGTTTGGGATCTGACTACATTTCTGGGGTAAACAGAGATCCGCTTCGACTCAAAGAGGTATATCCGAATCTTAACCCCAGAGAATCTCTGGAATATCAGGCATTCCGAAATTTGAGATTTCTCCCAGTAAACAACAACCCAAGCCTTCATGCAAACATCCAAATAATTGTATTAATATTGTTTTTCGTTGTCTGGAGAGTTTATCCCCACTACCGAGACCCCTAATGCAGTAATCCTCTATTTCCCCACTACCCAATTGTCCCAGAGCCCCCCCGCACGAATCCTGCAGGCTTTCCGTAAGCATGGATCATTGATGTCAAATAGCCCAGCTAACGCCAGTTGCAAATCTCGCCTGATAAACCACTACCAAACGCCAGACCCCACGTGCAGTTCTAGTACCTACACGAACCAGTGAGACCATATAACTGCTGTGAAAGCGGGCAGCAGAGGCATTGGATGAGCGTCCCCAAGAATCTGCAGTTGGTATTTGACGTGCTTGATAAATGGGTTATAGCTGCACCTGCAATTTGTTTTGGAAATATTAAAAGTCATTAATGCCCCATATATGTATTGACAACAAATTATGCACCGGATATCCGAATTCATAACCGAAAATGAACTATGTGATGAGGTAGATGTTCTTCACTCTGTTGAGAATTGAGTGCATCAATGACAAAAATTGGAAAAGGCCGGGGCCCTATGCTTTCTGGAGATCTGGCCGGTGTCAGATGCAGGGTAAAACGACTATAGAAACGTTATCCGGGCTTGGAGTGATATTGATACGCCAGCTCACACCAACTGCTATGATCCGGACAAGTCCGGAGCGAATTGTCGAAACGGATCGCGTTCCCAATTCCTTCCTAAGAATCAATATTAGGCAATAAACAAGAAAGTAACGTTATTTAAATGAAGTACGTGCTGCACCTGTTCAAAGACTCCCAAATTGGAAAATGTGGACATCGCTAGTGACTGCAAGCAGTTAATATAAAATTTGTATGTACGGAGTACGTATATGTGAGGCAGCACCAGGAATATTTTTCAAGCTAGCAGGTAAATGAATTAACTTCCGACTTTTTTTTTTCCTTTTCCAAATTTTAGCGATAAGAGGATAAGACAAAAGCCTGTGAAAGGAGGTGAGAAACTGAGTCAAATCACATGCGCAAAGCTGCGAACCACCAACATGGTGATCATTTGCATCGAATTCCAATGAAAAAATAGGAGTAACTACTAAGTAGTTAAGCAGTTCTGTCAGCTTTTTTTTTGTTTTCTTGACCTCTTGTATTTCGAGCCTGATTGCCTATGCACGAGGCATATTCTCCACGTGCCCATGTGGTAGGTGTCTATATTGGATGCCATCTTCGGGTTAGGTGGTTCGGATTGTATAGGTACTCTAGTGTACCATGCGTCCAATGACATAAAAGTAAAGACCTACAGCAATTGATCCATTAGAATGCGCAATCTAGAATATATGTGAGCTTCTATGAATTGCATCCACTAGTGAGATTGGCACGGACTGAGGTGCCCGCTTGAGGTGTCGATCGCGAGTAAGCGAACGGGGGCCATAACTAACGGCGTCACTAATACGGACACTGCGGTCAGCTTGGATTCACAAGTTTAGAGTAGGGAAGTGGAGTTGCTAGGGTTACTTCTAGCCAAAGTAAGGTTTAGGTAACCCGTATGCACGTCTGCCAACGAAGCGTCGCGTCCAAAATTCTGTCCATCTGTCCTCTTCCAAAAGTCGCGGGAATTTTTTTTCATGAAAATTTTGTTGAGTAGGGTCCGAGGGCGTTCCATGAATGATGCATTCTGTCTGACTTTTTGAGCAGGATAAATCGTCGCCATCCCCATATCACGTTAGATCCAGGTACCTTGGGGTTCGAGATACGCATTGGCCATTGGCAATCACATGTAGCTGCGAGACGTTTTTTTTTCTCTTCTGGTTGTCCATTGTATTTTTTTCCCTCTGCCCAGTGCAACTAGGCGACATGCGGTATGTACTGCCCAGGCTGTCCAAAAGCAATGGATAGGGATGATCGCCACTCCAGCTTGAGGCTTGTGTTTCAACGAGGGCTGCAGATTAGGGAACGGAAAGACTGGGGGCCTATCACAGTAACAGCGATATCAGTTCCGGTATCCAAAGTAAGGCCAAGCCCAATGGAGTTCTGTCGGGCAGTTGTGCATGTAGCTCATCTCTCATCCTTGCTTTCTAATTGCATGGTCAAGGATGAGAGGACTACAGCTGTCGGGTGCACTTTACTCGAAGCCTAGCTCTTAGTAACTTTTCACGATATCTTGGATTAAGGATAGGATAGGATATTACTAATAATAAACAGCTACTTTATGTTGCATCCCCGTATTGGAGTGATCTTATGCCATTGTGAGTACGGTGGAGTGAGGGGATGAAAGGCTCTGCGAGGTCCATTCGTCTTATCGCCCAACTGAGCTGCTCTTCGATTGGCATCCTTGTTTCAATGCGTCCTGTCTCAGAGCATTATTGCTGGGGTGAGTGGGAGCCAGGGTATAGGAGATGTTTGCAACTAACGCTGGGCAGGTATAGAACCGCTGATGGGGCGGAATGTTTTGCATTGGACATACAGAGGTATTCGCATCAAGTAGGTGTTTTTGCTTCGAGTTAGCAGGACGGCAGCAGTCCACTTGGGGGTCCATGGAAAACTCAGAGTACTCTTTAGCTGCTGAGAGTGGTAGTCTGGTTGTGAGAGTGGGGAGGGGTGAGGATTAGTAAAGCGAGGGGAGTATGGAGCAAGCAGAATACGCAGATAGAGGCAGTCCATCGGTCAATCAAGCAGGCAAGCAAGCAAGCAAGTGGGCCAAACTCGCAGCTGGTATCTAGGCATGCACGAGGCGTGAATACCTCAAGGCGGTGCCAGTTCGAAAACAGGCCAGGCCTCGCCTCGCCGAAACGAGGGCCTGCTACCGAGGAAGAGTGGCCCAGTCCCCACCACCGCTGCTGGTATTGACCAGAATTTGGTTATCGCTCGTAGCACAATCTCGCAATCACACGTCCTCTGGCCCCATCCCGTCACCCTCCCTCAAATTGGAATATTGCATCCCCTTCACCTGCCTGCCTGCCTACCGACCTGTCCTCCCCACCCATCCCTAGCCTCGACCCATCCCAAACTCGACTGCTTCACTCCATATTTCTCTTTCCTCTGCTCACTGAAGATCTTGCTTCCTCAACCACACCCCCCCCCCCCCGGCCTGAAGCCTTCAGTTCCCCCACCGCTCACAGGCAAAGCTTATAATACTGCCCAACTCCGCCCGCCCTCACTCCAGCTCTTTCTCTATCTTCACAACCATTCCATAATCATTCCACATTCATATCACCTTCACCGAAAGGACATACCAACCGTCCATATTTTTTCTCCTCAGCAACTATTAACAATGGGTATCTTTGAGTTCACCTGGTGAGTAATAGAAACCTTGCTCCAGTTTATCCTGTTTTCCGCATACAACCAGATCCGATACCGCTTTTGGTTGCGGCTCTCTTGCATTGCTCTGGTTGGCTTAATATTTTATCTCTGGTTGGATCAAATATACTGGGCCGGCAAAGAGCATAATATGCCCACAATTTTTATTACTCTTTCAAACCTCATAGTAGCCTGCCATATTCCTAAGGATGATTAATCACTAATATTTATTTTTCTATTACACAACAGGCCACACCCGGCAGGAGAGGTCCTTATCGCAGGTACCTTCAACGAGTGGAAGGGAAGCAAGCTATGCAAGAATGAATCTGGGCTGTTTACGGCGTTGGTTGACTTGGGTGACGTTGAGAAAGTCTGTTACAAGGTAAGGGAGCATATTCTGAACATGTGAAACCGCCTTAGACGCAGATGCACTGGCTACCGGGCTTCGGGTTACTCGAATACTAACAAACTGCGATAGTACATCGTCGATGGACACTGGACAGTAAACTATGACGGAAGGAGGGAATATGACGATTTCGGTAACGAAAACAATGTTCTCTACCCGGAGGATTTGCAAAAAACACCCACACCATCGATCAGAGAGACTCCATCACAGGAGGAGCCGGAGGTTTGGCAAAAGAGTCCTGCATTATCGATCAAGGAGAACCCAGTACAGGAGGAGCCAGAGGTTTGGCAAAAGACTCCCGCACCATCAATCAAGGACACCCAAGTAGAGGAGGAGCCAGAAATTAAGCAAAAGACCCCCGCACCATCAATCAGAGAGACTCCAGCACAGGAGGAGCCAGAGGTTTGGCGAAAGACCCCCGCATCATCAATCAAGGAGAACCCTGTACAGGAGGAGCCAGAGGTTTGGCTAAAGACCGCCGCATCATCAATTAGGGAGACCTCAGTACCAGAAGTGCCAGAGGTTTGGCAAAAGACACCCACATCTTCCACCAAGGAGACTTCAGTCGAAAAGACCGTTGAGCCAGAGAATCAGCCTCCCCCTACTAACACTACCAGGTGTGTTTCTCCAGCAATGTCCCCGTTGACCACTCCAGCGGCTCCGACAACACATGTCTACACCGTCGGGGTACCAGGGGCCACCTTCAACAGCATTTCCAAGGCGGAGCCAGCGCCATCTACCAGATCTAGCAGTGCGTCATCACAAGAAAGTCACAACGAGAAGCGAGAGCTATTCAGGGAGAAGACCTCGGAGAAGAAGAAGGAGAAGAGGCGAAGCGTCATTCTGGGTAGGATCTTGAATTTGTTCAAGTAGTTTATTCGATGAAGGCTAATGATGGTTGAGGGATGTTTTTCTTTTTCCCTCCACTCCTTTTTCTTTTTATTGCTGAACTTTACGCTTGGTTTTAATGTTTTTCCTTTGTTGCTGGTGCGGGTCAGACTTTATAGCTATCCGAAAGGTTCGTTTATGATATTGTTTTGTTTGGGAATGTTCTGTGGTCTGTTCTGGGAATCATTGTAGAAAATCGGGAGATGAACGGTCAGATCTGTACTACATGGCTTCGAAATTTCGTTTTGTCCTTTTATTTCACGTTGCGTCACATGGATTCGCTCTTGCTTTCCTTGCTAGCTGGGTTGTCTTTGATGGGTGAATGATTAACGTCTTTACGTCTGCTTTTCCATTTGTTCTTTTCGTGCGGATGATGCAATAGGAGCCAGGAGAGAGGGATAAGACACATGGGGTCTCTGGCAATGTGCTTTGGGAAATATCGGACGAAAGCGAGGAAACGTTTTGCTTGAGACGATGGGTTGTTGATATCAGGACCAGGTGGATATCTCAAGATAGCTTTTGTATTGGTTTCTATAGGTCGATTGCAAATCAAATATTATCAAAAATTATTCCATCTTTTCTTGCATTGTTGCAAGTGTAAAGTTATTTCATTTCACTATTTCATTTCGTAACTTGAACTAAGGTGTAATCTATTACGCACTCAATGTGTGGGCCAGAGCATCAAGCCCTCCCTCTACATCCTTTGCTAACTACTACTATTCAATATCTCCAAACGAAAGAAAGGATTCCCATACTCCAAACAGTAGGAAGCCATGTTGATT
Organism: Terfezia claveryi; assembly: GCA_015179025.1. Classification (NCBI taxonomy): domain Eukaryota; kingdom Fungi; phylum Ascomycota; class Pezizomycetes; order Pezizales; family Pezizaceae; genus Terfezia; species Terfezia claveryi. The sequence goes on from WHUX01000006.1 coordinate 327,132, forward strand.
AATTCTCCCTACTTACAACCGCGAAGAGATAAATCAAGCTGTGGGTATGAGGTATTCCAACCACTCATTCACATACCCAGCAGATAAGTTGGTCTATGGTCCGTGGTTACTGTTCTATGCCTCTCCAATTGTGATTGCTGCAGTCAATGCTCTAGCTTCAGCACTCCCTCTTGATTTCGTTCTCGTCTTCATTCTCGTCCTCATTCTTCACCATCTTCATCGTCATCCTGACCCCACCCGAAGACGACACTGGCATTACATAACCTGAATTCTCCATTACTGGAGGATGGAAGTTCACTCCTTCGATCTTCGTACATATCTCACTATCTCCTATTCCCATGTGCTCTGCTACCCCTGGCCACAGGACGAATTTTGTTCGACAACAATCTCGTTCGTCGCGTGGGTAGGTTTGGTAGAAGGTGTTTGGGAAGAGCGGATGGAGGCAAAAGGCGAAGAGGCGGAGACCAGTAGGAAAGTCTCCAATGTGTGGGGAGGGATGTAACAAGGTGCGTCGGACGTAGTAGCACATGTGGTGGCGGCGAGGCTCAGGGACTGGGAGATTAATGTGATGGTGAGGCGGAGACTAATGGAGGGAGAGGACGTGAGTGTAGTGGTGGGATACACTGGTATCTTGCTCTGTTGTAATCTCTGGGGAAAGATCCCGTCATATTCACCTTTCGGCGAGGCGAGCGGGCTTTCTAAATAATGTTGGTAGTACGGGGGGGTGCTATCGGTGAAAGAGGCGGGGTCTATATATACAATATATATGAATTGGAAAGTTTTGTCAGTTTACTCCCTCCTTACGGCCAAACGTTCATTCTCCTTCGATATCCTGGGAGCCCGAGACTTGCTCTGATTGACAAAGTAATTGATCTAGCAGCTCATTGGAAATAATCCTCTCCTTGTGCAGCAGAAGCTGGGGAGTTGTACGCAGAAAGGCTCGATTATCTGCATAGAGCTATCTCGAATGCACAACCATTCTCTCCTCATATCCTCAGGTTAGGGGGTCATATCACTCCCCGCACCCAAGTGTAACAATGTTGTCTGGAAGGGCCACATATTATTACACTCCACCACCTGATGAGGTTGAGGAAAATTAGGCTTCACCTAAGGGAAACCCAGCATAATCTTTCCTATGGCGGACGCGGCAGAGGCGGCTCGCCTGATCTCGGAGTCGGAGGATACACGAAGTTATCTCTCACACCGTACGGATATATGGTGCTGGACTATCGCTCTAGTTTGGTGTTAGGATTGGCAAAGGTCATCGCTTTCAAATTTCCTAGCATGAGCTGTCCATTCGTGGGGCGGAAGTTTAAGTTCGTGAGACCTTGCTGCCGCAATAAAGATCCCGCCTCACTTCCCATAGGCGGCCCACCTCCCGGAGTCCAGTTGCAGATGCAGTCTCTCAGGAAAAGGGACAATTTTGAGTCTAGGAAATAGAGCTTCGGGGGCTGTATCCTGTATCTGCATGTCGGCCTCAGAAAAATCGCTAACGCGGGAGGGATTTATATAATGTGCTAGGGTATAGTATACTACCTTGAAAAGAGTGCGATAGTGGAGGTAGTCTGGGAACAATAGCAGTGCCATAGTTAGATCTTCGTGGAGGTTGAAGCCCCTAAGACGGCAGAGAGAACTATGAAAGGGTATCAAGAAGCGGGTATATATAAGAATATGTATTCAAACAAGAAGCTTAGAGTTAGGAACTTTTTCAGGGAAAAGTCTAGAAAGCATGCAGCGTTCCATGGGTAGCCGGTAATGGGGGAACACCACTCAGCCAGAAACACCGGTATCGAAACCAGTTGTGACCTTGATAAGGCAAATCCGAGTTATTTAGAAAACGCTGCAGACATTGGAGGAGGTGTAAGTGAAGGAACACCTCATTGATGCGGTGGCCTTAGGAAACAAATAATCATTGGTGCTCTCGCCTTTTCTGTATAATATCACCTCCCAGGGCAGTGAGGTCTATAACCTCACGAGCATCCACAAACCTTTTCTTGCTTCACATGTTCCCTTGATAAAACATGGGTAGGATTAGTCTGGTTGCACAACCTCTCATAAATGTAGGTAGGATCTTGTTGCCGGTCACGAGCTGGGTATTTCGCCAAGCCCGCACTTAGCATCATCGCAAAGCCAAGCCCGCACAGAAAATAAATCTCTTGGCAAACCTTTCCAATTTGTATATAAACCCCTCTTTCCCCGTCCCCTTCTTCCCTCTTCATGCGACTTTGTGAGTTCTCCTACCCCCACAGTGGTCTTTCTACACACAATGAATATAATTGCTAACAATTTCCTCTACAGACTTCATAGGATCATATTCTATAGTAAACGTCCTCAATTCTTAGGTCTAAATAGACACAAGAACCTCAACTCGGCTGATGACCTGAAATCCCCGATGCCCAAGAGTGAAGCCTCTTTTGCATTGCTTCTTCGGAAGCGATGTGGTGATGATCTCTACCCTGATATGCAATAAGAATAACCATTTATTTGGATATTCGCATGGATGGGTGGGTGTTGGTGGAGGTCTGACGAGCCCTTATTTAGAAAATTTTTTTTGAGTCTGTTCTGTGGCGTACCGGTAGATGTATGGCGATGGGGTGGAGTAAGAAATTGTATATTCATAATAAAATACCATTGATTCTTCTTTTAAGAACGCTTATCCTCCACTGTTGTCCTCATCGTGCCTCAACTCAATATGCTTGCTCGTTTGCCCTACATCAATTACGTACTTACATAGTACTTACTAGACTTACTAGTAGTTGATACCACAAGATCATCCTACACTGGATCTGCAATGGTACTTTCCGGGGATGTTTGATAATGGAGAGTAGAAGTAGAGTACAAGAGGTTCTGCACTGTGACAGAGTGATTGTCTCGCACCGAACCGATGTACCCACTCTAGAAAAATCCCGCACTCCGGCACTCCCGCACGCTCACTCCAGGTATTTCGCGATATATCGCCAAGGTACAGTATGTGCATGTATGTACTGCGATCTGGGGCGATACATGGGATTTATCTCACCTTAATCTACATCGCGCAGCGCCACCAGGTGCACCGTGCGTCATATATGTGCTTATTCCCATACGAGTGCCCCACACGAGTGCCCCACACATATCACCGATAAAGGCTTTCTAGTCACATAAGTAGCTTACATGTTGCAAAGATCATGGCTCTGGAGTAGTTCTGGGCTGCCAGCAATCTCAATGATTCATGTTGCGGTGACACATGCACAAGTACACATGGCCGCACCAGCAGAACGCCACGTGCCCAGTGGCGGTGGGCCTGCCCGGTGCACGGATCATTCGATCGGGCTTCTAGAAGGCAGCGCTTGTGCTTGTTGCTCTCCCTCCTCCGTTACCATGTGGCTTGGCAGGTCAAACGGTGGGCCGAGCAAATGGGATGGCGGCAAATACACTGAGCAGTTGCCGGCCGCACCGTATCGCCGCGTGCGGGGAGGCGGCCAGGGCTTGCTATAATATATGCCGATTCGCGGAGCAGCTGGCCTCGGCTGCAATTTGCGGTGTAAAATAACGAGCGTTGAACTCGCCCATCGGCCTCTGATTTGAGGAGTGGCTTAGCTGCTTTGTCCTGCTCTTGGTGTTTCTGATCCCGGTGTGGGTGCGTGGTCTCCACCGGCAAGCAGCCCTCCCATCCACTTGACTTCGGACGCCTCGTCCTAGGTCTAGTACTCTCCTCCCTCTCTCTTCAAGCCGGCAGTGTATAATAATTGCTTCGTATCTCCTTGTCTCGAACTTTCTTCTACCGCTCTCTCAGCTGTATCCTGCTCTCTGCTCTGTCTCGTCTAGAATCAACAAAAGGCCGGAGGGTGCCCCGGCCCCCATATCTTTACGATCTCCGTCTACCACACTGTGTAGTTGCTGGCTATTTCGTGGCTTCACCTAGAGTGTAAGCAAGCTTGCTCTAGTCGAACTCGGAATTGGGCTTCTCTCAGAACGGTCCTATTGCTTCTGCCTTGTAGTTGGTCAGTTGGAATAACCCCCAGCCATCCTTCTTGTTATTATTATCGAATTATTGTCGAGAGGTACAAGTACTGATACTGACTGTAGTTGTTGTCTTACCTAGCTTCTTTCGGCTCCTTCCCTTCCTTCCATCTGTGTTATCTCACATCCCTGATTTCCCCTCAACGTTAAATACTGGCGGTAAAACCCACCAGAGGTTATCCTAATACACCAGCCAGTCCTTATCCCAACCCTGAGCAACTTACATCGAAGCTATCCTGGTCAGTAAGCAAGGACGGAGACTTTTTGGACTGCTGCATTGAAAGATTTGGTGAATTGAGGCCTCAATACTAAGCAATCGCCTGACCAAGGCATCGATCCATCTATCTCACAGCAACGATAGCGTCCAAAAGAAGAAAACTCTGCAACGTATGTAGTACAGCTCAATCCCAAAATTGAATGGCTTCACTGACTGTATAGTATAGTTGTCGGGTGGAACCACTCCTGATTCGTTGTCAGGTACTCGGAGTCCATCACCTCTGTCATCAATCAATCAAGCTTTAGCCCCTCATCACCCCGCCAATCTTAAAGGGTCCCAAGGCCTCGCCGACATGTCATTACCGGCGGAATATGTGGAGGAGATCAACATGCTTGAGCGCGATGTCGCTCGAAGCCAACCAAAGGATATCCTCCAGTTTTGTGCAAACCACTTTTATCGCCGTCTTGAAGCTCAACGTAGTGAGTTTTTGATTAAGGGGCATGGCACTCACAATCCGTTCAAGATGTCAGTTATTTCAGAGGCAGATCGATTCCCAGGGATCCTTGGGGGCTCGATGGATCTCGCGATGGACATAGAGGGGCATCTGAATCGATTAGGGAAGAGACAGAGGAGGAGATGAGTAGTAGTCCTACGTCATCTTTTTTCAGAAACACTTTTGCTGCTGGCCCGGAGACGCGAACACCTATAACACCACATTCGCCATTCTCCCCACGAGGAGCTGCAAATCCCTTTTCTTTCGATTCTGGTGCTGGCGGTACCCGTGGAAATTCACTTTCCCCTAATTCTGCGTTCGGACATGACATGCCTCACAATTTCAACATGAATCGCCGTACATCCGTCTCGGCTGAGTCTTTGATGCCATCTGCAGCTAGTGATGAATGGACCCCCCCGACATATCCCAAAACCGAGGAACAAATGAATCGCCTCCGAACTGCTGTGGCGAGGAATTTCTTGTTCACCTCCCTGGAGGAAGATCAGTTTACGCAGGTGCTCATGGCCCTGAATGAAAAGCCTATTCCAGCGCAAGGAACTCGTGTCATTACCCAGGGAGATGTTGGTGACTTTTTCTATGTTGTTGATAGGGGTACATTTGATGTCTACGTCAATAAATCTGGGAAGATGGAATCCGGGCCGAACGGAATGGGGAGAAAGGTTACCTCAGTCGGTCCCGGTGGGTCATTCGGTGAATTGGCATTGATGTACAATGCTCCTCGTGCAGCAACCATTATTTCCACTGTTGCACACGCCATTCTATGGTCTCTCGACAGAGTAACTTTCCGCCGTATTCTCATGGAAAATACATTCAAGAGGAGAAGGATGTATGAGGCTTTTCTCGAAGAAGTACCTATCCTCACTGCGCTCACTATGGCTGAACGGGCCAAGGTTGCCGATGTTTTACAGACGCATACCTTCGCTCCCGGAGAAACCATTATCTGTGAAGGCGATCCAGGTGACAATTTCTATATTGTGGAATCTGGCACAGCGGACGTATTCAAGACTGGCGTGGAGGGCATCCTCAAGACTTACGGGAAAGGCGATTACTTTGGTGAGCTTGCACTTTTGAACGACCAACCTAGAGCAGCCAGCATCATTGCAAGGACCAAAATCAAGGTGGCATCTCTAGGCAAGGACGGATTCGTGAGGCTTCTTGGGCCTGCCGTTGACATTATGAGGAGGAACGACCCTACATTGAAGGAAGATGTGGGACCTCTGGACCACATGGAGACCTCAGGACTTTTTGACCCATAAGCAGTCGGAGAAAGCGAGACCTTTTTTAGGAGATGTGGTTTATGCGTAGAGTGGAGGGAAAAGTGTTTGGGTTCCTTGCCATTGATTTTAGTTGAATGAATGGTAGGGGGGCCCAATAACTGAGGCAGTGATTCAAGTCTCCTTACCATCCATTCTTACTTTTGTTCTTTGGCTTTGATATGGGGCTACTGTATCCTACCTTCGTGATTTGAGTTGAACTCGAGTGCTACTTGTGTTTATAATGCTGGCTTGCCTTAACGTTCCTTTTCTCACACTTTTTTTTGTTCAATTTTTTTTTTCTATTCTTACCCTTTTTTTCTTTTTTCCAAGGCTTTTATTTCTTGATAATTGCTGCTTTGAGTTTTCCCATGCGTGCTTCTGCACAAGGGAAAGAGGTCTCCATGCCCATGCCATGCCATGCTGAATGTATGCACTGTATGGGGAAGGAAGGGCTAGTGACCTAGGGCCCTTTGGGAGGAAATTGAATTGAATGGATGGCTGTAACTGTAACCTTTGCGGATCATGTGTAATGTACTGTGCTTGACTTGAGTGTAAATATGTTCTAATGGTGCTTGGGCTCGACACAATGCATCCTGCGCCGTAGGTTGCATTGGTAAGGCCTAAATATCCAAAGACTCAAAGCATTAGAAAGATATACCAGAAAACTCTTTCCTTTACCTGTACCACATATGAGGTGTATAATTATCTATAGATAAACAAGATCCATCCTTTCATTCATAATATTGTCACCCTTTAACTTTGTTAGCTTTCTTTACCGACATGGGTTCTTGGATCGATGCGCATACTGGTACTGTACTTGCTTGAGTAGGTAGGTACATTATCCGCAAAATAAGCTAAGTAATGAAAGGCAAATAAATAACATAACAAAACAAAAAGGAAAAGAAAAAAAACCCCATCATTTTTTTTCACCCTCCCGCATCTCCTACAGGAGCCAAACAAACATTTTCTTTTTTTATTTAGAGAAAAACAGAAAGAAACATTCCTTTTCTTTCCTTTTATTTCCCATCCCTCCTCTCAGGGATCAACACCCCATTTTTCAATTCCCCCAAACTCCAACCCCACTACGCAGCCCCCCCCCCTCAGTCAACGCCGCAACGATAATCTCCTTGATACTATCCCTCTTCTCCTTCTCAGCGATGACCATGCAGAGACATGTGCTGACGGCGATATGTCTCAGTCTTTCTTTTTGGGTGGAGGGACTTTCTTGTGTGTCTGTGGGGGAAGGGTGGAAGGATGTCCATGGCAGTTTGGGAGTGGGAGTGGGAGTGGGATTAGAGACAAATTCCTCCTCCTCTTCGGGGAAGGAGGTTTGATTTGCTGATTGTGAGGTAGAGATCTCCGTCTCCTTCTCCTTCAGTGAGGGGGAGGCATTAATCGTGAGGGGCTTGATATATCTAACTTTGTCGTCAGAGTAGATATAACCCGCCACCATGGCCAGTGCATCCTCATCCACAACTAACCTCCCCGCCTTGCGGTGGGAGAGGACACAGGAGTATCTCGCCAGGACGACTTCTACTGCTGGTTCCTTGTCCTCATTCTCCTCTGTCTCATTTCCACTCCATTCCCCTAACTTCTCCCCCCGCTGGGGCTTACTGGGCCCAAAAGTGGATGACCGGGATAACCACGGCACAAGGGTCGATGTGGAAGTTCCCCAAGTGGAAGCGCGGGTGGGTGTTGATGGTCTTTGTGACGAAAATGGTGATGATGGGGGGGCAGTGAGGGTTGAGGAGCGGCTTGGTGTAGTAGGTGGGGTGCGCGCGCTTGGGGCGGTAGTAGCAGTTGGGTTAGTAGTAGGCGTAGTGGGTCTGGAGGGCTTGAAAATAGTGAAAATCGGCCTTTGCTGGATAGGCATTGGTGTCTGTGAGCCATCCACCTCACTCCTTTTAGCAGCGCTTGGCTCATGATCAGGGGTGGTTTCAGCGTTAGTGATCGTACTTCTCCTCGTGATACCGCTCCATAATGTCGAGAAGCTGCTGTTCCGTCTCTTGACATTAGCCAACCCCCCTTCTGCCCCCTCACCTGTACTATCTCCAAACCCCAAACCCTCCGACTCCATACCACAGCCTCTCATCCTCCTCTTCTGCCCCAGTAACCCCAACCCCAACCCCCGGTCCCCCCACGCCTCCACGACCCTCCTCGGCATAACCACAACAAGCTTCAAATGTGCCCAAACGCACATATCCACGCCCTTCTTTTTCCTTGCCTCCTCTACTGCTCTCTTTTTCATCGTCACGTCGGCTGCGGGGTCATTAAAGTCGGAGTCGAGATAGTGGTTTAGCTCACGGGTCCCCCGCCAGTAGAAGGGTGTAGAGAGGTATGTGAATGCGTATTCTCGAGAGTGGATGCGTGACCAGACAAGGGTTAGTTTGGAGGGGTTGGGTGGGCCTTTTAGGGGGTCTTTTTGTTTTGTGGTGGGCTGAGGGGAAGGGGTAGAAATGGAGGTGGGGGAGGGTACGGGATTGAGTTGAATTGGCCAGAGATGGCGGGGGATTTTTTCTGGAGGTAGAAGTACGGAGTGGTCATCTTCTTCATCCTGCTGGCCATGCTCCTGCTCCACCATTTCTCCTTCGCCCTCTTTCTCCGCGGCAGTAATATCAGAAGTACTCTTCCTCCTCATTACCGCCCCCCCCCTTCTCTCCTTTTGCGCTCTTCGCCTCGCAACCTCTCGCTCAACCCACTCCTTCCCCGTCTCCCCCCTCGCTCTCCATGCAAAGGGCCCCCTCTTAAACGGATACCACATACTAACTAACCCCCTTCCATCCACAACCCCGGGCTCATTCAACCCTCTATAAACCCAATTACTTTTATCCTTCGTATGCTTCCCCTTAAACACGATCTCCTTTCCCAAGCCCTGCAGTGTCTTGCTATAACCCCATAACCCCAAATTCCCCATCCTCCCTGTCGGCTTCTTCAACACTGGGTCCTCCGGGTGCGGGACTAGGACCGTGAACTCTAGGTCCCATTTCCGCCAGAAAGGGTCCCCTTGGATATGGCAGACTACGGGGGCGTACTTCATGTCTCGTTTTTGGGTTTTTCGTTTACTCTTCCCTTCTTTTTCCTTGCCCTTCTTTTTTTCCTTCTCTGCCTGCTTCCATGGGGGAATGTATTTCTCGCGGAGATAGTCTCGACCGTCGCCACCCCAGCGTAGTGTCATCCCCGGGAAATGGTTATTCAACCTCGGCTCGTGAAGGAAGTATATGGGGACACGGGGGTCGAGATTGGTTTCTTGCCAGCTGCTGGTGAGTTGTCTGCCATTTTCTTCTCCTCCTGGTACCATGTATGGTAGCTGTGGGGAAGATGCAGTCGTAATCGCATCTTTCCCATCTTTCCCATCTTTCCCATCTTTCCCATTTTTCCCATTTTTCCCATTTTTCCCATTTTTCCCATTTTTCTTGGGTGGTTTAGGTGGTTTACTTGTCGAATCCGACGCAAGGTGAATTGAAAAATGCGTGTGAAGAGGACCGGAATGGTAGATGTGATACACCGTATGATCCCCACTCGTGCTCAACTTCTCACTCTCTTCGCCCTTTTCGCCTAGGATACTTGAGACTGAGGCGGAGGAGTTCTCGCCGAAGGAGGTGCTAGTGGGGGATTCACACCACGCGCCGTCGTCACTTGTGAAGCTCTCACCGTCGTCCCATGTGGAATTGGATTTCCATGATGGCGTGGGCGGACCTGGCGCGGGGCGAATCTCGGGCGAGAGAAGGCCATTTTTGACAGAGTAGCTTCGTGCCCGCTGGTGGTGTGCCCGTGGGGGCGGGGTGGATGGCCGGCTGTTCGGTGTTTGATCCGGAGTATTCGCGAGCGAAGAGGGCGGAGATAGGGGAGGAGGTTGCGATTGCAGTTGCGAGTGAGGGGGCGAGTCTCCCCCAATCCGTGGGGCTTGAAGCGGCGGGTGGGGGCCCTGTGGCGTGTGCGGGCGGCTAGGAGGGCTCACTGCCAGAACAGGCAGCCTGCCACTTGTTGGGTGGCTGGGGTTTGTCACCTTGGAGAATAGGTTGAGGCTGGGCGACATGCCTGTAGCCCGCAGCGATATTTAAGAGCAGCGCAGCAATATGTAGCTGAGGGCCACTGGAGGCACCGGCCCGGCGTATCTATATAGCGCTACCATCCTCGCGCAGAAGCACAGAAAGAGGATTTGGGCAGCCCGCAAAAGTGCGCCTTGCGAAATGACTGAGACACAGGCTGCATGATGCATACAGAGGTGCTGGGGTGGCGTGCCCATTGCCCGGCATTTGGGCGCCACGCTGTGCGGCATTGTCCGGGAGATGCGCCCGGGGATGCGCCCGGGGGCGTGCTGAGACGTGATTATAACCCGACTGTAAAGTGCATACAGTATGTAGTGCCTACATACAGGTACAAATATGGCAACATCCCCGAATCAATATCGTGATGCTTTCAGGCGGAGAAACGCCGTGGAGGGTGGGACAGGTTTGGAGCATAGTCTTTGTCCTGCCTGGAGACGGGACCCAGTGCCAGTGTCAGTGTCACTGTATTTAGGGTATGTACGTCCTTTATTGACCACGAGAATTATGTACAGTACAGTACATATCCTGAGGCTGCTTCCTGTGGTTCCCCCTCACTCCGAATTCTGTCGTGTTACACGGCATCACCTCACCTCCGAGTCTGGTTTGCTCATCCCGTCAGCCACCCACTTCACCGATACAACGATGGGACACAAAAAATAGTTAAAACCTGAAACATTTTATGTGGGGAGAAATACGACGCCGAGCCAAAATATCCTGCAACTGTTGGAAGCCCGTTCGTGTCCCTAGAAGAGAACCCGTTAGCTCACCGATTATTAACCAGAGTCCAGTCATAGGGCACTGCTCAGCCCATTTGTCAGCCCAATAATACAGCCCTGGATGTGTTTACTCCTACTGATGTTCAATTCCAAACAGGCAGTGGAATGGGTGACAGTCTGGAGAGATAGGTTTTTGGTCGCTATGTCTTGCATAGTCAGCTCTATAGCTTTGTTAAAAAGCATGACTATGGAGGATCATGTGACTAGCATGTATGAGAAGACACTCCGCATGTAACTGCTCTATAAGAAGGCCGGTTGAACCACCTATAATGGCCCAATAGGAGGATGGATTTATATGTATACTCAAGGATTCGGAAATGTAAAATACATGATACAAACAGTACACTAATATAGGTCTCGAAACATATTTCGTGAATGGGAAACTCCATGGGAAACTTTTCAACCCTTTTATTTAAATTGAGGATTCAAATGAGACGAATTCCAGCAATCAGTGGGGTTAGCCTGGAATCGGGTGCCGGGACTCTAATCCACCTTCCAGGCTCAGTCACTTAGCCTTTTACTATGTAATTGTGATGCTGCCCCTGCCACCCTCTCTCCATTCCACCACTCTAATTGTGTTCGTGAGATTCCTGTTACCCTCAACTCATGAAAAACATCGTTTATCTGCGTATGAAAAGAAAAAAGAAGGATAGGAAACCCACATTTTGCATGACTCTCTTCCTATGAACCCAGGCCAGTTGAATTTATGCACACCCTAACCACGCCTCCTCCTCCTCCTCTCCCCTCGCTAACACCACCCCCTCACACCATACACACCACCCCCTCACCACCCCACCCCTCTCCTCCTCCAGCAACCCATGCATCTTCGCAAGGTTCAGCTCTGCATTAATCGCAATCATATCTCGAGTCGACATAAAACTCACCTGATAAAATTTCTTTAGAGCCACCCCTATCCCTCTCGCATCCTGCCCCTTACCAGCCATCCTTGCCCACTTTGCCCAGCTCTGAGATATACATCGAGCTCCCGCTGGTTCTATTACATCAGTATTCGTAGTTGTGCTCGTCGGGTACGTGATAAACCCCCCCTCGTTAGGGTCGCTGGCTAGATTTGTCCACCAGTCTGCGGTAGCGCCGATACAGGACTCAGGTGGGGGCCGGTAGATGTACCCTGTGGTGACGTCCTGGTATGCCCAACCCCCGTTGAAGAGCTCCATAGAGCAGGTGATGGGCTTAGTTGTTCTATGTGTTGTGTCTGTACGGAGGGAGCTGTGGGTTGGGGAAGGACATTCCTCAACCCAGACCTTAATGGAGTTTGGTGGGCGGAAGGGGGGTTGGAAGTGTGTGCAGTAGAGGTATTCGATTGATTGGAGTTTTTCGTGGTACAGGAGGGTCTGGAACGATTTGTGAGTTGTCAAAGGGGCGGAGGAGTTTGCGCAGGTGCGGCACTGCCAGAGGAGTTTGGCAGTGCAGGTACCTAGGATTGGAGAGGGGAGGTTAATCAAGTAAAGAGTGAATCAGGCGACTAATTGGGGCGGGACGTACATATTTTGTGTGATACCCTTGAGTCTGGATTTGGGTTTAATACTTCCGGGGAGGTTTGGCATTGTCGACATATTCGCCTCACGCGACAGGCAAGCCGTTTCCGGTGTTCTATTGTCAATTTCCCTAATTTATTTACACAGTTCTGTAGGCGTCAGCTTAATTACATCCATCCTCTGCAATTTTTTCCGAGACTTCATACCCTACAAGCAGGCTCTCCACAGGTTCCACACCTATCCACCAAATCCCTCACACACAATACTTTCCTCCCTGTAGCCTGGAGAGCTACTTTCTCCTTTGCTTCGGTAGAACTCCAGGAGCATACGAGGGAAGCTCCAAGGAGGTTTTTCCGGTACTGGAGCATAGTTTCCCGCATGAGCTTGCATGTGTTTGCGAGGCTAGAAAGGTCGTTGTGGTCTAGGTTAGAGGCGATAGAGTAGATTACTGGGTAGGGCGCGGCGAGGGAGGTGAGGCTTGGTGGGGGACGTGGGGGGGATGGTTCATCCAGGTGGATGGCTGCCAGGGAGGTTGTGGGGTTATCGGCATTGACGTATGTAGGATGGGGTTCGGGGGTCTGATGATCGCCGTCTTCCTCCCCCAAGTCGACCAAGATTGCCATTGTGAGGCTGGCTGGATTGTTAATATTATCTATAGCATCAGTGCCTCGAGAAGAGGAGGAGCGATATGCGAATGTCGAATATATGAGAAGCGCAGTGCCGGGGGGGTATAGCTGTAATGTGGGATGGTGGGAGCATGCTCAAGGATGGAATAGAGGGCTCGCTTTGATTGAGCCCTTGGCTATAGTCATCGAGGTCCCTTCAGCTATACACATACACATATCTGGTATGACCAGGGGGAGGTATGTATAACAGACGTAATGGAACATGTCGAGCAGCTGCAGGCACAAGTAGCTACACTCACGACAGCTATAGTTGACGACTCAGTGTCTGCAGACGACGTGGGTGTGGGGCCAGCTTGTGTGTGTGTAATAAAGCCTGTCTTGTCTACTTCTCCAAGGTGATCAGTATATATGCACGAACGATTGAGCTCGAGAGTATATCGCGAGACTGGGCCTGGGGGGTTAGCGATATGTATGTATCATGTACGAGTACTTACGAAGTACTGTACTCTACCTACAGATTTTGTATGTGCCAACCAGACTACGATCTCTACGCATGACTGTGCCAAGAGCTGCATGTGGTGGGCTGCATTAAATTTGCTGTTTTGCATACTCATGATCACATACATAACCAGCAAAAATGGAACAAAATTCAGTACCACCTGGACCATCGGCACTAGAAGCTCTCTTCACCCGCCATCGCAAGGAGCTCAAAGATCTCCAGTCTCGGGTAACGCAAAGGAAAAAGAATGCGACAAAGAAGACAAGGCGGGGAGTCAATGAGGAGTGCGAGAGGCTAGAAAGGGACCTGAAGGAAAAGCATGACAGGGAAATGAAAGAGGTAACCGGTAGTCCTCCAGAGGAGGAGGAAGAAAAGGAGGAAGACAAGGAGGTAGACGAGGAGGAAGACGAGGAGGTGCAGAAGGTAGAAAGCTTAACCGTGCAATCGACAGGAGCGCCAAATGGTGCGAAACAAGCCCCACCCACTGCACAACTCCAATCCCATAAACCCAATCGAGCCAAAGCCCGTCTTGCCCGACGAGCAGCCGAGATGGAGGCCCAAATGACTGTTGCTGCTGCAGAGGCTGCCAACCAGCCTGATCGCCGTACGATCGAACTAGCTGCCCTCCGCGAGCGCTACAAAACCCTAGGCCTCACAGAACAAAACGTCCTCCCCGACGGACACTGTCTGTACTCTGCTTTTGCGGACCAGCTGGAATGGATCGGACTACCGCTTAATGCCGCTCTGGATCAACCACTGGATGGGGAGCTGCGGAAGTATAGACACACCCGCATGGCATGTGCGGATTACCTCACTAGGCACAAATCCTCGTTTGAGCCGTTTCTAGACTACGATACAGGAGAGGATATGGATGGCCATATTGCAAAGGTGAGGGATACGGCGGAGTGGGGGGGGCAGATGGAGGTGCTTGCGTTGGCGAAAGCGTATGGCGTAGTGGCCAATGTGGTGCAGGCGGAGGGAGGGCTCATACGGATGGGCGAGGGGGAGGATGGCGGGTATGGGAGCAGGGCGGGGCAGAAGCAGGAGGTCTGGCTGGCGTATTACCGGCATAGTTTTGGCCTGGGAGAGCACTATAACTCGCTGAGGGCGAAGAGGTGATGGATAGAGTAGTATCGTGAGCTACCGGTTGGGGATCCTTCGCGGGGGCATTGACCTGCGGACGGCTGAGCAATATTCTGCACAACATCGTGGGTATATAAAGTTACAGTGGCATAACACGGAGCAAGAGAGACACAACTGTCAGACACATCCTGATGATCATCCTTCAGCGGCAGCTGAATCCATGTACATATGTATGCATACCCAATTATCCTCGCATCCCTGCATTCCCCCTCCGCTGCCGCCAGGTTTGGCCTGTTTTGCTGCGAGCCCCCGTTACCGAGCCAGCCGATTGGCCGGAGATGTAAATAAACACAAGAGTAAACATGTAGCTGAGCCAGCTTTCTCAACGTTAATCTGCGGTCCTCCTTCTCTGCTCTGCAACTTCGCGTCGAATTGATTTTTTCGCGGTAAATCCGATTCTGAGTCTGGCTGGAGCCCCGCATCGGATGAGACTGGTGCGACATTCGACGAGTTGCGCATTCCTTCGCCCTAGCGGCAACACGATATTGGGACTGCTCACGACTTGACGCCAGAAGCAGTTCCGGAAGAGCGCGATCTTGCCGGATAAATAAACACACACTCCTTCAGCTCACCTTCGCCCCCACAATCTTCAATTATCATCTAACACACATCCATACACATACAAACACTCAACGTTTCCATTTCATATCATCTGGCACGGGGCCCATAGCATTCTCCTAACCCTCGCCGTTACACCACTACTTGTTACACTTGACGACGATAATAGCGGGAGAAAGTCACGATATTATAAAAGAACTCAACTGCGACGAGGGAAGGGGAGTTTCTATGCTTCGGTGCTATCGTCATACAAGAACCCAACACAACTTGCTGAACGTCAACATCTCTAATATCGTATACGAACGGGGACCACACAGTGAAAACCTAACCTCACCTCAGTTCTACACACTTAACGACGGCATCCCCAATGGCACGGGTGGGCGGTGGCCCTGGAGGAAGCAGTGTTCTGACAACGTTGGTGCCGAGAGGGCCTGGGGGTGCTCATCCTGCGGGGATATTCTCGGATTTGAGTGTTGACGGGCCGGTGATTGGAACATTGGTGTTGATTTTGGATCGGGGTGTGAGTAGTCACTTGCCTTGATGGGGGATTGTGGGACACAGTGATAGCTAACGGCCGGGTGATTGGCTAGAAAAACCTACCAAATCGTAAAACCCTGGGCAAGCAGGATCCATATTGTGTGGCACGACTCGGGAAAGAAGCGAAGCGGACTGAGTCGGATAAGCGAGGAGGGCAGACGCCGAAATGGTTGGTTATATCTATATTCACTCTTGCCACATCCAATAGAATATCATTAACATTAACCGATAAAACAATAGGGACAAAGAGCTCCGCTTTGAAGTCCGCGACTCCCCCGACTACCGCACTCTCAAACTCTCATGCTTCAACGACGATAAAAAAACTGACCTGATCGGCGAGTGTATCGTTCGCCTCGACAAGATCCTCATCTCTGGGGGCGGCCAAGATGACGGCTGGAGACAGCTCCACTTTAGGGGAAAATATGCAGGGGAGATTCGAGTTGAAATCACATTCTACGATCTACGCGAGAAGAAGCTTGAGCCGAAGCGAGGCAAAAGTAGCGTCTCTGATGAGCGAGGGAGCTATCAGGAGGGAGAGAGTGCCTATGATGATACACAAGAGGAGCCAGAAGTGGTCAGTGGCCCTAGGGCATTGGTGGGGATGGGGCAGCTATCTCAGGCGAGGAGGGAGAGGGATAAGGAGAGGAGGAGACAGAAAGAGGCCGAGTTCAAGAAGGAGAGAGAGAAAGAGAGGATGAAAAAGGAGCCTACTAGGCGGGCGTTGCCGAGCGAGCCTTCGATACCCTCGATTGACCCCAACACTGCTGAGGCAAAAAAGAAGGAGCAAAAGCTGCGTGAGAGGGAAAAGGAGCGGGAAAGGGAAAGAGAGAGGCAGCTACGGGACCGGGAGAAGAAGGTGGGGCAGAGAAGCTCGAGGCACCAGGATGATGACTATGAGCGGGAAAAGGAGAGGCAGTTGAGGGAAAGACAGAGGGAGAGGGAAAAAAGGTTGGAAGAGAGGGAAAGAAGAAAGAGAAGGGAAACGTATGCCGGAGAGTATGGAATTAGGGACAGGGATGAGTATCTGGATAGTAGAAGATTGAAACATACAAGGGGTATGTCACATTCTCCGATCCCACCGCCGCCCCGTCACTCTGGTAGAGGAGGAGCATCACCCATTCCACCGCATCGTGAAGGAGCATCACCCATTCCGCCAAACCGTGGAGGAGCATCACCAATTCCTCCGCGTTGGGGAGAGGGAGGAGCGCATTCACCTATTCCGCCGCAGCGTGGAGGGGCATCTCCCATGCCTCCACATAGGGGTGATAGGGGCCATTCGCCAATACCGCCACATCGTGATAATAGTGATCCTAGGGGGCATTCGCCAATTCCGCCGCATCGTGGGAATAGTGACCCTCTAGGACATTCACCTATCCCACATCGCCGTGGTGAGGATAGGGGTGGCCAATCACCAATACCTCCCATACGTACAGACCGTGGTGGGCATTCGCCAATCCCTCCAAATCGCAGACAGATTATGTACGAAACGTATGGGGACCAGTATCACACCGACTACGATGATATGGATGATGGTTATGGGGGTCAATTAGCGCTCACGCACTCACATTCGCACAGTTTACCTCCCCCACCGCAGCAGTCACACCAGGTAAACCACCCGACGTTACCGCTACAGACAGTACAGCCGCTATATGGCATAAATGCTAATAGCAGCCAGGCGCAGCTATACTCCAATCCAAATAGCAGTCAGGTTTTCAACCACCCCAATGGCAGCTTCATCTCCCTTCCATCACCAGATGGTCCGCCACCACCACCACCTCCACACAGACACATCCAAGGACAACCCTCAAATCCTCAACTCAGAAATCAACTACCACAACCTCCTCAACCCCCCCTCCTCAAGCATCAGGAAAGCCACTTGACCCTCCAGCACAAGCCCAGCCAGATGCAGCTCGCGACAGTACAAAAGCAGCCTACTCGCAAACTCAAACACCAAGCCAGCGTTGCCGACTGGGCTGCTACTCAAGAGATCGAAATCGACCCTAGAAAAGTCCCTGCGGGAGCAATAGCTGTAATACCGAAAGTCGGCCAATTAAAACAGAGACCTAGAGCTCCCTCGTCGACATACTCCTCCGCCCCAGACTTTGAAGCACTTGCTAAACCAGACGTCCCAAATAATGACGAATTTGACGACACAGGCCGCTTTGCTCCCGGGGCACCCCCGCCAAAACCCATGGCGAGAGTAATTCCCAACCCAGATACCCCCATTGATATCAACGCGGGAGCACTCGTTCCCGCGGGGTACAACTACACCGCCGCAGACCCGCCCGGATACAGGAAACAACCTCTCTTTGGCAATCCACGGCCTCGTTCAGATAGTGACTCTACGGCTATGGTCATTACAAGCCAGAAACAGAGGCTCCCCCCACCGCATTACAACTCAGCAGCGAATTCTAGGAGAAATTCGTTTATCGGGGATAACCCGATCCCGCCGAGTTTGATTCCGGGGATAGACCCGACGTTGGCGGATCTAATTGCAGACGATGAGAGAAGAGAGAAGGAGATGGCTCTGGCTGCTGTTGGTGCGGGCGGTAGTTCTGGGGGAGTGCTAATCACGCAGCAAAATCACCATCAGCAGCAACCACATGCGTTGCCACCAGCACCGTATATTGAAGAAGTGAACGATCGGGAAGATGGTGGGAGGCGGAAGAGCGCGAATGGTGCAGCGGGGTTGCAGCTTGTTGTCGGGGGAGGAAAGGGCCCTGGGGTTGCCCAGGCTCCGCAGTTGGCTTCGACCCCGGAGGGAGGACATCAAGCGCAGTTACAGGCGGCGCAATTGGTAAAACATCGATTTTCATATGCGCACCCCCAACAGCCTCCTCCTCATCCTAATTATCCACCACCTCCACCACCTTTTTCTAATAATACCAAACAATTGGAGCATTACGCTTCATCTTCTGCCCATTTCTATTCTAACCATAATATTGCGTATAACCAAACGCAACAGCTAACCCATCCCGCAAAGAGCGATAGTCCATCGCCTGGTAGTGTGAATAATTCTGGGACCAATTCTGGGGCAACATTGGAACCTATCATACCTCCACCTCAGCCTCCGAGCAGAGCGAAAACAAAAAGATTGGACGGGATCCCATTTAACCCCGACGCATACAACCTCATCAACCCCAAACCGAGTAAAATGCCCCTTCCAACTCGGGGTGGAACGGTTATTCGGACTGCAACTAACGCACCCGCAGCTAATACATCTACATCAACCTCCGCAGCGGCAATAGCGTCCACGAATAAAACAAGCACGGCGCTAGTAGGACGAAAGCCAGATGAGATCCTCCCCCCTGAGAGCTTCGCCCCAGAACCGGAAATCAAGCCGAAGAGTACAGCGCAATTACAGGCAGAAGCTGACGCGGAGATGCAGATGCAGTGGAGGAAGGCGAGGGGAATTACAGGGGTGAGGGATATGGTGGCTCCACAACCACCGCCATATCTGGCGCAGAAATTACCAATTGCGGTTCCGGAGAGGGGGTCGAGCTCGAGAGCTGCCATGGGGATTGGGGGCCAGAGGAAACAGCTTGCACTGCCACCGACGGATGGGGGGGCGCCCCCACCGCCCCCAGGACATCAGACACTTGTAGTGGTAGGGAGTGGGAATGGGAATGCATCTCCGATGAAAGTCGGTACGGTGAGGAATAAGTTGCAGAAAGTCCGCCCGCAGAAGAGTATCGACGCACCTATGCACTCCGGCGGTAACGAAATCGCACCATATGGTAGTGGTAATGGTTCTGGGGGCCACCTCAGCCAATCCCAACAACACCAACAATCCACCAGTCTCAGCATCCAAATCGCCCAGCACGAAGCCCGGATGAAGCGAGAAGCCGAACACGCAGCCCAACGCCGCGCTGCCGCAGAGGCAAAGACTCGCGAGGAGAAATCTCGGAGGGACGCTGCGTATAATCCGAATCGACATTCGATTGCTGGGCCACCTGTTGGTCTCGGGGGTTATAGGGATAGCTATGCGAGACATAGTACGGCTGCGTTACCGGGGTATGAGAGTGTTGATCGAAGAGAGGGGGAGGAGGGCGCGATGGTGTTGCATAGAAATAGGACTCGGAGTGCGGAGCCGGTTTGGGATGGCGGCGCTGGGGGGAGAAGGAGTTATGATGCGAGTGTGGCTGGGAGTGGAAGTGCAGGGGCGTACAATACTAGTAGAGGGCCGAGTAGGGTACCTAGTCAGAATGATTTAAGTAGGGTGCCGAGTTATGCCGAGTTGCAAGGAAATGAAGGGGGTTATGATAATCAAGGGATGGTACTCTACCGCCCTGGGGGCAGTGGTGGGGGAGGGTCTACATCTAGTGGGGTTAGTTCTGCTGGGGCTCCGTATAATGGATATGGTGGCGGAGGGTATGGAAGCGGAGTATCGAATAGTGAGGGTAATACGAGTTATGGTCGCGGGGGGAGAGCTAGAGGGGGGAGCGAGCCGCCGAGACCGGAGTATAATGGTAGTGGGGGCGGGGGATATGGGGCCCAGGGGCAAGCGGAGAGTATG
The DNA here is from genome assembly GCA_015179025.1 of Terfezia claveryi. NCBI lineage: Eukaryota > Fungi > Ascomycota > Pezizomycetes > Pezizales > Pezizaceae > Terfezia > Terfezia claveryi. Next base: position 347,318 of record WHUX01000006.1, read on the forward strand.
GCATTAATGAGTAGGGAGGACTGGCTGTTGAGTCAGGAGTTGAAAGGGATTAGTATTGGGGTGGGAAGTACGGCGGGGAGTAGTAATAGTGGGGGTGGAGGGAGGAGTGGGGGGACTGTGGCGAGGAGGGGCGGGGGAAAAGGGTATTAGTTGAGAGATTTGGCGGTAGTATCTGGTTTCATTTTCATTTTCATTTTGTTGTGGATTGTTGGGCTTCTTTGATATAGAGGAGTGCGTGGGATTGAGCTATATGGGCTACTTGTTACTTGTGGTTGGCTACGCCCTTTTTCTCTTCTTGCTTGCTGTGTTGGTCGTTTTCATTGTCATTTTGTAGGACTAGGGTTTTTCAAAGGGGGAATGTATATTGGGAAATAGGATTGGGGTCAGATTCGCGTGATGTTGGATGGAAATACGGAGTTTTTAGATTATACATATGTGTGTATCGATTATGGTTGAAAAGATGTGTCGTGCGCTCTTGTGAATAGGCGGATGTTTTTTTAAAGTAGTTGTAGCCCATGCATGCAAGGAGTTTTGGTTTCGTGGTACAAATAACTACTACACCCACCGTCTAATAGGTATCTGTGTATCAATGTCCCAGTCCATGAACACACTGAAAGCCCAAATCTGAAATCACCTAATCTTTAGTAATATTAAATAGTAAAACAAACCGAACCCCAAAGTAATGTAACCATATCTTGTTAACTGCGGCCTTCATGAGGGGGATCTTTAGATCCAATTGCAACTCATCATCAGGAAGATAAATACAGAATAAAAATGAAGGGGGTGGGGTGGGGTGTACACCATTATGGTTGGAGCAATATGGGACCTTTTGGATCTCATTTGTTCCTTCCGGAGAAAAATTGAAGATCACTAAGTTGGATGGATGAGAACAAGTGGAGAGGTGTTTTTTTTTTTTTTTTCTTTCCCCCCCCCCCCCTGTCTTGATACCTTTCTCAATAATGCATTATTTTTCTTCTTGATGTTTTTTTTTGATGTATGTTTTTTGTCTGTTCTATTACCCTACATCAGCATACTAGAAACAGCAGCAAGAGAAAAATTATCACAAAACAAACACATGAAGTACAAGAAAACGTTTACAAACGAGCCGGTGAATTAAAGTGCTTTCTTGAACGGTTCGCCCTCACTCATTTTTTCAGGCTTCTACTACATTCTATAGATACCTCCCCGGGTAAAATTAACAGCTACTTAAAAGAGAATTTGTTACGATAAAGAAATATATGTGTTGTTTGGGAGATGACTTACTGTAACTGCTTGGGATTAAAACCCCTTAAGATATTGAAATTTTCCACTCAAACAATTGTTGGAACATTATTATATTATGCCGTATAAGTTCTAGTAGGATACTTAGCTAGAGGACTTACAATTTGTTCTCGATTATGGTTTGTTCAAATCGAAATAAATGTAGTTGGTCAACTTTAGACTTAGAAGTAGCAAGCACTTGTATACGGATATAGTTGAGTCTCGTTCGTATAATTCCAGAACTAGAACCTCGAGAGAACGCACGAAAACTGTGAACTGTCAATATATTTTTCCTGAAGCCACAGCAATTTTGAATACCCATCTTCCGTAGAGACTCGAGTTATATAGTAGCGCTATCACTATACATATGCGTGGGACGTGTAGATCAGAAACATATCAATTTGAGTTCCAAGATCTATTCAATCGGTACAGTAAAAAGTATTGAAATCTAGAAGTCATGTAAGTTATTCTTTAGCGATGTCACAGAAGATCAGGTGGTGAATTATAAACTCAGTTTACTGGACTGGGACGATGCTGGAACACTCTCTGAGTTAATGGCTTTGATTTAGGTTGGACATTTGCAGCTATATTCATGGGCAGCACTTGTAGAGGTTTCCTTGATGGCATTATGGATAATTACAGTACATTTTCAATTCACATAACAATGAGCACGGGCATGTCTCGTGAGATCCTGAAACTCCCATATGTCGTTCACATCGCATATGTATGTATAGCGCTACTATATAACTCGAGTCTCTAGGAGGATATGCACCCAAACACCCCCGTATGTTAACGGCTGGATACTGCCAAGGAATTTAGTAAAGTCACACACCGGTATACTGTCACAAGCCTCTCGTAGAGAACACACCGTGTAAACCACAGCATCTACTTGCTATCACGTATCATGCTGTTCTTCATGTATATATAGAAGGTTTCAAACACCCTTTGTTAGATAGATAAGCAGTCTCAGAGCTCAGATTCATATCTCGCACACACACACACATACTTTCGCAGACGTACTCACGTGAAGTGTTCCTTTATTGGGTCCGTTGCAGTGTTGCTACTCATAACCTTGTCATTCGTGCCAACAGAACCTTTGTCTACACTTCCTGATTTGGAAGTTGAAAGTTCCATAAAGCTTGGCACTGGCCTCTCTCCGCGAGAATTAGGCAGCGCATATGTATACGTAACGGTACGTTGTTGGAGGGAACTGTTAGGCTGCTGAGACAAATCTAGACGATGGTTGGTGTTACTCGAGAAATCGAGTCATTGTATTATGAAGCTAACAAAAACAAATAAACTGAAACTTGCAATTAAAAAGTCGGCGGTGCTAAGGTATACGTATGTGAAAAGAACATTCGTTACACTTCGAAGTCAACGAGAGATAGTCTGGTTGGCACAACGAGAGCTAAAGAAAAACAAATGTTGTTTGTGACTAGGCAAATTAAGATTGTCAAGTTTCAGCAGAGTATAAGAGCCCGAGGGTACGTATGCCCAAAATCAAGGACAGTCATCAATCTTGGGACTATAGGTATCACACAACCTATATGGATCGCTGAATCTAGGATTACGAATCCATGAGCCTACCCTGTGCATGAGCCGAGGCTTGGAGGTATCAACAGTTTATCTGGAGTTCCATGTGCGAATGAGTCATTTCCGGGTTGGCACGCGGCAATAGGGGTAAATAAAGAAAAATATAATTTATGGGATTTAAAGTTCACTCTTAATGAGTTGCTGGTTTGGCATATTGGGGGAAGGGGCAATGCCTGTGCTTTCATTGAAACGATAGGCTGCGTGTCGCAGTTCTGATAGCCTAGCGTACATGTATACATTCCAGGCTCGGGTCGAGGTGAGTCGATTACTTAGGTGCAGACTAGTACAGCGAGGTTGGGCGGAGGTCGTCAACTCAAGCTCATCTGACAACACCTCTGCACAACCAGACTAGGCTGACGGGTACTTAGAACACCCAATAACTTAATCATGCAAGCGAGCGGGAAGGATCTGGACCTCAACCGAGGGGGTAGTGCAAGCCAGACTAGGGTCTGGGGTCCCCTGCTCTCTTCTTGAGTCATGCCAGCCTTTTTATATGCTGTGTGGGGTTGAATGTTACTTTGGATGTGGCGAAGTCTGGAAAGCTAACTTTGGCTGTATACGTAGACAGCATGCAATGGGGGGGGTAACAGTGTTCTTGGGGGCAACCAAAAAAGCTTGTTTGTGCATTAGGCGTTCGTAGTCTGGTTAGGCGTTCGTAGCTGCGCGGCTTCCCATACATTGCATAGAACATCTCAGATGGGTATGCGTAAGTATGTAAGGCGGAGATAAAGTTTAGGGATAGTCTGGTTGGCACAAGCCTCTCGTAGAGAGTTTAGGGAAATGGTCTACGGTAACCAGCTAGGCTAGTCTGGTTGGCACAACTCCCTGTACTAGGGTTACGTGGTTCATCTCATGCCATTCAAGGTGGGAATTGTCATATCCAGATGAAAAGACGGTTGTGAATAGAAGTTGTTGTGTTGAGTGCGTAACACTCCAAGACAGGGAGAGGCAGGGCCCTTGGAGGGTAGGTGAAAACTCGTAATATGACTCTTTGGCGGCCATGGGGATAGAAGCAAACACCCAATAAAGGATGAAGTAGGTTGAAGGGTGAGAGCAAGCAGAAGCACAATACCCACCAGCTGGGAACTCTTCCGGGCCTAACAGGTCATGGGGCTGTCAGTAAGTAACATCCTCAGATCCCATAAGGAGCTCAGAAAAAAACTTGGTCATGGAGCTTCATACCGGGACTGGTCGACTTTTCCTCTCTTGGTGTTTCATATGCATGTGTACTATGTGGCCGAGGCTGCTTTGCCATAATGACCGTACTGTATTTGGAGTCCTTCCGCTCGACATGTAGCGAGAGAATAATATTATCATGAGGTTGGGACTTGGAGTTACCTGAGTCTGGTGCTTAGGTGCAGGTACGCCACTGGAAGCTCCAGCTGCTGTGCTACGCTGACGTTTGTTAGTCGGAGGATATCATCTCCGATTCTCGGATCAGATAGCGCATCCTGGAAAACAGGGGTGCCCTTGTCCAGCCAAATTTTTATCTGATCCGAAATCCGCCAGAGGGTTCCGAATCCAGGCACGTCATTGGCGGCATGTGGACGCCGCCCCATTCCGAGTATTTTAAGCCCACTTTGGTCTTAGGTCAGGTTCCAGCCCGATGCTGAATTCGTTCACATCGGAAACATCATGAGTCACTCGTAATAGTCCTTGAAGTCATTGCCCGCGAGGCTACCTGCAGTACATTAGTTTACCTTACTTGCACATACGCAATAATAATTGCAATTGCGCCTGAGGTATTCTAGCGAACGATGCTGCTTATTTCATCCACAAAAATATTAATATCCTATTCATATTTAGATCTAGTGGAACAGGACCCCATGACGTCAAAGGGACTCAGGAGCTATTCTGTCATCTAAAGTCTGTCTAGGTCGTGGGGTGTACATGTGGCCCTGATATCCAGTGCCTGGCCGGTAGGTATTCGTGATATGCGCAGGGATGGCTAAGGGAGGGGGAGGAGGAAGGATGGATGGGGAAGGATGGAGGGGGGAGGGTGTGTTGTGTTTTGGGGGGGGTTGAGAGCGGGATGGTTTCGAGAAGGAGCGCACCAATACTACCAGGCGAACTCGTTTCTACCGGATTTAGAAGAAACAATTTTTTGTCACTTGCTATATAAGACCTCCATCTCGAGGGCGTTGGTATTCTCCACCAATATCTCCAAGGCATCTTCAATAACACACTTCAAGCACCAAGACCTTCTAGCACTACCTCCTTACGAGCATTGCTCTTCGCCATCTCACTCTGAAAATTGCTACCCAATTGTGGAACTCGCCAGCACTTTTACCCCTACGCACAGAATAATCATGAGCTACCCATACGGAAGCTCAGGACAGTCAGTTCGAAGACAGATGATGTCCTTCTTCGTTCCAACGGAATCAACAGCAATTGGGGGTCAGAATCTCTATTACCCGAAGAAGCTAGCCAAGATAGCTCTTCCCAGGACCGACAACAACTTCTCCAAGTGGCTGGTTAAAATTGCAAAGACAACACATCAGGTTTGTACTGAGTTAAAATTTCCTTATCCCCCTTTTGTCATTGAGACCCATCTCAAGAATGCATATTTACCCCGAACTTTCCTCTGGTACTCAATTGTTCTCGGATGTTAACGCCGTCCGGAACAGATTTGCTCTCATGATCAGGCTATGATCGTTCCCTTAAACGCACCGTCTCGAACCAGACACCAAATGCTTCTAATCCGGAGATGTACTTAGAAAGTCTGGCTCGAGACAACCCCTCATATTCACATGACTCGGAGAGGATTACAAGCCGAGATTTAGTAAATCAGCTTAGGTACTGATCACGATGGTATGCCGGGGTAATGGTGGGGAGGGATTTCACAACCAGTGTTGGATCCCCTTCTACTGTACCCTTGCTGTCCTGGTTGTGCATTTAAAGGAATCCAGTAGTCGAAGAGATAAGCCGTTTATTAAGGTTCAACGAAAAGGCTCGCCACATACATGCTACCTCCCAATTTCATTGGTACAAACATACGAGGTAATCGTCTCTTAATTGCGAATTGTGGTGAAAGTTCACTAACTTCTCCGCTATTGTTATTTCCGTCGTTGGACAGAATTTCCTTGCATGCCTGCAACACACCTTTCACAACCCCTCGTTTATAACTCCAGAGATTGTAACATTTGAGGGGATTCTCATATCCGATGCCTGGGCGTATAGGCAGCATCTCACCCCGGGCCTCCACTTGATTATTTACTTTCCTCTTGCTATCCCAGGAGACTCCCCAGCTCAAGCTGAGGAAGGGCCATTGTCATTAGAATGGGTCCAGGACCTTGGCTCCCCTTTCACAAATATTGAAGAGGGTGGATCACCATCACAGTCCTCAACTGTCGACCCAGCGCAAATTGCCCTTACGAGTATTCACCCTCACACTGATATGCATCACCGGATTCGAGAAAGGACTCGAAGAGCAGAAAAACCATTACACTTCCAGCCACCATCTCTGTCATTTTACCCTTTGTCAAAGGTCCCCATTGCAGTCACGTTTGCGAATTCCTTGATTCGAAAAGCTGCCTATTGTTCTATAAAACCCGAAGACAACGGAGAAGTTTCCGCAGAACAAGCCGCTGGCTGGTCTGCTACGCCCACCAGCCATTCGTCTTCCATCTTTTATAGCATTCCGCGGCTGCGAGCCCTGGATCGGAGCTGGTTGTCTAGGAATGAGAATGGAGGAGACTCCTCGGCGCCACAAACCTGGTCTTACGGCGAACCGATTCTACCACGACCACTATCTGAGGGGACCTTTCCGCTGACAACGTTCGACATCTTTGCCCAAGGTAGTAGAAGGCAAATTGTTTGCTCTGTTGCCTGGGATGCAATGGCACATCCATCGGGGAAAATATCACTTGCGGATGGCCATCAGCAGCAGAGTGAAATTTCTTGGGATTTGGGCGATGTGATAAACTCCAAGGTGAGCGCCGCAGCAAGGAGGGTGCATTGGGTAAACTATGTTCCACCCGGCAAATTTGTGGGTAATCAGCGTGATGAATCCCTTCAAAACGACACACTGCAGTATACCAAATTCACTTCTTCATCAGCAGTGTCACGAAGAAGGAGCGGGAGGTTTTGGATGTTGCACCCTCCTAGGCTATTGCCTACCGCCTTCTTTCCTACCGAATCCCAAATGGGATCTGAGGACATTCACTTCCATGTTCCACAACCAAGCCAACTCCTGGACTTTTTCTCACGAGCCTACAGGGCCCTTGGGTTTCCTGAAGGCAAGGTGATAGAGATAAAACACCATTGGCGGAACCTGATCCCCAGAATTGAAGCAGGGGGCCCAAATGGCGTTGTAGTAAAATTCCTGACCCACAAGGAGGTTTCGAAAATTTTTCCAGTGGAGATTGAACCAATGCCTGCGGATTTCCTCAGGGCATTCGCAGTCGTCTGGACATTAAGATCGAATTTAAAATGGGAAAGGGAGCACTATGGAGCAGAGGAAGTCAAGCTCAGGAAGGTTGTTGAAGGGATCTGCTCTCGTGGAAAAGGCCCTCTTGGTGTTTCACTAGACGGTTTCAAGGTTTATGAGTGGGGTGGTCTTTTGGCGCCGTATGAGGAAGAGGAAGTTTTTGAAGACAAGGATGATGACGATGAAAGTGAGAGTGAGAGCGGTAGTGAAACAGCTAGTGACAGGACCATACGTGCGACTTCTCCGCCTAGCCTTGGGGAGGAAGATGCGTTGATGGAAGATGTGAGTGACTACACCGAAGCCGACGAAGAGTCAGACACACTGATGGGGAATGATGTTGACGCCGTAGTACTGGGAGAAGAGGGTATGTACATCGTCATGAGGTCGTGAATCAGATGATGGATCCTAGTGTTCCCTGTGAAGCGAAATATCCTGCTATCTTAATCCCAGGGGAAGAGTTCATGGCATGAAGGGGGTTTGGAGTTGATCATCTTTTGAGGTTGTGTAACTGTTTTCACCCTGATTCATTTTCTATCCTCATCGGCCTCAAGGCAGCATCTCCACTCATTAGCCTTTGTCATCTGTTTTCCACATTTACCACTCCACTCAATCACATCTCAGCTATTTAGGTTTTGTTCATCATGCGAAAAGATATATGGCGTTTTGCGGTTTCTGAAACCTTTTTTAGCATATGTATACGCATCTTATACTGTAGATACCAAATCCCTAGAACTGTGTTCTCAAATCTAGAGTATATAATTCACTTATTTCATACTTCTCACTCTAGTTTTATTTATTTCTTCGAGCTCTATATACACTAAGCGCACGAATAGAATGAAATCCAGTGATTAATAACCTGTCCTAGAAAATCCGCAAGAAACCAAAGTTTTTAAATGTATATTTGCCTATTCACTTGATAGGTTCAGCACGCTAAACCACGTGGCTATATATCGATAAGGCTGCAACCAAGTGGCTAGCTACTCTCAAGATACATGACGTGATTTGCTTGAGTGTAGCCAATTAAGACATGTCGATTGATTAACAAAGTAGGGTTTGTGCTAGTCTGGTCAAACAGACAAGTTTGGTTGGAGGTATTGTACCAGGTGTGCGGTTTGATTTGTGCCAATTGGTAGCTTATACTACGGTAGTAGCTTACCAATGGTTTCATGGTTAGGCTAATTATTCAGTGGTGAATAAGACTCCTTGTCTGTATCTGAATAATCATAACTCTAGAATAAGTCAAAATTCGAGTCAAGGACGCTAATCTGCCCTCAACTAGTAACGCTCCTACCACAAAAAGGAAAGGGGAGAGAGACAGACAAGGAGTCTTATTCACCAGTTTTCCCGGTACGTATAAGTACAGCTGCTTCTTGGCACACTTAATCGGATTACCCGATTCAGTAGTCCTGGTATTCCCTTGGCGAAAATTCCCGTCAGCGATCTAGGATAGGGTTAAGCAAGGCTGCATGCGCAGGTATTCGCATAAAACTGCAGGCCAAAGTCACGCTCCTGCTAACCGTTTGCTGAATGAGCGGTACCGGAAGAATTCACCTATATACAATCTTGCTCTGGAGACGTAGATCCAGATGTAGAGGATATTTTCATGCTTGCAGTTTCATTCATACTCCACAAAATAGGCCTGGGCTGTTTGCCATGGAACTACAGACTGCTCCTACAATTTCCCACAACCGTCATTTGACAAATCGTAATATACGAGAATTATTCCTTTCTCCAGGTCTAGCGTCTCATGACCCTTTTGGTCTTAATTAAACTGGCAGGTCATGTTGCTGGAGTGATATCACCTGACATGATGTTGTAAACGTTCTTGCTTAAGACTAGTTTGGACAACAGATAGCAAGGGAGCATACAGTAGACTTCTCGTACAGTTGGTAGAATATTAATCTCTCTACTTTGCTTAAGATACGTTCCATTGGATATCATATTCAGTCCCTCCTGCCGTGTCAAGTTGTTGGCTATATTTTCTATGCAGAAGAGCCGCGTCCAGCGTGCATACAACCTAGGTAGCCTACATAGAAACTCCCATGCAAGTCATCAATCTTACTCAGAATTGGAAAGCCCCATTGCAAATCCTTTCAATCAATCAATAATGTGTAATTCCCCACCCTTCTCTTTCCCTATCTTAAACCTAATCCCTTTTTCCCATCCCCATCTTCATCTCTGTGCCCCCTCTCTTGGTTGGTGTATTCAGTCTTCAGATAAGCCTAGCTAGGTAGCTACTTTGTCTTCACCTTGACTTCCAACCAATCCAATATTGGTACCAACCCCTTCTCCTTCGCCACTAAAACCTTCCCATGCTTCATCTCCAACAAGTCTAAACTATTTTGATATGCACTATGCAGGATTAACCACGTCTCCGCCTGTTCACTGTCTGCAAACTTCCGCATACATGATTGGGAGAATCCTTGGGTTTGCTCGGTAGCTTCTTCGATGCTGTATATATAGGTTTGATTTGCTTAGTTAGTGAATGAGAGTTTGGGGGTATCAGGAGAACGAACGTGGAGTATACGCCAGGCTCTCTGCCGCGAGCAACCGCATAGCATTTATGCCTCATAGATCTAAAGCTACCTAGCAAACCTAGGTTTGTGGTCCTTGCCATATGCCTGATTGGGGAGATGAGAATGAGCGGGGTTTTCGGGAATAGGTTATAGAGACGTGACATTGTAGGCATGGTTCGTAAGACGCTCCTTATCTTGATAGATGTTCAAAATTTGATCTTATTTGTGAACTGAGCTAACTGTGGCTACTCTGAGGGTTTATATAGGTCCGTAGGCGGAGGGGGGGCTCTGTTTATTAAAAGTCAGTCAACAGCGGACCTGATTCCATGGGATTCTGTATGAGAAAACGGGGAATTCTTTTGGATTCAAGGAAAGCACTGGGTTGCTGTAGGTGGTAGGTGGTTGGTAGGGCATATACCAAACGCCAGGAGCCTTTTCAAGTTTCTTCTTCCATTGAGATGGACCCTGATATAGCGGTACTAGATGCTCCGTTTGTAGTTTACATCAACAAACCTGTAACTTATTTGGGTTCTGAAAACGTCATAATTTTGTGAGGGCTATACAAAATCTGATTATGAGGAAGTTCCATCGATTCAATTCAATTCAATCCATCAATAAAGTGCTGTTTACTTGCACAGACATCTCAGTACCCACTAGTACTTAGAGGCACAAATACCTAAAGCTCATTGAGGGTCGTTTCCTACTTCCTCTTTGAGTCACGTAAGGTTAAATGCTGCTTGCGCTATGCGTGGGGCCTAAGACCTTTGACGTCCCTCATCGAACCTTGTCGAGGATTATGCGAAAGCTGGAGACGTACTACCAGGTTTTCATTCCTGCTTCCATCATTTCTTTACCATATCCCCCACTCCTCAGCCAATAGTGCTCGCCTATCACTCTGACTTCTATCATCGTCCTCTGTCCCATTTTCCAACAATGATAAGCTTACGGTGTGCTTCAAGACATCTAGAGCAACAGACTATAGCTGATGCTGGCCTCGACTGTGGCCTCAACTTTAAGGTGCTGGAAGAAGAGTGCATTTTTCTTCCTTTGGTATGGATTTGCGCAGAGTGCAGCCTGGTCTGGTTGCAAGAAAGGCACACAGGGTAATCCTAGAATTAGAGGTAACCGACTACCTGGAAGTAAAAGGGCTGCAACGTGCCGAATAAAGTAACTAAATTGAAAAATCTTACCCTCAGAAGAAACGAGCATACCTCAATTGCCAGGGAAGTATAACGAGCCACCCAGAAACCCAGATGAATTGAGGGTGGGATAAGTTATTCTGCCTGACTTGCGCGAACTATGCCTGACCCGCGCGAACTATACAACTGGAACTGTTCTGTAAATCAAGCTGAACTACAAGGAAAGTAGCCCTTCTGTATCGAGTATAGAACGGACCACGAAAATCAACACCGAGCTGGTATTGAAAATGGTAAAGAGAAATGAAGATATACACCATGGTAAACGGTTTCTGCTTCTAAATCAACCGGGATAGGAAAGCCGCTCAAACTGTGTATAGCTAGAAAAAGACCCCAGGCCTCTTCATCCTCGCTGTCCTTCATCAATCGCGGCCGGTCTAGATCATCCCAGGCGGTAGCCATTGGGATCAGCTTGGTTCTCTCCGCCTGATGTCATGGGCAGTAGTATGGAGCCCATCCTCTCTTGATTGCCGCCGTGTGAGCACGCGGGGGAATCGGCCTTCCCTATGATCTCAAGCCAGTGGTTGAAGGGTCCTTTTTTGGTGCGGTCCCACGTGTAGGCTACTAGGGGCAAGGGCAGGCGGCTCCAGTCGGTCTTGCGAAGCCCATACCCAGGGCACGAGCGTGCGGGCGCTCTCCTGGCTTTCGACAGCATTCTTAAGCCTCTGGTGGTGGCCGTTTCTTAGGATGAGGCTATTTGACCTAGATTGGACTCGAGGTTTGCTCTTGCGTCGATATTTTGGAATGGCCGTGTGGCTGCTCTCTACAAGAGGCTTGTGACAACCAGACTAGTGTGGCTGCTGAGTCCTGACCCAAGAGATGAGAAGATATTCGTAGTCTGATCTACCTCTCAATAGGTCCTTGATTTGGCTCTCGATGGTGGATCTTGTTGAGGCCCCTCTGGTGAGATTGAGGACCGTTTGTTGGCCACCATTGAGTCTATTATGAGGACTAGCATGGGTGCCTCGCTTTGGATTTGTAGGGCTGTATTCATATTTCCCTTCAATCGTGAATTATCATACCCACCCCAACTGCGGCTGACTGATTAGCTTGCAGGTGGGTGCGGGCAGGTGCAATCGGAGGAAGTTCAGAATCCCAACAAATGTGGTTTTTCGCATTATTCCGGGGACCTTGAGAAGATGGGTATATAGCCGTGTAGTAGCGAGACTGCAAACAAACGGACGCGGCAAACCCTTTAAACTCTTTAACTAGACAATTGGTACAAGTAAGATACTTTGAGGAAATTGCCACATTTTGCACATAAGTCTTATTGGTATAACTTGGGATATCGACTTGTAATAATTTAGGCTCAACCGATTGTAAAAACAAAGGCACGAAATTTAATGAGACTAGGATCCATGAAGGAGTGTGCTGATTAAAAACGCTTATACTACTACAACGGTTCCTTATTCTCATCCAAGGGTCCAATTGTTTCTAGGCAAACCGCAGGCTGCTCATCTACATACACAACGATTGCGAGCTGACAACTTGAGGGTAACTCCATTTGTTGGTTGAAGATCTGAATTGCGCGAGAGATGCATAAGGTGAGATTTCTTGGAATTAGATTTCCATCACTACTAAGTTTACCTTGCAGTCCTACAGCGTTGCTTCAGTGGCAGCGACGAGATCACCTTCCTTTCCACGTAATCATGGATTCTAGAGTACTCAGGCTAATTCTTGTCTCCTTCAGGATTTCTTTATGATTTTGATTTGCATTATTCCACACTTCACTAGTAAGTTGCCTTCAGTAAAAGCTTTCTTCTTATTTCACTTATGTGACTATGGTTGGTGTGGATCTTGCCTTGCCTAGAATATTCTTTGCCCTCCCTACAGTATCTCCTTGAAGGGAGCGCAGTAGTGGTAATTCACTATTTTCAGCACCATATCTCGTCTTGTTTCTAATATCAAGCCAGCCGCTGTTGTAAGGTGCTCAAGGTACAGAATCCGTGTCGAAGGCCCCGGGTCTACAACAATAGCAGGGCGAATGCCTAAGGAGATCTCATGTTAAGCGAAGGTGTATTTGAGGTGTTGTCTGGCTTGTTGAAGTGCTGGTGTTGGGAGTTATCGAGGCTTGGTTTTAGAAGATGTATCTTCATGAGTCTAGTGAGCTCTCGGTATGGTTCAACGTACTTAATAATGTGCCACGTTTCGGTGACCTTTCTAGATACTTACCCTAATGTGGAGTGGATCGAAGCCACAAAATTCTTGAAACTCGACAACCCACTCTCAATCCACACAATGCCCAGGTCAAAATTTCAAGGCCATGTACCCACTGAAAAACTACCATTAGCATGACCTTAACACACCAGGAGTGCATAGTGTTTATACATATAAAATCCTTCCCACGGGGTACTAAGTACTTTCCTATAGTCCCCAACAGCATAGGATAGGCACTCAGGTAAACATTCACAGCATTTCTCATTCCCCACCAACCAAAGATGTTTAGAATTTCTCTCTTCCTGAGCATATTCATCAACCTCTGTGCAAACTTCTTCCTCCACCTCAGCTACCCTGTTTTCTACTTCTTCGTCACCTTCGGTTGCACATTTATTGCCTGCATCGTGCTTTCGGTCTTGAGCAATTCCTGCTCCCGACTGGGACTCTATTGCATTTTACTTGCTTTGGCAGAGGAACAGCAATATTTAGGGACTTAGAATATTTCGTATTTTCATTCACGTTTCAGTGCATCATCACCTGACACTTAAAGTTGGTATAATTGAAATTTTGCTGCAGGACAGAGCACGTGATGACTACGACCAAAGGAGATGTTTCTGAGTATTGCAGAAGGTATGCAAGCAAATCGCAGAAAACTGCTCAATGGTCAGTATACCATGAGCCAGAGTTTCGTGTTATATTTTCTAGTTAGCTTAATTTGGGATAATGGCCTATAGGCCTACTTAGTATACGAAGACTCGAGCATTTGTGATGGACCTTTGTTTGTTTAACTTGCGTCGACACTAGGACTTCTAGACAACAAAGAAGAGATTTTCACATTTATTGCTTTATTTAGTATACCAGTTGTGATTTTCCAAGGTTCGACAATCACTTTCCTCAAGGCCTGCATAGCTGTCATGAACAGGAGGGTAGGGCTCAACTTGAATGCGCAGGCTGTAAACAGATTACGATAGCCTAGGAACAAAGCAAAGACATTGCTTGTCACAAAACATCCCACCTGATCTCAACTGGCAAATGCATCTTTGCCCACGCAGATTTTTTAATCTCACGCCTCAAAATACAATGTTCATTCTGGCTGCACCCTGGTTCATTCGAGACTGCTTTTTCATTGCTCTCACTCTCGTCTAGTCTTCACCTGCTTATCGAACACCAAAAAAGCGATAGAAGAGCCAATAACCTACTTCGTTGCTATAACCCCTGTATATTTTTTTACCTTTTGGATTGGAACTTGCATTCTCCTCACCTATGCCACCGTTACCAGAGCGCAGGTGCAGGGTTGGGGCTTTTTTATCTTCATTCTCTGTATTATTAGTGGTTCACTGTTGGTAGATCCAAAAGATTCTGCGAGTCCATGCATCTGGGAACGAGAATTTGAACGAGTGTCAAATCAGACCGGGAGTACGAAGTTTTCAACAGAGGGGTTCTTTGCAAAGGCAAACGCTTGGCTTCGAGAACATAGGCCATTGATCTTTCGTCCTCCTCTAGCATCAGATTGCCTAGATCTCAATTTTCCGGGGATAAAAATTCACCATCCTTGGTGGTACACGAAACAGGAGGCTGATCAAATGGTAGACCTCTGGCTACGAAAGTTCGGACTTCAAAATGGTATATACCGAAGTCATATACTTCGGCTGTTGGCACGATCTCATCAGATACTACAAGACCTGGAAGGGGACTGGAAACGTGAGCCAGACCCAGCAAAGCGGGAAATAATCCTCAAGTGGAGGAGAGAGGAAATCGTCAAGCTACAAGAGGAAGCTGTCTGTGAGTGGCAACCAGACTACTGTCAGTGGAAGGAGGGGCGTGGCTATGTGCCGCCAGTGGAGGGAAACGAAGAGGGTAAGGAAAAGGAAGTCACTGAATCAACTATACTCCCTACATGGCAGTCAACCAGAGAGGCCGATGAGGTGGGTTCAGAACAAGAGCACACAGGAGCTCCCCACACCCATGTGCCAAACACTGGGGAAAAGAGGCATACAGATGCACAAAATGTGCTCAGTGTATTGAGGACAAGGACCGAAACTGGATCAGTTGAACGAGACGATGAACAGGAGGTATTGGAGATCGAACGTGGAGGGTCTACATCTGAATTCACCGGCGAGGCTAAATCTGGAGAGCCAGTTAAGCGTCCTAAAAGCACGTTAAAGGGAGAGGTGAATGACAGCCTTGAGTTATCCGACCGAGAGGACGACGACGTCTTTAGTAGTATGTCTAAGTCTAAGGCGGGATTGGGTTCTGAGGTGAAATTGGAGTCTGAGGGGAGACTAGACCCTGGGAGAGAAAGCAAAGCACAGGATTCCTCTCCGGGATTGAAGCCAAAGAAACCCAATAAGAGCAAGAAGACCGGGAAGGTCCTTCTGTTGCTTTAATTTCTCATGCAAGTCACAAATAAGGACCAGATACTGTTTTCTCTTTTCCTTTAGATTAGCAGAATGATGGTAGTAACTTTTCGAATAACAAATTTTATAATTGATTATCAGGTAGTCTTGATCCAGAATTGGTTAATTTCATGAGGTACCAACCTCTTTGGCCATAGAAGTTTTCTTTCAATATCATGGATTCTCAGTTCATGGATTCTCAGCACCGCGAATTTGCCTCTGCTTGAACATATGCGAATAAACGCTGTCATGTCGAGCCTTTCAAACAGGGCAGAATATTGTGGGGTAATTCCCTAAAGCCCCGATCAACTTGACGTAAGTTTTTTTTTTTTTTTTTTTTGAAGTCTGTACGTCTATGGAGCCTTAGGCTATGAGACGGCCCCGTTTACCGCATCTTTAGAAGACTTGGTCTGCCTCTGTTCTGTCCCATAGAGCGGTGCGTCCCGCCCACGTGTGGGACGTCCCATACACCTGTGGGACGCTATAGCTGGGTGGGACGACCCACCCAGCTTTGGCACTAGTGACCGGCCCATCCAGCAGTGGGCCCAGACTAGCCCAGCCCATTCACCTTTTCACCGTCGCATGCATCAGTCGAACGAAATGCTCTATAAACGTTGCATACAAAATAATTATCACCATCCACATTGCATACAAAACAATGACTGCACCAACAAATAAACAACCCCAAAATATGACTTAATTATCACCACACTAGTAAACAAACCAATCGAAATAAATTAAAAAACAGAATGTGACAGGCAAAATATAAATAAAATAAATAAAATAAAAAAGAATAGAAAAAAACCCTCAACGCAGGCTACGTCTCATCGGGATTCACAGTGAATATAGAATATAGGCATACGGATAAGTAGGCTCAAGATAATCTTATTATGAAGGCTTGCTTAATTAACAGAAGGTAGCTAAACTGGAGGATATATATATACACGGAAGTGCGGCTGGTTCATCCTACTCCTTCCCCTGCTCCTTCCCTCCGCCGCTAAGTTGTGCTGCCCCCTATGCCGCTAGTTCGTACCTTTCCTCCGCCGCTAGTTCGTGCTGCCTCATATGAGCCTGCAATTCGGGGTCTATATTAGCCTAGATATCCATGTCCACATGAGCCTGGAATTGAGGGCTCCTTAAAGCCTGGATATCTGCGCCCACATGTGCTCGCAATCGGGGGGGTCTCTATTAGCCTGGATATCCGCGTCTACATGAGCCGGCAATCAGGAGGTCTATGTTAGCATATGTATCCGCATCCGCATGTGCTGCAATTCGGGGTCTATATTAGACTCTTCCCTTCTACGTGGAGTGAGAGAAAGAAGACTTACATGTTGGCGAGATTGGGTATATTGCAGGCGGCACATCAAGCTGGTGAATGCGTGAATATTGGATATATCGGGGTTGGCCAGTTCAGGGTAAATGCGATGGATACGCTGCAGGCCGAATATCCAGCTGGGGAAAGGGCGAATATTGGGTATATTGTGGTCGGTACATCAAGCTGTCCCTTACCTCCCCCGCTGGCTAATGCTGTCCATTACCTCCCCCGCTAGCTAATGCTGTCCGTTACCTCCCCCGCTGGCTAATGCTGTCCCTTACCTCCCCCGCTAGCTAATGCTGTCCATTACCTCCCCCGCTGGCTAATGCTGTCCCTTACCTCCCCCGCTGGCTAATGCTGTCCCTTACCTCCCCCGCTGGCTAATGCTGTCCATTGCCTCCCCCGCTGGCTAATGCTGTCCCTTACCTCCCCCGCTGGCTAATGCTGTCCATTGCCTCCCCCGCTGGCTAATGCTGTCCTAATACTGGATATATCGCAGGCCTGATATCCAGCTGGAGAAGGGGCGAATATGGGGTATATTGCAGGCCGAATATCTAGCTAGAGAATGGGTGAATATGGGGTATATTGCCGGCGGTACATCAAGCTGGAAGGTGTGAATATTGGATATATCGGACGTGGCAAGTTCAGGGTAAACCCAGTGCTCATGCCGCAGGCCGAATATCCAGCTAGAGAAGGGGCAAATATTTGGTATATTGTAGGCGGAATATCCAGCTAGAGAAGGGGTGAATATTGGGTATATTGCAGGCTGAGTAGGGAAGGCATGAATATTACCAGTTGTTTATCCAGCTTGAGTCGGCACGAATATTGAGTATACTGCAGGTTGTTTATCCAGCCGGGGAAGGTATGAATATGGAGTATATTGCAGGCTGAATAAGGAGCTCAGGCAACCCATGAGTCCACTGCCTAGATCACACCCCTTTACTTGTCATTATCTCCTGGCATGTCGGCAGTAGCTACCCAAAACAGCTGCTAGCGTGTGCGTAATGCAGGTTGATCTTGCAGAAGGCACAACTATTGGTCCCATTTATTCCCAATATTGTAACGTGTAATACGGGACTTTCCGTTGTTATTCAAATTAAAATCTGCAATTCTTAAAGAGGCAATTGCCAGATTCATACCTATTTTGTGCAGCCGGTTATATATATCTTGCTCATATCAAAATACATACCATTGCTATCTATGGTTATATACCTATATCCCTTTCTAGCTATCATATATAATAGGAAATATATATATATTGCAGGCTTCAATATATACATATTCATATATATTTGGTAGTAAGTATGTTACCTAGGTATAGTGAGATTCTTCTTATAAGTATTATTATTTGGAAGGATAATAGTAACTGCTCAGTGAGTTAAGTCAACGAAGAGCCAGTTGGAATAACAACTCTACCGAACGGAAGGTCCCGTATTACACGTTACTGTATTGGGAATAAATGGGACCAACAGTTGTGCCTTCTGCAAGATCAACCTGCATCACGCACACGCTAGCAGCTGTTTTGGGTAGCTACTGCCGACATGCCAGGAGATAATGACAAGTAAAGGGGTGTGATCTAGGCAGCGGACTCATGGGTTGCTTGAGCTCCTTATTCAGCCTGCAATATACTCCATATTCGTACCTTCTCCGGCTGGATAAACAACCTGCAGTATACTCAATATTCGTGCCGACTCAAGCTGGATAAACAACCTGTAATATTCATGCCTTCCCTACTCAGCCTGCAATATACCCAATATTCACCCCTTCTCTAGCTGGATATTCCGCCTACAATATACCAAATATTCGCCCCTTCTCTAGCTGGATATTCGGCCTGCGGCATGAGCACTGGGTTTACCCTGAACTCGCCACGTCCGATATATCCAATATTCACACCTTCCAGCTTGATGTACTGCCGGCAATATACCACATATTGACCCATTCTCTAGCTAGATATTCGGCCTGCAATATACCCCATATTCGCCCCTTCTCCAGCTGGATATCAGGCCTGCGATATATCCAGTATTAGGACAGCATTAGCCAGCGGGGGAGGCAATGGACAGCATTAGCCAGCGGGGGAGGTAAGGGACAGCATTAGCCAGCGGAGGAGGCAATGGACAGCATTAGCCAGTGGGGGAGGTAAGGGACAGCATTAGCCAGCGGGGGAGGTAAGGGACAGCATTAGCCAGAGGGGGAGGTAACGGATAGCATTAGCCAGCGGGGGAGGTAAGGGACAGCATTAGCCAGCGGGGGAGGCAATGGACAGCATTAGCCAGCGGGGGAGGTAAGGGACAGCATTAGCTAGCGGGGGAGGTAAGGGACAGCATTAGCCAGCGGGGGAGGCAATGGACAGCATTAGCCAGTGGGGGAGGTAAGGGATAGCATTAGCCAGCGGGGGAGGTAACGGACAGCATTAGCTAGCGGGGGAGGCAATGGACAGCATTAGCTAGCGGGGGAGGTAATGGACAGCATTAGCTAGTGGGGGAGGCAATGGACAGCATTAGCCAGCGGGGGAGGTAAGGGACAGCATTAGCCAGTGGGGGAGGTAATGGACAGCATTAGCCAGCGGGGGAGGTAATGGACAGCACTAGCCAGCGGGGGAGGCAATGGACAGCATTAGCCAGCGGGGGAGGTAAGGAACAGCATTAGCCAGCGGGGGAGGTAACGGACAGCATTAGCCAGCAGGGGAGGCAATGGACAGCATTAGCCAGCGGGGGAGGTAACGGACAGCATTAGCCAGCGGGGGAGGTAACAGACAGCATTAGCCAGCGGGGGAGGTAAGGGACAGCATTAGCCAGCGGGGGAGGCAATGGACAGCATTAGCCAGCGGGGGAGGTAAGGGACAGCATTAGCCAGCGGGGGAGGTAACGGACAGCATTAGCTAGCGGGGGAGGTAATGGACAGCATTAGCCAGCGGGGGAGGTAAGGGACAGCTTGATGTACCGACCACAATATACCCAATATTCGCCCTTTCCCCAGCTGGATATTCGGCCTGCAGCGTATCCATCGCATTTACCCTGAACTGGCCAACCCCGATATATCCAATATTCACGCATTCACCAGCTTGATGTGCCGCCTGCAATATACCCAATCTCGCCAACATGTAAGTCTTCTTTCTCTCACTCCACGTAGAAGGGAAGAGTCTAATATAGACCCCGAATTGCAGGCACATGCGGATGCGGATACATATGCTAACATAGACCTCCTGATTGCCGGCTCATGTAGACGCGGATATCCAGGCTAATAGAGACCCCCCCCGATTGCGAGCACATGTGGGCGCAGATATCCAGGCTTTAAGGAGCCCTCAATTCCAGGCTCATGTGGACATGGATATCTAGGCTAATATAGACCCCGAATTGCAGGCTCATATGGGGCAGCACGAATTAGCGGCGGAGGAAAGGTACGAACTAGCGGCATAGGGGGCAGCACAACTTAGCGGCAGAGGGAAGGGGCAGGGGAAGGAGTAGGATGAACCAGCCGCACTTCCATGTATATATATATCCTCCAGTTTAGCTACCTTCTGTTAATTAAGCAAGCCTTCATAATAAGATTATCTTGAGCCTACTTATCCGTATGCCTATATTCTATATTCACTGTGAATCCCGATGAGACGTAGCCTGCGTTCAGGGTTTTTTTCTATTCTTTTTTATTTTATTTATATTTTGCCTGTCACATTCTGTTTTTTAATTTATTTCGATTGGTTTGTTTACTGGTGTGGTGATAATTAAGTCATATTTTGGGGTTGTTTATTTGTTGGTGCAGTCATTGTTTTGTATGCAATGTGGATGGTGATAATTATTTTGTATGCAACGTTTATAGAGCATTTCGTTCGACTGATGCATGCGACGGTGAAAAGGTGAATGGGCTGGGCTAGTCTGGGCCCACTGCTGGATGGGCCGGTCACTAGTGCCAAAGCTGGGTGGGTCGTCCCACCCAGCTATAGCGTCCCACAGGTGTATGGGACGTCCCACACGTGGGCGGGACGCACCGCTCTATGGGACAGAACACCTCCACACTTGCCAACGGAACAACTTGGCCACCCTAACCCCCCAATCCACCACTACCAAGGCCATTTGGGACTTTGCCAAGACTTAACTCCGTAGAGTCTCTGTGACTAAGCCAACAGGGGGAAACCTCTTTAGGACAAACCCCTGTTCCTTGGCTGTTAGAAAAACCTTTGGCAGGGGCAGGATTCGAACCTACGCACACAAGAGCATGCACCAAGATGGCTTCCAACTACGCCATCCACCCCACCAACTTGACGTAAGTAATACAGTACCAGTGATGTTGCCGGATTAGAAATTAGACGGCAAGGAGACTAAAGTATGCATAAATATGTATGCCGGGGGCTGGATGCTGGATAATTACTGAAATCAAAGCCTAGCTCTCTCCGAGCACTGCTCCCTGACTGAGTTAAAAGGCATGCTCGCGAAGTGGTCATTCCCGTGGTGGCAGGAAGGGTAGATTCAAGGGGACTTATATATCTTCACTTAAGCCCACTCGTCAATTTCCTGGTGCCTGGACTCCATCGAAATCAAAGAAGTTTAGGAAACCAAGGTACTTATGTTGGTACTGTGTTTTTTACTCTGTGGGTTGGCTTGGGTGGACCGCATAGCTAACTGTAGCTAGTCGTAGGGAATAAACCCGTCTTCCCCCACAAATAGGAAAGAGATGTCCAAGGCCCTTGAACCATACTAAGTACAGCCGAATCTTTCAATGTCGATATGTCATACCATCATCACAGTCTCCGTGGCAGTGCGAGCCCGTGCTAGCTGTAGTGTTTTAAAAATCTTCGAGGTATACTCTGTATTTGATGGAAGAGGCCATTGAGATAGCTACAGAGGTATGTAGTAGAAAGGTGACGACGGCGCTGCCGATAATTACTCTAACAAACCCCTACCTTAGTGTCACAGAGGAAACTCGAGAAGCTGCAAGGTGGGGATTCAAGTGATACTGTAGTGAAAGGAATACATAGGGTTAACGGGTTACTTAAGACACTGGCCATGGGCGTGCTCGCTCAGCCCAATTCTTGAAGGTTGCGAAACTCAGAGGCGTTCTAGAGTACTTTAAGCTGGTTTGGGCTCTATTCCCCTGCTGGGCTGTTTGCTGAGTCCTCACGCGTAGTTGGTGTCTCACGGAAATACATAGCTCGTGAGAACACACAACCAGACTGTCTATATATGAGAAGTAGACTCTGGTTAGGATCGAGGCAAAATAGTGAAACAGGTCCTGAGATTACTTACTATATCGCACTGGTCCAGTGGGTCGGACTACGAGAACCCGCTAGGCGGTAGCCTAGCGTTGGTATCTGGATGGCAACATGTACAGCTTTAATAATCAACAACAAATACTCATCTCACCATTCCAGCATATCAACCATATACTTTGCCATATAGGAGTCACAATTTGTTGAACAGAAACTCACATTGTTACCCAGAAGGAGGTGTTTGTCACCTTGCTTGAAACACAAGTAGGCCTGGTGCGTATATGAATGCAAACAGCTTAGGGCTCAGAAGTGCTGACAATATCATACTCGAAACTGTTTTTCCATTCAGCTACATAGACCAACTTTTAATCATTCTTGACCAATGGCCTCTCCCGAACTTGAAAACGACCGTGGGACAACTGCCGTCTCTAGCAGCCCTTATGCTCTAGATCTGGGACCCGTGGACCCTGTCATGGTGGAATTGCCTCAGAGCCCCCCAGTTTCACCACTGGATCCATTGTATGATTCGAGAACAGCACGAAGAGAGACTGTGAATGGTCAAACAGGGATATTCTTTGAGTACCACTATCCTGAGATTGTGAACCCAAAGTACTCCCTCGCTGGGGATTTCATAGCAAATGAGCCCATCTTAGTTGAGGATCCTGCCTCAAACTTACCACATGAGGACAATCCGAATAGCCTTGGCCCTCGACCCTTCGTCATAAACGGTCGAGCAGGAGTATTTTATCCAGATATAAACCTTCGGCAGGTAGGTAGTTTAAACCCCTCCCTCATACATAACTGAGTGTAATAACTAACGGATTTCAGATCACTGAACCCCGCAGCTCTTCGATTGGAAGTTTTCAGAGCATCGATCACTTGGAGCTAGAGGAAGACGGCGCTACTGACGATCATCGTGGTTCTCCGGCTTGCCCGGCACCTGAGACCGCTCCCCAATCGGACATTTTGCACTCCGCCATTGGTGGCGTCGAAATTGATCATGAGAGCATTCAGGAGCCTGAAAGTGACAATAATGGCGATATCTTAACCAATTGTCACGACACCACTCCTCAGAGTAGTGTTGAACCTGACACTACGCGAAGTGAACTGTCACAGGTTGATTCTGTCCGGCCTCATGCAACTGCAGAAGAGGATGGGTCAGATACAGTTTCCGAGGCAGATACTGAGCCATTCTGTGGGTATGTACGTGGTGTACAACCGATTACTAAAGCTTCGGTCCGGCCTCCTGCCACTGCGGAATCGGATGAATCTGATACATATTCTGAGTCTGATACAGAGTCGATCCGTGGGCATAAGCATGAGATGGTACAAGTCGATCTCGTCTTAAAACGATGGAGCGCTGATCCTAGCAGACACACTCAACCGCTCATGGCCAGAATGTTCTATAAGCTGCCTACCATGGACGACATGGACTTAATATGCAGTTACCGTTCACAAACCTGGATAGATCTGCGTAGTACATTCGAGAAGAAAATGGACTTTGACCCCATAGCGGACATGCTTTTCATCGACGATGTCGGAGCTGCAAGGCCTAACCACTTCGACCAGATTTTGGAAGAAAGGGTTTCGGTAATGGCTGGCGAGCGTTTGGAGTGCGCGTCTCCTTCAGATGAGGTGCCTTGGGTATTTAAGGTTGGTATAATCTTTGTCGATCTCACAGAACCAAAAGCATTCATGACCTATGTGCGGCACTCAAACCCATATATTGGTATGGGGGTCCCATATGCACGAAAGTCACCAAAGGATCTCCATCTAATACCCTCTTGGCAGGGTGACTTCATGGATCTCTACCTCGACCATGACCGGACCCTCTTTGCTTTGGTACACGGGAAGAATGTCGCTTCCATTCGGTTGACTGAGACGACTCCGGATCAGGCCCCAGGCACACTACAAGAGACTGATCTCCTATTTATCCCTCCAAAAGACTGGGCGGGAGGAACAACGGGAGAGAGCCTTAAGCTTAAGGAAATTTCTGTGCAAGTCAGCTGTGTGCCAGTGCCAGTGCCAGTGCCAGTACCAGTGCCAGTGGCAGGTAACAGCAATGGAGGAAGTTCCACCGAGCTGCTAGTTGGGGAACAAGCGTATTTCCTGGACAAATGGGATTGCAAGGCATTTGTAGATGCTTGGAACGAGCCTGTCAGGGGCGAGAGGATAATGGTTAAAAAACTTAGACTGGCGCAAGCGCTCTTGGGATAAATAAACGATGGAAGGTACTGGGGGGAGGTGGCATTGGCATCAGCCGGAAGCTATTGGATATCTTCGCTTTGATGATTTCGTTTGGTTTGTTAGTTTCTTTTTTTCTTCTAGATTTGGGATTCCTAGGGTTTCGAGTTGCTGTGTTGAGTGTGGGTTTCACAAAATAAGTAGTGCAGCAGAGGATTGACATTTACTTCAACGCATAGGTTGGTACCGACTTCCTGTGATTCAAAGTGGGGCCTTTGCCAGGAAAGGTTATAACACTGCTTGTTTTATACTTAATTACACACCTACTAGGAATTAATGAGGATTAAGTATAGCAGTATATTTATAAGGGAGCATGATCTTGTGCTATAGGATCGTTTGGCACCACCACCGTTGGACTTCTTGTACTGAGGAAGTCCATGTCGCTCGACGTCAGTAAAAATGAAGTCAAACAGGAGGTAATTAATATTAATACCCAGGTTTGGTGCAAAGTGCATCCAGAACTTTCTCATTACTGCTTGACTCATTGACCCTAGTATGTTTTGTTTTTTTCAGAGACCCAGCTCAGAGCTGCTTGACCTGGACTCTTTCTAGAAATCGTATCTTTCGTGGGATTATATCAGTAAAGTGGCTGGTTTATACCTTTGCGGTGCAGCTTGTAGTAGATACCCTGAGTTTCAGAGCTCCTGTGAGCTGTATTCAATCAAACCCGCTGGTATTCTCCCAGCTCGATGCACACACGCAACCTTTAGTTTGATTTTCGGTGTGTTACTTGTACATATAATGAAAAGGCCTTCTGGCGCTGCGATGTTTCCCATTTTTCGTATGATGAGCTATTATTAAAAATGTTGAAATGGGTTTACTATTGAAACACAATTCCTTCATTAATAAGCTGCACAAATAACCTACTTACTACAAAAAATTTTATTCTGTCCTTCCCACTACGACAAGCCTACGGAACCTTTTGGGGAATGGAAGTTCCTTTATAAACGACCAGCCTAACCAACCCTAAGAGGGGCTACCAGCTGATCAGGTTGTATTACATTGCCTTTCAGGTTGTGGTCTTGCTCCACTTTTCGGCTCAGAGATTAAGACCTCAGGCACATTTTCTTCTCTCTCTGGCATGCATACAAACATGCCACATTACTGCCAAAAAAAACCCCTTCGCCGTAACATAAACCTCCTTCCCGCACAATATTATTGCGAGAGTCTCTGGCCGATCATAAATTCACTACGCAAATCTGTCCTTGTCCTATTGGGTGGTGTTAATTATTGGTCGAAACTATTCCGGAAGGGCCATTGGTCCATAGGCTTCAGTGCCGGTACTGCCGATGGAGATTTATAGATGGTATCATTGAAAGAATCTACGAAATTTAGACATCGTGTCTTGACAGCAATATCCACTAGAATACGAATACTGAGGAATAGTTTCTGGCCAAAATACTGTTGGTAATTTGACTTATGGCTCAACTTCATCAGTTTTTAACTTGAATTAAGATTGCTATGTTTTCTTGTTTGAAGTCGTTAGTTATGTTAAATAGGAATTATTATATTCCAAATATGCTGTCCAAACGCGTTTTGTAATGCCGCATGCATAAGTTCTCTAAACCCTCCAGCAGCCTTGAGCTTTATATTACTATCAGTTGACAATGTGGGTAAGATTGCACTGTGTACTAGCAGACGCATGGGAGAGTTACCGTTGACTTGCAGTGCCTCTAATCCTCTAACATGGTACCATGGATATGATCCTTTATAGTTTTCGGAGGAGAAAACATCCCAAGACTCTAAATTACTGAGAGTAGGGAAAGCTAGGAAAACTGGGTGGAAAAATGTAGTAGAAGGCTTCAACAAAAATAAGGAGTAGGCACACATAATCGCCTTTCAGTCCCTTTCCAATTACCCTGAATGTAAGAGACGCCGAACAAGAGTCTGAACACTCGATATATCCTTTGTAATTGACCAAAGTGGCCTCCCGAACAAATTCTGGTGCTCTTTTGTAGCTAGCTGATTGAGGGGTTTCCTCAATTCAGCTTCAGGGTCCTTTGCTAACCTCGAGTTCGAGGAGATTCCCAGATTGAGTTGAAAGTCGATAAAAGGGTCAAAACTGCAACAACACATTTCGAAGACTCTTCCGCTTGAGGCCGTAATTTCATCTCCATTGATAGCTCGGTAGATAGAGCGGATGTCCACAACCGATATCCCCGTAGATCGTGTAACAGATGACGCAAAGCTGGAAGAACTTCACCAGCACGCGATCCGGCATACAAATGTTGAACATCATTAAAATAAGAGTAAAGGCAATGATTTTCATTAATATTTCTTGAAAACCCCTGGGAAAAGACCTCTACCTATCCTATAAACCTCTGCACGACCTGCAATGTTTTCATTTCATCGAAGTCAATCTATGTTTACTCCGTAAACTTCGTAAGACAAAGTGCCAGGGGAGATACCTCATCTTTGTCTTTAAAAGACATTGTCTACTGATCTTCCTTTCTCAATTTTACAGATCTCCAGTCTTGGGTAATGGGGATAAGTTTCACATAATAGTTGAATTCCTGTTCGATTGCCTCCATTTCGTCTGTTCCTTCAAGGCCGCAATCTATCTTTCCAGTGGTAATTTAGGTGTGAGATAACGTCTTTGATGTGGGAAGATATTGTGATAAGCCATGCTAGCTGGAAAGCTAGTACCCATATAGATAATTCCTGCAAATTGTTAGCGAAAACGTCATCGCTCCTAGTCAGTAACCAGATTCACTGACTATAAATTTGAATCGATTATAGAGTCCTTAGGGGTGCTCGAGAGGCAACCAGTCTAGCTTGAGGGATGGCCTCCTGGACTTCATCTATATTCCAACCACGATCGGAGAGCAGGTGGTACGTATGGCTCCGGACCCCCTTGCTTGAACTCCTGATTATCTCTAACTCTGGGAACTCAAAGGAATCGACATCCCCGAGGGGACCATCAGCTCTTTCAGTCTTAGATAGTTGTGCCACAAGTCAGTACAGTACTAGCGGCTACTAGAATAAGTTGAGAGAAGATGAGGGTTTTTGAAACTCACTCTTTGCAAAGGGGATAAGGTGCAGGAAATAGTCAGCGGAAGTGGACTACTGTTTGGAAGGAGGCGGGCATATGGTGAAATAGCAAGTGAAGGTGGCTTCTTAAGATGTAAGGTTTGGAAAATGTAATATGCATTGTAGTTTTGGTTTGATGGGTACGGTGTAAGTACATGGTGCAATAGTCTCCATCCACCGTGGGTAATATTCTCCAGAACACTTACATTTCGGCTTGTTTCTATGCACATTACAATGAAAGCTGAAGCCCAGCCCCAATTGCGTTGCCCTCATTGCCTAGATATACCCTTTGACCCAGAGTATCGAAGGCGATGAGTATGTTATCCCCCAGCTCCTACACACCTAGAATACAAATATAGCGGCCTCGCTTCAGGAATCCACCATGACAGTCTCGCGTGGTGAACATGCTCACCCTCGTTCTACTCTGAGGCATTTGATTCACAGAAGATTCAAATTGATAGTTACGACTACATACTCGTATGACCGACTGAATGAAAGGAGCATAATATATAAAATGGACATATATATCCACGGATTCCCGGTCAATGATACATAAAGCGTGGCCATGAGTGGGTTTGTGTTATATCAGGAATGTGTTGCGTAGGACATCACGGGCACATGACATAACTATGGTTGTCATACGATTCATACCTTTCAGAATACCTATACCTAGCGAATTTACCTTGCGCGATATGAGCATCACCAACAGAGCTTTTGAACACGTCAATACAATTGGGAACACCTAGACTAACTCTCTAGATCTTCAAGAAAAAACCACCAATATTTGTGACTACTGATGAAACAATTACTCCTTCTTTGCCTAGAAGTGCTCAAACAACCAGTGTAAAGGTGCTCACTCCATCTGAAATCGCATATACATAGCCTCATACTCACTAACCTGCGCATTCTTACTTTTATTTCTTCTGGGACACCATGCAATGATCGACGAGTTTAGGTTATAGCATGTGAGGCACGCCGCAGGTGACGGCGCCGGCAGCTTGCATACGTACGCGTGGGCCAATAACTTCCTGCTGTGCGGCCGGAAATTCTTGAAGAAACAGTGGCTGCAGCCTGATTCAAAAGAAGCCACCACACTCTTTCTATATATCCAATCGCTAATATGCCCGTTAAACTCAAGTTCATCATGCCGTTGAGATAAGTACCACACATGAGATGAGGTGGGCAACAACAAAATAATATCACACATTCAATGCCTAACACAGCAAGAGAGATAGTCTGATTAGGCGGGGCTGTTGTGCCAACCAGACTACAAGAGAGATTCCAACAAAACATACGACTAGAGGAAGGGGTGACAAATCTGGTCGAAGTGAAAACACGATCAACAATCTAACATTGGATACCGGCAGCGAGGATGAAGGTCGGTGAACACAAAGTGGCGGGGGTTCTTAGGGGGTGAGATCTGATTGAAGGAGCGTGCGAGGGCTCCCTCGTCGTAGGCAGATAGCTTGAATACGAGTACTGATCTACCCACCAAAAAAACCTGCCAGAGGAAGTAAGCCTCGCGAAGCCGTTTTGTGGTGAGTCCACAAAAGAGCAGGTTAAGGCTTTTCACCAGGGTAGTATATAGACCTATCTCTTCACCTGCTTACCCTATCTACATCACAACACTCCACTTCTCAATATAGGGCAGTCCATACTAGGCCTTGACTTTGGACTCACACAGCTTATCAGGATGCTCCGGCGTAACAGGAAGCAGGCTACACTGCCCCATGGTGTGGCCCGCGAACAGCAAACAGATGTGTCTACTGGCAACGTAGCAGGAGGGTTAAAGCAGCCCGTGGGTACGCTGGATGGGCACACCATATTCCCAATGCCACCACTTCGAGAGACAAACGCAGACCAAACCCACCAGGGCGAAGGCGGTGAACGGGGAATTGGACAAGTACTAGGGATCTTACAAATGGAGTCTGAACCCAGGCCCGAAAAGCGAACAGATGATGAACTGGGTCCTAAAAACCGCGATGCAAATGAACTGCATCCTCCAGCGCACGATGCTCCGGAAACGGCTTACTACACCGATACAGTCACAAACCTAATTCATGCAGGTTTACAGAGTCAAATCAATCCTCCTCCGCCAGTACCGGCCCGATACATGCATACTGACAGTAACGCTCCTACTATAGTAGAACCCGGACGCGGGTGGAGTCGTCCCCCCATCTATACGAAGCAAAGCGTAAACGAACAGGTGGGAACTGGGGTCCAAAAAGCGGGTGGTGCACGGGTAGGGGAAACGCCTGGGAATACTGCGCGAGAAGAACAAGTACGGGATGATAGTTCATCAGGTGGCGTTTCCCCAAAACATCCCCTTTTTTCCGTTGAGGACGACCTGGCCACCTCAAGGCCGTGCATTCCCTTTAATGGCCTACCTTCAAATGTGAGATCAGCACTGACAATCTCATCTTCACTTGAACTTTCATCGACTGCCATTCCCACGGCATCTTCTCTGCTGGCTGCAGCCACTCCAGGCGCCGTGAGTGACACCCGATCTGAATATGAGGGGGTAGATGTGGGAAAACACCAACACAATCTCGCCTCGAACTGGAGAGCATTTCTGGAACCAGTAAATGTAGGGGAGGAAGGCCAAGCAGGGGGGGTGGATAGTTCTAGCCCCACTATCAGCGGCCAAATGGCCATCCCTTGCACATTCAGCGGGGTGATAAAGGGTCGAGGACGAGGAAGCCGAAGTCTAAGAGGTGGAATCTCGAGGAAACCTAGTCTTGAGGACTGCAGGCAGATTAGCCCCGCCGCGAAAGCTGAACTCATGAATACTTTATTGTCAGGGGAGGGGTCATCCACCCTAGCATCTGCTGACTACTTTAGCAGGCCACCTTCGCGACTGCCAGTGGGGCAATCCACAGCAACTACTCCTAGTGTGAGTGATGTAGGTACCACTCCTGCGCCTCATGCGTCGGGTTGTTCAAGCCGTCGTGAGTCCTTACACCAAAATCAGCCCCAGCTACCGGTACCGGTACCCTTTAATAAGCCAGTACTCCCAACTCTTGTTCCTGAGAATATACAGGCAAGCATTGGTACAAACTCGGGAACAATAAGACAAGTACTAGTACGTACACATAACAGTTCATTGCAAGCCTCTGCACATCCAGAGGGCCAAGGCAGGGTCAAAGCAAAGAAGGACAAGGGTAAGGGGGTGGAATACGTGGTGAAGGCCTCCGAGTCGACGTCGGAATCATATTCATCGGCCTCTCAGGGATCTGCAATAGTACCACCCGGTGGAGTCAGGCAGAGCCAGACTCAGACAGAAGCCCTTGCGCATGCACACCTTGCCATAGTTGATCGCGGCAACCACGGCTTCTCATCAGTGGATCCACTGACAGGCATGCGTATGCCAATCAATCAAAGCTTAGGCAACCAGCCTACAGTGATGAGGAGTTATAGCTATTCTAACTCACTGCCAGCTGCGCATGCAGACCTATGGAATGTGCCACAAGCGCCGCACATAGAAAGCATTGACGGAAGTACAGGCGCGCGAAGCTACCAGACCCTGCCAGCTGGTGAGATTTATAATATTTTGTGTGAGCGCCGGAGGTCACATCCGCATCCACGACCGCATGTTATAAGGCCTTCGAATCTTCCAGCTCTAAATCAATTCGATGCTTACGTACCCGCACCCCTCGAGACACCAAGTTCAGCCTGGCAACCGCCGGGTAGAAGGGGCTCAAATCTGCCCCTTTCCCACGGACGACTCCAAGCTCGTGGGTTTAGCATCCCAATGCACCAGTATAGTGAGGATTTAGGTACAGCCGATTCCTCCGCAAGCATTGACAACTACGCCATATCTCTAGCTCTGAATTGGTCATGGGATCCTCATCTGAACTCAGTTCCGCAGGGGTTGCAATTAAGTACTATACCACCGGAACAGGGTAATATTTATCATCTGTCGCCAAATATTGATTTTGAGCAGATGCACGATGGACAGCTAGCTCGGTTTGGGTATCCTGAGATATCGACGATTAACCCATATTTAGAGATTCTTCGCCAACCCAGCGGTGCACAAATACACTATACATTGGCACAATCAGGTTGGCCCTCTCCTGCTAACACCGAAACATCAACAGCTCTGCCAGTTTATCATACGGTACAGGATTACTATAGCATCTCGGAGCCGAACGTGAACCCTAGCCAGGGCCATCAACGTCAATCTCCGCTTGCTCACCACGCCCGCTCTCCTGAGGACACACTATGGGGTTACTCAAGGACGACGAACTTTGTACTTCTTGATCCCAGCATCAGGGAAGATCCGTCTTTCGTTCACTGGCGGCGTGAGAGTACAGTGGCCGATGAACATACTATTATCCTCAGAGCGGACTGTGTAGATGAGTGGTCGAGGTATATGATTTTGTACAGGGCTGGGGACCCAATGCCACGCTTGCGTGTGCCTACGCCCACCCGAGCGTCCGTAAACCCCAACGCAGGAGACTTCGGGGCAAGCAATCGAAATATGGATCTCAGCAGTACTAGTTTGAATGTACGGTTCCCTGGTCCAACAGGAGTATCCCCTGGTGATTTTCTAGATAGTGCGTCTGAATTTCAATGGAACCCCGCCTGGCAAGTAAATGTTCCCGCTGCTACAAGTAGCACTATTGCTGGGTTTCCATGGAATCCCACAGCGGACACAACTGGCCCCCCTGCTACTTCGGCGTCTGGTTCCGCTAGTATTAATGACATGGCAATTGCTACCGAAGATTTCCGTGTAATTTGGCCTCGACGATAGATGACGCTGCCAATCTGAATAGTTGGTACCCTCCTTGGGCTGTGGGCCAATAACTACAGCGGCACTTTGCCGCTAGCAAGAACTTACTCCTCGAAGATATCAGCACTTAACTTTTTGCCCTTTTATTTTCTTTTCGTGCCTCGCCCTAAGGTATAGAGGTTTCCCTTTCGTTCTTCAAGCCTACCCGCCCTTTTTTTTTTTAGGAGTTCTCCTTCACCAGTCACGGGATATTTTATGCCCAATAGCACCCTCGCATTTAAGTCTTTAATTTATATTATTTTTCCTATCATGCCTTGGGAGCAACTAGAGGTTTCAAGTATTTCATTCATACAGAATGCAATTTCATGCATCAGTGATTTTGATGCAACCTCTCCCTGCATTGGGTCCATTGCGTTCGGACTGTCCTCCTTGGAGAAGTGCTGTGCTTCATTCTAGAATCTTCCTAATCTCGTCTCATATGTTCTTCCCATAAAGTGACTAATTCGAGTGGGGATAGATTGCGGGTATGTTAGTTCCATATATAATCGTGAAATTGTTCCATGAGCGACAGAAAATATTTGAGGTATGATCATGCACGCCGTCATGTCGCCCTCCCATTCTCACAGCAGATCGCGATTAACTGTCAGTAGTAGGTAAGTGTAGTATCAGCAGGAGCCCATCCCCTACAGCTGGCGTGCGCTGCTAACGGTATAAGTGAATTCGGCATTACCGGTAGAGAAGGGTATGGGCAAGAAGAGTTGGCCTCTGGGACTCCGTGAGGGCGTTGAACGAGAATCCTTGAGGCCCCCAAAATACGAGGGAGAGCCGATTGGCGCGAGTGGAAGTGGATAGGGGGTAATGAGACGGCAGATAGGTAGTCGGCAGCGCGTCGTGAGGACAGGGAAGAATAGATCACAATGGGAATGGAGAGGGCGATATTCTACCGGGGGTGCCAAGCTTAGGGCATAGGGCCTGATTTATAAGATTTATTCGCAACTGGCCTGCAGTTGAGGAAGTACTCCATTAAGTATATAGCCCCACCCCCCCTCTTTGCTACACTACTTATTTTCAGCTCCATAACGAAGCACAGAACCTACCGCCTTGAGTCTTAGCACAAGATTAGCATTAGGATTAATTAGATGTGTATCAAAATTCAAACGCTATTACCAGGCAATTGCAACCGACCCAAGGAGAGATCTCTGTAGACGAGACAATTCGAATAGAATATTTCATGCGAATGGATCATGCGAATGGAATCTCGGTAGGGGCCCAGTTAGTGCTAGTATTAGTGGTCTGGACAAAGCTGAATATTATACATTAAGATATAATTTGGTCAAGGTATGTTCTCGTGTCCAGGCGTGTGATATTTTTGCAAAGGCTTAAAACCTATCACCCAAGGGAATAGTAAAGATACTTGATGGTGATATCCTTTTCTTTGTCAGCGCCTGGGAGTCCGGATTCTGGGCCTTAAACATAATATTTCCAAAAATGCTGGGTTGCACTGGTACCTCAGGATAATCAATATCCATCGGATCGTCCATGATCTGATAATGTCTGAATAAGGCTGGGGGTTCCGGCTGAAGACAATTCTCAATTGCATAGGATGTGGATAGAACTGGCCAACCCCCAGTGAACCAAGATGTTGGCGTGTGCAGGAATGCATAATTAGTTGAGGCGGCCGGTGGGGAGTTCATAATTCCAAAGGAACCTGGTGCTGGTCGCTCGGGCAGAAAACTCAGATGCACAGGGGTGGGAGTGGCATTATGGAATGGTGTTTGTAGGCCAGGACCTGCTGTAATTAGCGGAACACTAGCAAACATTGAGAATCACAGATCCTGGTTTTTCAGTAAATTCTCCTCTCTATTCTAGGGCTGCGAGTTGCAGCAGTTATTGAGTATGTGGAGGAAACAAAAAAGTGATATTAATATCGATATAAGAAAGGGAAATTATGGGTTGCGCCTTACATACTTTACTTTAAGTATGTATCACCAAGCAACTTGGAACTGCTCTACTTCAAGCATAACAAAGAGTTTGCTTTAGCATTCAGACTTGGCAACTAGTTCGTGATGTGTTTCAAGCAACTTCAACCAAAGCTTCTACTTATCACTTGGAGTAATCACACAACATCATTAAGGTCGACAGCCTTCCACCATTAAGGAAGCCCCGTCAGATTATAGCGCCCCGAAGCCATATAAGCTCGAGCCAGGGTCTAGATCTAGAGCTATATCTCTGAGATCGGGTGAAAACACTCCAGGACGGCTTTGTTACAGAAGTGGCCCCAAATAGACACAAATTTACATTTATACAGCTAGGTGGCAAAGTTTCGTACTCACTCCCTGCATAAGAGGACCCAAACACTGCATATTGGAGAATTTGTATGGCTGCAGGAGTAAGACATGCACTGCATCTTTATGCAAGAGTACGAAACCTTTTGTCACCTAGCTGTATGAACAGCTCAAAGAGAGCGATAATTGAAACTCACAGTGAAGCTAAAGAAACCGGAGTTGATTTGTTCCATTCCAGCTGCAAAGGGCAATAAAATTATGTTAAAGTGGTCAGAAGATGGTATTTCATTTGCTACATGTATATACAGGGGATAGAAGTAGGTATGAGCTGACAATGCTCCTTGCCTTTTTCTGAATATCTCAATATTCCTGAGTCGAGCTCATGATTACCTCCGATCTGTAGACCGAAGTTAAGCCTCACCCTTTGATCCATATCCCGATCTGCTGATAGTTGTACCCATAGGTCAAGCTGGCGAACCCAAATACGATGCTACAGCACAACGTGACATCAGACCAAACGACTTGTCTCCACTCTAAACTGCTCTCAGCTTTCCTTTTTTTTTGGGGGGTGGGGCCTAGTAACCGGTAATCAGTCTAATATCCCGATGCAGTCCCTTTGAAGGTTCCGCTTAAGTGCCTTCGGTACAACAGGCACACACATTGTCCAGCCTCCCAAGTCTAGGAAATGACAAAGGAAAAGGCCCGCTCTCAACATTGGTACGCCTGCATCCGTCATCTTCCGTCCCTCAGCTTTCCTTGCCCGTTCGACCAAAGCCTGAAAAATAACACCAATTATTTACACTGTGGCAATGACACCGGTCATTGTCCACCCGGACCCATCCCCCCTAAAGTCGGCCCGGTATGGTTCAAGTATGATCCCTAGAGCTTCATGCATACTAAAGGAAATTTTTCCGAGATGGCACACAGGAGCCATTCGGTTGAGAGTAGAATGATATTGAATAGAAATTGGATCAAATAGATGACCGCAGAAACAGCTTCACAGGAAATAGGGATATCCCCTTCATTGAGGAGATTCGCCACAGTAGAGCTGCTTTGGGCGAGTTGTATATAACAGGTGCCGTACGTAGCCACTGCATGAGTCTGCTTCAAAAAAAATTCATGGATATGCCATAACAATCAATATGAAGAACAATCAAGTCGAGAGAAAAAATTTCATAAAGGGGCAAAGCGATGCCCCTGCTAGAAACAAGGAGAATCTTATCAGGAATGTCCTCCCGGTAAGACCATATAGCGCTACCAGCACCAACCAGCCACCGTGGAGCCAGAAGCCTGGTCGAAAAATTGAGGAAATTGGGGCTTTGGCTATCTTCCGAAGGCCATCTTCAAAACCTAAAGACATTAATCTCGCTCCAAGTATTGGGACCAGTATGATGTTCAGAAGTAGCTCCGCGACCTTTGCTACTAAATGTATAATAAGATTGAGGCAAGGCTGGCAAGCCCTAACCCCATATATGCCCCATAGAGGTTAATATATGTTCCCCGAATGTGATATTCTTCGGCGCCTGCGAAGACTGTATTGTGATAATTCCCTTCTTGGCTGCTAACCTGACAATGCAATAGGCACTGAAGGCAAAGTTTGACAGTAGTGAAAACGCACAAAAAGCAATTTCCGCCGATCTCAATATGGCTGTTTTCAGCCAGTGGCAAGCATACCAAATCGGCGGTAGCCTAACAAACACGTATAAATCAACACAAGGCGTTCGAGATTCCTTGTCAACCACGATAACTTGAAACTGTATACATGGGCTTTTAGGAGGTGGACTGGGTCGCTTGCAAGCTCTGTAATAAGGGTGCTGAACACAAGATTCAGTACTGTCATCGGGATATTGTTAGTGAGAAAGTATCCCAAGACCGAAAGGGAAAAGATGTGGTGAGTGAGATAAAACGTAATATTGCGCAAACGTCTCAGTTCCGATATCCAGAGTACTGCTCGTGAAGTTGCGCAAATGTTGGTTTCCCTGGCGTTAATGTGGCTATCGATGGACGGATCACCTTCCAGAAAAGCGGTGATGCAAAATGGCAGAAATTGAGACTTGTGGTATGTGAATTTCGGACAAATCTTTTTAATATCTGGCCCCATCTTCCTGATTCCGAGTCTGCGTCCGTTGAGTTACTGTAAAACATTGTACCACAAGCTCATTATAAATATACATATACTGTGCGTGGGGGAATGAAAGCTACTACACACCCCATGCGTAATATGCAGCGCCAGTCTGCAGTTGAGTGTGAGACATACATCAGTGGTACCGTACATATGTTCAGGGGTTCTGGGCCGCTCGCGGGCAGCATACCCACTATGCCGCTCGCGGGCAATTAATTTAATTACTGAATTCGGTAAATAAATCTGATGTGAGATATTAGGCCCGACATAAGATATTGATCTGGGGTGGGCAGTTTGTCGATGCTGAGCACTATATTCATGGTTTAAAAGCCTAGCTGAGATCTCGTATTGTGAGATTTATTCATTCCTCAATATCAACACATTACAACACCTGCTCTTGGTTTTCTACCGGTTTCTTTACCTTTCTACTTTACTGTACTACTCTACCTTACTACACTACCATTCATTTTCGTTATGTCCGCGACTCAAGCATCATGCAATGCCAGCTAGAGTTCCAGATCATCAACCTATGGAACCTTTTACCGGTGGAGCACAAGAAGCCTTTCATCAGTACCTACATGATACCCCACATCGCTTGAAATTTGATGATACTCGCTATGATCAATATAAGGGATAGCATTTACAAGCTCAAGATTCACCAAAACTGAGCAGAAATGAAGAGAAAGCTCGATTTCGAGTTTTGCAGAAGTTTTTATTGGATGAAGATAAAAAACTTTGTTGTAGAGATGATACTGGAAGAGAGCTTCGAGTTCTTCGTAACTGGCAACTCTTTTTTGTGATCTCTAATATGCATTGTGCAATTCCTCATGGAGATTAGGAAAATATATTTAATATTATTGGGGAACAATATTATGGAATAATTCGGCCAGAAGTACGTTGGAGTCTAGATCGATAAAATACTAAAACATATAGGTGTGTGGACTTAAACTGTCCAAATCGAACAAGACTACCCCTCCAGCTATTTGTAGTCTTTACAGTAGGTGATATGGTCACTGTAGGAATTCCAAGAGAAGACCGTGCCAAAGCCGATAATAAAAGATTATATGCAAAAATTATTGCAAAACGACAGCCCGAAATTAACCAAGTATGGTATACTTGTTACCCTTTATCCAACCAAAGACCTTCAGCCAGCAACTAATCTTATGGGTTTGGAAGATGAAACTGCGGATAACAAATTAGAATCACATTATCCAATGCTGCTCAACAGGCATCTAGTTTCAGTGTCATGTACTTACAAAAAGTCCTGTGCCAATAGTCTGCGATGCTACAAAAATGACTTGAAATGTTCCATTTATTGTCATACCAAAGTACTAGCAGATCAGACTCTCTAGGGAAGATAAACTGGAGGATGACCCGAAGGATGACCCAATCGAGCCAGACTGTTACACGTCCCACAACTCCTTGATTAGCTTCTGGCCGATACTGCCTGTGCCGGGAAGAATGATAGCCTAGTTTTATATATTTGACATAGGTCTACTTGGGTATAGGTATTGCTATTCAATGCGTGTGTACCAAATGCAGTAATTATATACATTGCCCGCGAGCGGCCCGGAACACATATAGTTGGCAGAAGTGAATCTCCATACCTGCCGATTTTGCAGTCAACTGACGTGTCTCAGGATTCGAGAAACCATTGCATGCAATTGTCAAGTACGTAACCACATAACCCCATGCAGGGCTATAAACCTCTCATCATGATTACAAACTATCCATGTCAATCTCACCTAAGCCTAAGGGTGGAGTTTCCACGGACATCATAGCTTTAGAGCTGGCAGGCGGATAATAACCCCCACCAGACACTCCCACAGCTGAAGCCAAACACTCGGCAGTTCCAGAGAATTTGGCCTTGTATGTCACCAGTAAATGAGGCCCGTCACCGTAAGCGTCATCCATGACTATATCACCGTCAGCATCTAAACGCTCCGCCAATGGGGACATCCCAATCTCCAGGGCACAGTAGCTATAGTTGGAGCTTCTTGGGTTGGTTTAGCTGGCCAATGAGCGGGGGAAGGCATTATAATTTGGGGCTGAGGTGGAGGGATTATTGGAGGAGCTCGTGGCATAATCCATACGCTTATGGGACGAACTGGCCTTGGGTGAGCTTGGGGAGGAGATTGGGGAGGAGATTTGGGAGGAGCTTGGGGAGTTGGGGTAGGAGCTGCGGGACGAGCTGCGTTAGTGACGAAGCCCAATCTTTGGGCGGTTACCCTTGCGGTTACCCTTACGGCTTCTCTTCGTTTCCCGGCAATTTTCTCTCTGATGATCCTATTGCGCCCAGCAAGATATGAGTTCATCTTGGCTATATTTTTGGATGATTGATGGTGATACTGTGTTTGTGAAATTTAGAGTTAGTATATCGATAGCGATGAGTTAGTACACTCTGGAGCGGACCAGTCTATGTCTTTATATTTCATTGAACGTTAATCCAGCCACAACACCAAACAACTTGTAGTGTATATACATATTTAAAAAGAACCAAAAGAATAATGGAATCCTATGGCCATGGATTGGTCTTGTTGAATTAGTGGTGTTTCGTAACTAGCTATGACTGGTGAGGGAGGTCAAACAAAGGTTGTAATTCAACCCGCCGATATTTCTAACAACGAGGCTCTTGGCCTGACCAAAGTTAACCTGAAACCTGAATCCTGAACTTCACAAACTATGTCACTACCTAACGTTTGTTATGACATTACTTTAACCTGCAGCTGAAACAGCTTACCTTATCAGCCCACTATCTCAAGTGAGGTAGCAATTACAATTTGAGGGTAAGTCGTTCAGTCATGGTCCGAAAAGACGTGGCGAGTAGCAAAATAGATACTTCGGTAGGTGTTACACAAATAAAGTTGGAAATAGCACAGAGAAGCTGGTAGCGTACAGACTAATCCGTCTGTCAATGTAAACACAACACACATCGTCATTGACCCCAATTCAATCGACGT
This sequence comes from Terfezia claveryi, assembly GCA_015179025.1. Lineage (NCBI taxonomy): Eukaryota > Fungi > Ascomycota > Pezizomycetes > Pezizales > Pezizaceae > Terfezia > Terfezia claveryi. Next base: position 386,756 of record WHUX01000006.1, read on the forward strand.
CACCAAGCCACCACGTGACTTTTCCTGTTCATTGCTCACCCAATCTTGTCGTCACCAGTGCGCGTCATAGAAATATCCCATACCAGGAAGTTATATAATTCTAAAAGAAAGGATATATTCCTTCATAATTGACTTATACCAGAAGGAAGCCCAAACATATAACCCCGGAAATTGCCAGTCATGTCTGCTCGGACAATTCCCAACACCTTCACTACCCTGCGTTCATACTCCAGCACGCTTCGTCCATTTCCGTTGACTTCAATTCAATGTCGCAATCTGTCAGACCGCCCCGACCACACAGAAACTACAAGTGTCACAGAGAAAGTCAAGGAAGGCGTGAAAAATCTTGCGGATGAAATGGACTCTTCAGGGAAGAGTGACATCGGCTCCGGCTCAGGGCATGGCGTTCCTGGCGAGACCGGTAACCCAATTTATTCCGCTGCCGACACAATCGGGAGTATGCACTCCAAAAGCTCAAATAATCCCAGCATTCTCAGCAGTGGTGGTGCCATCGGTAGACAATTCAACCGTAAGTCACCTCATTTCTAAGAAACATGCCACAGTTCTTCGTTGCATGAACTAATATGTTGACTCTTCCAGCTGATGGCAATATTGGTCAAATTGGCGAGAAAATCGGGGGCCCTTTCGCAAAAGACGGTGCTATCGGTAGGCAATTCGATGCTTCTGGAGGCGGTATTGCCGGAACAGTGGAGAAATTGGTGGACGGGCCCAGTCAAAAGAAGCCTGGAGATGAAGGATACAAGGGCCCAGAGAAGGAGTAACGACAAAAAGTCTCGTCATCTGGACACTTGAAATTAGCAAACTACTGTTATTTATGGGCATATGATACAATCTAAAGTGTAAATAATTCATCTTATATGAGTGAGAGACAGTGTATTCATTTATATGTTACATTGAATAGTTTTTCTCAACAATTACCAGGCAAATAATTCTTAAGTGACAATATATCACGTTATGCGCGGATTAATCGCATACCAGACCTTGCCAGATTACATAAATAACACCTACAGCACCTTCCATGCGAACCATGATAACTTTAGCAAGCCAACCACTAATATCACACGTAGTAAAAACCAAATAGAAGTTATATCCAATATTACGGGTTATTTTATAAGCAAGTTACTTAATTAAAATGGCAACGCAGCCATGTAGTAATGAGTTTTACCTTAACTGTTGCCTGTACCGTGCACTGAATATAGCCAGACTGTCTTGTATATACCTAAATGGCTTATTATGTCCATAATATAGTATGCCATTGGTGATGCATAACCCAAGCTCATGCTAGCTTGTTCTGCATAGCTTGGCATCAATGAAATACTTTAGCAGACGCTACGTACAGCAACAAAGGGACAATAAAGACGTTCTGCAAAAGAATAAAATAGGGTGCCCACAAAGAAGGTACTGTAGTTAATGGTCATGTCCAGAAATTGAGTTTTGGGGATGGTCATAGATACCTAGGTTTTCAGAGCCAACCTGCACACGAACATGGCCCTTGTTAAATGGCGCAACTACCACAAACATTACTTCCACTAGACTCGGGCAGCTCTAAATTTAAAGAAAAAATCCAAGGCAATTACAATAACCAAACATGTCAGCACTTAATATCAAATTGAGCCGCCAGCTCCGCAACTTCTCAAACGGCAATAAAATAATCACCAAGGATTATAAGGATAAGGAGGAATATACCTGGCACTTCGGGAGTCTAAAGTATAATTTGTCTCAGGGCGTGGAGAATCGTGTTGTTAATGCCATTGTAACGAAATGGGAGCAGGAAGGCATTGAAGACATCGGGAATTTTCAAAGTAGATTGGGGATGAGGCATGAGGCAGTTGTTACAATGGTTCAGGGTCTGGTGAATACAGATTTTCAAGGGTTTTTTGGGGTTGCATGATGGAGGAAGGGAGTAGGGTAGGAGGTTGTTGACATAAAAAGTTTTTGTTCTATCGCAAGCCTACTAATACCAGCCACTATCATTAATCATAACTCAGACTCACTAGTAGGGATTGACATTATTGTAGGAGCCTGTAAGAATACTAAAGAGTCAGATGAGGTGGAGATTGTTGAGTAAGGATCGATTTCTACAAATTAGGGATACATATAGAAATAGGTATGCAGCGAGATCCAAAGGTTTAATGAAGGAAGAAGATGTAAATACTGGATAAAGGTCGAGGGTACAGTGAAGAGATGAAAGTGAGAAGCTCCTCAGGGTAGGAGGCGAGCAACATCAAAGGCAAAATGAATCGCCCTATATGATTGGCATAAAATACATTGTCATTGAAACCCGTTTTGGAGCTGAATTATGCCAAGCAGCATGCGGTGCATAGGAATTGCATATGCAAGACTCCCAAGGGGAAAAGACTTTTGGTGTGCAGAATAACCTCTATTCGGATGACAACCCCGAAAACCCCGAATTCTGCGGTCTACGAAGCCGACCCTGTTTCCACGCAATATAATGCGCTTGTCTCCCTTACCGGTAATACAAAACTTACCACTCTCACTGAAGTTGGTGTCATGCCGGATCCTGCTCTCATCGCTGCCTATGGGCTTCGCTGGAGATGGTGGTGTACTTGGAGTGGGGATTACGTCAGTGGTGGCAGTTACAATAGCTTGAATTTCCTCAAGTCGGCATTTACCTCTCTACAAGGGTTGTGCAACCAGACTAGCATTTACCCACCTTCAGCCATCAGCTTAGATGATCTACCAACTCGCAAAGCGATGGAACGACCACCACCACCTACGACAACTGAGGCGACAAGCACAACTAAGGCAACTACTTACGGTATCTTGATTAAATATTTAGTGGTGCACAAACCGGACCTGCCCAACTGTTTTATGTGAGCAGCACCACTTGCACGGCTCAAGCACCTGCATGGCATTACCGTATTTATAAGTGAATACAGAAGGCTTGAATAGTCGAATCGCCAAAATTTTTCTTGGAAAGCCCTGCTCTGTATATATAGTTTTTATAATCAGGTTTTGTATTTGAAGCTTGTGAACCTACGCCTGATATTTACCTAGAGGGAATATATGGCTTTTTATTCCGTTAACCAGATTATGCTTAGGTCTATAAGCACTTAGCTGAAGGTGAAAGACACCTTCACAAATTTCTTCACTGAACCCAGTTCGCCATATCCTTTTCAAGCCTCTACATAACAAATTTATTATTGTGATAGCAAATACTAGGTATACAAGCCGGTGTATGAGAACAGTCATAACTTTCTTGAAAAAGAGGGCATTCGTTTTGGTTGTCCGACTACCTATTTCGGTAGTTCTACTTTCGTCATTGTCCCCATTTAGTCTAGTGTGTGTCTAATTTAGGATTAATCATAACAAGCCTGACTAGTCATATTTGATAGGTTCAGATATTGAATCCTAGTTGGTTACTCCTCGTTCACGCTTCCCTTAAACCCGAGTAGGTACTATACATCCAAATTTGACAAGATACCACCAATGTTCATGGGGTCCAATTTCCCATACATATCCATACATCAACAGGATCTCCAAGTGTGATCACCTTCCCTCCATATATTAATCTACTCAATGAAGCAGACGGAATCCAATAAAGAATATATTAATTAAAGTATTTTGGGTTCATTTTACATACCAGAAGGCACATAATTATCTGATATACTGTATACAGCTATGATTCCGGAGATTGGGTATACAATATCCCTACCTCATCTTTAGATTTGTTACTTTGTAATAATCTTTGTTGTGGGCTTGTTGGGCGGACTGCTTTGTTTTATGGTGCTTATGTTAACCGAATATTGGATCCGGTGCCTATCATCTCTTTAATTAAGATACAGGGTTCGTTTGGTTACTACATAGCTACTCCGACCAGGTATCAAGGGTCAGCAAGTAATGTATACCCATTTACAGTATAGATAAAGGTACTTGGTTGTTTGTATAAAAGCGTCCGAATTGAGAAACTACGGTAAGTATCTAGAGTTGCCGTCAGCTAAATTACATATCTCAATTGATTGGTCGCCCAAGTATAATTGAGAGTCTCATTCGTTTACATTGAATACTAGGGCCTCGAGCCAGGCCTGTAGAGAGGTCTCCATAGGATCCATGTGTTGTCATAGAGAAGTATATAATCGCTTAGCAAAGCTCAAAACATATACAGTAATGTTATCGGGAGGCTAAAGGCTGCTCTTATAACCAACATATTCTTGTATCGAGGGAAAAAGTGCCCACATTCCATATTTTGGGCGGTCGACCCACATTGTTGTACCAGACATAATTATATCGAGGTGCACTAAATATGCATGGCTACATAAGTATATCCGACCGCTGGCTTCAGTTTCTGACGGCAGTTCAGACAAAGTATTGTACGTAAGTACCTTGTGCCATATATCTGGTACATGGGTGCCGACGCCTAGAATCATGGAAGATTGGAATGTTGCTCTAGAACAATCCCGAAGTGCATGAAGTACATATTGTATAGAGTAGCTGTACAGCAAGCTATAACAATGTTAATGCAGAGAATGTTTCAGAAATGGGCGGCTTTGAAGGGCCGTAATCCTAGTCCACTCATGACTGCATACATAAATGTTTAGTACCTAGGCTTGATCTTGAAAGAAAATCAGCTGGCTTCGAATCATACGAAACAAAAAAACACGTGGGGTTTGTTTGCGAGTGAAAGGATTTCCAGGTGCATACATTATCGAATTGATATTGCAAGAGCTACCAAAAGCAGGTACATAATCACTGAGAGGAAATCCAAGCAGCTGTGACTCAAACTACCATGGCTTTGCTCGAATTCCAAAGAGATAACACAGGCCCGAGTACTTAGTATGTACAAACCAACTCAGAGAGAGTTGGCCAAACCTGAGGGTATATATTAACATTCAAGCTCCCCGTTCTATATTTATTAATCTCACTAACCAAATAACGGCTATCTACTCAAGACCAATTTCATGCCTGCCTAGATTGCTCTGTATGTGTTAGTTAATGAGAACGAAGAACATGAACTCCTTGTCTACATGTTCTGGAGGGTAGTCTGGTTGGTAACTTTCGGACTGACTACCAGGCCTCAGATCATTATCAAATCAAGGTTACTCCATTTGCATGCTACAGTATGACATTGATTGCTTGAAACTCGATACATACCGAAGCATATAAAAACGGGATCAATTTTGCGATTTATCCAAACCCAGACCTAGTACCTGTACTATTCTTTTGTGATACCCTGTTAAACGAAATATCTCCCGCTATACTCCACCCTAACTAGGTATATGTAATTAATTCTCGCCCATACACTAAGGTGCTACTAATCGGGGTAGGTTGAATGCGCATCCTTGCCCGTTATAACTACCGCTCTAATCCACGTGTAAGACACTAGGATTCCGGGGAATTATAGGAAGCCAATGTAAATGTTCTGGAGCGTGGCAAGCATAACAAGGACCGTTTCCAATAGAACATTTCGCTCCCGAGCGGGGAAGAGGATCGACATGCACCCCACAGACTAATTGACGGTGCACACAACAATTCATTGGATTTTACAAGGGATATGGTGTATTTTCCTTGGCCTCACGAGGGATTTGCATTCTAGTTTATGTTACCTGCGTTTACCCATGTCCGGGCGAGGTTAGGAAAGGGGTGGGCGAATGCTCGAATCCATGCCATGGCGGAATCATTGGGGGCCGAGAGTAGTCGAGCTCTGCATACCACTCGCTGGGACTCAAATATAAGGCTAATTTCAGGAGTGGGACGGTGATAACTTCGAGGTATAATATATAAGTTGCGGCCCTGATCTGCTATTTCTTGCTTTCAATCTGTAGCTTCTCCTAGCACATTGCAAGTAATCAAAAGATCAGCATTTTATCTTTCAGAGGATTGACCCATGATTGCTGTTGATATACAAGTTCCTAAGACATATATTTACTGCGGATACTTTACCCTCGATCTTGGACATTGGGATACCCTCATTTACTTTGAAAAAATTATGCGATCCCGAACAATTGGTAACGGGCTGTTCACGCAATTTCTGACAGGCAGTTTATTATGTTTCACACTCTTCGTGGCTCCTTCAGCCGCGGTGCCACGAGGTTTCTCGTGGGTTTTTAAGAGGCAATCTTCAACATCTTGGGCCCCAGTTATCCGGAAAACTATCAGCGATTATTGAACCCTTCGGACCCGGGTGTTTCTTGATCAAAAAAGTAGATGCAATGACTACGGAGCACCTGGCGTGAGTGCTGTGGTGAATGCCACAAGTGAGCAGGACATTGTCAAAACTGAGAGTAATACATTTCAACAGTAGCTCTTCCCCTCACACTGTTGGGTACTATACAGGAACAAAGATGTCAATATTGCAACCTGCAAGGCAAGGGGTCTTCAGTCAAATTCGGGCCACGGATGGTCAATGAAGGATGACTTTGAGAATGATAAAGCATGTTTGGTCACGTGAGTGATTCAGTTACCGTATCTTGATGAGCCAAGCTATAGTCTACATTAGTCGGCCGTTTGACAACATTTCTTTTCCCCGCCAGCTACGACAACATGTGAGGAAATATTCAAAAGCCGAGCGGATAGGTTCGATTTTCGTTCCCTGTCGGCTACCCGCAACACCGAGCGATATGCCAATCGGGAATGTCTTGTTCTCGTGCCCAGACCGATTTATGAATGCCTACTGGATAGTGCTTGATTATATGAAGGAACAGCAACTCGCGAGCTTCTTCCGTGCCTGACTTCACCGAACTCGACCGCAGCCAGCTCCGATACTGACGTGGCGCCTACGGAGATTATATCCGAATTCGGCTCAATCCTCAAACACGTTGTTTTCAATTATCTACTCGCTAATGCCCTAGGGGGATAAATCCTTTCCTTCCAACACCGACCTGAATCATCTTCAATACCACCTGCGTTAGGCGTCAAGGCACCAAGAGCCAATGCAGCAGAAGCCAGTGCAGGAGCAGCAAATGCAATACAGGCCAAGGCAAGGCAACACAGACCAATGTAGCTCAGGCGAATGTTGGAACAGAGGTAATAGGATGATGCGGGCATAGAGCGAACGTGAGAAGGGCGAATATGCGAAGGGCCGAATGTGCGAAATGTGCAGTGAGTGTGCGAACTGCAGAAGGAATATGTCAGTGGGGTATTTAAGATGGACGGGTCTCCTTACTTCTATGTATTCATTAAGCAAGTGGCTTCTCTCTTATAGGATATACGAATATATCTCTCTTTAATAAGAAAAACGAATTCCTCAGCGAATGCACACAAACGTATGGAACACAGGCCGGCGCCCCCAAGGATGGCAAGTCGTCTACCCGTTGAGACTCGGGAGGTACGGTAGGTGTGGAGTCTAAAGCCTGGGGAGCGCATTGGTAGTCTTATGAATACTATTGCTGTAATGCAGCGAAGCGTTAGTGGCCGTTAGTAGTCTTACCTCGTACCTATAGACATTGTGTTGGAGCCGAAAACGTTGGAGTTCAGGGTAAAAGTTCAAACGGAAGCGGAAGAACGGAAGGTTATACAAGGATGATTATGGAAGAGGGGTTGTTTGTGGAATTCTCTGGTTCTCTTTTTTTTTTCCCCTTGTTCTCTATCAGTTGCTCTTTACGTCATGGCTGTCATTGACGTTTTCCACGCCGCTTTTTGTTGGTTTTCATTGCCATCTTCATCATGCTTCGCACAAGTTATCACTGCTCCTATGCATCTTTACCATGAGATTTCACTCCCTCCTTGTGCGTAAAGAATTACAACTTCTTTTCGCTCTTACGCAGGCTCGATGCGATTATCGGCGATAACGAACTGATACGTTCTGCCAGCTCTTTTGCTTCTCCGGAACCTTATCCATTTTTATCATGAGGACTTTATTCATCTATGTTACAATATGAATGAGGTCTTTGTCAACCAGTTCGCTCGGAAGGGGCATATAACCAGGCTTCAAGGAATATATCTGTATAACCAAGCCCCAAGCACGTTGTGTATCCTTTGAAACTGGTTTTAATAAAGTGAATCTTTAATCACTAAGTGGTAAGTCCCAGTCATGAGACTAGGAATAGGATGCCGGTTCAGCCCAAGATTATCACTCGTACGCCAATAGACCCGTGCCATGTCTGCGTTTCGTCATGAGCTCGTGGTAGAATACCCAGACTCTGATTGACATGATTGCTATATTAGCTAAAAGCATTGATCTCGATATCTGACTCAAGAGTCGGAAATAACAGAAACATGCTATCAATCTTCTGTGCTATATATATCATCACGTATACCGCTATAATTACTAACTCGACGATCACCCATATCAGAACGAGTACGAGGTCAACTCGATTAGAACTTAGGAAATAAAAACAACATCGGCAAGGCCCTCTGGTACCGCAATTCTAGTCTCTCCTACTTCTGTACACTGAGGCTATTCTGTACATTCTCCAAAGTGCGAGCTGCTAAGGAGCGCAGAGGACAGAATAGGAGAGTAGAGTTTTATTAATTCATATGTAAACTGATCAAGCGTGTTACGGGTTTGTTGTTCAGGGTAACAAGAGTATAGTAGGGCAACGCACGGCCTAGTCAGGTCTGATCAATGTCCAGCGGCATCCTGTGAACCTGGGAGAAGAACTACACATGACATTGCGAATATCATATGGGCCCTCAGAAGAAAACCTCACGAGTTATCTATATGAAATTATTATTCCTACCAGGTACTATAACTATACCGCTAGGCCACTTAGGGAGTGGGTATGACGGGTACAGTGTAACGGGAAATATCTTCTCACTTCTATAGGTAGCTGGCGCCTGCTAGATTAGCTTTCACGCATATAATCAATCAACTCACTAGCACTTAGCCTGGTCTGCACCGAACTACATCCCCCCAAACCAGACTACAGCATCCCAGCAGCCAGAATACCCTCCTTCCCCCACCTGTACCTTAAGTAGTGGAATCACAGGTCCTCTTTCATTGCTCGAACACGAGGTGGCACTTTCACAAACCGAAATCCAACGAATGCACTTGTCGAATAAGAAAATTGAAGTGAGCTACTCCTATGGCGACTTCTTTGTCTTCCGGACCCCAATTCATCTACTTGCGCAGATCTTCCTTTATATGTATATGCCACGATGAAAAGGCAATTTGCTCATCTTTTTTGAGCACATTATCATTTTGATCTGATATTGCGCTGGAAACGCCAGCTCGGGATTTTAGTTGGTACAACAGCATCCACAGAGCTCATGCACCTTGTGCCCTAAGGGCGCTTGAAGGGTCTACTTACCTCACGTCTTGCTTGTACTATTTGGGTACGTTAAGCAGTACGGTTTCAACTACTACAGTATATGCTTACCGTTTCTGTTATTAATTTACAAACGACGTACAAGTCTTCCACATCACATTTATTATATTCTTAGGCTTTACGCTTTTTCAATAACATGCATGAGTCGCATTGAAACTGCTAGTCTGGTTGGTTAGAAAACTGCTACACTCCTACTCCATTAGGGCATGTGGCTGAGGCAAGAAATTTGTTCTTCATATCTAGCAAGATAAATATGTTATGTTAGAAATATGTATTAATAGATATTGGGATACATCGAAACGGCGAACTAAATATTCGGAGATTGGCACCAATAGGTACCCACCCGTGAAATGGTTGTGGTTGGTCAGATGGGGATAGTTTTGTTGGCCCCAATATTAATGAAGCCGTTGTGCTGCTACCCTCTCGGGTCGCGGTATCATTACCTTTAATTGCCTTGACCACGTGATACACCCTCCCCGAATTTTCTAGATCAAAACATAACCGCGGTACTGGTACCCGCAGCACACTGCGCCACTAAACTGCATCCAATTACCTTAGCCGCAGGACATAGCCGCCCCACCTTTCCAGTCCAAATCCCTAATAACGGGAGACCCGATCGCTATATATTGCAGCATGGCTGAGATATATAGTACATAGCCTCGACTCTGCATGGCGAAGCCAGAAATCCAGCCGCAAAAAGCGTGTTTATGGTTGATATTATTGGATAAGGGCATTTCCATGCCATGATCAGTGCAGGAAAAACACGGAAGGCTTTATAAAAGATAAAAGAATTCATTCTCCGTATAAGGTGTTTTTTTTTTTTTTTTTTTTTTTTCTGGTGGGGGTTTGCGCTGGAAAAAAATAAAAAAATATAAAAAAATATAATTCATTTTCGGAGAGAGAGAAAGAAGTTGTTTTTTTTGCGGAATTCTTTAATGTTTTTCATATATATATATATATTTTTCATTTTCATTTTTATCGGGAAGGGGAAGATGGGTATGGTATAACTTCTTTCAACCATAACTACCTAGCTACTTAATCATTGGACGTACAGTACATCGATTTCCAAATCGCCCGTTCTGATCAGTGTTTTTTCCCCTTTTTTCTAGTCTGGTTCCTTTTTCCATCGGTATCGGTATCGGTATCGGTATCGGTATCGAACCAAAAAAAAAAAAAAAAAAAAAAAAAAAAGAAAAAGCTACCGGTACTGTAACTAACTCATTTCCATGTGCTGGACGAAAATATTCCCACTTTTTTTTTTTTTTAAATACAATTCAACTATTACTTACCAACGGCCAGCTAGACGGGTGAATTTTTATTGTGTGCGTTAATTATATCCTTTACAGGGCCAACATCTACTGAGAGGCTGGACGCGGAGCTGAAAAGCTGAGAGAGAAGGGGGGGGGGGGGCCGGGCCGGGCGGGGGCTCAGCTGGGATGATATCTAGGCAGCCCGATAAAGTTACACAAAAGCAGTACATACTGGGTTACTTTTGGTACCTGCATTTGCTGCCAGATCAGGGATGATACGTGATTCCGAGATCCATCCAGAAGAGTAAGCCTCGGGAAGGAGGTTGGGTTATTCTTGTCTCGCTGCAGACACGAAGTGTTAAATACGAGAAAGAGTGTCAAGGGATCTACAATCCCAGAATAGAATACAGTACGTACATCTAAGGTATCAACCTGAGATCTCCATAGAACTAAGATCCCCCAAAGGGAATCCTTAATTTAGAATATCTGGTAAATACAATCTTTTTCCAACCTACAGTATTCCATCAACGAAATTGAAGAAAACGTCACCCCCTGCGCTAACCTACATGAAATCTCAGGAGTTAGCATGAGCATTCTTACTCCCACAATCACCATAATAATAATTTGGGCACTTTTTATCATCCTCACAATAACAATAGCTCTCCGTTTCTACGCGCTTCGAATCCACAACCGACGGAAAGAGCAATTTATTTCTCGCCATCCTAACCGAGCCCTACTTTCACCTCCCCGGAATGGAACTATCTCCAGCAAAGTCGTGCTCACGGCTACCATTAATGGCCTACACATTCTAACACTCCTATACTGCGTCGCAGTCACTCTTGCTGTAATATGGGGGTATGATCTTGCGAATGAAAGGCGGGCATTGGTCATTCAATATGGTGGGGCAGAAAACGACGTAGGAAATGTGCTTCTTGGTGACGGCGAAGTTGGGAAGCTTAGGAGGTATCTCCGAATACTGGGACTGGCGATGGAGCTAGCTTATGTGGTGATAATTTGGATTTTGAAAGGTGGCCTTGTTGCTGTGGGATGGCAGGTGGGGAAGGGGTTGGGTTTATGGGGTAGTAGATCGATGGCCGGGGCAGAAACGGTCAATGTTGATGCATCTGAGGGTAATGGTGCAAGCGCCGGGGGGGAGAAGCTAATGGATGCTGAAACGAAGGGAATGATAAGTTTGGCGAAGGCCGTTCTGTACACCTTGGGGTGTGGGACAATCATCACCTTCCTAGGGGTGATTATCTATGAATGTATTGTGATTGGAATGTCATTATCGAGGAATGAGGTGCAGGATATCACTTCGCATGGGCTCAGGGAGGAGGTTGTAGAGGCACAAAATGCGACTATTGTCGCCGCTGTAGGGAGCCTCGGAACGTACCTACTTTGTAAGAATATCCGATACTTAAACCACTCCATCTCCGGAAGTAGGCTCACAATATAAAATCTAGCAATCATCCTCGCTATAATTCTTTTATCGATTTCCCAGTCAACCCACCAACCCCACCAACCAAACCTGCACCCCCGACCCCCAGTTTTGCTTTACGGTGGAATATTCACGCTGTTCCTAATTATATTCACAACTGCCGCTTCCAGTGCACGCACCGGCTTCATCCTCATGAACACCACCTCCACCCAGCCCCGCATAGGGGACCTCATCACTAGTGGTATTCTCTTTGGCAGCGTAACCAACTCCAGATACGGCCAAGCTCTAAGCCTAAACGAAAAGGTTTTTGCTGTATTAGAGATGATGTTGGGTGGGACTGCATTATGTATTCCCGGAATGCGAGTTCTCTTTGATAGTGTCCGCGAAATACAAACTCGCCAGAGTTTGCGGAGTAGCGCGTTGCTGAGCATAAGTGAACTATCATCCCCGGCTTCAGTTAGAGAGCCGGCCTCAAGACCCCTAGAGACAAGGAGTGACACGGCTCCAGTGCTTCAGCAGCAGGGTGATGTACTGCAGAACCAGGGACCGAGTCATAATCCAGACCCTTATACGGCCATAGCTGCGAGGGTTGCCTCATTCGCTCAAGGGCCCGGAGTTGAAACAGTCGGCACACGTGCCATCACAAGGAGAGACAGAAGTCGGAGTAGAAGTCGGAGTAGAAGTCGGAATAGAAGCAGAAAGGGTAGCCACAGCACTGGAAGGAACCATGGGCACGGAGCTCCAGGCGCACAATTACAACAGCAAGGCAACAACCAACAAAGGCAGATTGAAGAGCAGGTACAATGGCTTCAGGAGCAGCAAGGGAGGCAGAATCAGCAACAACAGGAAAGAGATAGAGTTAGAACGGAAGCAATGGAGGGGTATAGTCAAAGAAGCCGAGAAAACAGCAGAAGGGACAGAGTTGAATGGGACACAGAACTAGGTTCAAGCCGAGGGTCTGTACCCTTTATACCACCACTATCGATATCAAAGCAACCGCAGCAATCTCAAGGCTCGACAGACAAATCTTTACCCCCACTACCGCTAGCAAGCGAGTGAGCTCGGATAGTGGCGGGAATAATTTTTATGAGTTTCTCCGGAGGTTAATTTTCATAATTATTGGAATTTCTTTTGAGTCTGGAGTGGGGCTTGCATATACATTTAATAATTTTCATGCATGTAACATAAATTGGTTATTCATTTGCATGACCGATTGTATATCTGTAATTTAGATGCTTTTAACAACGTCGGCACGTCCAACAATGGCTTAGACACTGACACTCCCAATACGGAGGATATGTCCCGCATCAAGCATAGTCAGATATTAGAAATGAGACATACAATACATCAGTATAGCACATACATATGTATATTTCGTCCTACAGTTGTCACTCGGTTCCATGCGGCTGTATGGTCTCTAAGAGGGTTTGGTACCGAGAGGGGTTTGTGATATGTAGGGAAACTACATCAACAAGTATTCAATAACATTAATGACCAAAGGCCAGCACTAGTATTTTATTGTTTGACAATAACAGCACAAAAGAAAATATAATGGAAAATGTACATTCAATAGCCAAATCCAAAACTTTTACATTCTCCTTCACAATTCGCAATAAAACTCTTCCCTTCACAACCGGGAAACCTTTTCCGGCTACAGAGTTCTTCTCACGGATACTACTCCTTCTGGAGCCCTGACACTACTACCCTTACTTCAGCAGAGGCACAAAACATACAGGAACGAAGAAAGACAACGCCCGCTTACAGTTGCATGGAACTAGAAGAGGAAAACTGAATGGTGAGATCGATTGATGCCGATTAGTGAGGTTAGACAACGCATATTGGATGACTGTAGTGGCGAAAAGAATATGTATAAAGAGAATGAGGGTCGAGACCTGTCAAGCCGGTACAGGCCAGACAATATATAACACCTAAAATGATAAACAGTGGTCGACACAAGAAAGGTAAAGTGAGTGCTAAGAGAATTTTTATGCAGTATCAAGACTCGAGAAATAAATGCCAAAAGAGGAAGTTCAAGAAACTAAAATCATGTAAAAAAGACAGACACCGACCCTTTTTTTTTTTTTTTTTTCCAATTCTGCAAGTCTCATTCGATTCGTTCGTCGAAGCATCTATCATTGGAGCAGAGTCCTTATAGTATCACCTGGATTTGTTAGCTCTAGCGAGTAATTCGCCTGGCGTTCCGCATCATCGTGTCTTTGCAGTCATACATAGTCGTTATATGTGTTTGGTAAGGTACAGAATAATCTGTAGCGTATTGAGAAGGGTATATACTACAAAGGGCTGGTTGTTGGCATAGTGTTGTTGGGTTGGTGATTCATACCAGAGGATCCACTCAGGCTTATTGGTAGTAATATTGGCCATTTGCAGGGTATGGGACCTTTACCCCAGGAGGGCTTCGGCTCCCTTGTCCGTTGCTGACAATCTCACCGACGGCCGGCTTCCTGGCCCAAACAATGTACCTACCGTAATTAGTGCCGATGAACAAATAAACCTAAACTTTCCGATGGGCCAGAATAATATGAGCAGTCGCTTACTGTGCCGTGTATAATGTCACCCCCCTTTTGAACTCATTTCGGACATCCTCGACGAGACGTGCGCAGTCTTGTTCGTTCCACCCCAGATATTTGGTAAATAGCCTTAAAGTGAACCCTTCAACGCCATCCAACATGTTTAACAGCCCATAGCTACCTAGCTCCTTCATTTCCCTCTGCGGATGCCACATTCCAAGCGGTAACATCAATACCTCTTGGCGCACATCCACAAAACCTGCCCTGAGCAATTCACGCTGTATACTTTCTGTAACAACACTCCCGGGAGGGCGACCCGATTTCATTGATGCTTCGTTGAAAAGGGCCTCCCATTTGGCGATAATTGAGCCACTACTCCGAGGAGAGACGTTAGGGTCAGGATGACGCACTTGCGTACTATACTCTTGGAGCTCAATCCACCCGCCTGGCTTCAAGTTACTGTGAAGTGGTGAGATTAGTCTTTTCCTTCATAGAATGCGAGTGGGGGGTTACGAGAACGGGAGTAATCTTTGAAACTCACTTGAATGCTTGAGCATATAGCTTAGGCCAGTCCTCCATGCATCCAGCTAGGCAACGTGTGTGAATAAAATCAAATTTCTCCGTCCACGGCCAGATTAATTCACAATCTACGATCTCGAAAATCACATTTCTTGGAGTTCTGAGAAGACATTAAATGATCTGTATTAGCTGAAATTGCTCTACATAACCCAACTGTAATACTATGGTCTGTATGGACTGATTCGGGGTCTTACCGCTAAAAGGGGTGCGGAGGAATATTGTTTAGCATGAACTATTCTGCTTATAAGACTGTGGATCCTGCGGACTTACCACCGGCTGTATGTTCAGGATATCAGCCCCTATAATTGTCGAATTTGGATACTTCCTACAGGAGACCATGCCGTGAGCTCAGAATTAGAAATGGGATTCAATTGGGAGTGGGGAGGTCAATGCACTTACTCCGCCATATCAATGACCCATATACCTGAAATAGGTGATGAGTGTAAGCAACTTTTGCCTTAAATCAAACCTGCTAACGCATCCATAGCTTTCAAGATTCCCCTACCTGTTCCTGTTCCGATATCCAATATCTGGGTGATAATTATGTCAGAATTGTAGAAATGATGAAAGATCAACCCCGAATATAGGGCCTACCCTATTTGGTTGATTTACAATCGGAGCCCAATGAAGTGCCCCTCTCATCAATAGCAAGTAGATTTTATGTGATAAATCTAAGCTATTAGGTAGCAAAACCATCAGCATTTATGCCTTATCACAGTTCACAATATTTTCAGCCTGGCGGCATACCGTTCATGCTCTTTCTATCAACGTTCCAGTAATTGAATTAGGAAAATGTTCACAACTCTTTCTCTGTGGAGAATACGTACCGCATCATTTGGAAATACACAACCCATAGCTGCTGCATAAGACCGTCCGTTGACATTCTCGGAGCTCCTTTTAGGACTCAATCCACGGCCCCAGTGGCTTGACGGTGGAGAAGTGGAGGTCGACTTCGTCGATGAAGTAGTCGATGACGAGGACGACATCATTATGGGGTCCTTCCATCCTCCGCTGCTCGGATTATGGAGGTGGGGTACCACTGTGCCGTGATATTTGCTATGCCTCTCCGAACCATGACCTCTAATAGCCGATCCTCGAACCGACAATGGCAAATATCCTTCCGATGACTGAAGCTGCAGATCGCCCCAGAAAAGCTTCGTATCTGGTCTGGAGGTCTGGTAAGCCGTAGGATACGACGAGTAGGTACCTTGTGTACCATTAAGTGGGGGAAGCGTTGCAGTGAGAGCCGACAGCGGTGCGAGTTGTATCGAGTGAGCACGTGGTGGGTCTAAGAAGGCAGGTGTCCTAGCAATTTGGGCTCTAGACTGTTCTCGATTTGGCCCCAGGGACGAAAATGACGGTCCATAACTTTGGTGGACGTTGCTGGCATTGTTGTGATTGTAGCCTAAGCTTCCCTGCGGTTGTGGCGGGGGTGTTCGAGCATTCTGTTGGTGATCCCCGGTATAGCGTGGCTCTGGCTCTACAGGATTCATAAGGTTTGCAAGAGCCGGCATGATCTGTTGCCATAACTCCGTGAAACGTTAATACATGAGATCCTGAAGCCCAATAGTCGCAAGGTAACTAGCATTGTAGCTTTTCCCACAATTCAACATATGTATTGATATCTCTAGGAAAATCAAAAACAAATGCTGCAGAGGCTAGAGTGTACGGAGACAAGTCTGTGGGGGAATAGATCACATACGGAGCCTCTGTTCGTTGCCCTCGCATCTGCCATCCTTCACAAATATCCCCCACTAACTGAATCTGTAGAGCAGTTGGCGAAAGTAACCTCCGGAGTGCTGGAAAGCCTGTGCGAGACGGTGGTGGTACCAGTGTGGCAATGAGAAACGAAGTACGCACAGTTGGTTGTTACCGTCGGAGCACTGCCAATACGGTGAGCCAAAGTCCAGGGCTCAGGTCGAGGTCGGTCGAACAGACAAAACTAGGCCCACGCTGTTTTGAAGGAAGGGTAGCTGGCTTAAGTGGGGAAGGGTCGCCCTCAAGTTCGGGTCGCTCGGAAATTACAAGAGACCGGACAAGCTCTGAGTTCTTATCCCAAGAACTCGAATTGCGAAGGCCACAGGTTCCGAGTGGTAAGGGCAAGCCTGTCGCGAAGATGAAGAAGCTCAATACTTTCGGGGCCGGCGCTGGTTTGTTTCTGGGAAGGGCCTGCCTGGAAGCGAACACGGAATAGCGCAGCAGAGCGTTTGAGAGATTACTGAAGCACCTACAGTACGTATAGCCTACAAAGTAATGTACTCGGGCGGATTGGTGACAAGTGGTAGAATAGCCAGGTGCATACAATCCGACTCCGGTAGCCTGGATAGGGCGCAACGCAAGCTATGGTAAAAAGGGTTGCTGATCAGCATCCTTCCGCGGTTGGCACTTGAAACAGGGGGGAAAAAGTGGTGATGGTTGGAGTATGGGGGGCACTTTATTCCAATACTCTAGATCGATGAGCATGGACGGCCCGGGGGAGGGGGGGGGTAAGAGGGGGGGGGGAGGGGATACGTGCGAACAAGGTCCCTCCCTATATTAAACAGAGTACATAGGTCCCTATCAGAATTTAGCTGCCTAGGTACGGAGTACAGTAGTTACATAGCCGTTCTTGCGCACTCTATAGGTATGATGTGGGCCAGATCAACAACAGCCGAACGCTGGGAATTGAGATACCGTATCAATTTCTCTGCTAGGTGTACAAGCATAAGCTTATACTCCCAGAGCCCTAGCCATAGACATTGCCGTCAGGGGGGTGGTAGGCCGCGCACTCGGGAGGACTGCACGCTGCGTGAACCGCGGGTTCTAGCCTCAGCCGTGCGATATTTTGTGGCGATGATTAGGATCACAACTCTTAATTAAGAGCATCGGCTGACAATAATATGTATGTGAGGACTTCAGGTCGTCGCGCGTAGAAACAGGTTGTGTTCTAGCTCACGGCACTCGACCTCGGAGAGTAGTTGTTTCCATGAAACCATCTGGCACTGGCATCTGAAGTAAAATAAAATAATCTGATAAAGCAGTTCTCGGTGCATCTGATCCACACCTACCAGTACTGTGAAGCAATCTGACAATGCACGCTTGTTGTAACCTGCTTAGATTATTTTCCACAACCTTGGTGCCTTTCGTCCCTCCACTGCCAATCATACACTGGCATAGGTGCCGCTCGGTCGGAATGTGCTGTCATTGCAGCGACTTTCCCCGTCCGGTGCATCCAGGATGTCAATGACCGCGAGCCTACTTAACCTAAGGAAACATTGAGTTGAGTTGATCGCAACGGGCATACATATCCACAGCTTGAGTTAGGAGGCTGGGGAATTGCCAGCGATCGTTGGCTTGGAGCATCCCATCCACATACACGGTACTTATTTGTCAGTTCTAGTCTACTTGTTTTCCTGGATGCGCGATACCTATGAGAGCCGATGGTAACTAGTGAAGGCCTGAATATTACATATGTATATACATATGTATATGCATACATACATACATACATACATACTACATACATACATACATACATACATACATACATACATACATACATACATACATACATACATATATATATATATATATATGAATGTAAATACTCCCCCCCTGCTCAGGATAGTTTAGCGAATTGCTCCAATGACACGCAGAGCTAATCATCAATAATACTGTACAGTAATATTACTGATGCCAGCCATGGCCATGCAGGGTATGTACATTCCAATTGTGTACTGTAGTTAGTGGTCTGACTCAATTTTCACCACTACTTGGATCTGCTTCCCACGGTTTCCTGCAAGCGCCCGCTTGGGTTTCCACATTCAAGTAGCGCCAACAAGACTTGGAAAATTGCAACTGTTTTGTGGCGAAAGGAACCGGCAACACGGTAAACTATATGTAGGTGGCTGCTTGAACTACCCGCGTAGACGAGCTTCGGCCACCACAAGTTTGTGGATCAATCAAAGTATGTTATGTACTGTACAGTTCGCTTGATGCGCAAATGCACGACATACCTACCTGCTAGTTGCAAAATATGTATACTTCTGCAACCTCAATATTAAAGACAAGCATTTAACCGACCCGGGTGTGGCGAGAGTGTGCGGACAGGTACTTACCGGTAGCTTTGGAGTTATTTCGCAAGGTCGCTATTCACAACTGCCATGCCCACAGCACTGCGTGGGGGGCGCAATTTTTGAATCCCCATTCGCACTTCCACATATGCATATACCCCCTAGTGCGGCCGGGGGGTTGTAGGTTGTCCAGACTAGGTACCTAGTATGTAGGTACAGCTTACTCTAAAGTGCACTTAAGGTAGGTACTTTACAAGAACGCTCGGTAGTTCACACCACCATTTTTTACATGCCTCCCAGGATAATGATTGGGCAAGAACGTACAAGGGGACTGGGAACTTTGGTTCTTGTTCTACCGGTGCTCTATGTATGTCTGACACAGGTGGAAGGCCATGCTAGAAAGCATTTGATGAAAATGGAGGTACAAGCTCCCACTCAAGCAGGGCAGATTTTGACGAACACCCAGTCCCATGGTTAGTTGTTTCGGTGCCCTGAGGGCACCCATCGGGTCAAGATTTAATTTGTGTAAATGAATTCTAAGTTCCCGAAGGGCCCGATCAAGTGATCTAGGTTCAAGCAGGGAAGGGGGAAAACAATCTGTACAAACTTTTGGCTATGCCTTGATAAGAAGGTATAATCAATGTACGTAACCAAGCAGGTGCGGTACGGCATACTGAACATATGATGCGAGGTGATTGTAATTCTTACATGATATTGATAGAGTACTAGTATCGATACCTATAGATACAGTCAAAGTAACGGTCATCTAGGTGCCAAAATATCGATGAATGCCTCCCTCGGGAGGTGTGGGAAATCTTTTGCAAGGGGCTTATCCGCAGGTATTCCAAATATAAAGGTGAAGGTGGGTCGACGTTCTGGGTTCCTGAGACATGTACGCAGCTGTGCACGAAATACTAATTGCATGCAATAATTGCCGATCATGATGAGTTGAAATGCATTAGTAATACTACTAGCCCAGTACAGTAGGTTGTACCTCATAGAGCATTATGGGCACT
Organism: Terfezia claveryi; assembly: GCA_015179025.1. Lineage (NCBI taxonomy): Eukaryota > Fungi > Ascomycota > Pezizomycetes > Pezizales > Pezizaceae > Terfezia > Terfezia claveryi. The sequence continues at coordinate 406,867 of WHUX01000006.1, forward strand.
TCCATATATGTAGCTTTTGGGGCTAGATCGCCATGTCTTCTTCCTTCTTGGTTCAGACGTTGGTGGAGCTTCATAACCATTGAGTTCTAGCTGCGATCGCATCTGAGTACTGAGCAATAAAAAAAATAAAAATAAAAATAAAAATAAAAATAAAAATAAAAATCGAGTTCCTTAACCGTTTCCGCAAACGGCAGATGAAGGCCCCTTTCATCTGGCTGTCGGTGAGTTAGAAGAACAAAGAAAGTATACGCTTACAGATTAACAGCTCTTGCAGATGGATCCTGTTATGTAGTTTTTTTTTTTTTTTTTGAATGTCATTTACAGCCCAATCAGCGGCTAATTTCTTATACTATTCTTGGAGAGCTCTTAGAGCACTGAACGAGGGTTTCCTCTGGGCGTGGCATGAGTGCTCAATATGTGTGTGTCATCCTTGGCTAAATCATTCTTTACTTTCAATGATTACATGTGCTAGCATGCTCCACCCAGACGTATTAGTGGGTTGATAGGAAGAGCAAAGGTCTGATATCCTACGGTAGGCCTTTCTATGATTGGTGCCCCTTGTTGACAGGTTCAAGCATGTACCTCATAATCTATCCTGGCTTCACGGCCCGCCTGACGAAGAGGCTCATAGTGAGCAGCGATGTTCCGCTCAACCTTAGTCGAAATACGAGGACCCAAAGCTCTACTTTTACACAGACTGTTCATTGCAAGCCAGTGTTCAGATGAGACGCCTTTAGGCGACATGGTCAGAAGAACGGATAGACGAATGGGCAAAACCAGGCACTAGGGTTGTGACCAGGATGGTTTTGCCAAATAAGGGACCAGCCTGGGCTTATGGCGGGGCGAGTATGGCTTTTGGATGGATGGGGTTCTGGGACGGACATTCCCCTCAGTGGATGTGTATCTACCTCACTTCGCTAAGAGAGGGGAATCTACTTCCAATAGTAGTTCCCGTACCCTCGGTGAAATTGTCCTCTTTGAAACCGACCTGCGTAAATGAAAGTAAATGAAATGTACTATGGACACACAAAATGTCATGGCTAGGGTCCGTTGCCGTTTACCCAATCCCAAATGCCGGAAATTTCCTATATAAGAGCGAGCCGGTGTAAGTATTAGCCAGTAGAATCGAGACTTTCTGTAGCTTGGTATGCAGTTCCTTGCCAATCGAGGGCCCATTCTTGGACTGCGCCTGAACGGTAATCGGTAGCAAGGGTGCGGTATGTATCGGGTAGCTACGTAGCCCCCTGGGGTCTGTCGCGTGCCTTTATCGAGTATCGATATTCATTAATTCCCAAAGGATACTGTTCATGAGGATATGTGTTAGGATAGCACAGTAAAAGCCCTGTCTGCGTGTTGTAAACGTCCCTCAGAGTCCCTTTCGTCGGTGTACAGAAACCAGCCAAGTATAATGGTATTGTGGATATATCCTAATGATGTGAGGGATAGGTTATAGAGAACTAAAGAACCCTGCTTTTTTTGCGTTGAACCCAGCCCTCTTTTCAGTACTAGAGCATAATTATTCTTAATGAGCTCCTCCAGTGAGCCGAGTACAGATGATAGTGCCCACATATACATATCTGCGATATCAATTACCAAGGGAATTTCCACTGGCGACAAGGCTTGCGGACTGACTGACCATTGCTGATATATACCCATTTGGTTCGACATCCAAGAACCTCTATCTTATTACCCTGATCCTCAAGGCTGGATTAGTTTTCTCGACTCCGCCCATCAGAGTATTCGGTACTATCGTAATTTACACATTTTTCGTATTCGTAAATCCCACGTTCAAGCCTGTAAGGGACGGAAGGCTGGCAAGGGATTTCTTGTCTGAATATGGTATTTGCCTGATTGCCGGTCATGATTTGAACACCATTCTTAAGCCTTGGTCTGTAATCTCTATGACTTCTTATACTCAAGTCCAGCTTCACCCTAGTAATAGTGGCGAGAGAATATGAATGTAGAGGACACATATCAGTCAATGCTTAAACTTACATGTGTTAGTATGCACAGATCTACATCATCTTGCTCGTGGAACACATTGCCCGTCATCGAATCTCACTTCTTTCAAGCCCATCAGAAACTTGTTAAAGAAAATTGGAGTCAAGCGGTCACCAGGTCTGGTGGCTTCATTACATACCTAGAAGCTGTGCATCAGATTTAAAATTGATGTTCAAACGCACCTTCCATAGTGATGGTCAGTGTTAGTCGTATGCCACGGCTCGGGCCGCTGGCAGGAGTCGGCCTAGCGCTAACCCCTTTGAAAAGGCGAAAATGGATCCACCCATGACGTGTTCTGATTGAGAGGGTTCCGATTAAAGTTAAAAGGATTATTAACATGGTATGCAATGCATCAATGCTGGTATGAACAATTAGAAGGCTCTATAGGAATTTTTTTGTGGGAAATTCGCTTGGCTGAGCGAACCCTTAGTAGAGCCTGGACTGAGGCTAAGTAGGGATTGTTCTGCAACTACAGGTCTCCAGCCTAGGAGATATGATTGTGCAGCCGAAATCCTAAGTCTACAGGACTCAGGAGCTCGAGAAAGTGACAACCACACTACGCTCCTGAATCCTGAGGGCGATGGTGGTTGGTATTCTCTATATATATCTCGTATGTCATCTGCTAGATTCTCATTCTCATTGCCAATGAACAATGTGAGACCTCATTGAGGCCATTGTGACGGGTTACTTCCTGATTGCGACGAGGTAGGCATAGTCAGACTCGGGCCGGTGAAATTGCGCTATTTCGCCATTCGGGTTTCCCAAAATAAGAAGTCCCTTTTTCCCGGTACACTTCACCAGCTTGAATGTTGAGTCACCAGAGTCTTGTGACCCCAGCTCACCATCATAATGAGACAGAATTAGCTGCTGACAGCTGATTGGTACCTTTTGTACCATTTGGCTGAAAATCTGCGTAGTAGTATTAGAAATAGAAAAGCCGCAGCATACTAGTAACATACTGATACATTAAAGACGATGCCCCACAAGCCACGCGATAGTCTCACAATAAGACTTTTATAGTTCAGGGTAATGACTAAAACTATCATAGCGTCATCAGTGCCATAAAAATACGAGTACAGTTATAATATATCAATTGTGAATCACATTGTAACTCAGGCTTAATCCCCTGAGAAAATTAACTCCACCTTTGGGAATACGAAATTGGAAATTAGATATCATCTTAGATGAACTATAGTGTGGTAGTCGAATATCGATAGTTAAAGGAACATATGTATGTCGATCTAAGTCCACCCAATTCAATCCCCTTGGTTCTCTGGTAGGACACGCCTGGCACTTGAAAAATAGGCCGACGGGCTCCAACAACATGAATTACTGAAAGGGCTTCTCTTTCAAAGTTCAGATAATGCACGTCAGGCTCTCGCACGGGACCTTCCCGGTAGTGCGTGCCACTGCTTCATATGCTCCAAGAACGAAGGTCCGGATTTTGTTAGAGCGTAGCCATTGCGACCTATATATCCGATGAAAGAATTAGAAACTTACTCTCCATAGGATTCTAGGATGAAGCACAGCTGTCCTCAACTCATTCCTCACCCGAGAAAGCGAAATTTGCCATGTACTGGCCACATAGCTATAAATGAGAAGGGAAAGTTAATATATGAGAGGGTTCTGTATTGGCATCGTGGGCATAGTGCTCATTCCGGTGATAGGTCACTCACCTCCCGGAAATTTAATCTCTCTCCGCTTTCAACCACTTTAATGTCCTTATCCAACACAAAATCATTTAACATCTGCGGTCTGTTTTCATTCACGGTCCACCACATCCTTTGGTGCCACGCGTTCATTACTCGTTTCGCCACTCCAGGAAAATGTAAGAATATCGGAACCGTGTCTAAGGTCGTATAACGTACTAATGGAACCCGACGAATCTCAAAAGTTCCCCCCACTGTAGTCCAGTTCCATGGCCTAATTCCCCGCCTAGTCAGATCCCCAACGTCGGTCAAATAATCTAGCTCATCCATGGAGAATGCAAAATTGGTCACTATCTGCGCACCGAAGTCAAGGCTTAAAGAAAAGTTGCCCCAAAAATAGTAGATTGCAAATATCCGCTGGTCACTCTTCTCGTCGTTATCCGGCCCACTATAACCTACCATGCTGTCATAAAGCCGTTGTAGGTCCTCAAAATAGCCAACCACTGTCCCCGAATTGACCCACCGGGGGCACATATGATCCCGGGGCCCCTGAACAGGGTCTTTATCCGTCCTGCTACCGAAAACATCGGTCGGTAGCGGTGATTCTGGAATGCTATTGCAGACAGGACTCTTAGGATCATTGGGAAAGCACTGTTTGTCAAGACCAAGTACTATACGCTTTCCTGATGCCAGAAAACGCTCCATAAGCACGGTAGCGGAAAGTTGTGACCACAGATCGAACCCATCAACAATTGCAATGACATCGCCAGGCTGAAGGTCATTTTCCGTGGCGTTTTGCAGGAAATTGTGGACTCCTGTGAGCTTGTAGTATTTGTTTTCTTTATCGCCTCCGGCATCATGACCGAAATTCACTATGAGGGGCTCAAAACCATTGATTAAGTGTGTACGGAGGCATCCACATAGATCACGGTTTGAACTGTGTGCTGGGAGTAAAAAGTGAAGCTTCGGTTGGCGAGTGGGAGGGATCGGTACTAGGGTGGGCGTATCTGAAGGAGATTTAGGTTCCCACGTATAGACAAGCCCCTGAACAAGAAAATACACCGGTCAGCACTTGCAATATTTATAGGTTTTCTCAACTACATTTTTATCAATGGTATACGGACAAAGGTTGTAGTAGCGATCCAGACTGTAGGCACACTAGACCACAGAAAAAGCATCAACCACACTAAGACCACAAGAGACACGAGAGACACCAGTGGATGATGCACTAGTGTTACATGTCCCACAGTAACGGCAGTACGCATTGTTTTGACTGTCAATTCCGCAGGCAGAAACAGGATCGTGCAGGCGATCTGACTAAAGATTTGGAGGATTTTTGTCAAGTATCTGACGGTTGAGGATGGCCTATCACCTTCTAATAGAGGAAGCAGTGAAGGACGCCGCACGTGCCCCAATATAAGCCTCTGTGTCCATATCTAAGTAGCTTTTCCTCTGCATCTTCGTTGGAGACTGGTAGACTCACCATCATTTGTGTGCTGTATATAGAGAAATATTGTGATTTAGTGATTTAGTGATTTAGATGCTCTCCAGCTGTGTCACCCCCAATTTCCTGCTAGTATGGGTATATATTATATGTATATCCCATCTATATATAAAGATGACAATGGAGATATAGTGTCATACAAGTACAGAGGTAGGAAATTGGTACTCCTGTATTGATTCACCCACAAATCTGAGATCACCTCCGAGTAAAGTGCTGTTAAATTCCGGTGAGTTGGCTCATCCCAGGTTGTAGAGCATTGGGTCGTTACTTGTAGTTGTGCGTAGCCTTGTAACCACCATTTAAGTTGCACGTTATATGCCTGCCGATAGGATATATTAGTTGCCATTTCGTGCATTATGATATATGCCGAATGTGCCGAATAGCCTGCCACCCGTAAACATCCAGGACTTAGGTAGAAACCTACTAGATCACCTGCTCAGAATCCGTAAGTACAACAAATTCAACAAAGAAAAAAGGTTCCCGAATACTAGCGCTAGTATCCATGGCGCTGGGCCCTAAAGGTTTCCGGATCGAGCTCTAGCAGGTGAGGTGATCATGGGGCGACGTTATGGCGTGTTGGTCTGGTACGATCTTAAATTACATGGAAACAGCTTAGCATAAACGTCCAGACTCAGATGACGGAAGCTATGTAGTTCAACTATGACAATATCGTGTGCGTTTATAGGCTGCTAGGCTAGCTTATATCAACTATTCATGATCTTCTAATCTCCCATGTTGCCTGTTCTCGTACTAGCTGTTTTTATCCCTTAGTTGTCCATACTGTATCACCAAGGCGCGAACCGGTGTTCTGTCCCATAGAGCGGTGCGTCCCGCCCACGTGTGGGACGTCCCATACACCTGTGGGACGCTATAGCTGGGTGGGACGACCCACCCAGCTTTGGCACTAGTGACCGGCCCATCCAGCAGTGGGCCCAGACTAGCCCAGCCCATTCACCTTTTCACCGTCGCATGCATCAGTCGAACGAAATGCTCTATAAACGTTGCATACAAAATAATTATCACCATCCACATTGCATACAAAACAATGACTGCACCAACAAATAAACAACCCCAAAATATGACTTAATTATCACCACACTAGTAAACAAACCAATCGAAATAAATTAAAAAACAGAATGTGACAGGCAAAATATAAATAAAATAAATAAAATAAAAAAGAATAGAAAAAAACCCTCAACGCAGGCTACGTCTCATCGGGATTCACAGTGAATATAGAATATAGGCATACGGATAAGTAGGCTCAAGATAATCTTATTATGAAGGCTTGCTTAATTAACAGAAGGTAGCTAAACTGGAGGATATATATATACACGGAAGTGCGGCTGGTTCATCCTACTCCTTCCCCTGCTCCTTCCCTCCGCCGCTAAGTTGTGCTGCCCCCTATGCCGCTAGTTCGTACCTTTCCTCCGCCGCTAGTTCGTGCTGCCTCATATGAGCCTGCAATTCGGGGTCTATATTAGCCTAGATATCCATGTCCACATGAGCCTGGAATTGAGGGCTCCTTAAAGCCTGGATATCTGCGCCCACATGTGCTCGCAATCGGGGGGGGTCTCTATTAGCCTGGATATCCGCGTCTACATGAGCCGGCAATCAGGAGGTCTATGTTAGCATATGTATCCGCATCCGCATGTGCTGCAATTCGGGGTCTATATTAGACTCTTCCCTTCTACGTGGAGTGAGAGAAAGAAGACTTACATGTTGGCGAGATTGGGTATATTGCAGGCGGCACATCAAGCTGGTGAATGCGTGAATATTGGATATATCGGGGTTGGCCAGTTCAGGGTAAATGCGATGGATACGCTGCAGGCCGAATATCCAGCTGGGGAAAGGGCGAATATTGGGTATATTGTGGTCGGTACATCAAGCTGTCCCTTACCTCCCCCGCTGGCTAATGCTGTCCATTACCTCCCCCGCTAGCTAATGCTGTCCGTTACCTCCCCCGCTGGCTAATGCTGTCCCTTACCTCCCCCGCTAGCTAATGCTGTCCATTACCTCCCCGCTGGCTAATGCTGTCCCTTACCTCCCCCGCTGGCTAATGCTGTCCCTTACCTCCCCCGCTGGCTAATGCTGTCCATTGCCTCCCCCGCTGGCTAATGCTGTCCCTTACCTCCCCCGCTGGCTAATGCTGTCCATTGCCTCCCCCGCTGGCTAATGCTGTCCTAATACTGGATATATCGCAGGCCTGATATCCAGCTGGAGAAGGGGCGAATATGGGGTATATTGCAGGCCGAATATCTAGCTAGAGAATGGGTGAATATGGGGTATATTGCCGGCGGTACATCAAGCTGGAAGGTGTGAATATTGGATATATCGGACGTGGCAAGTTCAGGGTAAACCCAGTGCTCATGCCGCAGGCCGAATATCCAGCTAGAGAAGGGGCAAATATTTGGTATATTGTAGGCGGAATATCCAGCTAGAGAAGGGGTGAATATTGGGTATATTGCAGGCTGAGTAGGGAAGGCATGAATATTACCAGTTGTTTATCCAGCTTGAGTCGGCACGAATATTGAGTATACTGCAGGTTGTTTATCCAGCCGGGGAAGGTATGAATATGGAGTATATTGCAGGCTGAATAAGGAGCTCAGGCAACCCATGAGTCCACTGCCTAGATCACACCCCTTTACTTGTCATTATCTCCTGGCATGTCGGCAGTAGCTACCCAAAACAGCTGCTAGCGTGTGCGTAATGCAGGTTGATCTTGCAGAAGGCACAACTATTGGTCCCATTTATTCCCAATATTGTAACGTGTAATACGGGACTTTCCGTTGTTATTCAAATTAAAATCTGCAATTCTTAAAGAGGCAATTGCCAGATTCATACCTATTTTGTGCAGCCGGTTATATATATCTTGCTCATATCAAAATACATACCATTGCTATCTATGGTTATATACCTATATCCCTTTCTAGCTATCATATATAATAGGAAATATATATATATTGCAGGCTTCAATATATACATATTCATATATATTTGGTAGTAAGTATGTTACCTAGGTATAGTGAGATTCTTCTTATAAGTATTATTATTTGGAAGGATAATAGTAACTGCTCAGTGAGTTAAGTCAACGAAGAGCCAGTTGGAATAACAACTCTACCGAACGGAAGGTCCCGTATTACACGTTACTGTATTGGGAATAAATGGGACCAACAGTTGTGCCTTCTGCAAGATCAACCTGCATCACGCACACGCTAGCAGCTGTTTTGGGTAGCTACTGCCGACATGCCAGGAGATAATGACAAGTAAAGGGGTGTGATCTAGGCAGCGGACTCATGGGTTGCTTGAGCTCCTTATTCAGCCTGCAATATACTCCATATTCGTACCTTCTCCGGCTGGATAAACAACCTGCAGTATACTCAATATTCGTGCCGACTCAAGCTGGATAAACAACCTGTAATATTCATGCCTTCCCTACTCAGCCTGCAATATACCCAATATTCACCCCTTCTCTAGCTGGATATTCCGCCTACAATATACCAAATATTCGCCCCTTCTCTAGCTGGATATTCGGCCTGCGGCATGAGCACTGGGTTTACCCTGAACTCGCCACGTCCGATATATCCAATATTCACACCTTCCAGCTTGATGTACTGCCGGCAATATACCACATATTGACCCATTCTCTAGCTAGATATTCGGCCTGCAATATACCCCATATTCGCCCCTTCTCCAGCTGGATATCAGGCCTGCGATATATCCAGTATTAGGACAGCATTAGCCAGCGGGGGAGGCAATGGACAGCATTAGCCAGCGGGGGAGGTAAGGGACAGCATTAGCCAGCGGAGGAGGCAATGGACAGCATTAGCCAGTGGGGGAGGTAAGGGACAGCATTAGCCAGCGGGGGAGGTAAGGGACAGCATTAGCCAGAGGGGGAGGTAACGGATAGCATTAGCCAGCGGGGGAGGTAAGGGACAGCATTAGCCAGCGGGGGAGGCAATGGACAGCATTAGCCAGCGGGGGAGGTAAGGGACAGCATTAGCTAGCGGGGGAGGTAAGGGACAGCATTAGCCAGCGGGGGAGGCAATGGACAGCATTAGCCAGTGGGGGAGGTAAGGGATAGCATTAGCCAGCGGGGGAGGTAACGGACAGCATTAGCTAGCGGGGGAGGCAATGGACAGCATTAGCTAGCGGGGGAGGTAATGGACAGCATTAGCTAGTGGGGGAGGCAATGGACAGCATTAGCCAGCGGGGGAGGTAAGGGACAGCATTAGCCAGTGGGGGAGGTAATGGACAGCATTAGCCAGCGGGGGAGGTAATGGACAGCACTAGCCAGCGGGGGAGGCAATGGACAGCATTAGCCAGCGGGGGAGGTAAGGAACAGCATTAGCCAGCGGGGGAGGTAACGGACAGCATTAGCCAGCAGGGGAGGCAATGGACAGCATTAGCCAGCGGGGGAGGTAACGGACAGCATTAGCCAGCGGGGGAGGTAACAGACAGCATTAGCCAGCGGGGGAGGTAAGGGACAGCATTAGCCAGCGGGGGAGGCAATGGACAGCATTAGCCAGCGGGGGAGGTAAGGGACAGCATTAGCCAGCGGGGGAGGTAACGGACAGCATTAGCTAGCGGGGGAGGTAATGGACAGCATTAGCCAGCGGGGGAGGTAAGGGACAGCTTGATGTACCGACCACAATATACCCAATATTCGCCCTTTCCCCAGCTGGATATTCGGCCTGCAGCGTATCCATCGCATTTACCCTGAACTGGCCAACCCCGATATATCCAATATTCACGCATTCACCAGCTTGATGTGCCGCCTGCAATATACCCAATCTCGCCAACATGTAAGTCTTCTTTCTCTCACTCCACGTAGAAGGGAAGAGTCTAATATAGACCCCGAATTGCAGGCACATGCGGATGCGGATACATATGCTAACATAGACCTCCTGATTGCCGGCTCATGTAGACGCGGATATCCAGGCTAATAGAGACCCCCCCCGATTGCGAGCACATGTGGGCGCAGATATCCAGGCTTTAAGGAGCCCTCAATTCCAGGCTCATGTGGACATGGATATCTAGGCTAATATAGACCCCGAATTGCAGGCTCATATGGGGCAGCACGAATTAGCGGCGGAGGAAAGGTACGAACTAGCGGCATAGGGGGCAGCACAACTTAGCGGCAGAGGGAAGGGGCAGGGGAAGGAGTAGGATGAACCAGCCGCACTTCCATGTATATATATATCCTCCAGTTTAGCTACCTTCTGTTAATTAAGCAAGCCTTCATAATAAGATTATCTTGAGCCTACTTATCCGTATGCCTATATTCTATATTCACTGTGAATCCCGATGAGACGTAGCCTGCGTTCAGGGTTTTTTTCTATTCTTTTTTATTTTATTTATATTTTGCCTGTCACATTCTGTTTTTTAATTTATTTCGATTGGTTTGTTTACTGGTGTGGTGATAATTAAGTCATATTTTGGGGTTGTTTATTTGTTGGTGCAGTCATTGTTTTGTATGCAATGTGGATGGTGATAATTATTTTGTATGCAACGTTTATAGAGCATTTCGTTCGACTGATGCATGCGACGGTGAAAAGGTGAATGGGCTGGGCTAGTCTGGGCCCACTGCTGGATGGGCCGGTCACTAGTGCCAAAGCTGGGTGGGTCGTCCCACCCAGCTATAGCGTCCCACAGGTGTATGGGACGTCCCACACGTGGGCGGGACGCACCGCTCTATGGGACAGAACACCGGCATGTTGTGTAGCTTTCCCCCCCTCATAACCTTCAACTACTACAAGCAACCAGGAATTAATATTAAAGGTATCTATCTATCTGTTATTCTTATGGAGGTTGGTGATCAGGATAAGAACGTTTACGGGACTAATGCTATGAGAGAATTCCAACTTGACGTTGAATTGAAGCAGTGAAGAACAGTTATAAACACAAGATTCTCGGCGATGGACCACAGACCCTAGATTCAATCCGATAACAAGCCCTTGTTTCTCTTTGCCCGTCGGGACCGGATATCGGACGGAGTCCTCTCCAACTGGAAGCAGTTACAGAGCTGATTCCACTGATTGAAAGCCATTAATCCTGTTGCCGGAATGTCGATTTCTATCTCACAGTAGGCCATGGGGAAAAATGATACTGCCTGTAACAAGGCTACTGCCGTGGTCGATGCATATACATGAAAAATAAGGAAGAAAAAGATAGTCACGGTAAACGGAATATTCATGGAACCCAAGTAGCCTTGCAGCTACTTCCTATTTGGGCTATTTCGCCTAGGAGAGTCGCGTAGTATGGTTGGCAGAAGGCGGTTCAAGCAGAACACGTTCACCATCCCTACAGCTGCCTTGATGCTTTGGGAGTTATTGTTCTCTCGCTATATCATTTGATTGAACACATATCGACTACAATACCATACGAATGCGAATACCATATCAACGCGAAGTCCATGTCAAATTGTCGAAATCATGATACCAAAGATTCTGTTAATGCTATATACTGGTGCGCTATGTAGTTCCAATTTAATAATCGGCTACTTTGTATGTCCCCCAAGCTTATATCGTAGCCAGAAAAACACTCGTTGTGACCGAGTTTGGGAGCTTAGCTGCAGAAGAGAGTGTAATGCAGTACTCCATACCATGGTTGACACTAATAACCGTCCAAAAATCCTTATATATTAATATCATTGCTTAATTTGGTTGACGAATCTGCCTATGAAGGAACATGCATAACGTGATGATGTTTGCAGAGCCGGAAAGCATCCATAAGCAGCAAGATATCCACGCTGCTTATGCCTTATGGAATGGTGAGACTCTTTGCTTGACCCGCTTCCTAACTGCGACCACACACAGATTGCGGCACAATGAGAATCAATGCCAACCAGGCTCAACTTCCGTTCACGCAATATGGCTAGTTGATACCTACCTAGTAGCTAACACTGTGGCTCTCGTGATTGGACTAGATATGTTTCAATATTCCTGTGGCCACAATTTTAACTTATGGCCTGATTGTGTTTGTAGCAAGGGCAAAGGAATATCCAGTGAATGCTTTCCCAAAAGGAGGCAACCCTATGCAGCAGGTTGTTGCAACTAAACTGCCGATTGGCTGAGCTGTCTCGGAGATGCTCCTCCGCTACTGAGTGGCACGTGCATGGCCTAGTCCCGATTTCTAATAACCAAACTCGCTAGATCAGCACAGGCCAATTGTCATCGATGGATCTCTGTAAGTAGATAGATATTCTGAATCGTAAGTAGGTAGCTTCTGTCTGCACAGTCAGGGCACCGGATACATCCGCCTGGCGCTACTGCCTACAGCTTCTTCACACCTCATCATCTGTGTATGCAACGGCGTTGCTAAGGAAGTAGAGTAGGTATGCACCCTGCAACCTCTTCTGCCAACCTTTGAATGGCTGCCTAGCTTCAAGCATGAGATCGTCCCTGACTCTCGCATAGATGTATCTAGTTCGTGGTGACAGCCTGAGAGTTATTGGCTGAGGTGATCAGGTTAGACATAGATCGACACTGAGTGTCTCAGAAGCAAGGGCTTGCAGAAGTCATTGATAAGTCGCTCTCAAGTTGAAGCAGGTTGGCAACACTTCTCGCATTCGGTGTATAAGCGACCCTATTCCCTGCATCCATAAGTGGAGTAAATCCAATTGCTCCGGATTCTTTAGATGAAATCTCGATTACGGCTATCTAACCCATCCATAAGCTCTGGTAGAAGCTACAGTACAGCCATATCTCCATACCCTGGAAGTCTTTCGGAATTCGCCATCCTCTTGGGGGAGCTGTCACAGACAAAGGGTGAAATATGTGTAGGAAGGAGGTTTTCAACTGCATGGGTTGTGGCACCCAATCGGAGTCAACCTTCGCTGAATGCTCTCGCCAATGTATACGAAACGAAGGAATTGCGGAGGTGGTGGTCATTGACCAATCCACTGTGTGTCGGTATTGCCCGGATTTCGGCACGAATACAACTCGACGCGCCGAGGCAGCTCTGCGGTTAAGAATCCACGAATTTCTTATATTAGGTACAGAAAGGGGACGGCCTGGTGGTGGATGGAAACCTGGACTTTTTGAACAACGGCGGCACAATAATTCGAATAAAAAAAGTTGAATGGGGTTTCATGATCAAGCATGTTGTGGTACGAAAGTCATGGTTTTCTCGTCATGTGATCTATTCACAATCCCTGTGATGCGACAATATCCCACAGCTTCTCCGACACCGGCAGCACTATCCAGACTGCATGTAACCAGGCTTCAGCAATCAACCACCTACTCGGAACCGGGGCAATACACTGGCCCCGACTCAGGATACCTCCTAAGCTAGTGAGAAGGATGAAGGACGACTAGCACAGCCACCGGTACCCATCCTAGCTGGGGACGTCAGCACTTCGAGACCTTGATGTCGACACTCAAATAGTGGAGTTACACGACCCAGATTCCGGCACAGTATACATGTCCACATCAACTAGGTGCGAGACTGCATGCCACAATGGGCGTCAATACGATTCCGTACCAACACACGCACTGATACACCACCGCATCCTCACCCACACAACTGACCCTAATGGGGTTCACTGGCTACTGGCCTTGCGGCGTTGTTAAAGCAATAGGCACTAGGTAGCCATCGGGCAACATTTTGGCGACATAACCTTTCTGTAGCGTGCTGGAATGGGAAATATCATCATAATTAGGCGAGGCAGTTCCAGGCTGGATGGGGTCACCCAGATAAGTTGCAGATATCCTTAACGTGTAGAAGACCGCCTCTCAACTACATGGACTCTCTGTCTGTATAAAGCAAATAGAGGAGAACAGGTAGTGGGATGAGTGGACTGTTGGGTTTTTGTGAACTTTGCGCGGTGATTGTCACAGGGTTGAAACATGTTAACTAGAGCAGTGAAGGATATGCTCGATAATCTGGCTTTTGGAGTGGAAGAATAAATGGAGTTCTCCAAGAGTTGTCGGTTCAGAAAGTGCGAACCGGCCAAGTCCACCACTCAAGAGCAAATTTCCTGTGACAGACTGCGCGCCTGATCCGCCTCTCCTAGTATAATTGCAAACAAAACTCTGTATCTTTGCCCATACCACTGATAAGCCCAACGACGGCTCCTCATCCACATCCATTGGCATCTTCAATAACAAAAACTGTTCAAACACTGTGGATCCTTGACCTCAAACCTAGCACCGAATCACGAATCACGAATCACGAATCACGAATCACACAGTGTTTAGACCAAAACTGTGAATTCATGCCAAAACGTGATGTAACGGGTAGTCTGTTCCCCATAATCTATTCCGGTCACGTGGGTTCCTACGCCCGGGAGGGTCATAGGGACTCAGTGTTGGAGTGTATCTTTGTTCAAAGTACAACCCCACGAGTAAAATGTCCACCCTCCGGGTTAGATCTACCGAGCAGATGCACCGGAAACCGTCACATCTTTTAGAAGGTGTAAGATTGTTTTCTTCCGGTGCGGCTACCCTGTATGAAATCTGAGGCACACCACTCGCTTTGAAGGCCCGTCCCACCCCGAGCAAATCCACTCAGATTTTCGGGTTTGCCGATCAATTGAACAAAACCATTGAAAGGGTAACTTTTCCCTTCTACGTAGGCCTCCTAATCGAGTTGGGAGCCAACGATCTCAATGTGGGATCAAAGCATACTTCTTACTACTGCTACTAAGTAACCTTACAAACCTGTGTAAGATATAGTGTCCGCTTTGGATTTCTAGTTGCTTGGGTCGGGCCATCATGCTTTGCGGCTTGGTTACACGTGCTTGAGCCTCTGATGGCTAAACTCGTTCTCGCTTGAATCTAGATCTCTCAGACCCTCGAGCTTGCTTACGGTAGATCTTGATCTCTCAGACAGATGAACTCACACATGTAGTCATTCCACCGTGCCATCATTCTACCATGCCACATGACAGCATTTGTCTACATTCTGGAGACTAGCCATGGCGTGCAGCCGATTTGCCGGAGCAAATATCACTCTTTGGCGTGTTCCAAGATCTGGCCAAAGACTAACGTGTTTGCGGCCTTCGGCAAACATCTCAGGCCTCGAGGGCATACAATAAGCTTATCATTGTCCCCACTCTGGGATCGCATATGAGTGATGAGTATCGTTTTAAATTTGAAAAAAGAGGGCATATGTAACTTTTTATTGCTGGTGCTGACGTCGATTCCATCGAGGGGATTCGATGTAATTGTTTTGTAGCTATACATACCTACATCTAGGCATGTAGACTTAAGAAACTCACTTTCGAGAAAACCCGTACTTCATACCTGACCAGCCTTCAAGGACAAATGCTCATGAAACGAGACTCCGTACACTTCTCAATAGCAGTCCTACGCATGGACATATTCTCCATCCGTATGATGTATTCTAGTTCCCATACCATCTCTATCACCAAAGCAACGCGATATTTCCACTTTAATGTTCTTCAGTATGACTTTTGCTAGCATGTACAACATTACATTCTTATCACGGCTAGAATAAACTTTTGCTAGATTACCCGCAAGAACCCAACCACCTCAAATATGCATAACCCATATAACCAGTAGGTACCCATACCTCTATCCCTTTACGCATGCATTACACTCACCACTCTAATCAGTCAACGCTCCCTATGCACCTCTTTTTTTAAAATTTTATTTCTAAAAATCCCATGCACCCCCATTATATGGATATACTCAGCCCATGAAACCTAATTAATGTAGGTAGGTAGGGTTTTTAGCTGCATAGTGTATAGAGCTTAAGGATATGATCCATATGAATTCGGGATTGATGAACTTGAGTTTTGCGGCATGGGAATTGTACATATAGGTGGACGTATGGATGGATATGCGTCGCATTCATGCACAGGAGAGTAACCTGTTTACGTTGTTACATTTTAGCGGTGGTAGTTGAAGGGTGTCATGGTAGTTTTGTCTTTTGTCTTTCGCCCTGGCGCTGTAGTATTTGTTGTCATTTAATCTCTCTTTCTGGCTTTGTACGTGGGTACATCGATACGAGGGTAGGGAGCGGCCCCAATTGCCTGGGGTGAGGTCGATATCTCTCGAGCCCCCGGGCCCACCTCACCAGAGTAAAATGTTGCATTGTTTGTTAAATTATATGGCGCTAAGCCATGGCACGCTGAAACTTAGAAACTTCAGGGTTTATAGCTGTAGCTACAGGTGGTAAAATAACGGAAGGGTATGTTCCGGATCCGGACCTGCCTGAAGAGTGGTATTATTATTTGGGGAGGAAGACTGTGGGCTAGAAAGGGAAGATGGAACTGATCTTCCTCTTCTATTTCGGAGCGCCAGCTAAGAACGAGATTTTACTAAAGGACAGCGTGTATGCTGATTTCCCTAAAGCGGACGAACATGCAAGAGTTTTCATTGGCACTCATACCTAGGACTTTTCTATGACAGTCAGCTCTCGATATAAAAGTGTTTTGCAAGTTCTAATATAAAAGGAAGGGAGATAAAAACATCTCTATTACTAGATTATTTTTTATATCAAATAATATATAATTGAATTTGGTAACAAAATTAAAATTAAAAAAAAAAAAGAAAAGGCCATTAGAACAACCTAATCAGCTGAGGTAAGTTCTAAAGAAGCTTGTATTCTTCAAGTCTAGCTAAACTTAGCCCCAAACATGAATTGACCGTCAAGGTAAGTCCGGTCGCACATATGCAACCTAGCGATGAGTATATATGCAGCATAGTAGCTGCCATGTCGTATAGACCACAGAGACAACCTTTCACAGTTCGAGGAGAAATTTCTACTCGTGAAACAGGGCTATTCACCGAATGGTCTGGTTGACTGACCTCGCATATGCTCATTACTTGGATTGGAAGGATGTTTATTTTCACAATCGATTTAATGGAATTCTCTACACGTCTCGAGTCACCTAGCCCCGCTATTCTCTGCAATCGCCTTGCAAATCGAGTACTCTGCAATGCTACGCACGTTACACATCTAAATATTACAAGTTTAAGGACTGTTCAGTACTTAAGGGCTACCATCGGCGCTTCTTCCGACCCGAGCTTTCATACCTATCGCATGCTGGGGAATGATATAAAGAGCACAGGAGTTGCCTTTGTGCGATGATTCATAAAGGTAGTTCGCAATGCAATCCATTGAGGTGATATTCCGTTATCCTCTGCGTGTGTAGCACAGATCTTGCATCCACGGTGACTGAGTGCGTAGGTTGTTCGAGGATATCCTGTTGATTAACTTGATTACCTGGGCTGTGATCTCCTATCAATAGCTCCTCTGCCCAGTAAACTATCAACCCCACTCCCCAGTGGCCTAGCGGTATAATACCTGCTAGGTCACAAGGAGTGGGCCTCACCCTGCGAGGAGGGTTCGACTCCCTTAACCATCAAAAATATTAGAGTAGCAGGCGAGATTACCTCCAAGCCCTATCACGAAGGGGCTTGGGGGGAACTCTTTTGTTTCTAGGATCATTTTTCTCTTCTGGAGTCATATATATATCCCCTACGGATCTTAATTATACATGCCATTGCTTTAGTCTGCCGTTGCTTGATGTCAAAACAAAATACAGCAATTATCATGACTGACCTTTGGTTAGATCCATATAAGACCAGAGAGTAGGGTAGGCACGATATTTACATGTATGTACATGAATAGAGCAGCTCTGCAAGCTGTTTTTGTCATTCTCACTTTCATTCCCATGTACCACTCTCACAAGATTAATTTCCTCGCCGCTTGAATCTATGGAATTCTCGCCATGGCTTCCTTATTGGCTGCATGAGGGTTTTGAACTAAGGCAACACCACCAAAACCCTACCTATACCTAATCAGGCTAGAGAAAAAATGCAACAAAGCCGTGCATGTAGCCACATGTGGCACAAAGTACTCCGTACCACCTAAACCATAATTACAAATGAATTACAGAGTATGAATTTTCAAAAACCTCTTATACAAACGACAATGGGCTGGAGTACCTACAACGTAATGGATATAGTTGAGCAAATTAACAGCTTTCTGTTTGATATACTGTAAGTACCTCTGTATGCAAGAGGTAAACGTTCAGGATTTTACATCCAGCATGCAAGTATACGTCGTGTTCTGTAGTATAGCTATTCATGGGGCTTGGGACTGCACGTGTATACGTATGATGATAGAGCGCCTTGTTAAAGGCTCTCATACTTGGATCCCCGGGCTATAGCCTGAGCCTAAAAGAAATATTGTACCAATCATGATCAGCACAAAGGTATATGTATGGAATGCCACCAATGCCTGACGGTCACACTGCTTATTAAAGGGTGTAAATAGTGCAGCTTTAAATTTCTGCCCTACTACATGGGCTGGCTTTGAATTCATTCGGGGCACCGAGTGGCTATGGTCTTCTGAGACTGCATATGAGTAATGGGGCTCTTTTTTTTAGAAAACAATGCAGTTAATTCAAACTACAAGGATTACATATAATCACGTACATGCATATACCTATAACGACCAAACTGCCGGTAGACATATTTCTGCTCAATCCATAGAGCCTACAGTAGTACTGGTACAGGCACGAGAGTAAGAGGTGCTTACCTCAAATGCTTTCGGCAGGAGTCTGAAGGGTAATCCTGCATGTAAATACTAGACTAACACGCAATTTGACCTTCAAAGTAAGCACAATCCTCCGTTTGGAATATATAGTCGACGTCTGGCTTGCGTTTGCGTTTAGAAGGATTAAGGGTTCCATGGTACACGCCGGGGCGTCTTGATAATCCTGCATTTAGGTTTCCTGTGGTATCGATGGAGGACCGTGTTGTATAATTGGAATTGTGCTAGGCTGATGATCGAGACTACTAGGTGATTGGTCCTAAATGGAACATGTGCTACAGGTAGATCCCAGATTAATCAAGAACAATTGTGGTAGGTTTTTTTAATAAAACGTGGTACAGGGACTGCCAGTGGTCATGTTTCTTTGACACAGACTGATGATGAAAACTTGATAGATTTTGTTCATTACTGGCTGGCCTACCTACTAGGGTGACCTGTGTGGGTAAGAATCTATAATATGACGGTATAAGGTCATATTGCCAGAAGTCTAAACTAAGGCGCTGGCCTAGAGGCTATGTTAGCAGTCAAGTAATACTAGAGTACATATGCAGCTACCATGTGGTACCATAGTCTGGTTGGCACAACACCCTCCATAGGAGGTGCCTACCAACTCTACAGGAGAGACCCTCTAGGATGGGCGTTGTGCCAACCAGACTAAGGAGAGACAACAATCAGTACCGTAGAGACTAGAGTTATTCGCTAGTGTAATTTCTATGGCTGCATGCGCCAAGATATATTTGTATGGGCTGCTGTCTCGGTTGGAGAATCCTTCTGGTGAAGTTCCTTAGGTAGTAAAGCTAAACAGAAACATATTCTTGCTATGCAAGTCCGGGGGGCTTGACTACAGTACGGAGAACAGCTCACATTGAAATTACGCTAGCGAATAACTATTTTTCTGTATGTAAGGGCTGCGGCAGGTAGCATCACTCTACATACTTAGTCATCAGCGCGCAATGAATCTGCTCATATCCAACTAGGCATGTGGATGGGCACTGCTACCGTATCATAGCCTCGTAATTCATTTTAGAGTGTTTGTGTGTTACATACCTCGTATGATTACAAACGTAACTACAATAGTAACGCATGGCGTACTGTACACACGTGACTGCACTACCCCTAATATCAACAAATTAATTAAGGTTGATTTTAATGAATATGTTTTCACAATGTCAAGTGACGTTCCTAATGCATTTGCAAGGTATGGCTGAAGTTATTGCTACGATGTGCCATGATATGGGCTATTAATTTGAAACAGATCACTGAATAGTCTGCTATAGGTGATTGTGTTTTTCTTTACAAAATCCTTAGGGCACAATGCTGGAGTCAGTAGACGTCGACTGACAAGAAGAGCGAGAAGGGAATTGGTTAACAAGATTGCGGGAGTGGAGCCACCATTCATGGCTACTTATTGAGGCTGCATAAGCAAGGCTGGCAAAAAAGATGATAATTGATCTCTCAACAATGGGGGAGATCCTACTCGGGGATAACAGGGTCCAAGAAGAGAAGATCACAAAAATTGGTGAGGTAATTCGGGGAAGAATCTTTGAAATAGAGGAGGGAGATGGGGCTGAGCTTAGTCTAGGTGGAAGATGTCGACAAGGAGTGCTGGAACCCCCAGTAGTCGGACTAAAGCTGGACGAAAAATCACCAAAACAGGAATGTGGGGGGTAGGTGTGGGTTGGTTCGCTGTGGACTTGGGGCAAAAAAAAAGAGAGGTATGCCGGGGTTTAGGAAAAATAGCAACGGTTTGGGATGGGGAGATTGCTGGAGTTAGGGGAGCGCTGGAGGTGGCTCGACAGGAGGAGAAGATTCTCTTCATGACAGACTCAAAAGCAGCAATTATGGCTATTGTCAATACGTGCAAGTCTCAAGATACGAGGACAGAAGATCTGAAGTAGGTGGTAATTGAGATCGGGGGGAGGCAGTATTTGGTAGGAGAAAAAGCAGTAGGTTCGGATGGGTAAAATGTCGGGATATTTGGCAATGGGGAGCCAGGTAGACTGGCGTAACAGGGGCAGTATTGGAAGTAGGAAAGGTCTTTACAGAAAGCAGGCTGCATTAGAAGAGGCAGGCGAGCAGGATGGGAAGGGTCTTAAGTGGAACAGGAAAGATTTAACACAATGCAAGACCAGAAAAGGGCAACCGCAAGTGTTGTGCATTTCGCCTTATCGTGTACCGCGGGAAAATGGATTGGTATCTAGGAGGTGGAGTTCCTGGGAGCTGACAGGACGCGGAGGTTGCGGAAGGTCAAGGACAGGGATAAAGAGGTCACGCGGCGGAGGCGCTGGGTTGATTGTATTTACGTTTGCGATTGTGGGTAACGACTTAAAAAAGCAAAAAAAAAAAAAAAAAAAAAAAGGGCCTCCATTGGTACTGTAGTGACTGCTAGAACTAGGCTGTTGGATTCCCTACCTACTGAATCAAACTATCAAGACTATAAGCAAATACACTGAGAATTGTAACCTATAGCTACCCTCTGTAAGTACTTAAGTACATAGCACCATGCACTCCGACCCCGGTAAATGAAGGCGAACAGCCCGCCCCAGCCTTGACCAATTCCTATCCATGCCAGGATTCCCAAACATACTTCTATATATATTACTCCTTAAGGTCACAGAGGCAGCCGCAGCTCGCGAGCTTTCGGATCGTCTGCAGTAACTAGACAGTACGTTTGCAGGGTATCCCAGAAGTCGAGGCGTAGAGTAGATTCAGTTACACCAACCTGAGTGACTGATTGATTAGCGACTCCATACAATTTCGGTTTCAGCCTCTGCTAAGATTTAGGACTGGTATGCGGAGCCTGGGGTGACCGGTCTCGTGCGAAGTGCGTGATCGAGGCCACTCTGAAGATAGATATGTAAGTATTTTCCACATAGATTCAACTATGATTATTTAGGCCAGTGTCTAATCTGGTTGGCTCCAGTGAGTGTAACACAAGCAGCGCCATGGCCGAAAAGGTGGTGATTCTAGTTCTCATCTCCATACTCTATGCGCCACTTATCTATCTGTAAGGCGGAACCAGGTGATGACTCCCTTCTGAAATGCCTCTTAGCCTGGTTGCAGAATACCGTGTAGGGTGTCGAAACAACTGTACATTGGGCATTGGTTGCTTCCTGAAGGTTCTGCAGGGCAGTTTGTCATACATTACAGGTTGAGGTGAAGAGGTTCTACTGGCCGACGTCGGCGAACAATCGCCTGACATCAACAAAGCACGTGCTTAATATCTAGCGATAAAGCCTAATAATATAAAGTTACAGTCAGCTACACATCATCGAAACCTTCATTTGCAGCTGATACAGAGTAGTCTGGCTTGGATACAGAGTAAGGAAACATATCTCTGTTAGGCCTTTTTTTTGTTCTTGAGCTCACAATACAGGAAGGAACAAGAAACCTACACCAGACCCAACACCAGGAAACGGAACAAAACCCTTAAAGTCCCAGAGCGGGTTTGTCCAACTCCAGGGCGCAAGAAATGTCCAACAATATCTCACAATTCTCCTCGGTCAGTTGGTCAACTGGTGAAGCCGTTACTGTTAACACCCGTGCACTTATCGACAAAGTTCTCGCACGTTATTCTGCCGAAAACACTGTGTTTCGAGAGCTGTTTCAAAACGCGGCAGATGCAGGCGCCAGACATGTGGTCCTCAAGTGGGAGAGCGATGAAGAGATGCTACCAGATGTGGACCTTGAGAGAAGAAAGATACTAGATGTATTAGAGGTCAAAGAAGGTGTTGAGGATGAAAATTTAGCCTTGGACTCTAGGAGTGGGAAGTCAGACGGCCTTGGTAGTGTCCGCGGGGTAACTGCCAATTTAGCAGCACATCCGCAGCCATATTTTGAGAAGGCAGAGCTGAAATATCCAAGAGTTCCAGACAGAGATGGCAACAAGGGGGGAAAGAAAAAACGTTTCGGACTCTCACGGTTGAGGACGACAATGAGTAAGAATACCTTGTCACCTGCAGTCTTATTTAATGCACCTTCTGCACCCCCGACGGTTGAGGTAGTGAATTGCTTTCCAATAACAGGACAAGTTAATACGAATATTCCACCTCCGGACACATCAAGCTATGCCCGGAGTAGTGAAGTTCTGCGTAACATACTTTGGTGTCCTACAACCCAGGTTGGAGAGCATCCGCGACGAAAACTCTACCGCCGGTTGATAGTGCAGAACGACGGTAAAGCGTTTGGGGTAGCAGACTGGGCTCGCCTTAAGCGGATCGCTGAGGGAAACCCTGATGAGACCAAAATTGGTGCATTTGGTGTGGGTTTTTACTCCGTTTTCAGTGAATGCGATGAGCCAGTGGTATTTTCCGGTGGAAAGGCGATGGCATTTTATTGGGATGGTGACCGTGAGAATGGAGGAGGAAACCAGCTCATGACAAGGACAGCTGAGGCGGAAGATGGTGCCGACGATGGCTGGACGGTCTTTAATCTTCCATATCGAAAACCAACGCCGCTGCCTGGAGTTCCAGAGCTCGCGAGATTTTTAGCAACAAGTTTGGTATTTGTAAGGCTGGAGAGCATCAAGATATTCGTTGACGGGGTTAAACTGTTTACCGTGGAGAGGAAGGATTTCGGTCTCTCAACGCCTGTAGCACTACCAGCAGGGTTGGCGATGAAGCGGAATCCCATATTTAAACCAGGAGATACAGATGATGCCGGTATCAAGATGAGTGTCACCGGTGTCTCAACGAGGCAAATTGAGATGCGTGCGATCTACACGGATGGAATTTTTGGGGTGTCAGAGGAAGAAAATTTGAAGGGTAAGGGTGCTGGAGTCTGTACTGAGAATGTTTCGCTTGAGATATCTACCGCAACTATTGTCACGGATGTAGATGAATCTGTTGCAGCGGAGTTAAAGCGGGCAATCCTTAAGCCACCTCCAAAGGAAACCACACTTTCAATGGTTTGCGCTGCCATTCCAACCACCGACAGTCCCACCGAAAACAGCAGCCTGGAGGTCTTTTCCCACATACTTCCATGCACAACTCCTCAAGGTGACCTCCCGCTAGGAGCACAAAATGAGCCCGGCCGGGTTTTTATTGGTTTTCAGACGCACCAAACAACAGGCTTCCAGTGTCACCTTTCGACACATTCAGTGATACCCACCGTCGAGCGGGAAAATATTGATTTTAACGCTCGCTACGTCAAAGACTGGAATCTTGAGATTTTGCGAATGGCGGGAATCCTCGCTCGCTGCATGTATGACTATGATATACAGCGGCTGCATAAGTTCATAATGGAAGCCAGACCAGCTGCCAACCAAATTGCGAAGCGAATTATGCAAAAATTTGCATTTCGACAAACAACGCCGTCAACGCATGTGGGTGATGTTGTCAAACACGCATTCTTTAATCTGGACCGGCGGAAAGAACAGGCTATCGTACGGGGTGATATTTGCTTCAATTTGGATATCACGAGTTCGAAAGGTGTCAAGTCTGTGAAGGATGTCTTGCTACCAGTCTCAGCTTCATTTATTCACAAAGCTGACAGAGAGGCTTCCGACTGTGACTGGTTGCTCGAAGAGTTTATGCAGAATGTGCCATTGATGATCAAGGAATTTGTGGATGCCTCCCCTGTCTTCGTGGCGAACCTATCAGAGTGTGGAACCCTCCGAACTGTGGATGTCGACGATGTGATTCGGGATCTCAGGTCTCGAGTACTTTCTCAGCCTCAAGCTCGCTCGCTGCTCTTGTGGATGACAAAAAGATATGAAAATCGCAGTTCAGGCAGTCCTAGGATAACACTCGAGCAAATCAAGCAAGTCTTGAGCGAAGTCAGCGTCAAGCTAACGGCGAGTGGATCTCCTATAAAGCTTAATGGAGTAAAATATTTCCTGGGAACCACTGGACCGCTGGTAAATGTGGAAATGGCATCCCTTCCTCCGACTTGCATCACACAAGAATTATTGACTCCCGAGCTTCAGCAGAGTAGATCCATGCCGTTGATTTTCGGGTGGACGGAGTTGAAGACTGATCAGTGGCTGAATCATATTGTCTTGAATTCGGACTTACTTTCTAAGGATAGAGCGTTCGCTATCAATGTTCTGAGGGTTCTTAATAGCGGGTGGAGTTCTTACAGTATCTCCACAAAGTCGGAGGTCAAGCGCATGCTGGACTTACGTCAGTGCATACCCACTGTTGGACACGGAATTTGCGTGCCCGCAAGGGTCCACTTTCCTGGTGTCAACTGGGTAGGCACATTGCCCGTTTTGGCTTTAGAACTCGCCGAGAAAGAAGTCGGAGGCATTAGTGAAGATTTCCTGCACTTCATTGGTGTGAGAAAAACGGTCGAGTTGAAGTCTGTTTTGCAGCGACTGATGTCTGAAGTGGAAAATAGGGCACCAAATAGACGTAGCGTTGATGGGCACCCTACGTGTAACCAAGCCGAGCTTGTGAACTACCTTCTCACCTTACAGGAGAAAATCCCTCCTGGAGACATGAATGCCATTAAGAATATAGCATTCTGTTCGGCGGAAGGGGGCAAGAAGCTATATAAGCCTTGTGAGCTATATGAACCACGGGCAGAACTGCGGCAGCTGGGCCTCCCCGTTATGTTTTGGCCAACCCCATGGGAGGAGATGTCGTTTGCGGGAAGAAAGATACTTGAGGACCTGGGCTTGAAACGAGCCCCGGACATTGTGGTACTGGCAAAAATTGCCGCAACAGCTGGTTATCAATACTCAGTTAAAAACCTTCGTGAACGGGCATTGAAGTACATGTTAACGAACTGGGCCTCAAATGGTTACAGTGCTAATAGTAGTGAATTGCGCAACATCAGGTTTTTGCCAGTGGAGGACCCTGCGCATTCTCACTTGAAAGGTGTGCGGTCACCACCCGCGACACTTGTGGCCCTTACGGAGTGCTACTGGCATCCAAGGGCCGGAGTGCTTGGATTTCATGTCCTCAGGAGCGACTTGAAAGATCATGCTCCGAAACTCCAAATCCCGGATCACCCACCTATTGAAAAACTGGTGAGGGCGCTGCTGCATAATCCACCTAGGGATGATGTCGACGCGAGATTGGTGTTTATGTATATGGCACAATTTATTCCCCAGCTGACACCAATGCTAATTGACCAACTGCGTACGAGGGAGATCGTACCAGTGAGAGTACGGTCCAATACCAACACAGACAAGTCCTCTACCACCAATCCCATGCCGTCCTCGACACAAAAGAAACAAAAGATCCCGAGTCTCGGTAGCCTCAGTCCATCAGAAGCAGCTCAGCAATACCAGATGCGCAGGCCATGTGAAGTATTTACGAATCTTAGTTTAGTGGGTGTGAGACTGGTGGCAAGACTGTTTGAGTTTGCAGATTTTGGCGTAATTGCGGGGCAATTTCTCCAGAAACTCGGCGCTAAGACATCGCCATCGGACCACGACGTTGCTGTCATGCTTGTTGAACACCCCTGGAAAGTTTTCCAGGTATTAGGGTTTCAAGAGTATGTCAATCGGCTGAAGCAGCTTGCCGTTAGTCGAACAGAAATATGGTTGCCTGGCTCACAACTGGAATGGAAGATGCGAACTTCACAGTTCCTCGTTGGGGAGGTCACGCCAAAGCGGAGCCTCGCTGGCGATGGTAATGAGTCTGAGGAAGAGGATGAAACTATAAACAGCAACACAAAGACGGTAATCAAACTCGTATCGGCATCTGAGGTCCTTGTGTCAGATGATTATACTAGTTACAAGCTCTTTCGGGATGCCATTGTAGTGTGTCCATTCGATGACATCCTCGAGGAGATGTACCAGGCCCTGGGTGCACTGAAGCTGTCGAATTGTGTGGAAATGAAATACCACACAGGCACTACTCTGAAGAACAACGCACTTGCAGAGCACCTTCGTAAGCTTATCGTCGAAAGGACTCCTCTCTTCTTCTACGAGAACCAATTCAGTGGATCGCGAACCCCAGTGAAGAAATGGCTGAGTGGGATTGATGTAAAGATCTTGAGCCAGATTATGCTAGAGCGCAGGATACATGCAAAACACACGCTACAGGGCGTGTCGGTAGAAGATGTACAAATTAGCACAGCTGCAATCCCGGAGAGTATGGTGACCGATAAATCCAGGACTGATGGATCTTTTGATGGTAACACGGTCCTTGTGCGCCCCAGGTGGAATAGTTATGATTTAGCATTTGCACTGGTGTGCAGACTCTGCAAATCTCCCAGCCCAGGTGCCATATACTTGCTCGACTGCCTGTTGAAAGAGGATCTTAAGGTCCTTGAGTCGCGAGGCTACAATGTCCATCGCATTCTTAAGGCGAAGGAAGAAGAAGAAAAGCTGATCACTATCAGGGAACCAGTGGAGATCAAGCACGTTATGGTGCCACCAGCGACAGCCTCCACCGGTGCCATTGAGACGTACAATTGGAGGCCAAAAGATCAGGATGTACAAACAGCACTTGCTGGGGCAAAGCCTTTCTCTGGTACATTCCTAAGTTCAACAGCGCAGACAAAGACCGTGGGTCCGCAGACGTATTGTGATCAGATGCCCGGCCACGAGCTCGTCTTTCATACAAGGCTCACGAATGGAATTCCAGTATTCACGGAGAAAGGCAAACCTTCTGTTTTCCCCAAATACCAGGTTGACTTTGAGAGCTTTTCGCGACTGTTGGGTGACATAGGGACGGTATGCCAAACTCTTATTTCTATGATATGCTTGTAGGCCATAGCTTGGTAAACTGACACAAGCTTTCGATCAGGCCATAGGCCTCCCTGTAGCTTCAATTCACTTATGTTACGAACCCGAAGGTAAAACCATCGCTTTTAACTCCAATGGCAGTTTGTTTTTCAATTTACACTTCTGGCATATACATGGACACAATCAACAGACGGATGCGGCACGCACGGATGGCATCACTTGGTGGTTTATGGTGATGTGCCACGAACTGGCGCACAATATGGTCAAGGCCCACAATACAGAGCACAGTGCTCATATGTTAGTCGACATCCTATCTATTGTTTCTTGTTTATGACATACTAACACAGATTACACTGTTTACTAGAGAAAATATCGCCGCAAAGCACCTCCCAAGCATTGCTCGACTGCTTCCCAACGTCGTTGTCGACAACAAAGGTCAGATGATATTTCCTCAGGTTGACCCTGTGATCAATGCGGCTAGCGCGAGGAAATTTCGTAGTGAGTTCCCTTCGTACTTTACCTAAGCCCCTTACAGCTCTGCGCGTGCTATGGAGGCTTGATGTAGCAGCTAAAGATCGGAACCGTCCTCTTTAGGTCGCGTCTTTACTCTTGTAGGTAGTTCCCGGCCTCACACACCAGATCATCGAGGCGCTGTGGGAGGGGCATAGGGCCTAAGATCGGACTCCATCCAAATACTTGGCGGGAGAGGAGCGGCTGTGGGAAGGGTGGATGGAGACCGAGCTTGGTGCATACCATAGGAAACGGCGAAGATATTTTTAGGACTCGAAATTAGTATTGCGGCTTCGGTAGTGAAGAGTAAGGAGTGTAGGAAGCAACTTTGTAAATCAGCCTTTCTATATTTGGGGTTTTTATGGGTTTCGGAAAATATCTAGCTTCCCGCGATCAGATGAGACTCGTTATTGTTATTGGTTTTATTTCAAGTTTTTGATGTATTGTTCTTAACTGTGGTTTAAGTATTCGTGTGGCATGTGGCAAGATCATAGGAAGTACCTACTTAATATAGCGGTGTATTCTCTGAGTTATGCTGAGTTCGCTATGTGCTATCAATTACTTTAAGATAGTTCTGTTCACCTCGGTTGTGCCAACAGAGATAGTTTCCGGTTATGACTAAAGACATAAGCAAATTTGTTTGTGCTTAGGGTTTAGGGTTGTAGTTACTGTACATGGCGCTAGTGAAAGCCCACCCACCTACTTTGTTTTTGTTTTCTGCGCCTCCCCCTCGTTTCCCACAACCACAAGCTACCTGAAGCAACAACACAAGATGACCGATCACAGTATGACGGAGAGCGGCAATGTCCCTTCAAGTTATTTCAAGGCCGGACCAAAGGGAGACTCACTATGATGGCTTGATACCCAGATGGTGCATTTTTTTTTGGAAATCCCATGTTCGGGCTCCTCACAAGTATGTGCGATGAAACAACTCCGCAACAAAAAACATCTGTGTCTTTCCACATCGGTAGTTCCTGCACATTACCGGCGCCTTCAGACTTGCCACATCATTATCAAATTGGTTGATCACGGTGAGAGTTAAACACGCTGGATAAGGCAGAATGCAGAGAACACAATCTCGGAACCATTTCCTAGAATATAATACGGTAAGTGTAAGCCTAGTCAATAACGTATACTCTGGTGATCATGTTCCTAACCTCTAATTATTCTTCCAGCTCTTCTAGCTGTTGGTGATGACATTTTGAGCCTGGGCTCGTGCCCAGGCCTAGACCGTCACATAGTCTTGGAGCTTCTTTATTCATCATCTTCACAAGACAACTATAACATCATTCATTACCTGAATACTAGGAAAGCCGACACAAGGCTAGACGTCATAGGCGCCTTCTGAAGCAGACCAGACATGACGTTTGGCATTCTTTTGCTTTCTACCCTTATAGTGAATCTTTGGGATACGGTACGTCGATTGCGCTAGCAAGGCCATCGTAGTCGTCACTATGATGAAATTGGCGTTCAGAAATCAGACCACTGCTGGAGGTCATTACTACTAGGTACACTAAGGTTAACCTTTCGGAATCGCGTCGACTGTAGCAAAGCTGGCACAAGGCGTACATATAGGCGTCACATATGACATATGTTTTCTTCTTGCTCTCTACGTTGCTTATCAGTCTGGAGATTTTTTATATAACTGGGTCTAAACTCCCTCGAGTCAATGGAGAATTTCCAGTCGAGTAATCCTAACTTATCGTTTCTCTCATCTCCTATTTCCACGTTCTTTTCCTATATTTCCTGTTTTTGCAGGTTATGCTGCTTGCTGCAACGAGCAATCGAAGTGCATTATGAGATACACAATTGTTCAGGAAACTGCTCTGGGCCTGGGGGATTAACTCTCGGAAGTGAGTAACCCCACTATGAAAAGGGGGGCGTCACAGCGAACTGCAAGGGAGGAAGCCCTGAAGAGAGAATTGGAGATCGCGGAGCTGAAAAACTTAGTTGCAACGCCTCAGCCGGCCCACTAATTTTATATTCCTAACCAATATGGGGGACGAGGCTGCCAACAGAATGCCCGGAAACCAGGGACCAGGGATTGCACCGAAGATTAGGGGATGTTATTGGGATGGAGAATCACATAGGCGGCTGTGGAGGGGTTCTACCGCCCTCCCGCCCCCGTTATATTTTATATTCAACGTGTATTTTGGTCTCATCGTGTCCTTTCCTGAAGCCCGAGAGCGTGGTGGTCCAGTTCGTGGAACTCATCTCGAGGTCGGTCTGGATTTAACCCACGCAAATACTTCAAATTCAGCATGGTCCAGCTCCCACACATTGCAAAAGATCAGCGAAACGGAAAGGTCGAAAGGAACTTAAAAAAAAACAAATTCAAGTCCTTTGCTGACTCACACCATGACGCCATAATTACCAGCACACTATCGCCCTGGCACTGCCGAGCTTCAGAAATGAGTTGTCACTAGCAAATGAAACGCGAAAAAGCTGTCGACACTTCGAAACGATTTCAAAATCCAAATTTACAATATAGGAAATTCACAACGAGTCGCTTTGGGTCTAGTGCAAATTGCAAAAGCGCAACGAATACTACAACACAATTTGTACAAGTCTGCAGTGACTAAGCAGGCAGAACAGTAATTTGCTTGCTGCTCCTAATAAGAGCTTCGAACTCACTTCTCCAAATAAGAGCTTCGGACCTGTTCCTAATAAGAGCTTCGAACCAGCTTCCCCTAATAAGAGCTTCGAACCAGCTGCTCCGAATAAGAGCTTCGAACCAGCTACTCCTAATAACAGCAAACGAGCCGCATTCAATTCCATCCTTACGACGTCCGTTCCACGTTATGAGTACTATATTTGTTAGGGTTGTGTAGGCGCCGCTGCGAACAACTTATTCCGGCTTCCGCATCTCGCAGTGTGGAACTTCTATCTGTGAGGTGTGGGGCTTTTAAATTGAAACCATCCTCTCATACAGCCATCGGTCTGATATCATCCATCTGGGCCGTGCCTGCCGCGCATTCAATCCACCCTCACGGCGTCTGTTTCACATGAGGAGTACTACATTTGTTGGGTCAATTTCATTCCAGCTCCCACATGTACGCAGTGTGGCGTTCAACCCGTAACCCATCCCCATCCTCTCCACCGTGCCTGCCGTGCATTCAAATCCATCCTTACGGCGTCTGTTCCTCATGATGAGTACAACATTTGTTGGGTCACGATCGGCGAAGCATCAAAATGTCAGCAAAACTCAAATACATTAATGGTGGTTACTAAAGGGATTCATCAACTCGATTTCTGGATGGTTTAGTTGTTAGGTTTTCATGGTAACCCGACAACTTCCGACGTTACTCTGGTAACCATATGTTGATAGTAGAAAAATTACCGGCACACTTTCAAAAGCTATGAACTATCAATACCTACACCCCCTGCACTTACCTACCCCTCTTGCACTTATCTACCCCTCTTGCAGTGTGGGTCTGGCAATTAACTTGCCCTATCCTTGAATCCACCCGGGTTTCCGGGTGGCTCCTCATGGTCCCCCTAACGGGACCGCATAGGAGTAACAAGTATTTAAAAAAAAATAAAAAAAAAAAAACCCTCTTGCACATACCTACCCCTGTTACACTTATTCTTTACCTTCGAATAGTTATCAGAACACGCCCAAACTCTCAATATGGCTCCTTTGGACCAACCTCCTCTTCACGCTCCAGAGTGCGAGACATCTTCTACGGTAAATCAAACACAAATTACTCTTATGTAACCCTCTCTTGTGAGCACATCTCAAGTAACGGAACATCACCATCCAGTGATGCCATACCAACCCCGGGTGGTAGGAATGGTGGCGGAGAAAGGCTGGCTGAAGAGGAAAAGGTTAAGCTTATTCGCCTTTGTATTCTGTACCAAGGAGACCATCGACATGGGAATAAAAAAGCCTTGGGGTGAAATTCGAGATATCTTAAAAGATGAGATTGGGACATGAAGGAACAAGGTTCCTCTATTGACAACGCTAGGGATGATTAGTAACGATAATCAGAGTATAAATGAGGCTTCAGAGGTCGGGAGAGACAGAGACAATCATACCTATACTCACGACCTCATCACCTCACACGCTAGTTCTTCGAGCTTATTGCTCTATCACTACCTAGTTCCTCGAGGAAAGAACTACGAGATCCCCAACAAACAATGAAAGCACTGGTAACACAATTTGAAAATCTAATTAAAAAGGAAAAAGAAGGAATTCAGTACGTGTATTCTACGTTCTCAGCCAAGAACCAGCCCTTGCAATAAACAACACCTGAAGGGGTAGCGGAATACCAGGCATGCGATCGTATTCAAGCACTTAAAGGTTCATTAAGGGCTGCAGTAACCATTGTGTGGATGTCCGGAAGCCAGTTTCATATTAGTGATAAGTGGAAGCAGTGATTTATGGCATGCTTATGTTGTAATTTCTAACTTTTCTGTATATCAATAACCAAATGTATAGTTAAAACCGCTGATTATTATATTCTTTTCTTTCCAAATAATTTTATTATTCTTCAATTGTTTAGTAGTATATATAAAGCAGTAGCATATATAAAGCCTTTTCTAGTGACATTTTCTTTTGATTTCGATACAAAATCTAATTAGGGTCCCTACAGAGGTCTACAGAGATATAGGGAGTATCTGTTGTATTCCGCTCCTTGTAATTTGAAAGAACTTAATGTAGTCAGATCTCTTAAGAACTGATTGAATATGGCAACTTCTAGGAGTTGAGATACGAGTCAATAACATAGATAAGTATTGTACTCGGACCCGTACTATAGCTAATGAATGCATCAGCAACTAAATCTGCATCAGGAGCTTCCGAAGCTCCCAAAGCAAACTATTGCAAAACCTCGGTACATTGGCCTCTTCATGACGCAACCTTTTCCTACTCGCCATTTCCTGTTGCAAACCTTTCCAACTCCGACACAGCTCCATTTAAATTATACTGTGTTGATATAAAAACTGCACTCAGCTGCTTCTTGTACGCATTCAAAAATTTTATCTTCTTTCTAAGCGGTTTTCTGATCTTCAGTTCCTATTTCAACACGAATGGCTCTTCTAATATAGGTCAAGCTTATGCAGTAAAGGTGATATCCGAGCACATTGAGCTATAACGGTCCAGTTTATTGAAAAAGTACACTAGGTAAGGCTAAGGATTTACACCGGTTCCAGCCACCACATCCCCAGCCGCAACAATATATTCAACCTCTTCATCGAAATCCAACTCTTTTTCCCATTCGCCCCACCACAGGATTAGGTAGCCCTCGTACATGCAGTTGATGGTCATCATTACCGGTCGGACAAAGTGAAATACCAGTCTGCTTAAATGCCTTGATAATTGTATCTCGCTTATGTTCATGAAGCCATAACCAGGCAGCTGCCACTACATGTGTAATTGCAAAGAATAGGCCACTGCCAACCCCTCCCCCATTGCTGGTGCCTCCCCCAACTCCAGTGCCATCAGTGCCACTCTCAACTCTAGCACCATCAATTTACAAAGGCTATGCCGCTATATCAGAGGCAGCGGATAAGATAACGGAACGGCATGCCCGGCTAGAGCATCTACATACTCATCGTCGAGGGGAATGAGGGAGGAAAGAATTGACAATTTGGGGGAGGTAAGGGTAGATATTGTGGACACGGGGAGAGGCTGTTAATGTAGTTCATACGGGAATTTTTTTTTTTTTTTTTTTTTTTTTCTTTTTCATACTGGCTACTACCAGCTGATATGAGAATTCAAAGGTTTGTATTAGGGATATAAGTGTACCTAGTGCTGATACGTAGGGATTGTAATGAATGAATGGCAGTCTGGATTGGAATGTTGGTGTCGATGGAATGATTTGTATATTTTGGCATATTTCGGGTATAAAAAGACCAAATTCTCTACTCTCTTTTCTAATTATAAAAAATATCAACATCATCGAATTCTTGTAGTTATATTCATGAATATAACATCTTTATACCACAATCCTCGCATTGTGTGATTTTCTACTTTACGAATATAAATAACTACTTTAAGTACTGTACGATTGACTATTTGAGATTAGAGCGAGAAAATTTGCGAAGAAAGGGTACCTATGGAGATGCTGTCATTTGAGCATGTAGCCGTGACATGATACTTAGCAGTCGAGGATGGCTGTACGCCTCTTAAGGAGGGGCTAGTGCAAGCCAGACTAGGCTGTACGGTCGATCGGTGCTCGCAACTTGAAACCTGCAGACTCCATCGACGCCAGGACCTTTACTTAAAGCTACATCAATCATATGGACATATGACATTTCCGGGGATGGCTGCAGATTCAGCTCGAAGATGAGAGCCAGTAATTGCAGGATGAATGAAGCGGGGAAATTCGATTACAAGAATACAGCTCCAGGAATCTAGCGAACGTTGGTAAACTGTTTTGAGTTGCACAAGTGGAGAGAGCTATAGTATAAATACTCACCCCAAAATCCTAGAGCTGTTTAATAGAGAATTGAACTCTCCACAAGAGTTAACAATTATACAAACGCACATGAGTTCAACAACAGGCTCCGATACCTCCATGGAGTATGGCTCTTTCAGAGTGAGTGCCGGTGCACAGTCCATCCAGGACACAGTTCGGAAATTCGTTGCTCGCTTGCCAAAATAGAGGACTGAACGCTCCCCCGGGGCCCATACTCGGGAGCCCCACGGGTGACGAAAGCTCAACATTGCAATCAGCCTGTCATTGGTAAAGTAGGTATTCCTGGCGCTGGCGCGGCTGGGTTATATGCTGCTATGATACTCGAGTCACTCGGCATTGAGTGCGAGATTTATGAATCCTGGTGGCAGGTTACATACCCATTACTTCGACGATGAGAAGAACCCAAAGTACCAGTACTACTACGTAGGGGCCATGAGATACCCCCGTATCCCAATCATGCAACGCACATTCGATTGTTTCATAGGGTAAACTTCACCGAGAAGAACGGGAAGTTGATCAAACACTGAATGACTGCAAAAGACAAGAATACCCTGCTTTCATACAATAATGATGGGAAAAGTGCCGAGGGACCGCTGGGTGATTATTTCAGAGTTGGAACTGACAATGGCGGAAGTGTACCCTAGAAGTAAGTAAGCATTCTTCATAAAATCACTAAGCGAAATGAGCGCTAATCAGAGTCAATATATAATTTAGATATGTTGATCGAGGCGTGGGCGCCCTGTTGGACGATGCCCTCTTACCGTACAAGAAGGCACTTGCCGCCAACTGGCACCGTGGATGGGGTGCTCTTATGCGTAGTGATCATCTTTCCACACGCACTTTCATGTCACAAGAGCAGAGGATCGTGCCGAGGGTGGATAGGTCGGGTGATGTTCAGATTCAAACTGAAGAGGGTCTCGTGTGAGTGAGGGCTTCGACTCACTTCTTCTGACCGTAAGCTCACTTATTTTGTTGCAATTACCTATCCATTCGATGTCATCCACGCTAGATTTTGGTTTGCCATCGGCTGCCAGCTAGAGTGAAACCCCTAGATGAAGTAGCTACTCAATGGCTTTGCATATACGGCGGTGGATCAACAGCCATACTGGGAAAACTCAAGAAAACCGAAATACACTTTAAATTCCATGCTACTGCCATCACTGGTGTGAGAGCTAGGTTGGAAAAAGCTATGACAACCTCTGTTATTTCGACACTACCACCAGTACTCCAACTATATCTCCACCCACACATTTCAATACCCACGAAGATCCCGGGAGCGTGAACTCATGGATTTTCTCTTCCGGGATCTTGAGAATTCCACGACATGAACGAGAAGGACCTCCGTGACTTTAATATGAGCCACTACGCCCACTCAGACGGCGGAGCTACACCAGAACCAACGGTGCTCTATCAATAAGACTAGGTCCTGAGATCGCTTCCCTTCAGTGTCCTAGGTCGAAATGTGGATATTTACAAAGCAGGCTTTGATTACCAACAAGCCAATGCCATCCGCGCATTGACTCTGATTGTTCCGTGAAAGTCGGCATTCGGTTCAAAAAATAATGGTGGCGTCTACAAACCTACAACATCACCAGCGGAACTTCATCCACCGACCGCCCCATCCGTACCTGTGTCTAACCTTCGTATGGTCTGCAGACCAAACCTGGGACTCCCGGGGTCCTCATGGGCCCATATACCTGGTCCCAAGAAGAAAGAATAAACACACAATGTTCTGATTGTGATAGGAGGTAACTTATATTGGTCGTGATACTCTGCATAAGACGTATGTGTAAAAGAAAGAAAGGAAGGAAAAAGCAAGAAGAAAGCATAAAGCAAGAAGACAACAGCGGGCCTTATATGACCCTCATGCTCGCATTTGAAGAAACATAGGTACATAGACTGTCACATCCTGTAGCTGTTTGCAACACTGCACATATGCCATACCCCGAATGCCATACCCCGAATGTGCTATACCCCGAAACCGTTTGCAAGATCCTAAGGCATCTAGCCTTTCTCTCTCAATGTCAGCTGGCACGGATTATGATATTCAACACAAGATGCCACTCGGATTGGTGCATTTGTCCAAGGCTCGGATTTTGAAACTCGCAGATATCCCGAGGAGCGTGAACTCATCGATTTTCTCTTCCGAGATCTTGCGAATCTCCATGGCGGAAACGAGGAGGACCTCCGTAACCTTTACCTGGACCACTACGCCCACAATTGCTAACGCCAACGGCGCATTCGCTCTCTATGGGGCGGGTCAATTCAGTAACATGTAACCCTCCATTTCCAGTCCTGCCGCATAGAATGATCGGTTAAATCTCATTGGGGAGGCTACCTCCGTACACCATTGCATGGGTCGTCGGTGCCCTAAACAGTGCATGGCGAGGAATATACGACATGTTAATTGCTGCTGGTTGCATGGTTGCAAGTCAACCGTTAGCAGGATTTGCAGATTGAAACAGGCCCCTTGTCAGGGTGGGAGATATGATGAGTCCTGCTGGGGCCCAGTACTGGAAGAAGTGCAACTTGAGGGCGGGAGGGCCTGGTCGGACTTTTACGCCCGTCTGGCAGAATAAAGAAGAAAATGAGAAGTTGGTGGACTTCAATTTCAGGCATCATTATCGCGATTGGTATTTTTTCTCCGACTAGCTTGCTCGAACGGAATAAGGGCGGGTAGGGTCTAGGCACAATAATGAACGCTGATGGGGAGCGAGCCGATATACCTGTCATCTGAAATGAATGTTTTTATACGTAAGGTATATATGACTACCTCAATATGTATGACGCTACAACTTGTTAGCTGCCATACTTCACCGAGACACCCGGCTCTAGATTAAATCTTCAGTTAGGCCATACTTAGTAACATCGAAATCACTTCTTAGCATCAAGGCATCAACATGCTACGACTCACACATCCAGCAAAGTAGTTTTTTTGTCTTTCAGAAGTTATTGATGTGATGGTAATGTTCCTATCTCGTTAAGGGACTCACGTAGAGACCACAAATGGACGATTATGCATTTATCTCTTCCAATAAGCAACCCAATGAGCTCAAAATTCCGGGAATACTTTTGTAGTTTCCTCAATAAAATACATGTGTATAGTAACATAGAGGCGGGTTTTAATTGGCCGTAATTCCTCATTTTCACGGCGATGAAAACTAACTCTCACGCCAAGGATTAGCCCTAAACGTCACGGGATTGTCATGCAGACTCTATAGCGATATCTAGATAACCCTCTGCGGAATATAACTCCTATTTCATTCTCTACCAAAATTCCTTCCGTTCATAACCTCGTACTCTTACAACTTCAACGAGCTCCCCCCCATTTAGGACCGTAAGAGGGGTTATGAGATTACCCAAGTCTTTTGAGTTATATCATGCTTTAGTATATATCCGTAAAACAAACTCTCCTCACTGCTCGCATGCCGCTTGATTTAGACTCAGCTGCGCAACTTATCGCTAGAGTACAGCATGCCTATGGGACATACAGTATTACATGCACAGAGTACGTAGACTGCAAAAAGAAAAATAATTTCTGTCAAAATTGAAGCCCTCATTGCAAACCTATTGGTTCGATCACCTGACTTTTCCCATATTGTAATACGGCTTTGTTGAAGAAACTATATATCGCAAAATATTCCCAAAATATGTGATTTGATATTCCATTGAAGCGAATAAAATGGCCATTCGATCCGCTACCCAATGATAATCCGGTAAACAAACACGATTATCTATTATTATTTCGGAGAATACAGAACTTATATCAGCCACATCCAATTCACTTCATCTATCTCCACGGTCCCACATATGCGACCTTGCCCTAACCACCGATGTTCTCTTTGCAACCGCTGAGATTTCTAATAAAACGAAAGCACCGATCGGACCCAATTAATCAAGCCAAAGGAAGGATAGAAACCCGGAAAATGCAACCTGTCGTAAGTCATAATTATCAACAAAAACACCAAATATGCAGTAAAGAAACGAGCTTAGTAACAAGAACGAGGGGGTGCATCGAGATCCATCCAGATGCTTAAACCTTCGTCATCATTTGCTCATGTTTCCTCTGCTCTCGCCTCTCTCTTCTTCTCGTTCCAGCACTTCCGCCACAGCAACAGCCAAACACCCAATAAATCATAGCCAACACCATAGCAAGCACTGCAGCCCAACTTAGTCCCATAAACTTCCCGCCGTCATTGTCCGCCCAAACATTAACTTTCGGTCCCATGTATTCGTTGAACACATTCTTTAACTTGATTGAGATTACGGTAGCAATACCAGCACCTATTGCCAATGCCAACGCAGTGAGAATTGACAAAAGCCCAACTATTCCAGCAACGGCACGAGTCTCCATCCATCCAACCGTCAATCCTAGAAGGACACAAAGCCCAGAAAGAGCAACTCCAATAATATAGCAGATGAACATGACCTTATATGCCACCGCTAGGGCCTTAGCCCCATCCTCCACGTCCGAGGGAATTCCGAGGTCGTTGATCGTGTAATTTGAGATCAACTCCGTCTTGAAGATATCCATGGGGTTGAATGCATATAAACCATTGATGGGTGAGCAGTGGGTTACTTTTGTGCTATTTCCGGTTGCGGGTTTGGGTCCAGAACCGTCTGGGTCTCCGGTAAGAACCACAACGCCAGAGCAGTAATTCATGATGTGGGAATAGTAGTAGTCCTTGAGACCTAGCTCTTTGGCGGCTGTTTGTGCGAGCTCATCAATGATAGAGCTGGGGACTTGGTCGATGATGCTTTTCGGGATGTCATTGGTCTGTATGGGAAGGGAGGAAATGATGGAACTGTAATTGAGGTTGAGGCCGGAGGGTTTTATGTTGCTAGTGTCTAGCTGTTGAAAGTTAGATGACTGGAATCTTTCGATCTCCGGAGGTATGGGGATTGATCATAAAAGGGGGAACAAGAAACCTACCCGGAAGAGATAAACGGTCGGTAAGAAGCTGGGGTCTTTGCCAGCGAGCAAAACCATGAGAGACATCACGAAGGCTGCCGCCGACAACAGGACGGGAATAATGACACTCAGTCGGGCCATTTTGGCGATAGTGTATCGTCGAGGATAGTTTAAAGAGATTCGCAATCCTCTAGGGAGCTTCTTTCAAGCGCTTCAGGAAGACAGACAGTGTGTACTAAATGCTGCCGGTACTCAGTCTAGAAGCTTTTAGAGCAGTGAGGCCCCGTGGACTGAAGACCGGATGTTTCAAACGAAAGAGGAGGTAACCGGTGAAGTGGACTCTTCAATCGCCTTGTGCAGCGGATCAGACTATATATAACACAATTTAAGGTTACGTTCCCTTCCAATCCGGAACTCCAATCCCCCTAAGGTATCTGTATCCCTATGATCGACACCGTCCTTGATGAGCTCCCGGCATGCTTCATTGGTGAGAGCTTTGGACTTGTTCTTGGTGGAGAAGTACTCAGGGTACGTGAGACAAAGTACTGCCGGGCCAACCAGGCAACTCCCGGGCATGCACTGCCATGCTTCATACGCAAGCAATTGGCCCTTGCCTGAAGATTGCTGACTTTAGGGTTGCGGGCATCCTCCCCGCTGCCACCCTTAGAATCAAAAATTAAAAGTAAAGGCATCTTACATATCTTGAGTTGACGTTACCCCACCACGTATGTAGAATACGTGTGCCCTGAATTTTCCTTTATTGTGATGGATCCATGACGCGCAACGTGCAGGGGCTGAGTCCTAAATGCTATACCGAATGGGGCAGGGATACTCGGGCCTCGGCTGATGCCGAGGATTGGGTAAGGTCTGCCAAGGGCGATCGGCATGCCGTGAGCGAATGTCTCGCACCGAAGGGGGGTGGGGAATGTGCCGACACCGCTCATCATGAAAGAAATCGGATGCCTGAGTGAGATGCGGCCGCAGCATGCAACATTGACAATGTACTTGTCCTCCGACGTAAAGGAAAAATTCTCGCCGTGCATGCATGCATTCATCTCATCAGTACTGCCTGTATGCTGAGCCTCAGATGTGCAGTATTATGCATGGTAGAGCTTATCTCCAAACGCGGCCAACCAATGAGACCAGGATCGTATGTAGCTACTTATAATTGGTGGATAATCAAGAGGATTGGTGACAGGCTAGTAGTTACATACTCTTCATAAGCCGTAGAAACTTGCGGATAAAGACTGCCCTTGGTTTTGCCAAAAGCTTTCACTCGCGATTACTTTCTTATGCACGGTATATATTCCAAGATGGTTAGCACCCAATAACACCAGAGTACCAACAACGTTAGAAGGTTTTCGCCGCTTAAATTCTACTTGGCGCCTATAGCCCTACACTTCTGATTCACGGTATATGGACATGTCAAATTCGTGCCGAGCCTGCTCAGCGTCTTATTAGCAACTACTTTCTTATTCATGATTGCTTCAAAGTATTTATGTGTGATTGCACATTTCCATCTTTCAATTTGAATCCCAAGGCCTTGAGCAGTTATGCGAGCACTGACCAGTAAGGGAGGGAAAAACAATCAACATATACGGTAGCCACTGAGGATGAAGAACTTGGTAGTAGTCTTGCTAGGGAAGGTGTACAGGCTAAGTCTGGTAGGCAGGTATAGGTTGTATTGTCGGCTTTGAATTCGAGACTGTCGATTTGCTGTGCTTGGCATAGCCTCGAATAGGTTGAGGCAGTGAACTTCCTAATAGGGAAGTCTGCGGATTTCTTGGCAATATCATGTCACGAATGATGCGCCTGTTAATCTACTTCGCATGAAGGACTTTCCCACTCCTACTTTGTAACGATCCTCCGAAATTTAGCTCCTGGAGTGCGCTGCTGCAGAGAAATAGGTCTATGCAATTGAATGTCATAGGCTTTCCTCCTCCTGTGCCTGCACATCTATTATC
Organism: Terfezia claveryi; assembly: GCA_015179025.1. Lineage (NCBI taxonomy): Eukaryota > Fungi > Ascomycota > Pezizomycetes > Pezizales > Pezizaceae > Terfezia > Terfezia claveryi. Next base: position 447,997 of record WHUX01000006.1, read on the forward strand.
TGTGTGTCGAAACATAGGCTACTTTTTGCAGTTGGATCATATCGCAATAAAATCAAAGATACTCACTCGCAGGAGATCATTGGGGATTCATAAGAATGCTAGGTAGATCAGTTCCAGCGGGGTGCCACGAAGCAAAAACCTAAGGAATCAATGACGTTGGAGCTGATAAACACAGGACGCACGTACTGTATGCTCGTACTATCTGCCGTCCATGGACAGGTGCAGAATTCAATTACGTCATTAAATCGTAAGTTAACTGAGCTGCGACTTTGGATACCAGAGGTCCTGCCTTATGGTCCTAGCGGAGATATTCCACGTAGCTCTCCTGCTCATGCTCATGCGTAGGCCGCAATCTTCCATCCAAAGAGAAGCTGGTATCAGAGATAGCACGAGTATCATGTATCAGCTGACATTCTCCTGGCCTTCTTTTGATTAGGAGCATCGGCAGCCAGCTGGTGTTCCCCGGCTTGCCCCCACGTATGGTTATTGTTCCACAAAACAACCTGGTTTCCCCACAGCGTCTGCACTAGGTTTCCATCTATGGTACGTACACGAAGTAACTTGTGCTCGCATGCATCAGCACTAGCGGAGTTCAGGGTGGTCTATTCCATGATCATGATAAGGAACCAAGCAAATACTATGTGTGCACGGGGCCGGCGCTACACTACTTATGACTACTTTCAAGAAAGGAATATCGAAGGTTTTAGCAGCTCATTATTGTCGAGTTCTGAGCTTATGGGCTTATTCATACAAAATTTGCGGGAAGCAACTTTAAGCATTGAAGGAGGATTTCTAGCGTGATATAAAAAAGGCGATATTAGTGGATGTTAAGAGGTTGATAAATCAGTGATAAGATTGCCTGTATGAGCTCCAAGCCCCTCCTCTTTACTGCTCTCGTACCTACTCCTAGTTACTCCGGCATCTAACTGTTACAGCTGAAGTATCTTCAAATACCTCAATTTATGCTTCCAAATAATAATATTCCAACCTCGACTTCTATCAATTCCTCCATAATCAGAGAATCCTCGCATTTACTGAACTACGTAGACCTGGCAATGTTTCAATAACCATTATTCAGTGAGATAGTTCCTTTCGCCGATTGTATATTTGCTTCCCAAATGATATTTGACGACTCCTTGTTATTGACTGAGGCAGTTAATATCCATATATTGATAAGTTGTGCTTTTAACTCAGGTTTGTCCTGGAGCACTCTGAAGCGTTCCAGAAGGTTCAATGCGATTTGTGTACACATACCAAGCTTCAACTCTCTTGAAATCGCGGGGTACCAGTTTGACCTTATATTTCAATCACAACAACTATGGCGGAAGCGAAATCGATGCGGTACCCCACCATTGATCTTTGTACATTTTGGGATTTGATAGTTAGTCTATTCCAATGCCGTCGGGATGAGCAATCACCAATTTGTGGGGTTCAAATTTCCCGTCATTCCCGCCAGCACTCACTATACGCAGCATGAACATTATCAGGCTGCAACACGAGAGAAATCTAGAGGCAAGAAGCGCAGGAGCTTTTGTCACATCGGGGTAAATAACCTCTGAGAGCGTTTGCTCTATCCTGGTTGCATCCGTTCGGCCTCGATCAGGTTGTGGGGTGAGTTCTTATAAGCTGAAGCCTACAATTCCAACGTACCGTAACTAAATGTGGGATTGGCTCCGCTCCGCCAGCAATGTCAACAGCAGGAAGGAATCCTCTATGAGGGACTATTCAACCAGACTACAATCGGGCTAGAAAAATAAATATACTCTACACGAGTTTATACTGCGTTCCCAACAAAGTAGTTGAGTTTCGAATTGATCTCTGGTACTCTAGTCCAGTATCCCTATATTCACATGACATTACCTATAGGATGCGAATTCAAGAGATATATTCTTCCCGAATACCTCAAACCAGGAACAGTTAAGATCACATAGATCCCAACCTTCTTCTGCCCGGACGGCCGGTTCGGGCCGAGGATACCGAAATCTCGTGGCATTCTTGCCAACATGGGTTATATCTGGGCACTTATAATTTGGAGATTGAATGGGGCTTACCCACGAGGTCCGGTGCCACTACATTGCAAGCCAGTGTCGCAAGTTAAGCCTACATTTCGAGAGCATCGAGTTCGCCAAAAGTATCCATCGAGGATTCGCAAATATCGCTAATTGCGAGGGGCTCGGGTTGCTAGGATGTCGCTATTAATTGCCCCGGGAAGTCGAACGATACCTTATAAAAGGAGGGAAGTAATTATATGGCTTGTTTGCGCGCCTTTGTGGCACCGTGAAACTCACCTGGAATTTCTTACGCATTCCTTTGTTTTTCTCAAGTCCTATAAGTCGCATATTGTTCTTCTACTACATCTGTCGCCATGAAGTTTTCTCTGCAACTCCCTCTCCTACTCATGGTAGCAGCAAAATGTCAGGCAGAAACCCGCAAGCTCCTCGTTAGCGCTTACTCTGGACAACTGACCACACTTGAATTTGATACTGTGGCGGGGACTCTCACCCCGTTATCTGTCAACCTTGAGGGTGCACCGAGGCCAGGCTGGCAGACACTGTTTAAGAATCCCTATGGGACAAACTTTATCCTCTCTAGCAGTGAGCTATGGGATGGGTTTAAGGATGGAGTAAAAGTGCTGTCTGTTGATGCCAATGGCACATTGGCATTGATAAGCAGAAGCAAACTGGGGACAGTCGTGACGGGTCCCGTTGCGTTAGCGGCCACCAAGAGTGGGTTGATAGTTTCAGCAAGTTAGTATGTAGCTTATCCCAGGCTTTGTTCTGAATATTTGACGGCTGGTTGGGGCTGATACAATGACATCATAGCTCCGGTGGAGTCAATACATTCTCAATGAATCCATCCACTGGTGTTCTCGTTATGGAGCCTTTGAACACCTTCCGCTACAATCTCACCGCTCCGGGGCCCAACCCTAAGCGCCAGGAAGCCGCTCACCCACACCACGTCATCATCGACCCGACAGAGAAATTTGCGTTAGTTCCAGATCTCGGTGCAGATCACATTCACATCTACTCCATCTGTCCCGACGGATTAAGCGAGCTCGCTCCGGTGCCTGTCCCGCCTGGTTCGGGTCCCCGCCATGGAGTATTCAGTCCGGCAGGAGAATACTATTACCAAGTGAACGAACTCGCCAACAGAGTTGATGTATTCTCTGTGGCATATAACCCTAACATCGTACTTACTCCGGTCCAAAATATTTCCACATATCCCACTGGAATAACCCCCCCGCTGTATCCCGTGCCTATAGCGGGAGAAATTCAAATCTCGGGTGACAGTAAATACCTTTATACTTCGAACAGAGGCGATAAGACATTCCCTAATGCGAGAGTTGCACCTTCCCCGTCTAATGAGACCACCCAGTCGGACTCGATCACGGCATACACGGTTGATGCGTATGGACAGCTCACTTTCTTGGAGCAGTTCCCTGTTGCCGGGTTAACTCCTAGGCATTTTTCGCTGGAGCCTACGAATGGTGGGGAGTATGTTGCTGTCGCTACACAGGATACTGGAAGGGTCGCGGTGTATCAGCGGGACAAAGTAACAGGAAAATTTGGGACCGCACCGTTCGCCAGCATTGATATGGCCACGTGGGGGGCATCGCAACCGCCTTGTGTGATTTGGTTGGATTGAGGGTAATTGCTACGCTTTGAGGTAGTCTCGTTCAACACAATCATTGTGGTGTTTTGATGTGTGTAGGAGTCTGTGGATATGAGATGTGGTTAGTATGGACATGCGTAAATTGGAACGCGAAATGTTTGGTATTGTATATAGGAATATAAAATATTCATGATAGTTTTGCTTACGCATGTATGTATGCATTTACGAAATGTAATATCGAATAAACCTACTGTATCATGATAGTACGCTTTACCATTCATGACCATGTGATATTTGTCTCTAACAAGCTTGCTGCTGGTTTCTTACACTCATCACCAACCTCACTCGTTCCAATGTCAATTCCGCTGGTACCTCATGCTGGACCCAATGCACAAACAACAAGCCAAAAACCTCGAGCAACCTCTGTTTTGCAACTGCAGAACTCTGGAAAGCGTCCACCACTATCAAAGACGGATTCCGAAGGACCTGATGTGGCACAAGATGTTGTACACTTCAATGCCTTACGTCAGAATACTCCAATCTAAAGGCATCAATCAATACACCGGGAAATTCAAACTGGCAACTACCTCCTGAGTCCAAATACCCGACCTGCCAGCAGGCACAGAAGATGAAGGTTCCGACCTTAAGATTTTAGATGATGAGGAGGAGGTGGATGGAAGTGATGATGAGCAGGGAGACTATATTACTGAAGAAGAGGCTGTTCAATATGCTCAGATTACGCTTGGGGAGATGATCGTGTAACTAAATATCAATTATGCCACTGTCGGCGTCTTTCCCAAAATTCTTTTATAAGACAAGTCTCGTGTTTAAGCTAGTATCATATATAAGACAGTAAATTCAAGGACCCTCCGACCGCCCGTTTGTGAATAAGACAGCATTCTTACTTGCGAATTAATACGGTATATGATTCCAGAAGAGAAAAAGTGTTCCTAGAAACAAAAAGAGTTCCCCCCAAGCCCCTTCGGAATGGGGCTTGGAGGTAATCTCGCCTGCTACTCTAATATTTTTGATGGTTAAGGGAGTCGAACCCTCGCAGGATGAGGCCCAGTCCCTGTGACCTAGCGGATTATACCGCTAGGCCACTGGGGAGTGGGGTTGATAGTTTGCTGGGCGCTGGCATTATCAATAGGAGATCGCGGCCTAGGTTTATCAAACGAAGAACCTATCTCTGTGACACAGTCACCGGTCTGTGCTACGCACGAAGATGGTAACGGAATATCACTCAATGGATTGCATTGCGAACTACCTTTATGAACCACCGCACAAAGGCAACTCCAGTGCTCTCTAGATCATCCTCCAGCATGCGATAGGTATGAAGGGATCATGGCAGCCGGGGCTCGGAGGAAGCGCCGATGGTAGCCCTTAAGTACAGAACAATCCTTAAACTTGTAATATTTACATGTGTAACGTGCGTAGCATTGCAGAGAAATCGATTTGCAAGGCTTCTTGAAGATTGTAGAGAATAGCGGGGGTAGGTGACTCGAGACGTGTAGAGAATATCATTAAATTCGATTGTAGAAATAAACATCCTGAGTTGAAAATTGCCAATCAAAGTAACGAGCATATGCGAGGTCAGTCAACCAGACCGTTCGGCGAATAGCCTACAAATTTCTCCTCGAACTGTGAAAGGTTGTCTCCGTGGTAGATACGACATGGCGGCTACTATGCTGCATATATAGTCATTTAGGTTGCATATGTGCGCCGGACTTCCATTAGCATTACCTTGATTCATGTTTGGTTAGGTTTAGCTAGCACTTAGAGAAGACAAGCTTCATATACACATCGAAGCAGCGTACAGTCACCTCCAATCTTCGCATAAGGCGTACATACATCCATATATAAGTGTAGTAGATACATATCCGTATATTCTCTGCTCTAGGTCAGTTGGGGAAGACTGAGAAAGATATATTGTAGCAAGTCTAGGCCGATAACTATTTGGGATTAAACAAAAAATGATTACGAAAAGCGCTGCAAGTTTTGGTTTGATATACTCGCTGGTACATAGTCACGACAAACAGAACACATATCACACAAGCGAATCGATATCACTGGTTCAATTTCGTTTTCTGTTCAGCTCAGACAAGGCCACCGGGTTGGAGATGTTACACTACGATAGCTACACGTCGTTGCGTACGGATTACATAAATGCCTACAACATCTAGGCTTTACTCCAAACAAGGCCCGAGTACAAAACACTCGGCTGGAATTATAGTAGTCTGGTTGGCATGGAGAATGCTGTGGTGTGTTACAGTCTTGTACTTTGTGCACATGGGGAAATTTTTTTTTTTTTAATACTCATTACTCCTATGCGGTCCCGTTAGGGGCTGCACATGGGCAAACATTGAGTGCCCTCGCCAAGTTGATAGATACTAGGTAGATCTAGCAATGGTTAAGAGTATGTATAGTCTTGTTGTACGTGCCTAGACTTTCTGGGTTCTTATACATACCCGATTTCGCACTAGGAACCTCCCTTCCATCAGTGCATCCTCCAATCGCTGAGCGGAAGACGCGGCCAGTCTCGAGGGAAATCCAGGCACTTAGCGAGCTCGAGGGGGTTTAACTCTTTGTCAACCAGGCTGACAGCTGTCATGAATCCTGCTTCCCACATGCTTGGCCAAAGACATTTACGAAAGAAGTTATCAATGCCTGGGGCATCTTCACTCGCTGTTACAAGACCCATATAGCTAATACCTCATCTTTTAGTTACCTGCTGCTATCATAACTACAAATACCTACCTACTCTTCACTTCAACTGTAAGGCCCATCAGTTTTGGTTCCGTCAGTCCCATGGTTCCGGCCCGGCCCGAAGCTCCGGATTAAGTACAATGCATGTACCTAATTACAACTCTTACTTGACTATATGATGTATAGCTCTAGGATATTGATTTTCGCCCAAGGCTGTTATGATACGAGAACGGCTGTTTTTCAAGGAATTTTTAAAAATCACCACAACAGAACATATAACAGCCTGATTTCGTTAGTATAGGATCATAATAACAGGTGCTTAAGGTAATTGCTTGCTTATTTGAACCCTGGGGGGTTTTGTTGGGGAGGAACCCTTGGTGGTTTTTGATGTGAAACTGATAGAACTAATGGCACGGGACTACTGTGCTTCTGGTAATTTCAGCAACATTGACGAGAACCCGAAAACTACCAGAAATCAACGAACTAACTTTGTATTCTCAAAAGCGAAGAAGAATCTCCACATTGAAACCTATTTCATAAGGATCAAGTTACCTAATAATACTCTGGGGAGGTTATATGGTGTTGATGACTGTGGTGTTGTCAGTTATACGAATACAATGCCCATTGTAGGATCCAATTACCTCACTTCGAGATTTTTTTTTGGATTTTTTTTTAAAAAATAAAAATACTCATTACCGCCTTGTCAGTTTAAGGATACCTAATACACCTAACAGGGACCGTTATACTACTAGAGTACCTCAGTGAGCGTGTTAACCATCCACCTACGGTATTTTTACGCTCGGATATCACCTTTACTGCATAAGCTCGATCTGTTTACTCCGTAGACTGACAAGGAACGTTGTTCGCCAGTGGATGCGGTACTCCTATTCGGTATGAGGAGCCGCCCCCGAAACCCGGAGGGATTCATGTTTAATCTTCCGGGTCCGGCACGCGAAGTACACTCAAGTGCCAAAATGGCAAAAGCAAAAGTCAACTTGAAACATAAATCTCAAGGGCCTATTGGCCGGGAAACATGTTTAGCCTCACTTCGAGCTCTGCTTGGGAATTGAGTTTATTTTTTTGGTAATGTCTAGTAACCGGCGGTCGACCTAAGGCTTTGACTAGATGTACGATTGCTGAGACAACCAGTCGAATCAACGAAAAAAGCCCATAAATGTCTTTTTTCTCTGTTGTCTGTGGAATATGGTTTCGTGAGTACTGGAGAGTGTACGGAGGCTCACACCAGAAGTCTTTTCCCCTTTCCTTTTTGGGAATCTTGCATATGCAACGCTATGTACGGTATGCAACTTGCCATTATTCAGCTCCAAAATGGGCTGCAATGGCAATTAGTGATGAGTTTTACCTTTACTATTGCCTTAATCTACTATTGCCTGTGCTCTGCCCTGAATATATGCCTTGAATATACAGTACCTAAATAGCTTATTACCTCCGTAATATGTCTGGTGGAGTGTGCCAAGGCTACTGCATTGGTGATACATATGCATGGCATATCCGCATAGGCTTGGCATCCTTGGCATACTTTAGTGGACACTGCATATGGCAACCCAGGACAATTAAGATGCTCTGCACCCCAAAAAGCTGCTGGGTAGGAGGCGAGTCTGGAGGCGAGCAACAGTAAAGGCAAAATAAATTGTTATATGGCCGGTATATAATGCATTTTATCATTAGAACCCATTTTGGAGCCGAATAATGCCAAGCTGCATGCGGTGCATAGGCATTGCATATGCAAGATTCCCAAAAGGAAAGGGGAAAATACTTTTGGTGTGAGCCTCCGTATACTCACCCATATATAACCAAATATATAAGGCCAATTTGTGTTGCGATTGCTACTAGGATTGCTGCTTAGGTAGCCGCTGAGTACAGCCTGTACCACTGCCCAATTTTCATGGGGTTTTGGCACTTGACAATAAAAAGCAAAGAAATTCGTGGCAGCCCAATTATGTAGAGAGTTGCGTATGCGTGAAGTCTCTGCATGTTGGCCCAGTCAGGCCAGTCAGGCCGGCTAGCTCAACTCTATATATCTCCAGCGATGGCTCCCGTTTATTCTCCAACTATCATTCGCCAGCCATGCTCTTCGCTCAATCCTCCTCCTCACGCTATTGATCTTGTGATCTCTTGGAGAGGCAATTGCTGTTATTCAACGGCAACTGGGAATCACCCCCAGACACATCCGGAATCTCCACAACGAAGTTTCAGAAAAGGGGTGGTTGCCTTGCAGTCTAATATCTCATCTGAATTCACTCTGCGCCAGCTGAGAGAGCATTGTATATAGGTACTGTACGGAGTAGATAGCCAATAATGTTTTGGTGCACATGACAAGTAGTTATGTGTGCATATCAATGCATATGCATGAATATGCGTCATTTCCCAAATAGGAAGGTGGAAAAGACTTTGTGATACCTATGCCGTCATTGGGCTTCGGATCATGCATCAGAAGCGGCGCGAGGCTGGTATATAAGTCGTTAAAGATGATTGTCTACCCTTCGTACGGAGTACTTTCCAAGTATCTCTCTTGGACAGCCCCACATGTCCAAAGATACTCCTTTCACCCAATTCTATCCGTAAAGGGAACACATTTCTGTTGTCTACCTGGGAAAGATCGGGTAATTTGGGTGAGTCTGCATGTACTCGTGAATCCGTCGCTTACCGGTGATTAGCGACGGCTTGGTTGTTTGAGATATATCGATGGCATGGCATAGAGAGGATTCCATTCTAACTTCTACGTAGGCAAGCTGTTGCTTGATTTCTACCAAATCCAACTTGACTAAAAGAAGTATATATCATATCGCCTTAGAGAGATCGGCTGGCCGAATGTGGATTCATATACGAAGCTTTCTCACTCCACCCTCAATATTACGGTACCGGCGTGAGCTTTGGATACGGCATTGGCGATCTTATAGCTGTTACACAGCTCGCTTTGAGGACTTATAATGCGTATAAATCAGCTCAGAACGATGTTGAGAACCTCTCCTACGAGCTCAACTCGCTGAGAATATGCGTCAATAATGTTAGAGATATACCTGAAAGCCGTTTGAGCGACAGCCAGTCTAAGACACGCGAGCAATTACTGAAAGGATGCTATAGCGTTGTCAAGGAACTGAATTCTCTGCTCGAGAAGTACAAAAGTTAGACAGTGGTGCTTCCAAGGGACGCAAAAGGATGAAAAGGAATAAAAAAAAGCCGAACACAGTGTTGGAGAAGATTAAATGGATTAATGAGAATCCAATGGCGATTAGGAGTAGACTGGCCTCTAACGTTGCTTTGCTTCATTCGTTTTATATGGAGTGCGTGATCCCCTCTTGTCCTCATGGAGTAGCGCCACTAAAAGTTTCACGTTCACAGCTGCCAATGCACAAAATTGGAGGAAATGATGACAATACAGAAATCATTACAAACAACAGTTCAGCACCATTTCCTCCGCCCCCTTGGTCAATGTCGACAGGACACAGCGGCATCATTTGCTTCCGTGGCTTCCTTTGCCGTCCAAAACGGAGGAAGCGATCACAAAGCTAGGATTCCTTGGAGAAATCTTTGCCGCGACCTTTATGACCGCGGAGTTCGAATACAACCAGAAAATATTAACGAGCAGTCAGTAGCACAAATTGCTGCAATCTTACAAGCTGGAGATGCTTGCAGCAGTTACGAAAGTACAGGTAAGATTAGAGAACATAATCCTACAAAGACTGATCCATAGGTGTTAATGGTACAATAGTTTCTATCGAGAACCAGTCTATGATTACTCTATCCAGTTCCCTTTTAGAACTCGACAGCCCTCCGTCAGCTCCTAACCCTCTTCCTAGGACTTCAACTTTATTGCGCACTGCTACTATCCAAATAAACGAAGTTGAAGTATCTGCTGGCGAACCGGCCCCCCATTGCACTGGCCACAATCCTACTCCGACAACTATGCGTACGGCAACCATCCAACTGAATGAATTTTCTGTGTTCAACAGATATTCTGAAACTGGGGCTTCAACGTCGCTTGAGACGCTATCCGAAACACATACCCTTATACGCACTACAAGCTTCCAAATAAACGAGATTTCAGCACCCGATCCCATCCCCTTACCTCAAAACAGGGCCCAGCCCCCATTCCCCCATTCCCAAAACTAGCGCGAACGGCAAGTTTTAAGATTGCACTAACCCAGCGCAGTATCGAATTCCAGGATAATACAGTCATCAAAGAAGCACCTCCCGGTGACCATCAAAATCTTGCAAACGGAGTGATGACCAGTCTTACCTCCGGTGCAGAGGCTCATGCCGCTAGGCGACTAGTGCCTAATCTGAGTGCGAAGACACCTGCCGACATCAGCAAGAGTAGGGCAAGTGAGTCAACTCTGATAGTTGAAATATTTGAAGACGACCACCGCGTGCCTATGATACCTGAATTTCCGCACCTGTGGCCTGCTGATACTAGGCTAGACCTAGATACAGTTGCTCCGCATAGCATGGACGATGAACCACTAAACCTGCCCTCCCTTTGCCTCCTTACTGTGCAGGAACTCCAGTGTCAGGCAAGAGGGAATACTCTAGACTTTGACAACCCGGGTCAGCAACAGGTGGTTGTCAATGTCAAAGTTGACGTCCCCGATACTAGCTGCAACGTAGAGCCTCCGCCAAGGGAGTCTGATTCTGAGCTTGCTGCAATTGCTCTGTCGGGAGATGTTGACAGCGCCACCCCAGAGGCCAATGAGGAGAAGCCGGGAGCAAACCCGTCCGAGGTGCATTCAGCGCAATCTGAGCTCAGTACGACGGAAGTTGCGAACCAAGCTATTTCTATGAGTGGAAAAAGGGAAGATACGATACCTGGTCGCGAAGATTGTCGTGAAGATATAACCCCTTTCACATACGACCCCACTCTAGGAAAAGAATTGTACAAGGCTGTCAAAAACAACAGCATACAGACGGTAAAATTTCTCCTGAAAACTGGTGCAAATGCAAATGCAGCGGCCCCAGATTTCGGCAGCGTACTCAATGTAGCGGTCTCCTTGAACTTTCTTGAGGTTGCACAGTTGCTGCTAAAGCATCGAGCAGATGTTCAAAGCACTGTACAAAGCCATAATCGCAAAAACAACACGCAATTCACAGCCCTCAACTTTGCAGTTTCAGGAGGTTTTTGCGAAATGGTGGAGTTGCTTCTAAACAAGTTGGAGGAATTGGGCGAGATCAACCTTGCGGTAGCAACTACAAAGGCGCTGCAATGTACACTGTTTCAAGGTACACCACAGCAACGCCCAATTATGAAGTTACTGCTGGGAAAGCATGTAGACGTCAATGCTCGCGACTCAAGAGGTTCGACATTACTAGACCGTGCAATATCTTTCGGCAGTCGTGAGGCCATAAAGGTGCTGTTGGAGGGTGGTGCTAATATCAGCCCTCGGAATCGCACGGCTCTCCACCGAATGCTAGTGGACACTGACGAGCTACAGAGGTTTTTGGTGGATGTGAAGGAGGTAACAGAGTTTCTAGACGAGCATGGCGCCAACCAAGATTGCTATGGTGAATTAGTGGCAGTCACGATTTCGGGGGTCGGTAAGGAACGCAATCATTTGTCCACTGAATTAAGCGCCGGTACGGTAAGAAGCGAAAGCCAAAGTCCAAGCCAATCAACAGAGTCAGCAGACAATTCTACCCCAAAGACTTCGCCCTCCGCCTCCAAGGGCACTCAAAATGATCCAATGTTCAAATTTGCCGCACAGTGCTTCATTGATATCCTCACACAAATGCAAAGTCAGAGCCAAAAAGGCGCCACCGTCGATAGGAAGCCTCTCGAAACCAAATTTAACATTGACACAAATGGTGGGAATTCGACGATTGAGTTCGAATGCACCGTTATTACTCCAGTTGAAAATACCAGCACCAGCGATTCAACTGCCACAGCTGATCTCCCCGCTTCACTAGTGGAACCGCTAGTTCCGGCTATTCCACTGGCGAAGCTACGCCACTCGAGACCCCCCAGAGACCTTCGCGGTGCAATTAGATGAAACCGAAAGCAAATTCCATGCGACATTTACTCTCAAACCCCCTGTACTGGCTGCTAATGAGAAAAAGGATGATTCGACGCCTAAAGCTAAGCAGCCCATGTCTTACCCTCTCGATGTCAAAACCAACGAGTTTGAGACTCAATTCCCCATACATTTCCAAGTGTCGACCATGAATGAGAACGGCGGATTCCAAGGCAGTTATGGGGGCATAGATATCCAAAAGATTATAGATGCTAATCTTGTGTTTCTATATAACCCTGAGAAAGATACACGAGTTGGGCCATGGTGGGGGTGTAGTTGAGCCTGCTTTCGACGAATGGGCCTTCTAAGTTTCAGAATCCCATACAGACACTGGCAAAATTTTGGGGAAAGCGCTATGGCGGTCGAAAATCAGCAACTGATGAATGAGCACGAATGCATTTCTTTCCCTTTATTATAATTGTTTCTCTGAGTCAAGTCACCTGCTTAAACTTTAGGGCAAAAGGTGGGATTTCAATGCAACTTGATTGTTGGAATGTCATGCATATTCTTTTTTTTTGGTTTATTTTAGCGTTTCCTTAGTACTTATGTAGTCATGATTTATGAATTATGCGTCAAAAGCATGATGGGACTAGGTGCATACTTGCCATTATTGACCCGGAGTATTTGGGGAACGTAGGGAATGGCTTTGATTTACCTATTTGTAAACACCTGGCTTCAAATACATATGCAACTTAATTATAGGTACCGCCAACATCGACAAAACGACGGCTTATCCCGAGGCCATTCAAGGTAAATCCCTTCCCACGTTATCAAGCACAAATATAGTTAGTCTTGCACCCCCGGATTATTTTCTTGTATCCTGGTAGTATGACCCTCCACCACCAGAAGCCTTGTGGAAGTTACGTAGTTCTGGCTGGAGGAGGTTGGGCATGTTACTTTAATATTCGTGAGAGTAATTAATTGTATGTAGTTTAGAAATAACCTGAGGCATGTATTCACTGATTATATATACAGTATTTACCGTATACCCCTCACCAACAAGCAATGAACGTTCGTTAAATCCACACGCAGCTCGCTAGAGGGCGGGGGGAATGCTAGTCTAGCACAACTGTTGTGTGTTAACCGTTTCTTTGCTTATGCACTACTGACGTGATTAGAACTCGACGTTGAGTTAGTGTCAATTGCAACTAACTAGACTGGGTAATTACTGCCCCAGGAGTAACTTGGCCTTGCTGCCAACTTGGGGAGAAGCGGCCAGGAGAACCCTAACACACCTCACTATGGTTTCTTGCTTCCTTACTTTGTACACCCAATATACAGGGGCGCACTAGAATACAAGTGGATATTAGGTTAATTTAAACCCAGTGAGGAGAAATTTTACTCGAGGAATCCAATAGTAAATGTACTGACAATCCGACTTTGACTGTTGCAAGAGTTCATTCAAATAAAGAACCGTATACTCTGGCACCGGAAGCATACGAAAACTGGCAACATGCACACGTTAGAAAAAGTATATACTTAGGATCAAGAGTGAAATCCTTGCATTACTTATATCTAACATAGCGTATAGGAAGAAGAAGAAATAAAATTCAGATCTTTCTTTGACAAACCCAGGTACTTCACCGTTTAAAAATTCGCAAGAATATTCCATCTATCTGGGAACAAGCCCAAGACGACCAACTCGTCACGGCGCTTCTTCCTCTCCTCTAACAGGAGATCATCAACTTTCACTTGATCCTTGGCAACATTGTTGCCAGTAACTGCACCTGATGTACCCTGAACGCCCAGTTCCGCCTCCCCGGCCTCCTTCTGGATGCCAATCTTGTCCTGGTCCTGGACCTCACTCTCCTTCCTCGCGGCTTCCTTCCATTCAATATCCCTCACCTCCTTCAAAATCTCCTCTTGCCCTCTCAACCCACCCAACATCGTCATCGCCCCAAGGGTGGCGAAGTGAGCTTCCCCAATGACCATTCTCCGCTTACTGACTAAACTTTCAAGAACAACCATGGCCTCCACCTCCCTTCCTAGCTTGATCAAGACTCTCCCTAAGTTTTCCATTGTGTCTAACGTATGCATATGGTACTCCCCCACAGTTTCCTTGAAGATCTCTAACGCCTGTACCTCGAGGTCATGCGCTTCCTCTAGGCGCCCAGCTTCAAGCATTGTCACCCCCAAATGAGCCAACGATCTGGCAACATCCTTATGCCTCTCCCCTAGGGTGCGTTTCCGGATATCGATCACCTCCCGGTTCAAGTTTTCAGCTGATGTCCATCTTTTCTGCCCGCGAAGGGCGGACGATAGGTTTCCCATCGTCAAGAGCGTGCTAGGGCATTCCTTCCCATATGCGGCGACTTTCTTTTCCAAAGAAAACGCAAGCTCCTCTTCTGCTTCTTTGTAACGTGCCTCACGCCACAAAGTCATGCCTAGATTACCCCTCGCCAAAGCAACCTCCAAGCTATCTGGCCCGTGAAGCTTGCTTCGTATGGCAATGACCTCGCGCTCCAGCTTTTCCGCCCTAGGAATATTGCCCCCCTCGGCGTACGACCAAGCCAAATTAAGCATTGCCTGGAGCGTTTCGGGATGCGCTGGCCCTTTCGTATCTGATTGTGAGAGTAAGCGCAGCGTCTCTTCATCCATTATTACTGCCTTCTGGATGTCTCCCTTCCGTCGGTATGTCATTGCGAGGTTAACTCTGGCCCGAAAAGTATCTGGATCCGTCATCCCAAGATTCTGAATTCTCCATTGTAGAA
Organism: Terfezia claveryi; assembly: GCA_015179025.1. Lineage (NCBI taxonomy): Eukaryota > Fungi > Ascomycota > Pezizomycetes > Pezizales > Pezizaceae > Terfezia > Terfezia claveryi. Next base: position 463,052 of record WHUX01000006.1, read on the forward strand.
CCTTCTCACGTAATGACTCTGCATCACCTAACCGCCCGGCATCATGGTACGTTGTTCCTGCCGCTTCCAAAACTCCCATTCTTTCTTCGTCGCTGTGGCCTGCTATCGTTGCTTTCTCAACATCTAAGTACGGCCGAACCCAGGCATCAAGATGCAAAATGATGCGATTCCGAAGTGCATACCCTCCTTTGGAGTCGTCAGTTAGCATAGCCTCCTGAAGTAAGGCAATGGCGGTACACTGTGCTTGTTGTTGTTCTAAAGCATCTGGCTCGCATCGGTCCCGGATCCAACAATGTACCAAGGGATGGATTGTATATGTCGGTGAATTTCCGTAGTATCCAAAATGCCGCTTGACAAGGGAATAGTTGCAGAGAGTCTTCATCGCCTGTTCGAAGCGGAAGGGAACCCAAGTGGCATCGTCCAAATTTCCGCCGGGGCTCACAGGTTCATTCTCACTGGAAGGGGGGTCACATCTGGCAACACAATCTACAAGCAGCTTTCCTAGCTGTGTCAGTTCTGGTCCACCCGCGGCTATAGCCGCACAGCTAGCACGAATGAAAGCTACGCTGCCCGTTTCAAAGATCTCCTGAGGGATGCCCTCATAGTGGAAGTAACCTAGGACCATGAGAAGCTCTGCCGCAGCGGGTTTCTTCGCCTTCACCGCTCCAAATGACAGTTCCCAAGTCTGATAAACTGATGCAGCATATCCTGAGCCCTGAAACTCTCTACTGCTCATCAACACCGGCCTCATCTTTTCGTAGATGCCAAGATAGTCTCCGACACTGCAGGTATTTGCAATATACGCACCGGCTTGGTCAATTGCAAGGGCTAAGTAACCCAGCTTTTCGACAATGGCCCGTACAGCCCTTTCCGTCTCTGGCTCAGTTATGTCTTCCGGGCTTAACATTGCAGCCCTTCTCAGGAGGTCACAGGCGTCCGCCTGAGACATATTATCAACCTCAAAAGTATATTTATTGACACCACCTACTATGTCTCTTGTTCTGGGGTCTCGACTGGTAACAAGGATGTTTCCATGCCTACCTCCGGGAAGATAAGTTGCCAGGCTCGGGAGATTATCCGCGTTGTCAAAGATTAAAAGGTAATTGTAATCACTTAGGCTTGCGAGACGATGCTTGACTGCTGTGACAAGGTGGCGGCCGCTCACTTTCAGACAGTCGGCAATGTCCCGAAAGCTTTCCTTAACGGTGTGATCGCTGCTTGCGTTCACCCAGAAGATCGAGTCGAATCTATGATAGGAATGAGTCCACTGGCGAGATATCCAAGAATGTACTGTGAGGTTACACACCTATCAAGATGCTCCTCGGAAAATTTCAAGGCAATTTCAGTTTTACCTGCCCCTCCTAAACCGTGAAGGACTGCCCTGCGCTGCCTTTGCTGTTGCTCTTTACCAAAGAAGTTATCTTCCAAAAATTTCAAAGCCCCCGCTCTTCCGGTAAATATGGGGCTTGGAGGAGGGGCGGTGTAATGCTTCCCCGCTCGAATCCTGCCTACGTCGTATCAGCTCCAGAAAATATGCCCTCCACATCTTGCTTTTCATAGGCACACGCCACTTACCGGGAGTTTCCAACCTCTTGGGTGGCAGGATTTTGAAAAGGCTTTCATTCCACTGCTGCAATTCACGCGCCAGGGCCATCCCCTTTGCTTTATCAGACAATACCCATTTCAAACACTGAATTTTGGTCAAGTTGTCAAGAATATCTCTCTTTGCTGCCTCCAGACCGGCACGGTTATCACCAATGTCCAGTATTTGCCTATCAAAATCGAAGACAGGCGAACTGCTTGGGAGAGCAGCTGGAGATTTCCCCTTTCGAGATATTTCACTTTCTGTTGTATGATTTTTCGTTACTGCCTTCCGGGGGGGGGGCTCTTGATCGCCCTCAGCAATAAAACAGAGCTTGTGACAGCCTGCTCGACGTAACCAGAAACGAAGACCATGACTGGAATTCTTCACGCCGACGGGAGTCATGGGCGCGGATGAGAAAGCTGGTTCCATGGATACAGATACCACCTGTGGCGTTCTAGAGTTTTTCAAAGGAAGCTGGAGGTCAACAGTACCTCCGGACTGTGAGCTTGAACTCTTTCCAACGCCATCTGGGGTAGGGATGGGACTAAGTTCGATCCCGTATACGTTCTGCAGCGCTCTGGCATCCCCAAGAGTTTTCGATATCTTTGCCAGAATTCTAACAGCAAGAAGGCAGCCATCTTCTCCAATACTCGAAATTGCTCCGGAACGTAGTTTCCCAGGCCGATCAAAATCAGGTACAGTCATATCACCTGTTCGAGGATCAAAGTGCACCCAGTCTTTTACCCACCGGGACAATAATCCCATCTCGGTGTCCACAAGCAATTGAAAATCCACGGCATCCTCGTCAATAGATTTCATGTCCTTGAGCAGGCCATATGCCGCGAGGCAAGCACTGGCTAATGGGCCTACAAGCGCAATTGTCCCGAAGGCAAAACCAGTAATATCCATTGCGTCGTCGGTACTATATTCGCCTGTTACTCGATTCGGATTAGGCTGATACTTTTTTAAAATATTTTGTATGGGGTACAAGGGCGTCTGGTTAGAACGAGGAATGGATTGCACGCTTGTATAAAATTCGGGAAAGGCCTAGATTGTAGAGCTTTTAAGAAAGGGGGGACCTGACTGTAGGAATCTCCCAGGGTCACCATAGACATATGGCTGCTATCGCTATTCGATGATACAGCTGTCTCATCTGAAGTCCAATAAACATGGTCCATAGCCTCCGGCATGATAATGCAGCTTCTAGGTATACTGAGCGAATATCAGTATCTCAAGAGGAATGGGGAAATTATGAAAGCACGTAAATGAGCACAGACAATATACCCCGGGGGATGCACGATGGGCTGTCAGGCGGGCGGGTAGGCGGGACGGGGCGTCGATGGTGTAGCTCAGAGTGGTGGTGTGTTGATTTGAAACAGATGGAGTTGAGCTGCAAATATCGAACTCAACCAATCAGCACACTGTATGCCCGCACAACTCTGCAAACACGATAGGTAGGCAGATATTATTCTGTGGGTTTCTTAAATCCTGTTAAGGATGGCAGGGATCAAGAGATATTCTCTACTGGTATTATTACCCTAGGTATCTCTCTATGGCTATTTTCATGACAAACATCCCACCTTGGCAGCAAGATACCGGTGAGTTTTAACCGGCGAATCCACCCATTCGCAAGTCCCAAATACCTTATAAGCTCTGCGATCTCTGCTCATCACTATGCCCCAATCCCGCATCCTCTAATGCCCAGTTCTTCTTCTCATATGTGATTGGAGCTCGATATAGAGGTGTCCTGTCATCATTGTCATACTCTGCATGAATGGCCTGCCCCATCAGCAGAAAAGTATCCCCCCACATAAGCACGTAATAAAATCCGTCGTTGTTGCACGTTGATGATTACTAAAGAGAGATAGGGCGCTGAGAGTGCGCTACAGGGTTATAACAATACCAGGTGCAAAACCTCGCTAATTTTAAGTCTGTACTGTAGTCTGGTTGGTAGTACCCGTATCTACCGAGTTATTCGCTAGTGCCTTGGCAGCGATTACACAGTTATACTAAGCAGAGGAAGTCTAGTGCAGGCGATCAATACATGACGGCGAGCTTGAAGTACATTCTGATTAAGTGTAAGCCTTCCGACGATTGCCACCTGCCATTGTGAATTGCTACCGTAGGTTGAACTATTGCTTCTACTCTTGCGTACCGTCAAATTGAATATCCCTATTGCCTATGTGTACGGTACTATAGCACAGACATCTTTTGATCTGCATCGCTAACTTCAACAACCATAGTATACTGTGTGATCGCTGCCAAAGCACTAGCGAACAACTCGAGCGGATACGAACTCCGTAAGTACCTAAGCGCTAGCCTCGAACCCAAGCGCAGCCTTGCGTGACACGATACCTAAGTACGCACGAGCGTGAAGTTTAATTATTAATTTCGGATTGAGGCGATGAATTGCCTTGCGCAGCCAGCATATGCCTCACTAGTTATGCATGATTAGCTGGTAAGTACAGCTTTGGTGACGACCCTGGTAAACGAATGACAAACCCTGGAATCTTGCTTTCAGTTACGTCAACGTAAGTATGTATTATCATTTGAATCATTTTACTAAAATAGTTATTGGAACTGGCCATTTAATTGGTCCAGGCATCTACTAAATGTCAAGCCCTTTAGTAAGAAAAAACCAATGTAGAGAAGAGGGGTACGCAGTTCTTACCCTTGTATTCCTACCCTATAGCCTACTCCTACTACTCAAGTACTTGTACTTTACAGTAAGAGGCTGCTGGGATATGCCTCGCATGGAAAACAACAATGAAAAGAAAAAATATTCACTATAGTTACCTGGGCACCTTTGACCATATATATGTACATATATATACATACATGTTTGAAATCAGATATGGAAAACTTAATCAGTTTCAGGGTCTATAGCCAGGCCTATCAAGCCAGATGCTAAACGCAATCGAATGTGCCCTTTGAGTCCACGAGATGGCCCTCCTTGCGAAATGTTTTTGTGAATGGTATCTTGTGCCCAAAATGAAGACCGAGTTCAATTGGCAAATATCCTTTCAATGATATACACTTTCCTTAGTCACTAGGATGTATTTTTACCATAGGTATTCCAGTGGTAAAGAAGGGCCCACAGTTGGGGGTACAGAGAGAGGGTTCAGTAGTTCAGGGTAATCCTCCTATCCTACTGTATCTTGGAGACTGGTGGAGGTTGTTAGTTAGGTTTAAACTAGGAGCTGAGATCCTGTGTTTGCCTACCGGTACTACTCAAGCTGACAAGTCGGTATAGAGAAGGAGGACTGAGTGCTCAAGATATGCCAGCCTGCATGCATAACCTGCTCCCTTCTTTTAAGTGTACAGAAGGCAAATACAGTAACAGAACAGTTCACAATTACATCAAGAGCCTTCAACAGAGGCATTGATGTAGTCCAGCTGAAGTGTAGTAGCTTGAATGGTTGTTGTTTTCCAGCAGGACAGGGTTTTTCTTTCTAACAAAAATGTATTTGTTGTATGTACTTTCTCATATCCTCAACTTTATTTCTATATTTCAGATACTTCCCACTGTATCTATACGGTAGAACCATTGCCAAGTAATAGGCAAAAGTTGCTGCTTTTGCAGGAGACGTCTCAGACAAAATGCCACCAGCGTAACTCGAAGTAAGATCCGTTATCAAACTACGCATGCAGATGGTCAGCAAGTTCATCAACTTGCCTTGCCCCGAGCATAAGTTCGTAGCTGCGCGTGCTTAAAGCCATACACAAAAGTCCTGCATTTATTAATTAGTCGGTACCACATTTAATAGCATGATGGCTCATTCAGCGCCTGCTGTTCCTATCGTTGACTTCTCGCCCTTCTATTCACAGAATGAGACTGAACGTCTGAATACTGGGACAGCTATCTTTGAAGCTTTGCGGGATGTGGGTTTTGTCTACCTTATAAACCATAGGATCTCTAAGGAGTTACTAGCCGAAGCGCTTTCCCAGGTACAGACCTGTGCGGAATAATCTGAGTTACAGCCTCAAGGACTGATTATTTTGCGTGGTTTAAAACCATAGAGCCGTGCCTTTTTTGACCTACCACTACAAGACAAGCTGAAAGCCCCACACCCTCCGGAGTCGTGGAACCAGCGTGGATATTCCCAGATTGGTCAAGAGAAGATATCCCTCTATCCCGATGCTCTTAACACAGGCACCGAGTCCGACGTCGACCGCACCAGCTTGACCGGCGTCCTCGAATGCAAAGAGTCCTTTGACCTAGGCCGGGAAAACGACACAATTACGCCGAACATCTACCCTCCTCCGGAACTCCTCCCAAACTTTCGCGATGTAACAAGCCGTATGTTCAACACACTACACAATTTTGGGCTAGACGTGCTCAGAGCGTTAGCGTTGGGTCTGCAGTTGCAGGACGAGAACTTCTTTTCCCACTTCCATGGCAAAGATGGACAGGAGGCTCCTATGAACCAGTTGCGACTGTTGCACTACCCTCCTGTGAGTAAGGAGGCTGCTCGAAAGGGTGGGATAACTCGGATTGCGCCCCATACCGACAAAGGAACAATTACACTACTCATCCAGGAGGATGATAGTGTAGGTGGGCTTGAGGTCGAAGCCCAGCGAGGAGGTCGCTATGTCCCTGCCCCAGTGATCCCAGGCAGCATCCTCGTCAACATCGGGGACTTGCTTCAAATGTGGAGCAATGATACTCTTCGCAGCACAAGACACCGTATCGGTGTGCCACCTGTGGATGTAGCCCAGGAGAGCGGGGAGTGGTTGTTACCCAGGCGATTATCAATTCCGTATTTTATTGCGCCGGATAGGGATGTTGTGGTGGAGTGTTTGGATACACCGTTGTGTTGGGGTGAAAGCAGGCCGAAGAAGCACGAACCGATGAAGGCGTGGGATTATATTGTGAAGAGCATGGAGGGTGCTTATTGAACTTGGGCGCCATTTTGTTAGGGGTGAAAAAGGACAAATGTTTGTTTTCTACGTCACAATAGATAAAGTTACTAGGACTAGCTTAGAGCACTAGGTGTCTCCACATTCCGTCACTTTCAATGATAAAATATCCTACAACATCACAGTCACCGCCATTTGAGGCGACCAAGAGCAGGTTATCTAATGCATAACAGAGGAGGTAGAAAATACATTCACCTTGATGGCCATGTGGTGCTTGACCAAAAAACACAATTACCCAACGATGGCCATGGAACAACCTGTCATGCTTCGTATAAGATGACTCCACTGATCCTAACCACATCACTCTCAGAGCACCGTTTCCTTCTGAAACATACACTTCTACTATTGACTGGTTCACAGCTACATCAGTCGCTTCCGCATCACTCATAACCATGAGCAGCCGTGATACTAACGCTTTGATCAGATCAATGGAGTCTCCAACCGACCTTCTCGACCGTATCCGCAAAATTGATGCTGTTATCTCCATGATCGAGGCCGGTTCCCGAATAGATGCCCCAATCCCAATTCCGGTATACACCCTCGTACAGTACTATTCCTTTACGGGTGCTGAGCGAGAGGCCTATCACACGCTTCAGCAAATGTTTTACGGGGAGATTGTGGTTCCAGGATTGGCTGCTACGATGCCGGGTCGGGGTGAGGATTCTATTGCTCCGAAGTCAATGTATATGGGGCTCTCGATTAGTACACCGATGGGGTCCCCGGTCGAGGGAAGGTGTGCACAGTCATGGCCTGAGTCTGGCGGGTTGAGCGATGCAGAGTCTGTTTGCTCTGAGGGGACTCTGGTGGAGCAACTGTCACCGACGGCGTCACCGACGGAGTATGAAGCATTTGCTAACTGGAAACCGTACTTGTCGTCTAGATCGAGGGCGTCAAGTGTATATGATGGGGAGGTTGCAGACTCTCACAGGCCTGAGGGGATAGTCTTGTCTGAGGAGACTCTGGTGGGACGCCCTGAGGAGACTCTGGTGGGACGACCGTTACCGGCAGAGTATGAAGAGCTTGCTAAGGGGAACCCGCATCTGTAAGTGGATATCGAATGCCCCTCAAGGTGGTAGAGTATATGACAAGTGGAGTGATACGAAACGTCGAGGTTAAGAGCAAGGTTTTTTTCTATTGACTCTTGATTTGAATATCGCGCAGAATGATAAGAATACACTATAGTAGAGAATACCACACTTTAATCTCTAGAGGTCCCACTTGAAAGCGGTTTTTACTTTATTATCTTGGTAAGCCAATAATCGGAAATAGTCCCCGAGCAATTATATATCCGTGTAGAAAAGGAGCAATAATAATAGTTGTGTTTATATTGTTTCAGCTAACCAAAAATTGTAAAACAAAGGGTCTAGAGCTCATTATCCGGGCCCTACTACCTAGAAGGACTGACTGATGGCCTACAAGTACTTACTCGACTATGATATATCTACTTGAGTAGTGTGAGTTTAGATGATGGAATCTTTTAAATATATATAGTAAAGCTGGGGTCTTTGGAATAGTTATAGAGGTCGAGACTATATAGAGGTATCTGCCTTGGGGTCCTCGTGAAGATCCTTATCCATCGGCGTCTGGGAGGGAAGAGCTCCAACTTGGTAGATTCCGGGATCCCCACTGACGGGGCCTGATCTATGATATGCTCTCGGCTTCAGACTGCGTTGGCCTTCAGAATGAAATCTCATGATGGGGCTAACGGTATTCTGTTGGGATACAGGTACGAACTGTAAGTAGGAGTCGCGGAGGCAGACATAACAATAACATCAGTCCGGTTTGCACAATCCCCTCCACAGCCTTAATATGTGCGGGGCATCATACAAAAGCATCATTCCGGGGGCAGTACTGGCGCTGCTGTGGCTCGGCAGCTGAATCAACAGCTTTTTGTTGGTGACGTGACGCACAGCCACTTGATGACGCTGCCCCGCTAATTGCAGCTTCGCCAAGGGCTCCAAGTAAACATTCACACAACTTTAATAGCTCGCAGACATTCCCTCCTGAGACTCGCTCGCATACTCTGCCCTGCCGGTCAGTACGAAGCTTCAATTTCATCCTGAACGCTAAGCTAAGATGGACCATTCAGACGGGGCCCCCCCACCATACTCCTTCACCCCTCCCCCAACCCAACTCCGCCAGCAACCTCCAACTGTCGTCACAAACCCGCTACCACGGGACTCCAGTGTCCCCCCACCTCTGCCCCCGAGAAGACCGTCATTTGCAACATCGAATACCCAGGGAAACTCGGCGTGGGCGCATTCATGGCAGATTTCGGTGTCGTCGCCAGGGGGAACGTATAACTACTCGTCAGGGATAAGCTACCCGCCGGCGTCTCCTCGATCGGACGCATACAGCAGCCCGCACCAGTCCGACTCCATACCTACTGCTGCTCGACAGGTTCGGTTTGCCGATAACCAGCAAGCGGAATCAGAATGCTACCTGTACCCCGGGTCTTTCAGGGACCCGGTTGACCCCCGGGGCTTGCAGGAGAAAGCCGAGAAAGAAGAGCCTCCTGCATTGCCACCAAGAGAACCGGCTGCAATAGCAACTAGAGGAGAGCACTTTGCCCAACCGGTAGCGGCGAGGCGAATGCGCCCACCCCTATCGAGATTGGACCCGGTTATGGGGACAGGGACAGGTACCGAGGGTGTGGATATGGGGCCAGCAGTGTACAGGACAGGGGAGATAAGCCAAACGCATGACCCACGGACACTAACTACACAGTCAATCGTAACTATTCAACCACCGCAGTTCCCACCTCAGTCGCAGCAACTCCACCTTATCAACCCGCAGTCCTCTTTATCATCGTTTGGACCGAAGAAACGAAAACTACTCTTGATTTACATTCACGGATTCCTCGGTTCCACTACTTCATTCAATCAATTCCCAAAGCACCTTCACACCCTCCTCGCATGCCTACTATCTACCTCATGTCCACAATATACCGTCCACACAAAAATCTACCCTCGATTCAAAACCCGCCATCCAATCGGAGAAGCTGCAGAGATGTTATCCGAGTGGCTATCAGAGTTCGAAGATGAAGACGAAGTACCTGGCAGAAAGGCACTCCGATATGCTGGTCAAGAGCCTCCGCAGGAGGAGACTGACGTCATTCTCCTGGGTCACAGCATGGGTGGTTTACTTGCCGGCGAGATTGTTCTACTCCCTCGCCTTCATCCTACAGACAATGACCCCCGCAGATACCGACACCGGATTCTTGGGTTAGTTGGTTTTGATACGCCATTCCTGGGTATGCATCCTGGTGTGGTTGCTAGTGGGATCTCATCACTATTCCGCCCATCACCAAAGCCTGATAAGCGTAAAGAAACCACATCAATGTCGCCTACGGCCTACGAAGAAGGTCCGTCGGCGGAGGATTTGGTCCTACGCAAAAAACCGGAGCATTTTGATACCGGGCTAGCGCCAAGGAGTGATAGTGGGAATCGGGGTATCAGGAATTTCTTAACGAAGCATAGTGGGAATATCCCAGGTGCTACAATGCAATATGTCATGAGTCATATGGAGTTTGCGGCCTGTTTGGCAGAACCAATGGGTTTATCGACAAGATACCGCCGGCTCAGGGGTTTGGAAGATGGGAAGGAGCTATCAGCTCCAGGTGGGAATGCTGGGATTGGTGGATATAGAGTTAGGTTTGTGAATTACTACACTGTTTGTTATGGGAGGGATAAGGAGAAGGAGAAGGAGAAGGAACAGGAGAAGGAGAGGGAGGAAGTGGCGATGGCTTGGGCAAAGATCAATATAGAGACGTCCCAAAACAAGGATATGAATGCCCCACAGTTGGCTTATCCTATCAGCAGCAACCAGCATAAGAGGGGGATGAGCGCTGCGTCTGTCAATACGGCTGACACTGTAGCCTCTGTCGCTAGTTCTAGTTATGCTACTGCTGATGAGAAACATCTCGATATCAACGGGATCTCCCCGCCGTCTACGCCGGGTGAAGGCACGCCTCGTAGTTCAACTTCGACGCCACCTCCGCTCCCGCCGCCACATATTATTCCTGTTGTCCCGAGGAATCAGGGAGATCAAATGCCGCCACTACCACAGTCACCGCAGCAACCAGAGGCGCCACAAGATCCATTAGCGATTTTGAATGCCCGATCTCAGCGTTACTCGCTCCCGCCGATACCCCCACGACCAGTCCCACCCCCTCTCCACGAGGACCTTTCGCACATTACAGATCAAAAATTGCAAAAGCTGCATATGAAGGAGAATAAGCAGCTGTGGAAAGAACATTGGCGCAGGGAGAAGGTCCATTCGAAATTAATCAAGGACCGGGAAAAGGTCCTACATAAACTTGATGGGAAAGTGGCTGAGTGTCCAAAGCCGACTCCTAGCAAGGAGAAGGATGTGAAGGGATGTGAGAAAGCGGAAAAGTTGAAGACGGAAAAGGAGAAGATGAAGAAGGAGAGAAAGGAGAGGAAGTTTTGCTTGGTTCCGAAGGAAGCGAAAGGGGGCGAGGGGTTGAGGGAGGACGTTGGCGGTGGTGAGGTGAGGGATGAAACTTGGGTGAAGGTGCCGATGGGAAATGTAGATGAGGTGGGGGCGCATTGTGGGCTTTTTATGGCGGGGGCGGAGATTTTTGAGACGCCGAGGGCTGAGAAGCCTCAGGAAAAGGGGGCTGCCTGGGGTAGTAGTGATGTGTTTGTGGGTATGGATACTGGAAATGGGGGACAGAGTATGGATAGGCCGCAAGCGCTGCCAATGGATGGTGATGAGAGGAGGGAGTTGGAGGCTAAGAGGAGGCAGTATGAACGATTGGTGGGAGACTTAGCGGAGAGGATTGAGGGGTGGGTCAAGGAGCATGTTGGGGGCTTGCAGGCGATGGAGGTTGCGGGGCAGGGGTTGAGTCAGGGGTCGGTGGATCATAAATGGTTGGAATAAAGTGGTTGTCGGGTCGGAAGGAGAGAATGAGGTTAATATTTCTAAGCGTATGCGTATTTATTTTGGTATTGCTATTGCGGCTTTCACTTGACTTTGTTTATGGGGATAGACATAGTGGGAAGCAGTTTGTACTCTTGTGTTTGAAGTTTTGATACCTGTGTTTATGTTTTTGTGGTGCATATGTGTTTGGCCATTGTGGATGTGACAGTTCTTGATATCATGTCCCCATGATCGTTCCGACTATGGGACGGGCCTGCGTGGGTTTGGAAATGCCTCGATAAATACTTTTGTGCAAGGCCTTATAATATAATTGATAGTGTTTCCGTCCCCGTACTGCTGGAATTGGTTGACGCAGAAATTTTAATTTTAATTTTTTAAAAAACATATTGATGGAGGGAGGAGTACCGGTAATGAACTACAAGCATGTAGATGGGGATGATGAAAAAAAGGTTTCAACTATCACCTCTAGCAGTAAGTATAGAACGCCAGATTTGGGTGATTGTACTTTACACTAGGTACATGTATGTACTGTACATATGTACTGTAGTTATACGTGGGTTTCTATGGGCTTGAAATAATAGTCTTATTATCGGTTTTTACTTGACTTTCAATAAGGGTACGTTAGACCTTGCGGGGCAATAGAATGATACCGACCAGGTGCCAACCGACTAGGTACCGAGTCTGGTTCCAAAATTGGTATAGTCTCGGTGAATTGGAAGGACGGTATTTATGCCGAATTGGCCAGCCAGACTACCCGCATTGAGTAGTCCCTTCCTCTCTGGGGCTAGCATACATCTATTGAAGGAGGTGACACAACCACCGGGACGAGAGCAGGCTCTACGCACATTCACGCGTGCTTGTAATATCCAGTACCGTTGACTTATGTGTTACTCTGTAGTTAAGTGGTATTCTCTAGATTTCTCGCCCCGGGGGCGAGACCTTCTGATCTCCGAGATAACTGATCTTGTCTCATCCCTCCTGTGCTCCAGTACCATGCAGTACCATGTTCCCCCTCATTTCCCCTCCTCTGTCTCCAATATTGCCCCACTCTTCTCGAGCTTCAGGCTGTAAACCCCCACCGCCGGCCAGTGGTATTTAACCTTTCGGAAGTCACATTTCACCAAGGCAGGTCATCCCCAGGATTCTTGTGCGTCATACCAAATTCTGCCATTTCAGAATGAGAACACTACCGTGGGGCTACATGATGCAACAAGCAAACATTGACAGCGCTGTTCCCACAATACCAATCACGACACCCCCCTGAGTTGCCCTGAGACTCCGATTTGCAAGTGAAAGAGCCTTCTTCCGGTCTAATTTCTCGTTCTCAGCTTGCAACACATCAAGTTCATGCCTCCTCTCAGCCTGCAACACCTCAAGTTCATGCCTTCGAAGCTGAATGTCATACTGTAATCGAGCTTTAAGCCCCTCCAAATCTGGATCATTCTTCCGATAATTTAGCCCTTCTAGATCCAGATCATTCCCCTGTGGCTTTAGGGTGACCATTGAACGATTCCGCTTTATTGGTGTGTGGGGGGCGTTAAGGCCAACAATTGGACCGACTGGTAATAGGTCTCTCTCGAGCTCCTCCCGGCGTTTGTTGTTGGCTGCGATCATCTTTTCAACCCTCTGAAGATCTTTCTGTAGCTGCTCGTCAAAATATATGTTGAGTTCTGTTGTCGGTTTTACAAATTCGTCTATCAACTCTTCATTCGCCGTCACACTCTCGGAGATTTCCTGTAACTGTTTACGCAACTCTCTTGCATTTAGTGTGTTGTGATTTTTCACTGCCGCCGCCAGTTGCTTCTTCAAGTCATCAAGCTTCTGCTCCATATTCCTTTTCTCTTCATACAACTTCTTGTATAAGACTTTACCCGCATCCGTTTCATGAATATGACAATTTTCAGGCTCAGACATCTGGCGTTGGATCCGTAATGTCAGCCGTTTATTCTCCGCGGCGATGTGATTTACAATTTCCTCCACTGACGTTCTCCCGGCCGTTAATGCCTTCAAATGACTTCGACCCTGCTTCATGTCCCCCCAGAAATTCAATTGCGTCATGAGCTCCTTTTGTCGCTCTTTTGCACCGTCATAGTCATTGTCATCGATTTTATCCCACATTGTCGTCACCAATACCACACCATGGTAATTTTCCTCGCCGACAAGACCTTTGAAGACGTTGAGGGCACGCAGGGAGCTGCCTTGGATACGATTGTCTATGATGTTGTGGAGGTAAACCACACCACTAAGGCGAATATCATGTGTATGACATTTGAGTAGCCAAAAAGCAAGCTCGTGGAGAATATCCCCATCGGTGCGGTAGGTATCATTAAAACCCGGAGTATCGATGAGATGGACAGTTTTCCCGTATTTGTGATGGAAGGAAGCAACTGTCACACCAAGTGTACAACTCTCCAGTTGCGCAATCTGGGGTGGTGGAGTGGTATTCGTGGCCATAGAGACAAATGTAGATTTTCCGGACCCGGTCAGGCCCATCACGGCAATGAAAATGTCGTCGGCGCTGGGAAAGGACGTTAGATCACCGGAAACGTGATGGGCGTTCATCTGATTGGGCCTACCTTAAGCTTGCCATCTTTGCTCCGCCTCTCTACACTTGAACAGAGAAATATGAGTTGGCTATCTGAAGATCAAGCTTCAGGCTACCGGAGAGGAGGGGGAGTTCAAGGTTCTTTTGCCCGTCTAATGCTAAGTACACCTACCAGTACATATGCTCAAGGGGGGGCGTGTCTCATAGACCAGTGGAAACCTTCGATCTCCATAGCCGGTTCATGTGTAATACATCGCCACTGCCTGAACACCCCGATTGTCATACCCCGGTTCAATCACTGTTTTCTGCGAGTCCTGGCCTTCGGTTCATTGGACAGCAACATATCAGCGGATTCGCCTCTGGATCAAGTAAAGTACATACATCTGAATATATCCATTATTTAGCTTTCCAATTGGACCCTGTCTTATCACCGTGGGCTGCTATTGGTGGTCATGCAACCTTTGCAATGCCGACCTCGTGATCGTCTGAATCCATTTTGCTCTACTTTTCTTGCATCTTCAGCCTGCGGTTTCAGCTCAGCCGTGTGGGTCCTGGATGGTGGAACGTTTGGAAACAGACCGGCTCTGTTATGGGAAAAAAATTTGTCAGTTCAATATGCAAGCCACAGCCCAATTTCGAGTTCCCAGCCGTATCGGAGGATCCCGTCCCGCAAGCCTGAGGCTCCTAATTAACTGCCCCCCACTATGATCGCCATTTTACATTGCTTTTTATTGAGGAGAGCTGTTACATTTCATATTGTCTCCAGGCAATTGCAGAAAGCGGGCTTCAGCTGTGGACTCCAATTTTTGCTCAATCTTACGCAGACATCTCTAGATTTTCAAAGTGACACTGAGCACCTGGACAGCATTATCCTCGCCTCCATCAATTACCCGCGTTCTCGCACAGTATGACCAAGATTCCTATGCTTGCGTCTGCGTCAAGCAATATCGACATCGTAGACGCAAGACATCCGGAAGAAAACCCGCAACTAGATGATATTATGGAAGCAACACCTCCAGGAGAAATTCCACAAACTCAGCCATTAGACCAAGTGCTTAACCAGGATATGCCCGTATATCCCTCCATTCCTTCTTCGCCTCCACCTCCCGCCATGTCATCGTCCCCAGGTTCCAGCTATGCCAATACACTCTCGTACCCTGACATTTCACAAGCCTCAAGAGTGCTCCGGTCACCACCACCTGTTCCAGAACGCTCCATCGACAGTGTAAGAACTACGCCTGCAATCCTCCTCGCTGGCCTTACCGGCTCAGGGAAATCCACACTCATCTCCCACCTCACTAACGCCCCCGTGAGGATTGGTCATGATCTCAGTTCCTGCACAAGAGAGATTACAACGTATCAAGTCAACATCTCGGGACAGGCTGTGCGCTTAATTGATACCCCGGGATTCGATGATACAGATAGGTCTGATTCTGATATATTGAGCGTAATTGGTCTTACGCTTGCCAAGATTTATGAGGAACGGATTCCTTTACTGGGAGTAGTGTATCTACATCGGATAAGTGACCCCAGGGTGGGCGGGGCTTCTAGAAAGAGCGTTAGGATCCTAGAGGGGATAGTTGGGCCGCAAGCGTTTGGGAGTGTGCTACTGGCAACGACGATGTGGGATAAAGTAACCCTCGCAGAAGGGGAGAAGAGAGAGAGGGAGCTAGTCTCTAACCCAGAATTCTTTGGGAAAATATACAACCGCGGTCAAACCCCTGGGGCAATGGTCCAGAGACATACTGGGACTCGAGATTCCGCACAGGGAATTATGAAAGATTTTATTTCCCGGCAACATAGCTTGGGGCAGATGCAGACGGTTCTACTGATCCAACATCAGTTAGTGGTTGAGAAGTTATCTCTGGAAGAGACTACCGCAGGAAAAATTGTGGATGATGGATTGAGACAGCAGCAAGCTAAGCAACAGGAAGAACTGAAAGAGTTGGAAGTGTCGTTGAAGGAGTGTAGGGATGGTTCGGTACTTTCTCAGTTGAAGGACGAACACCAAGCTCAGTTAGCGAGAGTGCAGGAGTTGAGTGTGTCTAGGCAGGCATTGAAGGGGAGCTATCAGCAGCTTGCGGAGCGACTTATTCCCCCACTATCTGCGGAGATGGAAAATATCGCCAAAGAAGACAGCGTAGCCATATCTGAAATTATCGTACTAAAGGGGGAACTGAACAACCTTAGAAACCAACTCCAGTCCGCGAAAGATAATCAGGTGGAGCAAGAGATTACACTGTTGGAGATGAAGGAGGAGCAGAGACATCAGAAGCATAAAACGCAGACGGAGCAACGTAAGTTGATGGCTTTACTAGAGAAGCAGTTAGCAGAGAAGCAAGAGCTGTTGGCAAAGAGGGAGAGGCGCGAGCAGAGGAGGTTGCAGAAGGCAGCGCGGAACGAGCATAGACATAGTAGGATTCAGCAGCATCCATCATGGTTGACGTGGTTTGCTGGGCCGGGGTATTCTATCTGTTGATAATGGTGCTTTGTTTGGAAGGCGGGTAGTATCGACTAGTAGCTATATGAGATGAAACTTTTCCCTTGAAGAGGAAGGAGTATATTAAGATTTGCACTTGTGCTCACTTATTCCAAGGAGACTAGTAGCTGGCTCTGTGAAGCGAAGATGAAGTTTGTGAAAATATCACAATTGATGGGGTATTAATTTTTTATTACAATGGGGGGATCCCAAAGCAGGGCATATGTTTGCTCAGCCTACACGTCGGAGCTGATATCTCAAAAGAATACATATATATTTCCGCCAAACAACGCTCCGTCGAGTGTAACTCTCTATACTCATGAAGACTGAGCTGACTTCATGGGTGGGACAGCCCGCTTCTAAACTTGGTAAGTTCGCGGCTGGGACGGTCACTTCATGAAGCTACAATGGTTCGCAATGCATTTCATTTATTCCTAATGGCTTCTACAGCATCTGTTTCGCTCGAATTTACATGATAACGCAATTGTCGTCGTCTCTCGTTCGCCGTGATTCCATAATTGGATGCTCTAGAACTCCGCAGTCACTACCACAGCTACCGCATTGATTCCAGTCGTCATTATCGCAGTGGCAGCAGTCTGTAAAATACGGGTATTAGCACTTCGCTGTGACGTCTTCAAGGAACCATGCGGATTAGAACTCACGATAGAAATATCTCCACCTGTCATGAAGATTGTTTCCACACCGATCACATAACCGAAATTTACCGATATATGTCCCAATGCACCTATAATTCCTATAATACTCCTGCCTTATCCTCGATTGCTCTTGCTGTGCTCTTCTCTGTTCGGCTTCACGCTCAGCCTGAATCCTTACCATTCTCTCTTGAAGCTCTACTTCCCTCCTCCTAGCTTCTTCGACTACTATTCGCCGCTCCTCCTCAATCCTCTTGCGTTCGCGTTCCTCCTCATATCGTCTCCGCTCTTCTTCCAGCCTCCTTCTCTCTTCAGCCTCACGTTCAATTCTTTCCTTCTCTGCTCTAACCCTCTGTGCTTCTCTTAATTCTATCTGAGCCAACTCCCGCCTCGCGCGTTCCATCTCCACAGCCAATATCCGCTCAAACTCTGCATTTGCTTTGGCAGTCTCCCGCGCGGCAGTTGTATCTTTGATATTCTTGCCCTCCTCAACAATCTCCCTCTGTGCCTGTAACGTCATTTTCCCCATCCCCACACTCTCAACAATCTTCAACGCCTCCTCTCTATTTCCATTATTTTGCAATCTCCTAACTTGACATCCCTTCTCCAACATCTTCCCCCAAAACTTTTTATTGGTAAGCAATTCCTTCTCTCTGCTCTGGCCAATATCTACAGAAACTGTGTCCCAGAAGGTAGTAACTAGAATGACGTTTGAGAGTGCGTCATCGCCCACGAGACTGCGGAACATGCGGAGATTTTCAAATGCGGAACCTGTCATGCGGATATCGCTGACGCGGTGGAGGTAGAGGATTCCGTTCAGGCGAGTGCCGGAGCGGAAGGAGGACGCGAGCCAGGAGAGGAGGTCACTGACAATGGCGTCATTAGGGCGGTGTGTATCGTCGAATCCTGGGGTGTCGGCGAGGACATAGTTGCGGCCGTGGTGGCGAAAGCGGTATTGCTGAATTTCCGTGGTTTCTTTGAAGGCGTTAGCAATGGATATAACAATCGTTATGTACTCTACATATACCTGATGTGAGCATATGTCCTACTTTAACACTGCTATCTCCCGAAAGAAGCCGGATGAGACTACTCTTGCCGGCTCCTGTTACGCCCATTAATGCGATAATGATTTCCGGTGAGGAGCTCGACATTGCAGCTATATTTCGTGAGCGCTATGTTCGGCGGAGGAATGCTAAATTGGCGAAAATTAATCGGTTACCCTGATTATTTTGATGTAGCAATTCTGCCCATAACTGAGTTCGAATCCAGTGACACTGGAGATACCCGTCTCCCGCATTTTCTTTTTCTCGCTTTAATCAGAAACATAACAGCCTACCTGAGCTCTGCATATGAGATATACATGTCACTTCAGCCGCATGTGGGGGTGTAATAACGTGTCATTGCTTTTGTTGGTTCGAAGTCCCCTGCCTATTGTGAGACAAATCACGAGCTTCTTGTTGTTCCACTCTTCTGCAGCTGTTTCCAGGTCTATGCATCAATGATAACAGACAAACGCATGTTTTGGTCCAGCCGCACGGCTAAAGGAGACTTGATATTTGAATGCTGCACCAGCGCTGCAGAGCCTCGTCCAATTGTTGAAACGCTGAGCCTGAGGGCCATATATCATGTTCAACCAAGCTGTCCCATGTAACTACGCATGATTGTAGTCCCAGGGTTATTGCTATTGCTATACCAGAAAACCCTGAGCGATAATTGGAATCGAAACTCATAATGGGCAAAATCCCACAAATTGGCCCGGACGACATCGTCGTTGCCGTCATGGGCATGACTGGTGTCGGTAAATCCACTTTTATCAGTTATTTCTCCGATGAGACCGTCACCATCGGCCATACCCTCGAAGCGTGTACGAGCAAAGTTGCTATACTTCCCGCAACCCTGTCCGATGGAACCAGGCTTTTTCTGGCTGACACTCCCGGCTTTGACGACACGTACAAGTCCGACACCGATATCCTCCGAGAGGTAGCAAGTTGGCTTGCGGAGGCGTACAAGAATAAAATTAAACTTGCCGGAATCATCTACCTCCACCGAATTCTCGATGTGCGTCTCGGTGGCTCGGCAATGAAAAATCTCCGAATGTTCAAGGCCCTTTGTGGAGACGATGGGTTGGGTAGTGTTGTGCTTGCCACTACACGTTGGTCGAGTGTTTCTGCCGACGAAGGAACCGCCCGTGAACGGCAGCTATGCGAAAACCCCAAGATGTGGAAGGTCATGATTGAAAAGGGAAGCAAGGTTTTCCGCGTGGAGCAAGATCAGGAAGAAGCCTCTGGCGAGAAGATTATTCAGTACTTGATCAACAGGAGGCGTCCAGTAACGTTAGATATTCAGAGAGACCTCGTAGACAATGGTATGACGCTTGACCGCACCGCCGCAGGACAAGAGGTGACTGCAGAAATTGAGAAGCAGCGCTTGGAGTACGAACGCAAGATTACTGAGCTGCGTACAGAAATGAAAGAAGCAATGGAAACAAGGGATCGGGAACGCCAGGAAGAGATCATAGAGTTCAAGGCAGAACTAGAAATGAAGATGAAAGAAGCCCAGGAAAATGAGAGAAAGCTCCAAGCTGATAAAGAGGAGTTGAGAAGGCAGATGGAGGAGGAGGCAAGAAAGCAGAGGGAGCAGTTATTGGAGAGACTGAGGCACCAAGAGAAGATGGCGGCTAGAGAGGAAGCAAGATTAGAGTTGATGAAGGAACAACACAAGACAGAACAGGAACTCCTCCGAACGCAATTCATGTTACAGACACAGAAAGATGAGGCAAAGAGGCTTGCTAAGGAGTTAGAAAGGGAAAGGGATGGAGGATGCATGTTGATGTAACCTGAAGCTGTCTCGCGTCTGGGATGGGGTGCTGGTGCTGAGTTCTTTCTTTCCGCGTAAGCTGCTTCTAGTTGTTATATGGATACTATTTAGTTAACGTATATCTGCCGGGATTTATCTATGTTAGTATGGGTTGCACTTTGGGTCCTGGAATAGAAAACCAATTAGTGGATCTTGTCCTAGGGAATGTAACAATCACCAGTGGGGGAATAAAGGGACGAGTCGCGTGCCTCTTGCCCCTAGGGCTTCAAGTCACTTTGTGGTCATTGTCTGCATTGACGAGTGAGTTTTGTTGAAAATCTCAAGACGAGCCATAGTAGAGACGAGTCATACTGCCCCGGTACCCTGGATATTATTCAAAACGAACGCCCCCATCCCGAGATGTCTTGGACAAATAGTGGGTACCCAACTGGTCTCCGTGAGCGGCGCAATACTACTGTTGAACCGATGCGAAGAGCAAGCTTGATACACTAGCTTATCGACTTCTAAGGTACGATGGGAGAAGAGGTCAAGATAGGTAGCTTGGTCAGGGGATCAAGTCCCCACCTACAAGCATGTTAACGACGGGTTGAAGAAGCTCGCTGGGACTGAGGTTGAGGGGCTGGAGAACACCAGATAGCGGAGGAGAGGAAGAGTGTTCGAGACAATGGAGACAAGGTCCAAGAAGTAGTTAGAGCAGTACCGATCACAGTACCCCCTCGACCGAAAGCCTAACGGTGGGGTTATTGGTGCCAGCAACAAAAGATCTCTCGGTGGTGTTCGAGGAGAGGGAAAGATCGAGGGTAATTTGATGAGGGGGACCCTGATGAACCTACTTTGGAGGGTATTACAGGCAGCCCATTCTGCAGAAGTTACCCATCTCGACTGTCCTCCGCTTTACCCATTCGATGTATCCTGTTCCAGTACTACCAATTTGACTGATATAGATGCTGAGCTGAGCTTTCCTGCTGTGTGTTATGAGGCCAAGATTTAGCTGGAATATGCTCTAAGTACCATTGTTGTGATATCTCACGAGATATTATATTGCTTTAAGTGGTGCTGCAGGTGTTTGTAAGACAGTCTGATCTTTATAGGCTTAAAAAGTACGAGGTAAGCTGAAGTGGCTATAAAACCACTGTATAGACTGTAGGTTACAGCCCGAGCATGATAGATATCTCATGTTACATTATCTATGTTTATCTTGTTGCAAGTTCCGTTTACATCTGGACGTCGGAGCTGAAATCGTCTGGCTACCTATAAGGGACACTACATAGTCTAATACTTGAGATGCACTACGCCAAGGGTCAGTCACTACCCCGATAAATTACAAGTATAATTATATATTTGATCTCTTAGAGTCAATATACCACCTAGAGCACGTGGTCCGCATTTGGACGGCGCACTTTCAGATATGTCAGTCCGCAACCACCACGTTTCGAGGCCAGCTTACTAATTGAGAAAAATAGAGATGACAATATTGTAAATGGCTCGAACAAAGAAAACAACTAATGAGGCTCACGAAAGCCTTGCTATAACGGACTCGCTCTTGGTATTACTTGGTATTACAGAGAATACCGTACCGGACAGTCCCGCCAGACTCTACAAGGGTTACTTTCCATACAAGATAATTCTACTGTACCAGACGGCGGATACACAACTAAATTAGGGCCTTCTTGAGTGTGCCTATGCCCTATTTAGTGGAGATGCTAGGCGGGGTTGTTGTGCCAACCAGACTAGTGGATATGAGTGGAGATACTGCCCACTTAGGAGTGGTTTGGTATTGAATCTCGCTATATCGATTACCAAATGTAGGCAAGACCAACCAGACTAACCAAATATGAGATTCATGCAGTCCGTTTCGGTGTAGCCTCTTAGCGATCTACATACCCATGCAACCAGGCTAGGCCGTAGTCTGGTTGCACGACCCTCTGGCCGATAGTCGGTGTTGGACTGCCCACCAAAACTGGTACACACAAGAAGTACTATTGCTTGGACAGCTGAAAATGTTACGAGTTCTTCCGTGGGGCTTTGCAGCATGTTTGTGATCCACCAGACCTAGACTAACCCCCCCCGGGCTGCGAGGGCTTTATAATCACCAATCCAGCTGGCCTCCGCCTCCTCCACCTTCTCCTCTTACACCTACCATCCCATGACGTTCAATTTTGAGACACATTCCTGCAGGTAGCTGAAAGAACTCCTATATGTATGCCGAGATCATGAGCCCAAATGTTTCGTCCTCGGCTCGAGCGCTGGCTAGAAGGCGAGAATTTACGTATAGCGGTTTTTTCCTGTTTCAGTTCTGGTAAGAGTCTGCCTGTTTGGGTTCGATATATTCCCACGGTTATGATATTTGGAAAAGCGCATAATACTCAAAACAAATCAAAAAATTAATGAAACAAAATCATGAATAAACCTAGGCTGGGGAGTTTAACCTGAGGCCTTGGAGCATTAGGATGGGAATTATTCTGCTTGTGCAAAGGACTCGTTTACGGTCTATCGCCCAAATAATTCTAACGGAAGTACAGAGTATCAGATGAAGATACAGAATTCAAATGAATGCGGGGGATTTTGGGAAGGGAAGGTAGAACTGAAGGAATTAGGTACGACACGGAGAAAACGTGGAATACAACAGACGGTCGCAGGATAGAAGGGGAAGCAGCAGCAGAGCAGCATCAAGAGAGAAAAACACATGGTTAGGCCACTAAGCCACGCTAATGGATACGGAAATGTTGGGAATAACCCATTGAGGAGAACGTAGTGGAGATGATGAGGCAGGAGCTCAGGGCTGATGTGGGTCAAGGGCATAGTGAGGTACAGGGGAACGAAGAGACCGATTACAAGGCTAGGGAGCTGTCATAATTGGCAGAATGCTGATCCACTACAGCCACAGCGGGCATCACACAGGCCTTTAAGATCCACCAAAGGAGCAAACAAGTAGCGGAATAGGGTCGGGAGGAGAGCACAGTGACCACTGGTTATACGAGATATGGCAAGCGGAGGACTGAAGGTGCATTTGCGGTATGGCACCGAACGTGGCGCACATACTAAAGTGCAAGGAGGTAGGGGACGGCAGTAGGAAGCAGTGGGAGGAGTGGTGGAGATCTACATATTTTTACGTTAAACGCAAGAGGCAAAGGGCACGGAAACGAAGGGAAGGGGAAAAGAGAGAAGTAGAGAAAGGGGAAGAATTGTACATATGTAATTAGGAGCTAGCACGGGGAGGTTGGATAACCTAGCTACATAGGTCCCCGCCCGGGGATGCGTGCTCTCGTCATATTCTGAATAGTACAAATACCGGTACTGATTCACCAAAAAAAGGAAAAAGAAAAAAATATACACAAACGTGATTGTTATATCGGTCGCGCATGACTATTGTAGGTTACACAGCCGCAATTAGTCTGAAGACCGGTTTAGATCTGCTGCGGAAGAACCGAAACCTTATGCATGCGCACGCCGTTAAAGCCGCTGCCATGGATGCTAATATTAATCCGTAAGCCTGCGGAGGTTTGCAGAGCTGGAAAAAATAACAAATTTAAAGTTTCAAGTAACACAGGATAGGAAACATAATTAGAGGTTTGTGGAACGGTACTACTCCACAGCTAGCAGTCGCATCTAGGCTCAATGGATTGGGCTTGGTAAGGTTTCTGAATCGGTCCTCTACGTGTATACAGGTAGGTATACGAGGGGGTATTGTGCCAAACAATCACCTAACCGTACCTGAACTGGGGAAATATCCAAAGCAGTTGGACCCTCCATAAGGAAATCTGTGGTGGATGGTCATGAGCTGAAATGTCTCTGACGAGGGTAAGATAATCCACAGTGGTCAGAAGCTGAGCACTTTTCAACTAAGCTATTGCATATAAATTGTGTTACCTATTGAAGCCCTCCAATTACATACAACATAAGCACAAAAATAAATCAACTAAGCGAATGTTACATCCAAAGTCATCTTTTGACCGCCCTAGGAGAAAAAGAAAAAAAAAAAAAAAAAAAAGGGAAGAGTCAATACAGACAGAGTATGTCCAAAAAAAGAAACATCTTGTATTATCCAATGTGTATACCTCCAGCCAATATATACCAATCCCCTTTCCCTTCCGAAATCCAAACAGAACTCTGCTAAAAATATTCACTAATCACATCCAAGTCCTCGGTGTACAAGATTTCCTATAGATTTCCATCCCAAATAAGAAAACAAAATTCTCCCACGCTTCCACCCACGTTATAAGTTACTGGGTGCCATGAAAGGCATCCAAAGCATCCATGAGCCCATCAATGTTTTCGTAAGCCTCGAGTGATTTGAAAGTGGGTAGAGTAACAACCCGAACCTCGGTGAGGTTAGTGCTGGTGTAATCCTGAGGAGCCCACCTAGTATCCATGGGGTCAAGAAATCTAGTTTTCTCAGTGTAATTAAAGCCTTCAAGAGCGGTGACATTGAAAACAGCCATCATTTCGCCGTCTTCATGGTTCAGGTTGTGGCAATGGAACATGTAAAGGCCGTCCCATGGAGTGTACTTGGCAAGAACTTCGATGGTCTCCGTGTTGTTTAAAAATATAATATCCTTGAGACCAGCAGCCTCATATGGCTGAATAGGTAGTGCATTACCGTTCCTGGTTCGGCTAATGATCTGCATGTCGACCAAATGGACGTGGATGGGGTGAATAGCAGCTCCCGCGTTGACTAGAGTCCAAATCTCGGTGGTGCCACGGGGAACATTATGAAGGACACGGTTGTTGACGTTAGAGAATGTTACACCATTGATAGTCCATTCACCACGACTAGAAAATGTTAAATCATATTATTCCTCCCAAAAAACGGGGATCGTACGTACGTTAAGTCAAAAGTGAAAGTCTTTGAAGAACTGGTTGGTGGATTGAGGAAAGTAATGTTCCTGAGCGAAGAGGGTACGTTTCCATTATTTGTACCATCCGAAACAAGGCTTCCGACCCTGAACTGCATAGCTTGCCCAAGGGTTTCGGATTCGACAGGTGAATTTCTCAGCTTGAGATTTTGCCCACGAAAGGTTGTGAAATCCACAATAATCTCATATCTCTCTCCCATGCTTATTGTCAAGGACGTAACTGAGACAGGGCCGGTCAGGTAGCCAGAATCCGAGGCAACGACTTGGAAGGCGACGGGGTCAGTTACCGTGTCCCCCACGTACAGCTGAAGCTGGAATGTACGAGTAGCAGCGCCATTCAAAATCCTGAAGCGGTACTTCCTAGGCTCAACATCGAGGTAAGGCCAGAGCTGGCCGTTAACTTCAATGGTGTCACCAGGAGAAGTTGGCATAACTGCACCAGCTATATCATATTGCTTAGAGGCAAGAACCAAGGGGATATCATAATTCCCTGTAGGAAGAAGATAATCCTCAGAAGGATCATTTAGGATGTACAAGCCGGCTTGGCCCTTTTGCACATTACTCGCCTATATTTTTCAAATATACCAGTCAGCGGGGAACCCTGATTAATGGAAAAAAAATTCGAATTAACTCACAGTTACCATATGTGCGTGGTCATGATACCATAAGGTCCTCGACTCTTGGAAGTTGGGATAATAATAATCCTTGTATTGTCCAGCAACCATAGTGTCCGAAGCCCATCCATCAAAGGGGGCAACCGTTGCGGAACCATGCAAATGCACAGATGCAGTCGAGTCGCCCTGATTGATGAGGCGGAGTACAATTTCTCTTCCCCTTGTGGCTTTGATAGTGGGCCCAGGATACATTCCATTGTAACCAACCAAACTAGTGGCAGCTAAGCCAGGCCAAAGTTGTTTGGTGAATGGAGTAATGGAAATTTCATAGAAATCAACTGGGTTTCCAGAGGGAGGAGTGTAAGTTCTGCAGCATTCGTATCCGTCAGTTACATTAGATTGCCTATCACAAACTGCCTAATTGTCCCACGGGAACCAAGTATGGAACTTGAGGTGACTTACGTCAGAATTGGTAAATCTGGAGGAATTGGCAGTGCAACACTGAATTTATTTGGGTATGCTGGACTGGCAGCTGAGGCTTTGCAGATTAAC
Organism: Terfezia claveryi; assembly: GCA_015179025.1. Lineage (NCBI taxonomy): Eukaryota > Fungi > Ascomycota > Pezizomycetes > Pezizales > Pezizaceae > Terfezia > Terfezia claveryi. The sequence continues at coordinate 488,978 of WHUX01000006.1, forward strand.
ATGGCCCCCCAAATGAAGGAAGAGCGGAGAAAAAATCTAGTCATTTTTACAGAATGAGAAGAAGAACGTTCAAAAACAGAGTTGGATATAACAATTGGAGCTATAGCACTGATATCGATGACTCGATGGTGGTGAGGGAGAGTCCATTGGCGGTGGAGGATGATATCTTATATAGGTTTAATCAACCCTACCTAATACGACAAGGCATAAGACAATATAACGGGTTTTCATGCAGCTGCAGAAGACTAGGGATTTCCCGAGGTCAAGAGGTGCTTATTCCCGAGACATGGGCATCATATTCCCTGCACAGACCATTGTTTTTTTTTTTCTTTTTATATACCCTGCACAGACAATGGCTGGTACGTACCACATTCACCTAGCGTACGATATTATCGAAAATTAGTGCACCTTGTTACGAAGAGTCAGTATTTCCCAGATTTCCCTTTCTGGCGTCTCTCCGTTGTGAATCAATTATTTCAACCGTACCGCAGCTGCCCACGGGCGTCACGCGGCCGCCCAACGGCTGAAATCAGTACTAGTGTATTATTCTAATTCTGTAAGCTCACGACATTCAGCTATTCTCCTCTTTTTTTTGTAACCTATTACTCGTATTCAAGCGAGGCAGCTGAAGCGCAACTTCAGGCAGGCCTCGATATCGATTATCCCACCCCGGGGCCTCCTCTTGCCCATGACATTTAGCTCTCATACTACTGCCGGTGAGCGGGCATTAAGGCCATTATAATTTTGTTACTGTGACGGCTTATTTGCTCAAGAACTGGTCATGACACACGTTTCCATGAGCATGCTCGATCTGGAATCCAAATGCACCAGTATTCGATGGTCTCAGTTGAAGGAGAGGAGCCTCCCATCATCCCAGAGCTCCATGTGCAGCCGAATGGGGGCCGGCCAGGGTGATTTGAACCCTATGCCCAGTGTCTACCAGCCGGTTTGAGGGTCTTTTTGGGTATATCATTACTCGTATCCAGTTTCAGGTTCACTGGCAGTTGAAGTCCATCTACTACCAAGCCAGTTATAGCGGTGGCCAAGGCCTTCCAATGAGGTCTCCACTCTCCATCAAACCTGCATCGTGACTCGTGAGCTCGCCGAGGTGGGCCCTTCGAAAGTTCACAAGTTAAGTCGAGCTTAAGGTACAAAGGGGCAACGCAGTCGAGCAGCTGTGCATTGATGGTCAATTGATCGTTTTTTGACGCTCTCAGCACAGCCGGGGAAAATGGTGGGGCCGCCCTAATATTGGTAAGTATCGCGAAGCGAGGCGTATGCCTGAGGCAACTAAGCATCTACACGCACGGCCCCACGCCCCTCGAGCGCTCGCTGCAGACAGAAACCCCATCGAATTTGGCGAGCCCCGGGTAGGATAATCTAAATGTTTAATGACGTGTTCAATGAAGCTTGGAGTTGTGGGGTCAAATTCTTCGGTTCGACTCGATATCGACTCTAGAAGCTGTTACCTATGACCAGTAATTAGGCTAGTGAGGAGCCCGCGCGAGCGACACTTACAAGCCTCTACTTAGGTATATATCTTGGCCGAGATCCAGAGCACCAAGTACACATGCGTATTGCTGTACCATATCGATAGGAGTCTGAAACCGTAGACCTATGTTCTACCTACATACTTATATCTCACGTTGACTACAGCCGAGCCTCTATAATAGCACTCTCTATATATGCATAACCTGTCTCTTAGCATAGACCTCCTCGCCCGAGCTCGGGACTATGGTGATAATAGCATAACTCTCTAATAGCATGCATGTATAGCGCTCTGCCGGCCCCAAAACCTGCCAAGCAAAAACAACTTTTTTTAAGTGCCATGGTGGCGGACCTATGAAAATTCTTAAATGTACAATCCGTGGTAATCCAACAGCTGGGCTCAATTGGGATGAGCTGAAGCAGCGGAGAATGGCGGGGGGGCTTGTGCCAATCAGACCACGGGGAATGGGCTGAAGCAGTGGATATAGGCTGAAGCAGCGGATATAAGCTGAAGCTGAGATGAGACAACATGAGATTATAAATTCAACAACAATGAGATGCGGGAATGCGTATAGCCTTGCATTTGAGGTGGAAGATGAGACTGCCACCGCAGTACAGTACAACCTCCATAATCTTGAGCGTCACCTATTAGGTCTCCAGCTTCGCAAACCCCAACGGCAAGCACCAATCACAGCGTATTTTCGAGGTTCATCAGGTATAGCGGGGGAGTAGGGTAGCGGGGGTACCTAGTGGGGTAGGATATTTGTTACCTAATTCCGTGAATTTCAGATAATATTACTCATGTTCACGTGACTATACGCAAATCCACTTTAAATGCATAACCTCTGAGTTAGCATGGACCCTCCCGGTCCCGACCTTATGCAAATATACAGAGGTGACTTTACATGAACTCGGGGCTAGGACAGTGCGCGAGTGGGAAGCTCTAGTCGTGTACACCTGCCGTGAAATTATAGAATAAATTTGTTGCGAATACGCTCTGTGCGGCACATCATTGGTGGGAAAAAAAATAGTCAATTGGTTTGTTGGATTGATGGGGGCTATGCTGTTCACTGTGATTCTCCCTTGTATTTCCTAATGTCCAGTTAATGTAGCTATAGCAATCACTAGTACTGCTCAGGGCTGGTAGATTATATTCCCCGAATGTTGAATCCACCATCAAGCGGTACACGATGGAGAAAACAAAAATTGACTGCCCTATTTGTCAATAGCCAAATTGCCGAAACCCAGCCATTTGATGTGTGGCGTGTCACACGCTTCAATGCTGTATAAATAGGCGCTGGAAGCTGAGCCCTTACCACTGTTGCCGCTTGAATATCTGCACCTTTGCATCTTACATGCATTGTTATTAACGGCAAATTCTAGTAGCAGCTTATTTCCTACTATGACTAGTCACGATAGGGGCTCCGCCACAGCTGATATTGATCATAGTTATTCAACCTTCGATTCTACGTCACAAGTAACTTATACCCTCTCTATACCGGGGCGCCGGGCGACATATGTGAAGGTTAGAGAGATACTATTACACATGCACACGCAGTGACGTTCCCTAGCGATATCAAGCTTGACAAGTCATTTTTCGACTTCATCTGTATTTTCCTTTTGCAGGAGTTATGATATATTCATGTAATAGTTGTGGTTAGGGCCACAGTGTATACATGTAGTTAGCACGTGGTTATCGTAACTCTAAATTCACCAGCGGCGTGGCTATATTCCAAAGCTGTACTCCGTAGCTATATTATATTAGTATAAGTAACTATGTACTGCAAAGTGGTGATGTCGTATTATGACATAGTTGCCTATGTTCTGGGCCGCCCGCGGGCAGCACATGCATAGGCGGCATACCTACTAACCCCTCGCGGGCAATTTATTTAATTACTGCACTTGGTACATAACGCAGTTGAATTAATAAAATATACCTAACTAGAGCTATATTAAATACTTACAACTAGGCTATTAGTTTTCCTGACACAGATGGTATCAGCAGAAACTGGCAGGAAATGCATCTACATAGCATCGGTCATCCTCAAGATTAATTGGATTATCATCCAGTAGGTAGTCCAATTTGTGTGCGTTCAGCTAGAGCTGAGAGATTAATCTGCTGAGACTTTCATATGACAATAGATTGAGCATATTTTCAACTCATTTTGAAGCATCGGCAGCGGCGACTGGTGCAGGATTTTTTGCAGGTACATGAGCCAGAAACCCGATTGTTGTAGATGCCTGCTGAGCAGCATTAGCTAAGGTGATTTACATAGATTGCTGCATGGTCGATCTCTTGGGGTGGTACGATCTTGGCCGCAGGGTACTAAAGTGGAATAGGAAGGCACGAGTACCAACTACCAACCACTACCACACTGCAGGAACCGGGAAGAGAAATCTGCAGGTGTGGAGAAATATCCCGGACCCCACGGTGGACCCGGTATGCAGGTTCTGTGAGGTGGATCCGGAGACATGCAGGCACGTTGCTTTGGTGTGTCCTGCCGGAGAATGGATCGGAAGGAGATGGAGCTCTTGGAAGAGAAGGACAGGGATAAGGAGGTCTTTGAAGATCTGGTTGAGTCCTAGTCTGGTTGCACAACATCTCGTAGAGAGTTGAGACCTACTTTTCTAACCTCGACCTATAAGGAGATGGGAGCGGAATTTGGCGGTGGAAGTTTAGGACGTACCTAGTTACTCTCGTATTCGTTTTTCTTAGGCTCGGGAGGCTGGACCCGCTTCTGGTACCTCAGGGACCCCGTCATGACTGAGGTCGATTGCGGGTATAGACTAGGGAAAAAGAAAAAAAAAAAAAAAAAAAAAAGATCTTGGCCGCAGCTTAGGATATACAGCGCTCTACGAGATGGACTGCTCAACGAGATGCGAGCGACTAGAGTATATTAGGATTAAGTGTACTAAATACCGGCCTCTCAGGTGCAGGTCGCAGAGTGTTAGTCCGTAGGCACATGAGACAGAACACATCGTCTACCAGCCCACCTGCAGCTAACCAACTCTCATGGGTTAGGTAGGCTACCGTATCTCGTTGAGCAGTGCTGTATGTACAGCGTACCGTACTCTGTAAAGTACATGCTTATCATTCACATCCCTGTTCCTGAGCCCTGCCCTTAATTCTCTTTTTTTTGTTGTGATTCAATATTCGTATTTGTGTTATCTTCATATGACGGGGGGCCAGCACACAACCCCTCTTCGCTGTTGCCCCCCGTCCCCAAAACGGAGATTAGAAAGACACAAAAGGAATGAGAATGGAAAATTAACTAGGACCACAGAAATTCATAGGCCTCCTGTTCTACTCTGGGTTTTCGCAAACCTCCTCCCACTGTCTCCCCCTCTCCATCTCCTACATTCCTGCACTGCTGCGTGTGTAACCGCATTTTGTGACTCGCCGCATTCACACCGCTAATCCTCTGCTTTTCCGATTTTGTGTAGCTAATATTTGAGACCTTTGTCTGTGACGATATATGTGAGCCCCTTGAGCGTATTTTTGTCTCATTCTCTGACCTGTTTGATAGCGTGATGGATTCTGAAGGCCTTTTGATGCCTGCTGGTGTTGCGATGCTGGGCTATCAATTCTGTTTTTCTTTACCCCTAGATCCCTAGGCCTTAATCGAAATATTGGTTTTAGGCCTCATGAATTCTGAACTCCCAAGTAAAAGCTTGCCTGTGACTTCAATTGGCATCATGAAGGGCATGAGCTAAATTATCGGGGCCCTTTGCAAAGAAGTAAAATGATGGGGAACATTACATATTTGAAACGTACAGTACGGTCGACCTGATAACATACGTACTTCGTGGAGCGTGCACAGGCCCCCTGGCACAAGTAGGTAGCTCAATAGGCCAATGTCGAATATTGTAGTATTTACTCATCAGGAGGTTGAGCGCATTGTATCCTCATGATCACGTACGTTATAGCCATGCAACTGTAAGCAGGTTTGAGTACCATGTGACCCCTTATGGTCCTTCTATCACCAAACGACACTCATAGTATGGTATCCTTTAGGCTAAAATCACATTATGGAGAGTTTTAGAAGAGCCACCTTGAAAACCATGCAAATACTCCAGCTCGCCTCGAATTCGAACTTTTAACGGGCCCAGGCGCCCAATTGAGTGGATTCGAAAAACATGAGCAACGGCAACAGCAGCCTCAATCTCCCATACATGAACAGGAGCAGGCTCCGTCAGCCCAAGTAGGGGTATCTGGAGCTTCAACAATTATGATTGCCGGAGGTAGCTCCATCACTTCATCGTTACGTAGCGGATCCGAAATCAGTCAACAACGGGGATTATAATATCTCATCGTCACTGACCATCAGATCCAGCTCACCCTCCCACAGACAGTAAAAGCTTATGAAGGTTTGCGTAAATTCAATATTTCCAAGCACCGCTTCCAAGACGACCCTGGCGCCATGATATGGTACCGAGGTGATTTGTATGACAAGATGCAGCAGACCTGAGGTCCGCTCAGGTTCCCTTAGAACAGCTGATTGAGGTAAGAGAGTTTTGCAGCCGAAAATGTACACGAAGATTCGGATGAAGATTGAAGTAAGAAAACAGCAGGAGAAACTTGCAAAGATCAGGAATCATTGAGATGCCTTCGCAAAAGCATTTGCGAAGTTACTGAAGAAATGAAAGGGTATGCCGCTACCTTCACATACTACTACTTTATAGCTTTTCGCGTCTGGAAAAGTTGATACAGATGAACCTCATTACAAGCATATCGCCGGGGCCAGGTGAGGTATGCTTGTAACGAATATATTCTTATATTAAGGGAAAATAATTACATATGGAAAGAAGGTAGCGCGGGCTTAAGAAGAGGTACGGAAAAAGACTATGAGTACTAGAAAACATGCGAAATAAGACTATGGGTACTAGATACATAGAAATAATAGGAGAGATCAGGAAGAGGATGGAGGTTCCGGATGCGGAATGACCCAGGAAATCAGTAATCCTGCGCTGAGCATGGTGACGCCTGTGTTGAAGATTCAGAAGCTCAATGCGCTTTTCTCATGGTGGAGGCATGTTATAGCTCAGTACTATTGCCTGTAGGTTCAGTTTGAAGTGAGAAGAGGAGCAATCTTTCGATGTGGGCTAGGGCTGCACAAGGTGTAGATGGAGGAGGTGTGATTCAAACCAGCGTTTGATATGTCGCCATGTGGACTTTAGGTTTAGAGATACACTCGGTAATCTGTAAGTATTCGCTTGCGTGTGGGACTTGTAATCTATGGAGTTGTGCGTGCTCTGTTGTGCGGGCTTATTTGTTATCGATAAGCATACCTAATTAAGTAACAAGCATACCTAATTGAGTAACGCGCAACTCTTATTACAAACATATGTATGGTGACTAAGCCAAAAAAATAAGAATATTCTTGTAATGAAAATATGCTTATTTACTATGGGGGAACACTTGAGGTATGCTTGTAACGAATATATGCTTGTATTAGGTATGCTTGTAATGAGGTTCATCTGTATTGATATTCGTAGCTCTGCAAACCTGCTGTCTTGTTGCCTGCATTGCGTCTTGGGTGATCTAAGTTACCATTTAATCCACCAAATACGTAGGCTTTTGTGTAAGGCAACCTGCAATTATAAAGGATTGAAGTTGAAATATGATTTATACCTAGATTATTATGTACTGCTTGAATAAAAGAGACCCTTGTAGTAGTTGCATTTGGGTGCATCGGGAGTTGCTAATTCAGTGACTTCATCGTGGAGGTCACATTCAAGACTTAGAAACACCTTGCACATCATTCCTACCTACAGCTACTCCGTACATCATACATCATGCATGCAGAGTTTCCGAGACATGGTCCGTTGCGGAAGTGCAGGGCCGTTATGGACTGGCATATGTGCACTCTGGGCAATTATGAAGGCAAATCCAAGTCTATTATGTTATACATAACAAAAGCTCAAACCTCCGCTTGCTTATTTCTCTTGTTCGATCAACTTCGGCAGTTTAAAGGATAAGCACTAAAATATTTGCTAAAATGATTCTGATATGTAAAATCCATCGGTATTCCCCATCTGGATCAGCGTGCATATCGATTAGATCTTATTGCCCTCGTTCTCAAAGACCATTTACAACTATTGGTTGTAATGGACCACGGCTTTGACTTGGATCATTGCATATACAAAGCTGAAAGTATTGTAAAAGCTCAGTGACCTATATAAATATTTAGTTTTAATATAATTCAAGTACGGAGTACATTTAAACCCATACTTCACTGCGAGTACCTAATACCATGATACCTTTCATTAATAGTACTAGGTTTTGTTCTTTTTCCTGCATGCAGTAAAGTATCATGAACATGTGCGATAACATCAAATACATCATGTTCCAAAACCACTCTTGATTTTGCCAGCAATAACATATAGTGCGTCATTGGCGTAGCTCATATTCATTTAATGCTTTCCATAGCAACTTAATGGCTTGCAAGTCACCTGCCTGGGCCTTCAAATTTGGATCTCGAAAGCATGCTTTCGTTTTTGCGATACCTAGGTAGTCCTCGTTAGACTCGATTTAACTTTTGGGGGAATTACTTTACAAAGGTCAACCGATATTTGCCACTGATTGTATGCAAATACTCTTCAAAATGGGTACGCGCAGTACCGGAGTATGCTTCAATTACGATTCGAGGTAGAGCGGTACCTAGGGGGTGAAACTGGTTCAAATCATTATCTTCTACAACTAGCATTATGGTGAGAGTGGTAATTCCGTAGTGTGCTGGTAATTTCGTGTATGTTGCGTTGAAGCTGCCTTACTCGGTTATGCAACGTACATGCAAATTGACCTCTAAAATGTACCCGCACCAAATGGGCAATTGCATTGCAATCTACTTCTGACGACCCAATGAGCTATTTATATGACAGCAATATATATATCTATGTACTTAAGTAATTTGGGAGATTCCGCAGGCGGAGGGGGTCCATTCAGGGATATGGCCACCACGGAAAGTTATACTAATAAAGGGACCTCTACTAGTAACATCTACACAGCTAGCGGGATATCTATCATCTTGCGCAAATTGAACTATGTAAAACTTGACCGGGGGGCACACAGGTAACTCACTGTTGTCAATGAACTCTATTCTATTACATATACTCCAGTACCTATGTATATGAGATGAAGGTTCAAACCACCTGTACCTGTCGAAGATATTTGTATTTGTATCGTTAGAAAAAAGTTGACACATCTTGGTCATCTTTCCGACTGGCGCTCAGGGTGTATACGTTATAAAGTAGGTACCAGGTAAGCTTAGGTAATTGTTGTCGAGCCAAGTCTTTAATGATACATCCTTCAACCCCAAACACCAGCCACATGTCTTCCAGTAGAAAGCTGCCCCGTGGAGCTACATAGCAAATACTAATATGCACATGTCGCACTGTGAAACAAGACATTTAATTAATGCCGAACTTGATGACGTTTATTTTTCCAAACACTAGTTCGTAGGCGCAGTCAGGAGAAATAATATCCAACACGTTTCAACTGTCATGATAGATTGAGGCAGACGTATTTAACTTCGGTTTGTATAACAGGTAGTTATTTACCGCAGGCTATAAGAGGGACCCAATGCTGTCAGGAAGGTGAACTGGAGGATAAGTGTCATTCACTGCATTAACAAAATCAAAGTCCGCGACCTCAGATCGGCGAAGCAGCTGGACTGCATTTTCCTTTCTTGATACTGTTGTTTTTCTTTAACTTTTTAACTCTTAGAACTGGGGATCTGTAATATACCACTATAGCTATCTCGTATTCAAATCTATCCCTCGTTACTAGCATGTTTCCCTCGATAGCACAAGCAGCGGTCCTCTTCATCCCACTACTTCCCAGTGTAGTGGGCCACAGTATGTACTTCTAAGCACCACCAGCATGAATATACTGACAAGCCTAGTTGCCATGTGGCATCCCGCCGTTTATGGTTTCCATGGTGACCCTGCAAAAATGATTGCACCCCTTGCCGGAAAGACATTCAACCAGTGGTGGTTCAAAGGGGAGCTTGATAACAAGCCTCGCAATGGTGCTCGAGTCAAGCTCCCCGCCGGTGGAACGGTGACAGTGGAATTGGCTTGCGGGAAACAACATACGAGCTTCGGGGGTGCACCACCAAACATGAACGATCCATGTCCAACCGATCGCCCCGCTGCACATGCTGGGCCCAACATTGATAATAATCTTCTTAGGGGATGTGCATTAGCTATAGCATACAAGAGTGATGCAAAAAAAGTCAAACCTGAGGACTTCGTCATTTTCAGCGTACAACACAGATGTGTGAAAAATCGGAAGACTCCATTTCCGGTTCCAAAGCTTCCAAAATGTCCCAACGGGAAATGTGTTTGTGCCTGGTTTTGGCAAGGACAAGTTCCGGAAAATGATGAGATGGTATGATATTCCACCCCCAATGGCAGATGGACTTCAAGATCGAACCCATATTCCACATCCTGAGATGTATATATACTTGTATATATCGAATAATAGCACTAATATGAGTATTGTACATGCAGTATATGAATGGATTCGATTGCACTGTTGTCAGCCCTGGGAATCGTGGTCTAAAACGCCCGAAACCAGCAAAGGAATGTCGAGACAATAAAGCAGCATGTGTAAAAGGTGCAAAACAGCCTCTCTATTGGTCTAACGAACGTCCAAACATCCCTCATCCTGGACGCGATAGGCTGCCGTCTTACAGGGACACTTGGGGATTTAGAAACGGCGCTCAAAACGATATATTCAGGTAGAAGACCTAGAAATTCATCAAGGGATTGGGTTCATGGTGTTTCTTCCATTGAATTTTCTTTTTTACATTCCAATGAATATCCATATAGATATATGCACAAGTCACCATAATTGCTCAGCTTATGTTCTATATACATGATAACCTCTACTGTCAGTCATCTAAACTGTAGTGATGTACCAGCCTCCCACCACGCGGGGACGATACCATTGCACCATATTCAAATGCTCGGTGGGTTTCTTGACCCTATTTGGAATACATAGCCCTCCCTTTGAAAGGGCGTGATCTTGTTCCTGATTTCCAAGAAACTGCGTCATTAAAGAGCTTTTCAGTTTACATACCGTGACTCGAAATCTGTCGGTAAAACCTTGGTCCTGAGAAACCTAACAGTAGAAGTGCTCACAGACCAGGATCGAAATTATCGCTGAGCGAACCCGAGAAATAGTGTCAAGTTCACCGGGTAGTGGCTACTGGTAGCGGCTAATTTGGCTTAGAGATTGGAGGTGAGAGGTTTCGTATTCGTTTGCTCGCTAATAATTAATTGATGCTCCTTTTTTTCCCCCTGGATCTATGAATAAAGTTTTCTCTGCTTTATACACCTAATTCTTGCATACTGTAAATTTTTGAAATCCTTCAAGACGTCAGTGATGAGTTATGATACCCTCCTTCCATGGGGCTATCTATGCTTATGCCCCACTCGGGTCTGTGCGGGGTGCCAAGGTTAGATTGAACAAGGTGGAGATGAGCGAAACTATGCGAAGCAGTATTATCGTGGCAGTGAGCAGTAGAGCGAGGATATTTCGAGGTGATTGATTTTCTTATTCAGTTCTCCATCTAGATACGGGGAAAGCGAGGGCTTTAATTAAATACATGAGATGTACCTAGGTAGAGACCGACCTTAAGGGATTTTACCACCCTGCAATTACCTGGTAACTACAGTAGCAACGCGACTAAATCTCGAGGGTTCGTGCATTATGTCAACAGGGATCTGGAGATATGTCGAACGTATCGCTATGTAACCAAACATACTACAATCGTTTTGTTTACTACTAGAAGCAATAACAAATGTCTTAAAATGGTAAAGTGCATTATCCCAGTATCAAAAATTTCTTTCATCCACTACATATTGCTATCACGATCAGATATATACACGCTAAGATTCATAATGTCGGCATCTCAATCCTCTGCATTTGAATGGTCACAAACACTAGAGCGATGCTCTCCTTTTGAATGGTCGCAAACACCTGAGAGGGCGCAATCGAGCCTTGAACATCCCACCCAAACAAGAGAACGCAACTCAAGATCCTCCCCAACAAGATCGTTGACAATAGAAGAGATATAGCTTCGTGATACTCTGAATACTTGCATCATGTCAACCAGGCGAGATGGGCTGGCCAATCGACATAGTAACATGCATAGCGCTTGCTCTGGGACTCGTGCATACCTGTGATCTCGCTCTGAATCAACCCATACTTCTACCAACTTGAATTCTTCAATAAGGCTCTGAATTTCTGCCCTGGAAAATCGCAAGTATGCTAGACATTCACTGTCCCCCCAACCAGCTTCACCCAGTGACCAATTCTGCCGTTCGTAGGCAACTGGCGCTCGATATCGCAGTGGCTCTCTGCTTGCGGCACCCTCCGGTCCCTCTTCAGGCTCTGCTGTATCAGAATGCAGCAACAGCACCCTGCCCCCCCCAGCCCAAGCAGTACTACCAGCTCATCGTCAAATTCCATGCCATGACGTTGAGTTGTCGTGATGACTAAAATGTTATTCTGTATGCCGGGTTGTGAAAACCACTTTTCTTATGCTATGTCGCTTACTACCTAGGCCCCGGTCAGATTCATGGGTAATTTAGTACTACTAATGCTAGTGCGTACAGTGGTAAAATCCTCTAATTATTTAGCGAAGATGAAGAACAACATGAAAACCGCATGTAGCGAGTGCTCTAACAATGAGCAGAGTGATTGCGTGTAATACTGAAAACAGCAAACAGCTTGAACGAAGCGAAAGGTTAAAGATATGCTAGCGACTAACGGGTGACTGGGCATTCATTCTAACAGGTCGGGATGATGCGAGATTATACTTCCTACAGCGGAAGACATATTACTCTATTATCTATAGTAAATGTGGCTGAGGCTTCGCATGGAAGGATGATATCTTCTCCTGGGTGGCTTTGAGGCTGGGTGTACCCGAGACGGAAGTCGGATATGATCCTCATGTTTGCAAGGTAGGTACGGGGTGTCTTGCGAAGGTGATCAGGGATCCAAGCTTACCCTGGCTGTAGTGCGTTTCCAGTTGGATGGGCGAATATATGCAGTTACAATGTGAAGGACAGTTGATAAAGTAACAAAAGGCGGTTTACACTAAAACATGGCTTACGGCAAATTAATGTAAAAAATATGTGGAGCATCAGCTAATTAATTATACAGCTTTTCTAGGTGAAAGGTGTCATCAATCTCTTGCAAGTTTTATTCCCGTTGTCTACTGCCCGAGGTATATAATCTATTGGCATAAGGGAGTTCTTTATGAGCCAGATTGTGCCAGCTTGATGACTTTCTGGCAGTGGGAACTTCTCCTCAATTAAACTTGGCCTGGAAACTGAATTTGTGCTTTCTAAACTAAGAATAATTGTTCTATTTTGTAGAGCAACCACAGTGGCTGTTGTGTTTTGAATTACTTTTGGAAATGGCTCAGTGTGAAAAACTTTTGGCGTAGTACTTTATATAAACCCGTGGCAGGCTCTGATCAACCAAGGTAGAGGCTCTGCCTTAGGCTGTTTTTTTTTTCTCGGTGGGTGAGCCTATCTGGCCCCTCCATGGCATTTTTATTTTATTTTTATTTTTATTTTTTTGGTAAATCATTACTCGCATTCGGGCTAACTACCTATGACGAGGCCTTTCCATACCTCCCAAGAGCTAAAAGCTAAGTTATGCCAACCATAAATTGATCAATGACCCAAGTGCGTAGGGTATGAAATGAACTCATGACTTAAATTGGCGAAGAACGAGGCATATAGCATCAATATTTAGGCACATACCTACTCAATTGGCTTTCATATATACTGATAGTATTTGCTCAGCTGAATATGTGGGATCGATCTTGTGCTATATGCTATTGGCGTCCGGAGATACAGTACCCTGGCGAAAGTATTTGCGACCCCTCCCATATATTTTTGCAGGGGGGGTCACGAATACTTTTGCCAGGGTATTGTATCTCGCAAGGGTTTGTTGGATGGATAACTGCAACTTTTTGGGCTCTCTTTTTTTTTTCTAATCTATACCATAGATCATGACGGGGCCCGAAGCCTCCCCTTAAAAGGTTCGACTCATGCTTTCGGAGCAAGAAGCGGAAGCTACGTACAACTGTATCTCGCCAACATAAAGAACTGTGAACGACCCAAATCACCAACTCTAACCTCTCTCAAACCTTTTTGGGGTGATACTAGGCCAACTAGCAGACTACGATACTTAGATTCAGTCAAACTACCCAATTTGGCAGGTGATATTCCAAATGAGGTTAGTCTCCAGCCAATGCAAGTACTGTGGACCTTTGAGGGTAAACATGAGTATATATGTGAGAAAGAAACCCTAAATGGCAATATGCACTGCCACACACGTAAGCTGGTCAATCCCCGCTAGGACGTGGAGCATCTCGTAGAGATAAAAGCTTCACATCTTGGATTGACCTCTGCAAGAAGGCCCTCTTCGTAGGAGCTAAGGCAAGACCTAGAAAAATGGGGAAAACCTTTCATCAAATAGACATCAATCTAGCAAAATACCTTTGAAATTTTTGAAATAGATATGCAGCCTCTTGTCATATCCGACAGCACTAAAGAAACATTAAACTAAACTCAGACTACACTAAACCTTTCTTACCAACACAACCAAATACCCGCGTTATTGACACTACAATTCACGCGCTTCCCCAGCACCCCAGGCGCAGCAGCATACCAAGCATACCCAGCATACCCGGCGAATGCCTTTATTTACGCGATGCGATATCTTCCAGGAATCCTATAGTTGTAAACTTGAGCTTCCGAAAAGGCTCCGCTAAATATACCTATCGCTGTACACGCTCCTTGCTTTACATTATGCGCTCACGCACTTCCGTAGACCTGTTCTCTAGGTCTAACATACTGTACATACCTAAGCTCTAAGTAGTTATACAAGTAAGACTGCCCTATACGCTCCGATATGGAGGCATGCTATAAATTATGTGCTCCTCTTGGCTTGATATGCTTCCGTAGCCATAGTCACGCTTCAGGGTAATCTGGTTATGCTTCAGGGTAATCCGGTTATGCCTCTACCGTATTTCTCATTTCCCGCAATTGCTCCCATAGCATCTGCTATAGTTAATTATAATACGTCTGAACGAATGTTAAGCATAGCGTCGGACTGTTTGTGAGTCAGAATAAAGCTATACATGGCGTTGATTTGTGGAACATCATAGCGAGATCGCATCTGAGTTATATCATAATAATAATACCATGCTCTGTGTATATTAACATCTTTAAGCATACAAGTTGAGTTCCATACAAAAGGCAGAGAGAATATACATTATTTATTAGCTAAACAGCAAAGTACTTACGAGGATCACCTCTTGTTTTGTCTATCAATTGCATATATGTATAATTTGATTCTATGTATATTCTAACTATAAGGCAATGTACCAATGGGAATATAATTACCTATCGGCAGCGCATGCTCGATCATGAGCCAAGACCAATAAGCAAGACCCAACTTGAGGGAGATTACGATTGTGGAATCGAAACTACCACCTCCGGTGCTCTTTACCGAGAGTCCGGTGCCAGCCAGACTACTCCGGTGCGTCCTTTTCAAATTTGTGAGCCTGAGAAATAAATAGTCAGCATATCATTTTCTCGCTTCGGCCACCCTTCTAGAGACGAATGTGTGCATAGAGCTCGAACGCAATACCTCTTGCTACAGCTAAGGCGGAATTGCCTGCAGTATCCTTCAAAAATCTTACCATTGCTGGGAATCTTTGGCTTCTCTGACGACCGAGACACTGGTTTGCAAGGTGATCTGATGCAAACCGAGGGTGACAAGAGGTGTAGCTTTCATCAGTCTCTATGTGAATGACTCTTCCGGAGACTAGCCCGTAGGGATAGGTAGAATCAGCCAATTTTTGAATTAACTTGATAAGGTCTGTTGCGGAAGAGCAGTCATCAGAATCTTGACAGACCTTTTCCTTAGGCACGTAATTTCAGGGAACGTACGTATGAGCGCAAGCGTGAGGAGAAAACCTTTGAAATGCCCTTCCAGGTACAACACTATAGGTAATATAGTCGTGACTTGGCCTGACTCGCTGTGTCTATGCAAGAACCCGTGGGTTATGCACCAAATAATAAGAACTATAAGAGGGCGAACATAAGAGTGCGGAAGGTAAAAGTGTGGAAGGTAGGTACAGAAGGTAAGTGTGCGGAAGGTAAGTGCGGAAGGTAAGTGCGGAAGGGAAGGGTGCCGAAGATATGAGGGAATTTGTGAAGACTGTAAGAGCTCGGGAGGTATAAGTGAAATTGAGAACTATGGAAGAAATTGGGAACTATACACATGAGATAAATCCCAGGAAAGTTAGAAGAGCAAAACAAACCCGGAATTGAAATTTCTAGAGAGGGTATCGGTCATGTTACCACTATAGCTAACTATTGGCTGCGGATTGCTATATATATGGTGCTGTCGGTATGGCTATGTACTGTATAATTACCCAGGCCTCTTCGTATTTTTATCCACTTAGGGGTCGCAAATTGTGCACTGTCCCGATGCATATGTATATAGGCATGTACCCTTACATACCTATATACAAGGGCGGTGATATACATACAGAGTCAATTAATCGCACAAAGGAAACGCTCAAAAATTCACAAGACTAGATAGAAATGATCGCGGCCAGTTGACCATATAGGGTTATAAGTACTTATTTACACCCCTCATTGAAATTGAACGGAATCAATGGCCGGTAGTCGAATAGGAATTGATGTCAGTTTATAGCGGAAGTAGTACAAATACAATTCGCCTTACTTGACGCATGGCTTCTTTTTTTGGTGTGTTTTGGCCACCTCTCACATTGGCCATGTTCCCAACTCAGTACTCGCCAAGTTCTGTACTTTCCTCTGAAGGGGCTATGGTTTATTTAAGGATCATGTGTAATAGTGTGGGTAGGACCACAGTGTGATTAACATCGAACCGTACCTCAATATCAGCTCACTTTTGAAGCTCCTTCCACCAGTTCCTTTTGATCATCAGATGTAGACAAAGCAATACAGCCAGAAATGGCTTCTTCAATGTCTTTTAAGGCTACCGACTTCTTGCTTATGTGAGATATCGTTGGACTTGATATATATGATGATCATTAGCCGCTACGTATTGGTATTCAATTCCCTCTTGCCTATTTTAGCTAGTGAGCTAATGCGCTTGGAAGCGATCGCCATGTGTCATCCTTACTGAGTACTTCGTGACATAAGTTACTCGCAAGTGATTTAGATACATTAAGAATCTTAATGATTCACTTAGCTGAGGGCATAGATGTCTATAGTCTTTCATTTTGTTCGAAGGTTGTCAACAATAATAAGTATTATTCATATCCATCCACGAACGACTCGTGAATTAAATACTATTGTCTGGTGGGACGGGGTCACAAATTGTCACTAAAGTATGAGCACACGCAGATGAAGGAGCTGTATGATGCAAGTACTAGTATTATCAAGTAACTTGAAGCATCGTGATGTCTAGAGATCGATATCAATAAGAAACATTCCCAATATGCCAATTCTAAAGAAAGTCCAAGCCCAAGCAAATCTACTTAACACAAAAGCGTATCCGAATAAACTACTTTCAGCTACATTGTATATCCGCATTAAACCCCAGAATATATGCATCCGATTATCCAAAACTCTGGAAAAAAATACCGTTCCTTCCACTCTTTGATTCCCTTTCTCTACCAGCCATCGGCCTCAACAGCGAATCCATATGGCTCGTACCATTCGACATAATCATTATCACCAACTGGGATAAGTTCCAAGTGCAAACTCTTACCACCTGGGCAGTCGAAAGTCTCACCACCGAAGAAAGTGAATTGTGCATTCTCCCCAGCCATGGCAGTTGACCAGTCTGTTTTGAGAGTTGCAATGTGACGATCTCGTGATGGGTGCTTGTTGAAGGTAGAATCGAGTGGAATTTTACCACTGACAGTAAAGAGCTGGGCAGACATAGATCCACCAAGATCGTGAGGTTGGGTAAAGATATATCGACATTTCCTGCCGGATACATGGTGTGGAATATGAATGCTCATGAGTGTGTGGACATTTTCTTTGCCATTTTTCTATGTCACGAGATCTTTCATCAGTATCAAGAAAGAAAGCTCAAGACCGAGACACTTACACGAGAAACCAAGCCCCAGGTGGTGTCGCCATAGGGATGGTCAGGCCAAGCCTCTTTTATTTGAATCATGACATCAGGTAAGAAGACCTGAGGTTGCTCTGACCTTGCTTCAACTGATGTTACTGCGGGTGCAGCGCATACAAGTGAAGTGGCAGCAAGGAATACAGAAACGAAGAGGGTTGCTGATTTCATTGTGCGTGGAGGCTTTAAGTGGTTCTGATTGACAATGAATATCACTTAAGATCAACGGGGCTTGAGATATCGTTTGCGTGCTGGTGGGGTGAAGAGTGTGGAGAGATATGTGCAGTCTGGGAAACCCAGGCCTTAAAAGCATTTAATACACTACCTCTAACCCCTCAATTAGACTAGATATTTCTCATATCATATTCTAGTAGCCTCGCGGGGCTGAAGAGTTTACCCTGCCATGTCTCAGAAATCATAGAGGCTTAGTATCACAAGCTAAAAGAATGCAAAACCTTGTAGCGCATACTAATAATTGCGGTATGGAGATATTGCGGTCTGATTTGGTGGTGCTCAGAGAGACCGTAGAAGAGCGGCTCCTCTGTATATAACCAAGGTTGACTCTGCGGTTCTTCACCGCCGTGAATGGGGACTTCAGCCCTAGATTGGGAATGATAGTGCAGGCAGCTTCCTGCAGGGCCATGCTGTTGGGCCTTGCGAGAAAATCCCACTTGCATGATACCTATCGCTATACCAAATTTGAGCTGCAGTCAAAATCTCATCATATTATATACATGTTTACCCAGCTAGACTAACGTTTACCCTTATATATCTCTATTGGTTAGAAGCTCAGGCCCTGCAACTTCATTTGCCCTGCAACTTCATTTGATCCTGTAAATGACAAAAGATTGACAACAAAGTCTTGAGATACGACAAGCAGATGGTACTGTGGAAATGAATAGCTATCAATTATTACCAATTTGATGTCTGTCGTTGGGCAAGCCGTTAACGTTGTAGGAGTAAAATCGAAATTGGCCCCCCGCGTGCGCACATTCATTTCAGGTAGCACAGAGCTTAAACCCTAGCTCCTAAACCCCAACTCAACGATGTATGTATGTACTCGTGAGTTGGTTAGCTAGAGCAGTTCAAAATTTGTGCATTGCTGTAGGCTGAGAAAACAATATGACTTCCATATATATGTACAATCTATGTTATCTGTCTTTCTTAAAGCATTGGTGTTGGCGTCCATATGCGCATGCACTGAGTATGTTAGATCGAAATTGATAGATACTGTACCAATATATAGCCGTGAGAATGTGGCGATGGAATGTTTGATAATAGTTAGTTAGTCGGCTCCCAATTAATGTGGTAGAGGTGGATTTGATGATCAATCAGCCTTATGTGCGAGGAAGGTTCTTGTCATGGTCGTTGAAATAAAGTCTCATACCATAGGGCTGAAAAAGATGCATCACAGGGTTAGTTGACAACTGGAGGGTAGTCATGCAGCCAATCACAAGTCAGGATTGCATCTTCGAGCCATATCCATTCTCCTTGGAATGTAGTGGTGGGGAGCCATTGGATACAAAAAATGCAACGATCTGCTCTACTGTAGCGTCTTTGGACTGCAGCTGCTTCAAAGGCGGTGAAGTAATTGAACCGACCCGAATCAGTAGAATACTACAGTAGTCTATGCCCTAGCTGAGCTATCATTGATGCTCACCGGCAGCGGCCGCATAGCCTCAGCACATGTATATACTAGTATGTACCTACTGGAACGCTGGGTAGAGCTCCTATCCTCGACTAAGAGCTATTGGTAGATGACGGCATGAACTGCATGCAGCTATTTTCCCATGGCAAAATCTGAGATTCATCTGGGGCATTTGGGGCTGCGATCATTATACTTAGGGTGTGTAAGGTTGGGTACTAGCGGCAGTGATCGTGGAGGCCTTATCCTTCAGTGGTTTACCATACCGTATACGGATATTTGTGAGGATTATTCAAATAGCTTACGGGAGGCGAAAAGTCCGACTTTAGGTCCATCCCCCATGAATACATTGTTCTAAAGCTAAGGGAATAATACCCAATGTTTTCAAAGCGGTCATGTATACTGTATATTGTATACGGCTGAATCCGAAGTTGACTTTGACACACAATATGCACTAGTGAGGGCTATTTATAGATTCTGCTTGTGCCAGCCGCAGCTGAGGAATCACAAATGCACGATAGGTGTCAAATTCTGAGAGTATGAGAGCCCTATGGGATCATGTGGGTTCGTTCCTAACTACCTCGATACGTAGCATCCCTCTACATACTACTATGGATACCTTATCTATTATCGAATGAGCATAACTGTAACATCTAGTAATCATATACTCTATATGCGGCGATTTTTACTACTTAGCCATTTGCGTGCTCGAGGTATAGCCTACCTAACACAAGTATTTCTGGTGCTGACCTCGCCCTCTACGAGCGGCTTTTTCCAACCAGACTAGACCTCGCTGTCTTAAATTTGTGTAACTAGAGCTCGTGAGCATGACCTAGAATACCGGGATAAGCACTACTTAGTCTTGTCAAATCTCTATGTAGGCGTGAAGCTGGTCACTGCATGGCAGTGGCGGTGCAACAATGACCCCCCCAAAAAGCTGGGCTAGATAGTGCTTTAGTTCTGAAAAAACTTCTAAAATTACTCTTCAAGCATATCTGAAGTAATCTGAAAAAATGATCTGAGGCCCCAATTTCTGGTGCTAGACACCCTCTGAGATAAGTACTTGTAAAAATGCAAAAGTAGAGATGTTTTCTTGAAGTCCAGGTCGGAAAACGTTAACGGGCTGTGAACAATCGTTTTCCTGAAGATGGTTGTGCCTATGAGACTAGCCTACCGCTTTCGGCTGTAGGTTGGCTCATACTAAATTGGGCCAATAGTCGACTTCCCAAATGGGATATAGTATGTTACATCATGTAAACCTAGTCTGGTTGGCACAAATCTAAACCACGAAGGCTCGCACTTGAGGTGTATGTAAGTATAGTCAAATCATATTGGCTTATTCCGAAGAAGTTCATGATTCGAGCAGTAAAGTACTGGAGCTTAATCTCAAGATTTTCCCAATCTTAGTTAATATTGTAGCTACATGTATCTATGCTACAATGCAAAATTAGGTCCCAAGACCAGTCTGTCCCGAGTCGCTGGTCGCGATTAGTCTGGTTGCACTACCCCTCGTCAGACTAGGTACGCGGTACTTGCGATTGACGTCTTCACTTCGGTGGGTTGGCCATGGGCTACTTACTCTGATCGTGAGATGTCACTAGCGGCATGAACTGTAGTTTGAGTGAAAAAGGCGTGGCCATGGAGCTAATAAATCAAATCTAAAATGAATCTACTTGAGGGTAATGACTGGTCCTAGATTTGGGTGGTTTGATTATGATTAACGGCCCCCCAACCAACCCCCACCAATTTTCTGATCGTCTACATGTATGTATTGCTAGCCTCGCCCCCAGGTGTATTAAATGAACACAGAAGGGTAATTTCAACGCAAGCCTACCTGTCGATATCAGAAGGCGAGGTTAAGTCAGGCGAGGTTAAGTCAGGCGACCCAGTACGCATAGTGTACGAATATAGTCGGTAACTTTCATCCCCTGTATAGCCATGCTACATTCATCTCACTATTTTCCTGTCCTCTCATGTGCATTCGATGTCTGCTTATCCAGAATATAGGCCTTCATGCTAACCGACTGACGGCCCATGATGTCAACATAAAATGAGTAAAACAAAGTGCTAATATGTGTTACTAGATGATGTATCGTGCTCAGCAAATGTGGTTGACAAAATTAACAAAATTCAAACCAGGATAAGAATTCCATCTCTATCAGCAAACATCGACAAAGCAAAACGCAGCCGGACTAACTCCGTCAAATAATTGATAGCAATCTTTCTCTAGCCCGTCAAGCTATTCCGGAAACAATAAGTATATAATAAGAAAAGAGCAAGGAGGAAGTAACCTAGAGATAGTGTCGAGGATAAATGAACTCCGCAACGTAGAAGCGACTAGAAGAAGATTTAATAAGCAAAAATCAAGAACGAAACCAGAACCCAATAGTGGAAGACAACCCCTGCAGTTCAGCGCAGACTTATACCAGTGTAACGCCTTCGACACCATTCATCATTGCGCAAATGCAGGTGCAGGTGCACCTCTCAGCAACATCTGCAAATCCGCCAGTCTCGTCTCTCTCCCCTTGCCTCTCCTCCTCCTTTGCTTCTTCCCATCGACCAAGCCATCTTCACCCTCTTCGTCATCCTTAAAAGCCTGCCCGACAAGTTTCCTTTTATTCTCCTGTACTTGCAGCACACGTTGCTCAATACTGTCCTCTACCACCAGCCTCCAAACTGTGGTTTCTTTTTTCTGCCCAAGCCTATGAACTCGGTCAACAGCCTGGTCCTCAATTGCCGGGGCCCACCAACTGTCGGCCAAGACCACTTGGTTCGCAGCAACTAGGTTAAGTCCAACACTCGCAACACCTAGAGATGCAAGCATGACGTCTACAGCGTCTGGGTGGACATCTGGAAGTGACAGGCGCGCAATTGCTTTATCTCTGTTTTGCACCGACATGGTGCCATCAATCCTGCAAAAACGGAAATTGGTGAAGGTGAGGTGTGGGCCAACCAGATCCAGGTATTTTGTCCACTGGGAGAAGACAATCGTCTTGCTTGTGGGGTCATTCTCACGCGTTGCTTGCAGAATCTTAACCAAGGCATCGATCTTGCTAGAGGAGGGTGGGAGAATTGTGCCATCCCCTAGGGCCTGCAATTGAGTGGGCTTGATATCTGCAAAGGGCTCCACCAAGTTTGCGCTTGTGGTATTGGGGAGGTCCGTGCGGCACATCGGGCATTTATGCTGTGCTTCCACGACACGTGATATACCTGCACACGAATTAGTCCAACATCGATAGAGAGGCAGGTAAGAACATCCAGGAGCACACTCACACTCTAAGCCGAAGATATGTTTGCAAACAGTTATCCTTGGACTATGCAATGTATCTAAGCATATGGGGCAATCATCCTGAGAATCAATTGCCAACTGTAACATTTCCTGTAGCAATCTTCGCATTTCATCGCTCATTCCCGCGCTAGCAATCTCTGCCAAGCGAGATTCGATCGCCTGAATTCGGGCGGTACCGCAAAGTTCTGGATGATTACACATCTGCCTCATGCGTAGTAAACGTTCCAGCAAGTTGTTGTAAGCATTGCCTGACTTTTTCTCTTCTTCCGCCTGGACTTCTTGATTGTCACCAGGCATCAAAGCTAGTGGCTGAGGGCGCACTGCGTTACGTGCTGCATGGTTAGCACCTTTTGTAAGTTCATAGTGTTCCAAGAGACCTTTTGCCTCGGACCTGGCGTTCGTTAGTAATCCATTTTACAACCCTTGGAGCAGGATCTGTACTCTAAAATGGTATACTTAGCCATCTCTTCCTCTGTGAACTTCACTTTATGGACATACTCCTTCAACTCGGGTATGTCGAGGTTAACAAATCTCATGTCTTTCTTGCGTCGCAAGCAAATGCTAGCCATAACAGTTTGCAGCCGAGCAGTTCCTTCTGCGTCCCCATCGTTGAGGGGTCTGATGAAAAGCCGAGAGAAAATATGAAACTCTGCAAGGCCCCCAGAAAAACCAAGGAATTTGATCAGAGAGTAAAGGTCCTTGAGGTTATTGACAATAGGAGTTCCGGTCAAAGCCCATCGACTCCTTGCTGAGACTTGTACTGATGCCAAAGATGCTTTTGTGTTTGGGTTTCTGATATGGTGGGCTTCATCAAGGATGATGCGGCGCCACCTTTTGTTGTAGATACTGCTCGCGCGTTAGCTGACGATTCAAAATTGCAACCCCCTCAACATACCTGCTACTCTTATTTTTTGTGAAGGCATCGAATTCGCTCGTGAGCGTACCTGCATTCAATTTAGCATTCATTTCAGAAGGCAACGGGATCAATTGGGAGGCTTGCCGTAGCTTGTGATAACAACGTCAAAGTTATTCAACTCTAGCTTTTTTCCCTTCCCTGGACCATGGTATCTATGTACTTTCAAGGCATTCTCAGGTTTTATGTGACTCTGCATCTGCTGTTCCCAGTTGCTCATCACACTTAGTGGGGCTACAATCAAGGTTCCACTTTCAACAGATATTTTCTGGCCAACTTCTTCGGAATCTGCAAGTATCAGACTTATCATCTGGACAGTTTTACCGAGACCCATGTCATCTGCTAAAATCCCACCACTAGCAAGGTGTGGGGGCTCTTTTTGAGAAAACTTCGTGGCAGTGTTTATATACCAACCGGCATGCACAGCACTGCGCTTCCAGAATTGCACAATCTCATCTGCATTTGCTGGCAGCATAGGGTTTTCATGTTGGAGGAGCCAATGAAGTCCTTGGAGCTGGTAGGGAAGTAGTTCAATAGATAATCCCTGTGGTTGAGCCCCTTTTGGCATTTTCTCCTACTCTAGGTTAGATATTCGTGCCGCAAGCTGGCGATAAGCATGCAGAAAGAGGGAGAGCGGACTACTGCTTACTAGATCAGCCTCTGATATGCCAAATTTCTCAACCACGTTTCCAAGGTCTCGAGCGGCAATCCTCTGGCTTTCATTGACCAAATCTTGTAATTTCCAAGGCTCCAAGTAATTTTGTACCGGGGGGAGTTGCGATGACCAAGAATTCTGATAGCCATAGGCTAATTATTCTGTGAGATCTCACATCAACCCTTATCCACGAGGAGTTACTTACTAGCTTGAGCCTGGGATCCGAAAGGAGCCAGGAATGCACTGGGCCTCTGGGAGGACCCGAATATTGGACCAAGGTTTGCACCAAGCCTTCTGTCAGCAAGTATTCTGGCTTCCTCCGCTCTCTTCTGCCTAGAAGAAGTGCGAATTTCCATCCTCCGTCTATTGCTTTCAGGAGTGAAGAAAATCCCGGCGCGAGCAAGCTCATTTATGGTTCTGTCCTCTGCAGGGAGGAAAAGGAAATGAGTAGATTTTCCATAAACATTGGGACGAAGTTACTTACGATCTAACTCATCTTCTGTGCATGCGTATACATCCACCATGAGCGGAAGTTCGAATTGAGTTTTTTCTGCCTTGACGGCCGCCTCGAGCTGTATCTTCCTGGCATCCTACAAGCCGATCAATGCCATTTCCTCACTGATGACCGAGGTAACATACCATTATAGGAGAGAGTTTCGCAGCCATAATTCTTGGTAAATGACCTATTTGCGCCCGAACAACGCTTAGAACCTGAATGGCATTGCGGTCGTACTAGAGGGACCATTAGTATTCATTACAAATGCGTCCCAGAGATCTTAACTCGCCTTATTGTGAGGCTCCCGTTTCAAGAGAACCTGCTCTCCCGGTGTTGCAACCCCTGAGTAGTAACGAATTCCAACGGCATTGACTCCAAATGCCCCAATCCATACACTTTTTTCTTTATCGTCAATCTGAGTCAAGTCAACAACCTCCTGAGCCAAGGCATCGTCACCCTCTAGATCCGCAAGATTGAAGTACTCTGCGGAAAAGTCTGTGGGATGCAAGCCTGCTGCGTGAAGGCCCAGAGGGATTAGAGGGGCAAGTACTGAAAGCTTCTTGGTCGTTTTCCTTCTCTTCCCTGAACTAGTAGCCGTCTCGTCATTGTCACTTTCTGGAGGAGATGGTGACGTTAAGGAAATTGGATTCTGAGACGACCCTTGTGCATATGCGGAAGAGGGACGCTTGTTGTTGATGCTAGCTCCGTTGGTCCTTCCTGTCAGAGTTGATATCGTGTTTGTCCGCTGTGGGAGCACCCAAGGCAACGCTCTTGGAGCCGGTGCAGGCGTCTTGCCTTTCCTCATTCTACTCCTTACTTGGGGTTTTCCCTATTGGAATGCTGTTACCCTAGCGTTGACTGTCGGAGTCCTAGATCAAGAATAAATGCACGTCCTAAGCGATGGGAATGCTGCTGCGTTACCCAATGGGTGCTGTGGATGGAAGGGGGCAGGACTAAATAGTCGGGGCCCTGTTGAAGCGGATGGGTGCCTGCAGAATTCTATCTGAGTGAGGTATCTAGGGTATCACTAATCTAGGGACGAGGGGTGTGACAGATCGAGGCGCGCGAGATGACATCACGGGAGAGGCCAATAAGCTTCGGGCGAGGCTGTGAATTCATACAAGTAGAGCTAGCCAACAACCAAACTACTGTGGGCTAAGCGAAGGCGCACCGCTAACAATTCAGGGTAATGAAACATTTCATGAGCTCTGAATTCCAATATGAAAACACTAGTAATAAGTAAGTATACTTCTATAACAAACCCAGGAGGGACTGGCGCAAAGGGCTTATTACAGTACATGAAGAAGTAGATGTATCGACTACGTTCGAGGGAATATTAATAGGGGAAACTAGTTGTTCATGTACGTGCATTCCCTACCTCGAAAAACACATTAAGGGTGGCGGTAGAAGCAATCACAGGACCACCAATGGATCATTCATGACAATTTAGCTCTATCCATGCTCCAATAAGCATGGTAGTAGTCTGGTTCACACCGTAAATACCCAGTACTCATACGCAAATGAAGGAAATACAAATCCGGACTGGCATTAAACCTAATTAACTCATCCCAAGGCAAGAGTAAGAACGAGAAGCAACTCAAATGAATGAGATGAATGTCTGGAAACGTTAGAGCAATTTATACAAAAACTTTCCAATATTCCTCCTCTGATCAACGTACAGTATAATAGTGATCCTGCACTCCACCCATGCCCAGCATATCCTCCATGATTTGTCTGCTATGCAACACCTAGCCAAGCAGAAACAGGAATACAGTTACCAGCATCTTGCCTGACTACTTTACTTTCCCCTCAAAACAAAAAAAAAATAGAACTCCAGTAAGCCAACAATTGCCTTCCTTTCACATCAACGTGATCCTCTATCGGACCACTTCACCTTTGTTCCGCTTTTCTTTCTGACACACTCCTCACAAAGCTCCCACCCGCAGCCCCCCTCTAAACAAAACCACATGTGCACTTCTCCTGTACCACCGCCCTGTAGCGCACATCCTTTACAAGTCCGTACCTGCTTCGCCGCCCTTCCAGTCGCTATTTTCAGCCGATGTTCGCGCTCGATCACGCCCCCTCCAATTCGAGGTATAGTGTAGGGTATATAGACATGTCCATGACTGTGGGCGAGGGGAGTATTGGCTCAGGCGATGTAGTGGAGAAGCACGATGAGGCATAGTAAAAGTTAAAGGAGAGGTCTCTGGTGCAGAGTAAATTAATTTCCCCGTCAACGGTGTTACAGGACCCCTCAAAAGGTCTTCACCAGCCTGAGCTTGTTCATAGCTGTGATTATGCGTAGGAATTATGATAGGGCTTGTCATTGATTTAATGTCTTTGACAGGTCGAGGAGAGGAAGGAAGAGCGGCCTTCAAGCTAGCAGGCGCAAGTTGACGACTACCGGATACTGGTTTCTCCAAACACTGCCGAAGATCCTGGTGCAGCGGGGCTTTTGGAGACACCGCGGTCAGAGCTAGACGCAATGCATTTCCCTCTAGTATAACTCCTTTATTCTTATTCTTATCGTCTTGTTGGCTGCTAAGCGATGGGGTTTGTAATTCTCTGAGCAGACGTCTACTATCCAATGAACCCGTTGAGATGATATCTCCGCCCAGAGGTCTCCTGCTTGTTACTGGGGATGGTGTCGTTCGAACTGACGCCTGTGATTGCGATCTTCGTAAAGGCAGTGGTG
Organism: Terfezia claveryi; assembly: GCA_015179025.1. Classification (NCBI taxonomy): domain Eukaryota; kingdom Fungi; phylum Ascomycota; class Pezizomycetes; order Pezizales; family Pezizaceae; genus Terfezia; species Terfezia claveryi. The sequence goes on from WHUX01000006.1 coordinate 516,324, forward strand.
GGTTTCTTGTCGATACCATGAACAGTGGATCAATGGCCTAGTCATTACTCGTTACCGGCTGCACTGACCCAATGGACTCCATTGCTACATGAGGCTTGCTAATTGGTCTCTTGCGGGGAGGTACATGGGATTGATTAGTTTTGCCTACCCCGGGAGAGCAGAGGGTTGTAGTCCTCCGCAAAATTGGCGGTTTGTAGAGAGACAGTGGCGTAAGCAACTTTGGAAGAGTTTCAGTTGCAGGCAGTATCCCCGAAGAGGAGCTTAGCTGCGGAGTTTCCTCGTACATCACTCCAGGAGGCAGAACATTCAAACAGTAGGCATCCTCCAATATCACTGGGATGAATATTTCCGTGGCGTGACCTATGATAAATATCGCCTGAACTGGACTATCATATTCTGATTTTGGGGGTGTATGCTGAATAGATGAAGTTAATGGATCCAGATTTGTTGGCAGAGGTGTTTCTGAGTAGATTGTTGAAGGTGGTACAGGTGCAGAGCAAATTGACGAAGCCGTAGTGGAGACCAGGGTGACTTCTTGGGGCTCCTCCCACAGGGAAGGGTTCCTGCTCGATCCTGCTAATGAGACTGTATCAGAGCCAAGCCAAATAGAAGACCCGCTGATTGTCCTTTGCGGTATTAGTTCGAATAAGATATCTTCATATACCAATGTATGCCCTGTTCGTTCATGTAATGTATCCCGATCGGCAATATATGTAACCGATGGTGACAAAGAAGGGGACTCGCTTGTGAGCCGAGAATGAACAAGTGATTCCGCCTTGCTCTGTTGATCCTTTTCTTTTGTATCCCGCAGCCACTGCTGACCTACTATCGCTTGACTATCTTCTTTTCGCTTTCCTTCCCCGCCAATACTCTGTCCCCCGTCCCTCTCTTCATCCTCGCCTTTCAAATCGATTTTCCCTCTCTTTACCACTTCTTTTTCTTTCCTTGTTTGTTCTGTGCCTTCCTCCGTGTGCCTTAATCTATCAGGAGTCATGGGTGCAGCTGTATGAATTCCACTTGCAGTGAAAGTGAAAGCTTCAGGCAAGGAACGTGACCGACGACGCAGATCCCGGTCGGGAAGGGTGCTCCGTGGCCGTAGGGGAGTATGCACTGCAAATGCATCGTCAATAGAACTCACATCATCGTCTGTTTCGAATGTCTCTACTCGCTTGATACTAGCTATTCTTGGTAGAGACACACTGGAGAGACTTGTGAACCCATTAGGTTTCGAAGGGCTAGTTTTGGCTCCCTCAGCGGTCTTATTTCTCCATTCTTCCGCCATAGGCACCAATCGTTGCGTGTTGATATCATCATTCTCTATGACTGCTGGTCCGAGTGGAGCGCCAATCTTGGCCCTATCGACCCTCTTTCGCCTTGTGTACATTGATGCAGATTTGAATCCTTCATCCAATAGCTTTTGAGTTCTCACTGAGTTACAGTTCTCAGAGATAGCATTCTTTTTCCTATCAGCCTTCAAAATACCCAGAACCCTGTTTTGTAATCTAGCGCCAAAGGTAGGTGTTTCAGTCGAGGGCAACCACTGTGGCATATCGGCGTTACCCTCAGATCCAGGATCAGATTTCGAGGTTTGCGAACTTGCAAGTGGGATGAAGTGAATCTTATTGTTAATTACCTTTTTCAGTTCCGGGCCACTTCTTTCCGGTTCCAATTGCCCTCTGGCTACTATATGTTCATGAATCAGTGCCTTTAGGTCTCCCTGGGTCCCTTCCCAAGCCGGAGCTTGCACTGACGGCGGTGGAAACGGCAGAGCAATTCCTAGCTGATCGAACATCTCCCCACATGGTCGGGGGAGGTAACAAAAGACACCTTGTGGATTGATGAGTAATATTCCGAGAAATCTGAAGCATGGCGGTCATGACAATCTGAAATGTTGTATGTTTTGCTGTTCGACTGGTGCTCCTATTTGGCATGTGCTCCATCCTCGCCGGAAGCATAGTTGGCAATATTTTCATTATCGTAGCTTAAAATTACCTTTCCATGATATATCAACTTATCCTCAGTACTTATATCTGCTGAAACATTTCCCACATCGCAGTTTTGCACCCCATCGGCTCCGTTGTCTAACCATAGGCCTTCAATGTAGTTTGTGAGCCCATCCGTATCATAGGAGCTTCTATGCTCATTGTATTCGGAGTGGGAATCTTCATCTGAAGAGAGGGAGAGGGCCGACTGGGGTGGCCATAACGTAGTAGGTGAATGTATATAACTGTAAGAGAAGGGTACCTCGGGCAATATTGATTTAAGAATCACTTTGATCCCATCTCTTTCTTCTGCCCTCCCAATATCCACATTATTCTCACTTACTAAAGGCTTTAATTGTGATCTAAGAGGCTCATTGTTCACCACTAAACCTGCTAGTCTAGGTGAGCCTGTAGCCGAATCTGAGTCCAAAGAGGGTACCGGGGTAAAATTCAAATCGGATGTCTCTGGTTGGCTATGGGAGTTTACGACGATTTGGAATCTCTGCATCGCCGGGGTTGGTGGGTGAGTGGGAAGTAGGTTACTCTCCGGCCGGTCATAGGTGTCAACTATCCTGAAGCACTCAGTTGAAGGTGTCAATGGCGATACTTGTTCCTGAGGTGCCGTTGTCAATTCATCCTTACTGTCCTCGCTGTGGTCGTCTGTTTCGATCGTCACTGGAGTCTTGCCTTCATCCACGAGCCCATGCCCATGACCAAAAATAGATCCATAGCATGAAAGAGGACCCCTCCTTATACCCGGCGAAAAGAGTGGGCTTGCTATCGATCTAGTATTGTCGGTGTAAACGGGAGGAAGTGGGGAGCCGCAGGTAGCGCCATCCCTTTACTAGATGCTTCAACGTCATATACAAAGGAATTCTCTTCCTCGTCATCCGGATGGAAGTCAAAATCGAGATTTGCTGTCGAAAAGTCGACCGGCCACCTTTGAGGCGAGAGCTCATTAAGTGTTGATTTTGTTGCAGAGGCATTGCCAGAGGAATATCCATCGTATGCGAAAGTCTGTGCTAGAGTCGGAGAGTCGATGTCAAGATATATAGAATAAGGCATTGTTGGCAGGCCGTTGGGATTACTAGGAATCGTAAGATTTGAGGAATTTCTTTCCCTCCAATTCGATATCGATAATAATAACGCGTTTGTGCTGAGGTCTCTTTGCATATGGGCCCTGCCACCTTCTGTGAGGTTACTCAATACAGTTTTTATGTCAATATTCTAATTAATCCACAAATTAAAGGGTATATAGGAGGCTATCCCAGCAGCCTTGAAGAGTAACCGAAAGAGAGAAAAGGTTATATTCAACTGAAATTAATTCGGGCCATGGATCGCAAAAGACTAGAAGATAGAGAAAAGAGAATCTAGATCTGGTGGTGAGATGTTAGAGAAAATCATATGCAAAGCTTCGGTCTCATGATATAGGTACCCTCAAGTCTATTTTCATCCGTCTGATGCATATCCCTGTCATTTATGAGAATCCCTATTTCTAGAAGCCGTCATTGGCGCGACTGGTATTGTGAAACCAATCATAGATAAGACTGAACCAGATTAGTCTCAGCACCCTACAAAATCATAGATTCGAAATCGCAAAAGTTCTGAACACAACAGACTCCTTCATACCATTACCAGTAATTAGTGCCCAATACTATAACATAGACGGGGGGTGGAACAAAATACCTCAAAAAAAGTTCTGACCAGAAAGACTACTGTTATTGGTGCTGAGCATGTCTTGTGTACGATCTTAAGATCTATGATGCCGCACAGGATACCACGGTGTATTGATTTGACGTTGCCTTAGATAGATGCTCTCATAATTAAGATCCGTAGTGCAAAATCACTATACTACATATGGTTAGTCTAATTTAGTCTCAATCGAGACTAGTCTGAGCTACCGTAGAACTGGCTTTGGTCTAGTCTGGTTCTTTGGTCGATGATGTGATCATACCGGTGAGGTTAGTGCATCAAATAAGTAATCTTAATATGTAGTCCGAGACTCAGCTATTATTTAGTCAGTGACAACCATATATATGATATATACTGTAGATGTACAAACGAACTAGTACTGGATTTTGAGAGGAGAGAACAAAGAGAGACCACTTCCAAGAATTTTCTAATCTGTCTGCTATTGAGAGGTAGGAATCCCTATATATATGAGCTAATCAGACTATAGGAACCTATGTATTATACATGTATTCGAGTTATGTAATAGTTGCGGTTCGGGCCACCCAGACGATATAAGTATAACCCGTGACCAGCCCTAATCTGGTTGACATAGGTTGCCGTGTAGGCTGACTTCGATGTGTATTGTCTAAGATATGACCCTTCAGGTCATTCCGCCGGAAGATTATGACTTAGCCGGCCAAATCTCATCAAGTGGTACAGCCTCGCGTGTGTACTCTATGTGGTATGCAATTCCACATGGCTGCAGCCTGGAGAGACTTAGAGAATACGGATACTAGTCTCGATCGACGGATATCAAGCTTCACACTCTATTAGCTGAACTCCTCGATATTGATGCTAGTGGGGTATAGACTACAAATCCCTTAGCGTTGGATCCTGGGATACCGGTATACCGTATAATAGCTTGAATACTTTCTTGTATGGTCCAGAAATCGGGCTATGGTAAAATATGGTCGTACTTTCGAGAGGGTTCTTTTGTTTCTAGTTACAAACACCCCCAGATTCCAGATTTCTGGGATGTCTCCGGACTGTCCGCAACCTGCCAGTGGCTATCGCTAAGCGTTGGTGAACTACGGAGTGTTTTATACAAAGCTTGTTTACCTTACTCTCACTACTTCTCCAGACCAACCACTCCACACCTGTTAACATCCCTCCCACAAATATTTCAGGCAATGGCCGCCCCAGAGTCAAGCTCAGTACTAGCAACATCAAATGTGCTCTCAGCGAAAAATAGTTAGAGACCGTATGCTACGTTGTCATCAGAGCAGTCGCAGTTCTCGGCAATGGTACTGGAGCTGATACCGACTTTCAATATTGGAATTTAACCTGAATGATGAACCAATTCCATTATTGCTTCTTGATCCACGTCAGAAAATCAATGATCCAATACCTTCTGTACATAGTTGGAATGCAATTGCGTTCGTGGGTTTGTCCTAAGGAGATTTTCCCATTCTTAGTGAGTGAAGTTCATACCCAAATGGGCCTTGGAGTAGTCTGATTGTAGTTAGTCTGGTTGGCACGATTGTAGTCTGGTGGGAACGGGCTGTCTCATAGCTACAGATTTAAAAATATATATATATATATATATACCTTCACCTATATCCTGGTTACTTGTAGATCTAGTACCGATTGATCCCAGCAAATATGAATACATATAGCTAATGGACCACCCTGTATGACTATGGGTGTGAATATCCCAGATCTCTAAAAAAAAAGTCAATCTATGAACTGCGGAGCAAGCTGAAGTGTATGCATTCTCAAGTGAGTCAAAGAGTTTCCCCGGATCGGCCACCAAATCATGATAAACAGCAGGTTTGAATTCAAGCTGACGTGCCTATGGACTGGTCTACATGAGCTGGTCTCTAAGCTTCATACTCACCGGGTTCGGCTGATGAGAGCCTAGAAGTACCAGTTGTAAGAACGCAATTACATGTGTGTGCTCCAGTGGCCCACTAATGAAGTTGTGCCTCGATTCCTACGGGCACCTAGGCACATGTACGGGTCATAAAGCATGCAAGCAATTCATTCCGATCCTGTGCTTAGAGAGGGCTCGAAACCGTGGATCATTAACCTGAAAATGGAGCCTTTATCTGTATACATCTCCTACGGCAACCAGACTACCTACAAGTGCAATAATTTATACCTGTCTCTCACCATCTGCCACTGCATATACGCTACCTCTATCACTAGTCTGGTTGGCACCTCTATCACGAGGGTGTTGTGCCAACCAGACTACTCTATCACTCGTCCAGGTGGGGCCCTAACCAGACTAGTGGGGCCCATAATTTAGTCTGGTTGCATGACCCCTCCGTAGTGCTGCCAACCAGACTAGTTTTTTCTGGTTGGCACAATCTCTCCACAAAAACCAGACTATAACTACCTACAGCATCCGACGGTGCAACCGGTCAGACGGTAAAACCGGTCAGCTAACGAATACTGGTTAGAGTGAGTAAACAGCGGGGAAGAGTACCACATTCCCCGTCAAGCTTAGCAAATTAACAAGTATGGTAGTGACGGTTCCACCTGACCGGTTGCACCGTCGGATGCTGTAGGTAGGCAGTTTTTCAAGAATTCACATGGATTTAAAAAAATTTTGCCTTAGGGGCTGAATCTTATTTACTTAAGTAGGCAATTGTAAAAACAATTGATTCCATAAAAAAACTTCCCTAACATGTGTAGTCCCCCTCCCTTTTTATAAATCAACTCCCCATCTCTTCTTCTAAGCGGAGCAGCTCCTGTATTCGGGGTTAGATCTTCTGGCTTTCCCTGGTGCAAGACTGGGATTGCCTTTTTCAAAGTCTTTATGAAAGCCAGAATTGCGTCATACTATTTTATAGGGTGACTAAAATGCAAATTCATAAAGTTTCTCTAACAAACTCCTATGTCTCCCAACTGGGTATGTCCCGATTGCATGCTTCAACTCATCGTGGTCAATGGCTGCATGTGCAGCGGTAATCCCTCGTTCCCGGATAGTATTCGGTCGGATTACTAGCTCCATAAGCTCCTTAATAGTTTCCGTATCCCATTCGCAGGGGGTGTTGGTTAAGTTCTGGCGGATGTGCATCTCGGCGCTCTCCCACCCCAACTGTTGTACGATATCTTCCCAATCTTTATACTTTGAAAGTTGGGCAAACTTATCTCTCGACTCGTTCAGTAATTGGCGCACACATAAATCATTGGCTCGCTTCGTCATCTAATCCAGTCAGTAAGTAGATGGAGATTCAATTATTTTCAAGTAGTCAAGTACCTTCAGAAAAATAGTCATGATATCCTTCCACTCCACAGCCGCTTCCTCAACCTTCGCTTCCTCAACCTTCGCTTCCTCAAACTTCGCTTCCAACTCTTCTATCCTCTTTTCCAACCCTAACACCCTCTTTTCCAACCCTAACACCCTCTTTTCCAATAAATCAGCTCGCTGTCTGACCTCCTTAAATGCCACCTCAACTAGGGCATCTCCAGGCTGGAGGCCTTGTAACAGTAAAGCGTAAAGCACATCCAGGGCCTCTCCGATGGTCTTATATGTTCCAGAGACAGTGTTCTGTTGCTTCTGCTTGGCAGCCTTTTGCCGGGCTTTTTTCTTCTGTTGCTTGGTCTTCGGTTGAGTGGCTGTATTACCAATACATATTTATCAATACGACATCTTGGACAATTTTATGCTGCTTCATCTACTTACCTAGTGCTATTGATCCCTGTGTGTCTGAATCTTGTAGGCGGAGTATGGCATCTCTCATGGGAGCATGACCATCCTCCCAGCCCTTGGGCCATGCGATTAGATACACCAGCTGAGTGCCCAACTGACCCACTGTAGTTGACTCCTGTGGTGGGGTTCCACCGATATGGGGGTCTAAACAATATTAGCTATCGGGAAGGAAATGAACAAGCAAACACGCAAAGGATCAAGATGCTTACCAACTGGCAGTACTTCAATGTGATCATCATCGAGATTTATACTGACATACTTCTGGATGCCATGTAGCAGCTTTTGTAATTCGTTGAAGGCAAGTCTTCGAGCATCTTCAATGCTCGTCTCTCGAGGTAGTTCGACTTCCACTGCTTGCGGTGTTTCGGCGTATATTGCACGAACAACAACAAGATCCTGGTCATTATTGGTCATCGTATAGCTAAAGGTAGACGAATCAAAAAGCCCAGCTGGCGGGTGGGAGTGAGCGAGGACTGGGATTGGGTTGGAGGGGTGAGGGCCAACCAGACTAGGGTGAGGGGTGCAACAAACTTAGTCTGGTTAACCAACTAGGGTGAGGGTGACTAAGAGTACCGTAGCTCATGCCCTCGCTATGCTCGGGGGTCTTGGCATGAGCTAGAGTACACACCGGTCTAACTACCTAAGTATTTCCTAGTCTGGTTTAATGGTCCCTACTGAGTATTTATTTAATAAAAAAAAAATTAAAAAAAAAAGGTCACAGGCTGCCTTTCGAGTATCAACAAGTTGCGGGTTACACACTTTATATACTCACTTACGTCTAGTAGTCTGGTTGGTACTGGGAAATACTCTCGCCGGTCGCCCTGGAAGGAAAAGGCGGTGGTAACCAAGATTCCCAGGAGGAATGCGACCTCCACAGTGGGGTGTTGTGCCAACCAGACTAGGAAAGCGATGGGTAAACATGATCTATAAGCAGCTAGACCGCATTCATGTCATATTTTTCTTTTAGGAAGTACGGTAGATCACATGTAGGACCGTAGCAATAGCGATATACTTGCTTCCCCGAGTTAGCAATACACGCCTCATAGCCTTGTAATCTTACACCATTTGCTCTCGAACTACAAGGAGTATGTACGACTTCCATTAGCCTTAAAGCCATTGGATTGGTCCAAGTTGCCAGCATGTGGTTATGAACAAATGAATTCCATACCTAGAAAGGCGCAGTACATATACGGTAGATCTACAATCAAGGTGACTAATCATATTAATGCGCATACAGAGTAAACTGACATCATAAGAAGAGAACACTGCAGCTAACGAATGCAAAAGTTAGTTGTTAACAGCAGTGGATTTCCTGTGAACCTAAAAGTATTCTCACTGGACGGCAAGCTCACGTGATGCAGCTGCCGTTAGTTCTCGTCCGGAGTGGAGACACCCTGGCCCCTACAACTGTCCTAGCAGCAGTCCTTGAGCTGTACTGTACTTTTAGTACTTAGCAGCCAGACGAAACCAGACGACCCTAGACCATTTATAGGAAGTAGTCCCCAATAGGAAGCGGTAGTCCGGTTGGCACGACCCTTTCGTGGAGGAGGAAGCGGCTACGAGGGTCTGATCGAGACTAGGAAGCGGCTATATTCTAGTTCACTAGACAGGAAGTACATACTTCTTATACTTATAATTATAACCTGAGTAGGTGATCGGAGTAGCCTGGCTAGATGATGCGCTCCTATGTAATATGTCACTGCCATAAGTCATGATCAGGTCGAGACTAAGTACTTAAATACTCGGTAGTCTATCATTACCACTTACACCTATCTTAAGTACTTAGCTAATATTAATACATACGAATCATCGCATTCACCTGTAAGGAGGAATTCATGCACATGGTTTACCAGTATCAGCTGTCTGATACGTACTTTCCTTATCGCTTTTTGGCGGGAGATGGGAGGTAAATCATTACTCCTATTCGGACTATTTAACCTAGGTATGGCGAGGCAGCACGTCCCCCAGGGTGGGCTTTCCGGAGAGAGGACTAATGAAATGTAAACTGAAAAGGCAGAAAGACCAATTCTCGAAACTCTTCATCGACTTGCGGTGCTATTTCTATCGAAGCTTACGGCACCTATCCCGCAAGGACTATCACGGTGACTCCCAGATTTCCAACCAACCCTGAGACATATGCATAACAAGGTACCCTCCTACCATCTATAGTCAATAAAAGTTAAACATAAAGAAACTAAACCAAAATCACTCTCATGCAGTTCTCCCCATGAATTCCATTCCTTCGCTCCATCCCATAGATGATCCAACTCCAGTACTATACCAACTCCTCCAAGCAAACAAAATAATAACCCTTGGCTATAGGGAATTCTACACAAATTCTAAAGCTACCTCCTTTTATAATCCCATATATAGATGCCGTCCTAAGTACCCAATAACCACAGATTCACTCACAGTCGGACATATCGTAATCTTAGGCGTTTGGATTTTGTGGGTCTTCTGATCACTAAGCATGACCATCACCACCATCCTCACCGTCATCATTATTTCCAGCGTTTTTCAAATCAATTTCAACGTCGCTCAGGAATGTGCCTATATCATCCCCGTCCTCGTCAACTGTTGTGGGTGCAGTAGATGTCGTTTCGTAGGCATCAACCCTAATATCCGTGATGACCCGAACACTGCTCCAAAACGTAACATTAGCTTACGCAGTTCATCTTGAAAGGAACTACATTAAGTAGGCAGCTCACCTAGCAACCACTTTATCTAAAACCAGATCATCCCTTCCTCTCCATTTCCCCGCATTCCCAATTACGGAGGGAACTCTAACCTGACATGCTGGCTCCCACACAGCTCTATGATCTGTCCCTACACCATATGCTCTCCTCTTTTCCCAAATTCGGTCCACCACAACATCACTCAATTGCACCTTTATCCGCTTTTCTCTTGAAATTTTTGTCTCCACGCTTCCCTCAACCAAGAATCTATAGACAAATACTTCCTTTTGCTGGCCCATGCGATAGCTTCTTCCTATTGCCTGTTGCTCCCAAACCGGAGAGTGATCATTATCAAGAATAATTACACGATTTGCGCACTGAAGATTTAATCCCACGCCCCCAGCTTTTGTTGAAACTAGGTAAATATCATAGATCCCATGATTGAACTGAACAAGATCTTCCTGGCGCTGCTGAAAGTGGACAGTGCCATCAAGGCGGAGGACCGTAAAACCAAGGGTTATGGCCAGTGTATACAGGAAATTGAGGGTGTCGATACTATGGGAGAACAGGAGGGCTTTGTCGCCAAGAGCCTTGAATTCTTCTAGGAGACGGAAAAGGATGATGAATTTGTTGCTACCTTTTATCATAGCTCTAGCTCTATCCGGTGTACAAATGCCTCTCTTGCTCCTATTAGTAGGCAAAGGTGTCTTGGAAGTTTTGGGGGCACGAAGTTGAAGGCTTTGGGATTCCTCGAATGGTGCCATTCCATAACTGGTGTTATTGTCAGCTTCTCCGGATTCGACTGTATCAATTGCAACTAGGACACTATTTTGTTCATCTATCTCATTATCAGCATCAGATCTCCTCGAGACTCATTTTTATTTTATATATATAAAGGGTAGGACATCATGAATAACGGTTATGGTGATCTTACCCACTTGCTCAGATTTAGCTACGACTTCCGCCGATGTCCTGAATGGTAGGTCAGATAACGGAGACGAGTAGTTTGTTTCCCTCAGGTCTTCCTCTTTTCTTTCCGGTAACCAGCCCCCTTCCTCTCTCTTTTTTCCGATGCCCCGCTTTAGTACTTTCTTGAAAACATCTGGGTGATTACACAACGCCCTCAAACAAAACAATCTCCATATAGAACTGCTCTTATCATTGGCACTCTCCTGCAAGTAGTTGTTGTAAAGCATGATCTGCTTGTCAGTCAATGGAATCCTCACGATAAATTCCGTCTTCGGTTTTAGATACTGCTTAATTGTGTCTACGTTCTTGCGGTGAACCTTGCCCCCCGAAACTTTGATTATGTCCTCTAGGGCCTTGCGGGCGATTTCGGCGTTTTCTCGCTCATCTGTGTCGTCACCTGAGTCAAGGGAATCTACAGCTCCATCATTCTCCCCGCTAGTCAGACCATTCATGATGGGATTATAGTAAGTCTCCCTAAACTCTGTCACTGTTTCGCCCAATTCTGACTCAGGCGACACCCAGCTCATGAGAGAGTAGAACTCTAAGAGGCTATTTGACAATGGAGAGGCTGTCAATGCAATCCGGTTTCTTGTCGAAATCTTGTTCACCGCTTTGGTGATTTTTGACTGTGTATTCTTGAATGCGTGGGCTTCATCCGCGACTACGAGTTCAGGGCCCGGTATCAGTAAACAGCGCTCTATCTCTGTTTGCAAGCTTTCAGAACGATAAGTAGTCTCCTTTGGGTCAACAAGAGCCCGGAACAGTTCGTGTCCTAGGAGAAGAATACCACCTGATGCATGCCACTTGGTTAGCGTAGCAACTCGCTGCTCAATATTAACATTGTTCCCAACTCGATAAACCGTAGTTAAGAGCTTCCTTCCGCAGCTGGGCGGTTCAGGACTGGATTCAGGAAATTTAGCAGCCCAGGTCTTCAACTCCAGAGCCCAGTTTGTGAGTAGCCCACCGGGCACAAGTATGAGTATTCTTGCCATGTGTTGTCCAACTCGAAGGTTATACGAAAGGCTCAGGTTTGCTGTTCTAACTGGTATAAGCCCCTGGGCCTCCGCCAAAGTAAAAAGAAATGCAATCACGGTAACAGTCTTTCCAAGACCCATTGTGTGAGCAAGTAAGGCCCCTCCTCCTAGGCCTGACGTATCTGCCTCTTCGTACATGTGCTCATCCCCATCTTCACCACTACAATCTGCCTCTGGAGGGGAAGATCCGACTGCTACTTGTCGCCAGAGGAATCGAAGCCCTTCTATTTGATGTGAGCGTAGGTTCTTTGCCAAGACCTCATGCAAAAATACTTTAGCTCCTTCCTCGTCATAGATTGATATAGTGTCATGGCCCGCTGGATGATTGTTTGTAATGTCGTGGTCTTGGGGTCTAGGCCTGACCGTTACCTGAGGCGTTGCTGCCATTACCGTAGCCAGACTCTGTGCTAAACCGTCACGGGCAACTTCGTTGTCGACATCTTTAGTGATCTTCAACTTCTTCGCAGTCTCTTCAGCTAGCTCTTGCCTTCCCGCAGGACTAGTATCCCTTCTAAGACCTGCCGCATATGGTTGTGTATCAGAATATCTTCGTTTTCGACTCGTGGAACTGGGTTCTGCTTCGACATCCGTCAAAGCCTCTGTCCTCCGAGGGAAGATACGTGTGCTTCACCACACAAGCCGTTCAGCCTTTACCCTGTAACTAATTTGCGTGTTTACTCACCTAGGCCGTATATATCTATTTGGATGTGACTCGAGCGGCTTCGAATTCATCATGATGTTCTTGGGCTTCCCACCGCTCCAACATTGAGTAAGCTGAAAGGTAGACATGAGACTTATAGTTCCAAGCCGACAGTCTAGAGCTCTGAAAAGAGCTGCCGCCCTTGCCTTATTGAGGCTCGATTTGTAGGAGCTTGATACACTTAATCGTTGACCTAGAGACACGATGTGTTTGCGGCAACTTGAATGCCCTGTGAAGATGTGCATCAATGGAAATACTAGTAGCTTTACGGATACATGTACAGTAGGGATATTGGTCATCGATCAATGGTAGAGTAGGGCCTAACACAGCAGTCGCTGGGCAGCCCTTTCTATGGCCAATGGTAGGGAAGCCCAGGTACTGCTAGAAGCCTGGTTAGCTAGAAGCATCTGGCTGCTGCTAAATTGGGTCCCAGAAAGGTCATTGGGCGTAGTCAATATGTACATCGCTGGCTGCGGGCTTGTACTGCGCACATACCAGTTGAATGTGGACGACAATGAATCTTCCCATCCAAAAGTTGATCCCCGCCCGCGGAGCCGTACTGGCTAATTGTTATCAACCTGGTTTTGCTCTACTGTTGTTCCAGCCTCGTATTGCCTTAAGCTATATGCGAGTACTAAGTTTTGTAATAAAAAATAAAGCCTTGTAACCTGAATCTGGGGACACTGCGATAAGGCAAGTCCATGCATATGCCCCTAGCGAGTCGGTTTGGGCTGCACTTATCAGCCGCAAGATGCGTACCTGTATACTTGCTTCGAAAGTAAGTTCATCTTGCCGCTCAATATACCGTACTGTACAGCCTCATAATTGTATCCCTTGCCTCATTTTGATGAGCCAATTATAAAAGAAATTAGTAGCCGGGATTATGATACAGACTGAGCTGGTTGCAATTGATTGCCAGTGGGCGTGTGCAATTGGAGCAATTCCAATGTAAACCTTTCATTTCGATAGCAACGCCTGTGTTAGGATAATATTGAAACAAACCAATGGTTTCTATCGGTCTCTCACGGGCTATACAAACCATTCCATCAAAGGAATGTCTCACCAAGTTTCTAGATACTAGTAGTCTCATAATCAAGTTATAAGTAATTAATACCCAGAATATGTAGATGTGAGCGCGATTCCCTTTTTGCTCAGAGTTGCCTTCGATGTCTGGTCGAGGTCCGAATCATAACACGGCCGTAGGTAGTTGTTTTGGTCATAGGTAAAATGAGAACAACCAGACTATTACCTGACACAGTCATCAGGCTCTTGGAAAGGACCAATATTGATATATAGACATCCCCTTTCGGCTCAGTCATCATGACAGCGCTTGATTATTTTTAACTGGCATACCAGTAGCCTTATGCCTTTATGCACGGTTCCGAGACTATGTCTGTATGTTGTCTTATGCACACCAGAGGTAACTTGAATCGGCAGTTCAAGTAAAAAATCACCTAAGCTTAGGCCTAATCACCAAATGAAGTGATCGCTAAACTAATGTAAGTGCTTACCGCAAACACTCAGAATGAAGAAAAAACCTCACCATGTCGTGCATTCATTGGGAATCAACTTGTTAATTTTTGTCTAATGTAAGTTACGAGAACAAGTATGGTTACACCTAAGCTTCAGTAGTGGTGGTCACTTCTTAATTTTCTTTATGAGAATTGCAATTATGAAGCTTGGCGCCCACTCTGATTGGCCAGGCCCCTCAATCACAAATTCAATTTCTCGTTAATGCACTCTCCAGTGCATTAACGAGAAAGCAATTGTAATTGAGGGCGTTAGTCATCAGGCAAACCACACGAGATCTATCGCAAGACCGCCCCGTTCCCCAAAGTCCATTGATTCTCCAACGCGACAAAGCTCTCCAACGACATACACTCCTCGAAGCCCTCGATGTCTGCAATGGCTACAGACAGCCAGGATGTGAAGGGACGCTCCTGGATCAAAGACGATGTTGAACGACTTGTGGCATGGATGGAAGAACATCAGGAGAATCTATAGAATTGCATTAGAGGTGGTCTTAATCTCAGTTTTTTACAGTTTAGGCTTAGTTCAGGGCTGCCAAGGCGCTTCGTAATTGCAATATATAGAAAATTAAGAAGTGACCACCACTAGTAGTATGTATGCCAAAGTAAGTTAGACTAACTACTTCTTTGAGTAGTTTCATGTCTTTTGAGTACTTAATTACCTGAGCACAGGTCTCTTGACTCATAAAACTACCTGTGATATACCTAATGATCCCATGATTTCAAGAAAAAATTCAAACGCCTGTAATCCTCTTCGATTTAAAGGAAATGCTTTCACCCAGCATGTAGCATGGTATAAACAGATAGAAATCTCCCGCTAAGCAGCCCCTACAAGAACAATGTATCGATAAATACACAAGAATTGAAGAGACGTGCCAAGAACTCTCAATCGGCAGATGGTGCCCGTGATTATAAGTAATAGAAGGCAGGTAAAACTCTGTATTCACCTTAGGCGAATAGATGGACAGATAAGCATGGCCGCATCGCCACAGATGGGTGTTTCAGGTGGACGAATTAGCCATGGGGTAATTTAGTTGTGAAGCCCTGCGACAAAAATGTTAGCAACTTTCTTGCTAATATAGTCAAAATGGAATACCCACAATATTGAGCAGCATACGAAATCTCAAAGTGTGTAGGACGTCCCTGGCATGTGGCTGGAGGCCTGCCACCAGCAGTTTCCACTCGATATATTGTTTTGTAACCTTTACTGGCAAAAACTCTTCCAGATGCTGTCCTGACATTATCTGTAGAAACTAACTTCAGCCAGTCCACAGCGCCGAACGCATTCGGTGCAACTCCGGTATTTGCATCGCTCGGTGCCGTGATATTTTCTGGCCTTATTCCCACAAATCGGCCTTTCTTCGCAGTCGCAGTTTTCCACCGGGATGGCTCGAGGTTTGTGAAGGAAGAGGTAAGGAAGCCAGTTAAGGATACCTGGGATAACGGAAGCAAAGCATGAGGCATCGTAAAGTTCAGCGTATGCACCATTGGCAACCGGCTTGCTTTTTGCTGTTGAGTCGGCGCAGGAGTAGTTCTGGGTCCCGTGGCCAACGGCAAGTAGCTTCAGTTTTAATGAGCCAGCATCTGTCAGCTTCCATAGGTACATATTGATGTGAGCATCGGTTGTGCTGGTGCCACAAAAACACATTGTGGCGACAGCATCCGCTAGGCAGGAAATGGAAACCAACAACTAGATAAAGTTAATAATAAAACAGCCACAGGGTCGATCGTGGGACCTACATATCCGTGAATGCTTGTTTTCCAAGAACGGAAGATGATTGGCCAGGACTGTATTTAATTTCGTTCGATGACTGGCTAGTGGGCGATCACCCGGTGCCTTTCTTCCATCTTTAGATCTATCCGGTACCTACCGAGTCAGGTTAGTGCGTAGAGCCAATACGACGTCCACTTGCCCTTTGTTCAGGCGAGACTTACATATATTCCAGAATTTCCAGTACGTCAAAAGATTATGATTACTTAATTCTATGCACATCATAGATCTACAATCAGACTATCATAGATCATCTGTCAATGTCACCCTGTGACACGTAATTTTAAAAATTGGACAACCATAGTGTACATCGCTCGAATTGGTATACGTATGCATATATGTACGATGTACGGTAGTTACATATACAGTACATGCTCGCGTAATTCAAATTAACAAGGTTATATTTCCAGGTTGTAAGGGCTATGGCTGATCTATTTTTCGCAGGCTGACAGTCAATAGCATTTGGTCTTCATGATTGATGTATTCATAGTAAATCTCGAGACATTGGTGGAAACATGAACCGCTTACCCAAACGTTGCAATTATGCATCGGGTTCGAATCCATGTCACCCATGTACATTAATTTACATATACTTAGGATACTATGATACAATGTGAGGGGTCTACGTATCGACCTTATATTGTGGGCCACCAACCATGGGCTTGTACTCCGTATCATATGTATGTACATATGTGAATACACATACAGTATATATATGAGAAGAACGAGAAGCGCTAGTTGGCTCGCCGTTTATACCACTCCATAATATAAGTATTGGCAGCGAGAATGTGTTTGACCGAGGTCCGCTTACTTGATGATCTGAATTACGTACAAGAAATGGATATAAGACGGAATGAATTTACCTAACACTCCATTGAGCTTCCGGTAGCTTCGCTTGCAAGACCAAACTCTACCATACATAACCAAATATCATAAGCTGCCAACATTTGCATTTAGACCCATGATACTTCACTTAGCGCCCCATGAACATTCTTTTCCAGGAACCATTCACTCCCGATAATCTGAAATCCATTTTCCCGAAACCAGGGACTCCCCGTCAGTCCCTTCTCCCCCAATAATCTAAAATCTTGTCTCTTCCATGCCGTATCTTAGAGTACTTTACTCAGTTGTCATCCCTCGTATCATGGTATTTCCATATATCCGATGCCGAAATCAGCTTCCCTTGCTTGCGGCCTCATTGTTTCGTATGCTCAAAACAATCTTATATTCCCAAGTTCTGCTTTTTTTGGTGAAGACAGTCCATCTCGCCAGTGATGTTATTGTAACTATAGTATGCCTAAATATATATAGATATATTGAGGTCTGTAGACCACTGCCAGAGGCCTGTCATTAAAATTGGCGGCATGCCCAATCTAGTAGTGTAGGCCAGATGTATTATTGGATATACGGTATTCCAGTTCTGGGGCTCAGAATGGCAAATTTCCGGATTAAACTAACCTTCCTCCCTGTCCGCATAATTCAACAATATCTGCAGCATTAATTAGCCCATATACATAGTTATAGGTTTGAATTCCTAGATCAGTAAGGGTAGGGCCCTGTTTTGGAAATTAATATTCGTCTCGAAGCTTGTACTTATTATTGGCTATATTTCCGCAAGCACGAGATAGCAGACGAACCAGACTATAACAACTATGCAATTTTCCAATACCACTTGAGGAGACGAGTAGATTAGAAGCTTGCCAATCGGCAACGTTGCATGACACTTCACCACCCACAACACTTGAAGAGTGCAAGTCGAAGCAGCCTACTTCCACGCCATGTCACAGCAAAATTCACTATAGTTCTTTTTATTTGAATGGATATATATCGATATCATAATCAACTCCAATTTAGGTAGGCGCCGTTCGCCATGCAAAACATATCCTGTTTGTAGAGTGTCGTCTGGTTGGTAGATTTCCGAAGACCGTAAACTGGTCATCTTGAAAATTAGATTAGGGTAATCATAGCATGGGACATCGACTGGGTTGCAACGTTGATTATCACAGTTCAGTACCGGCAGGTTATAAATCCAGGGGGATTCTAGCTTTGGACAATTACATTGGCTAGCTGACCTATTCTTTCACCTCCGTCGGTTTGGGGTTGTCAGATCAGCGTACCTTGTTAGTAATACCCCAGTATCCAATATAACAACTTGAGCCTCTGTAGGTAATTCCTCTACAGCTTCAAACGCCCGACTAAGAAAGATGTGAATAACATGTCCTTGTCACATGACTAAAGGCTTTCGAGGGCAATTCGCTAGGCTATACTAGCATATCTGAACATCTAAAAATGCAAGACTGACCTCTATTTGGAAAGCTAAATTCAATCTATTGTCAGTAGATTTTCCGAAACTGTTATGGCATACATATTTTTATGTATGCTTAGAAATTATGAAACTTGAAATATACCTAAATTCTGTGCAGGAAGGGAAATGCAGGTTTTTAAGGGTAACAAGTATTTGGAGACCATTAAGGATGTAATTGAATCCGTTATAATATTACCTTGTACTTGAACCCAGACTTCACCCCAATTAAATGTTATTTCTATTTAAATTCAGTGAAGTTTACGTATACTATTATTGCGTAGCTGTATAATTCATTCAGAGATAAGCTCTCTTTTGAAGTCGAGATAGCAATCTCCATTGGAGGTAGTCTCACAGAAGGATCATGATCTCCTGCCTAGAGGGTCGTATACAAGCAACTTGAACCAGCCTAGGCACTTAGGTAGGTAGTACTACTTTAGGTATCGTTGGATGAAATACCACCACACTAAAACTAGCACACCTGGCCGCAAGGGGCGAGAGCTGCTGAAGGACCAGTGTATTTTAAAGTTTATTAATATACTCCTGATTATGGGTATATATGCATATGGACCTTTACGATATTTTATGGCTTAATCCTTAGATTTCACTTATAGAGACGAGTTCAGGCATTCATAGCACATCTAACCACTGTGTTCGAGTAATAATATTCATCTTGGCAGGGCGACAGTTCGTGTTGTGAACCAAAATTTACTGTACAGTGGCAGAAAGCCGACTGTCTCTTTTAATTTGCGAACTCTGGTAATTCACCTCGTCTTTAAATTTCCTGATACATATGCCATGAACGTTGCTTTACATTAGGTACCAAACCCCTGGATAACACGTGGGCAAGTTGAAGCAAATGCTGCATTTTGCCGAGAGTCTCAGACCAGTCAATCCATGGAAATGACACTGCTAATCAGCTCTCTGCGGGGGCATAGCCTTATCAAATTGCTTGCTGAGACAGCCATGGAGTTATTTCAATGTAACTGCCATTCCGCGCCGAAGTTGAAGCGGGGTATGTACGGCTCAAAATACCATCTACTTAGCTTCTACCGTGGCGAACGTTAGAATAAACCATTGGGTTTGAGAGTGGCTTTGGAGCGTCTCAACCCCGCCATTAGCAGTAGTTTGGTAGAGGAACATAGGTGAGTCGCTGTGAATTACGGTGTGTTCTTTCGGTTTGATGGCTGCAAGGTGCCGTACTAGTTATCAAACCCCATGTTCAATGCATGCTGATCTAACAGCTGGTTCGGGTACCTTACTTTGGATGTGGTTGGTAGCCCCTGGAGACAAATTCGACCACAAGGGTTCTAATTCCAATGCTGATACAGATGACAGCACGCTGAATTCCATTATCGTGCAGCGCGCAAACGCTGACAACTCCAGACTTGTGCTTGAAGGAACCACTAGAGGCACGCAAAAGACTGTAAGGAGAACGAGAACAAATACTCCGTGGTTACATATATGTTGGATTTTGTTACCGATCCGAGACCCAAAGCCCACCAAGCCGTTCGCTTGTCTGATAGCGGCCACCGTTCCGGGGATCAAAAAAGCCACCAGCACTCTGTAGGGCATCGTGGACCGCATACTAATCTCTTTTTCTATGTACACTCCGCATATCCATAGGCTAGCACGATGTCTAGGAGCTGCATGCATTGGCAAAATTAACCGTGTGATGTCAAATTTCCATGGGCGTCGAACCCTCAAAAGCCGCTTCCTCTCCTCCTCTCTCCTCCGTCTTTCTCCCACTACAAGGTTTTTATTCAAAACCCATTCACTCATTTGGACGCACGATATTCCGTTCTCGGAATTCAGTCACTCTTTTGAATCACTATTAGCTTCATTAACCCACCTATATCCATTCATTTGTATTAGGAGGTTTCCAAATTGTCAACATAACTGTACTAGTTCATCCGATTATAATTCCGACTCAGCAAGAATTTGATATCTGAAGATATAACAGTCAATCGACATGCGCGCCATTATTGCTTTCTCGGTTATTGCCCTTGTTCAAGGCGCCTGTGGATTTGTCTTCTCTGGCCAAACTCCAGCAACTCCTGTCGGTGTCTTTCGTCGGGTCGATTCCGAAAGTCTATCTAAGAGACAGGAAGTTTGCGATGCTGTCTCGGGCTGTATGTTCTTGTGCTTCCGCTATGTATCCATCCACCTTAGAAACTACAAGATGAGTGAGGCTGATATTAAGATGCCACTTAGTGTCTTGCCGTACTGGTGAATACTGCGTCGTAATTGATGGTAGTGTTGGGTGCTGTCCTGAAGGGTGAGCCCGAGAATGGGATATCCAGGGAGCGCTCAGACTGACACAAGGGGTGCTTCTAGAAAAGTATGTGGCAGCATTAGGACCTGCGTAGACCATGACACCTCCGGCTGCGAGAAGGGAGGAACTGTTCATGGTGCACTCTGCTGGTACGTATTGGAACTGTGCCAACACTCGCTTTGCAGTTGATAATGATGGATAAAATGAAGTGACGCCAATGTTCCTTACTGCAATACCATCGGCAACACTCAATTCTGTGATTCTGTCAAGCAAGAAATCATCACCCAAACCATAACATCAACTGTCACGATCTGTCCTCATTCTAATGCCACTGCAGCCGTCACCCGAAGCTGCCCATCATCTCCTGCTAGCAATACAACGACTACTACGTATGCCCTGCCGACTTTGACGCCCTATCCATCAGAAAATGGGGCAAAGGTTACCTTCACGTCAACCGAAATGCCCACTACACTCGTCGTGGCTGAAACTAGCTCCTATAATATCTCGAGTGCCAATGTCACACCAACCATTCCAATTCCCAGCAAGCCTGCAATGGAGGGTAGAGCAGTTGCATCTAATGCCTCGTTCAGTGTAGTCCTTGGAGGGATTGTGGTTGCCTTCATGGGTATTTTGCTGGGTTAAGCGGCCAACACTTATGGGATTGGTGTTATGCTCGTCTGCAATTTCGGGGAAGGTGGCCAATATGTAGTTTCGAGCTCCGGGCTGACTCATATTTTCTTATGTCACAATTTACATGTGACATACCTTTCGTGCTTCAGTGAGGCCGTTTTAATTCGCCCCACCCAAAGTTTGGGACTTCTCCTTGTATGTCGGAATAATGCGAGTGACATGATTCTTTGGATGACGGGCATCTCCTTTCTCATTCTGGCTTGTGGTGGTTCTTGTTTCCCAGGGTTTCTCGAGACGTACCAATTCTCTGTTAGAGATGCTAATGGAATCGCGACGGTGTTTATTCTCATGGAGTTTTGTAGGTGTCATTATATATTGCGTATCAGCTGAAAGTGGGGGCTGCTCCTTTTTTATTTACTGGGGAGGGGTGAAGAATTGTCGCTTTCCATACCCATCAAGTTTCTGTGTCTTTAAATATACTGGCGATAATTCCTCGACGGTCAAACGCCCTGTCAGTACGGTACGTCCTACTATTATGGTTATTTACGAAACCACAATGTTAGCTTTGCTTGTATATACCCTAGACTGGTTATCCGGGGTTCCATTCTGTGCCATTAAGATAAGATCATCACGGCCAATTGGGAATTGTAATCACCTACCAGACCAGGCGTTCACAGGAGGGAAGAACTTAGTACTCGTTTACCACGATGAATTGTCGCACGCTGCATGCAAGCTGCACATCTGGCTGAATTGAGGTATGGAGTTCAAGTGGCCTATGGGATATAGGAATGCGTGCAACAATTCATCGTGTAACGAGTATAGTATCATAACCTGCAGCTGGTATACTGGCATTGCGTAATTGCCCAAGCTATTTAGCTAGACCTACGTTGTCGTGTGCCATAATATTTGGTCCCTCGTACGAAGTTTACCAGTAGTGATTGGAACATCTAATATAAGGGGCCGTACATACGGTATACGGGCCAGGATGCAAGTAACGTTTACAGAAACTCGGCATCCCAGATGGCCGCCAGTTTCAACCAGGCGAGTTCCCGCAATCGAGAAAGGGTTTTCTATTCTTCTATGGGAGGGATGTGCAACCGGCCGAGTCGGGATTTTCATCCCTGGATCCACCCAGTCGACGTTGACGTCGACTTCGACGAGCCCATCCCTTTTCATTTCTCAGGGGCTACATATTGGCCGTGGGTATTTACTCATTGGGGTCTATTTCCTGTGAGCTAACTCCATAAACGGACTAGCACGTTAATACAAGCTATTTTGGGCTAGTAAGATGCGGAAGGCGTACGGTTCCCCACGCTATTAAGAAATTAATTCTAAACATTTAACGTTTTCTTACTCTCCTCTGGCCGCAGAGTACCTACAGGCTCCACTCAACAGGCTGCGTGTAGAGTAAAGTAGGCACAGGAGAAACTTTGCCAGTTGTGGAGCATGGAAAAGGGTAAATAGCATGATTTTCTCCCACAGTGCTTAGCTTACTTACATATGACAGTGGTATCGTGAGGTTGTGAAACAAGGATCCAATGTCGGCCATTTGTTTCGAGTGGCACCGAGGTACCCTTCCTCCCCATGCCACACGCACGGCAGCCACTGGATAATTTCCAGGAACCAACAGTTGGCATATGATATGGCAGGGAGCCAAAGCCGATGGGGGTGCGTAGTTGTATGTATGACGAACAATGGAACTTGCTAACGTTCTTGTGGTGAGGTACCTAGAGTAGCTGGAAGATTGATAACCCTACAAAGATCGGCTGCCAGCTGCGCACTCGCGTTTTCATTTTTACTTGGGCCAGCTGATGGGTCAGAATCGCCAGTACCTATGTACCGGTAGTGGTGCACGATCACAAGGGGTTTGGTGCACAAGCTGGATGGTAGGTGCTGGACTAATACAAAACGGTGGTGATGCAGGGGCCAGCCTGCATCCTGGACCCCGAGGACCGTGCAGCTTCGCCAAATTTCGAGTTTTGCGCTCGGCCACATTGAATCTGACTGGCTCGTCCTGTCCTGTACGCATACCTGGGGGTCCCTTCGAAAAGGGAGAAGCAGAGGGTACAGTACCGGTAGGGGGGCCAAAGGCACTCGACAAGCCGCAGCCGTAAGCTTGTTGAAATAGCAATTGCGTGCCTCGCTCCGATTACGATCGCACATCTACGGTCCCTTCTTCCCTCTTGCTGTGGCACTCTGGGCCTTCTGTGCGTTTCAGACTTGTCGTTCAACCTTGGGATAGTAGATGAGAGTGGCTGAGAACGTTAAAAGCATCATTGCATTGATCATCGAGGACCAGGTGTACGCTACAAGCTGCTTCGAAATCAAAGGCTAGCTGATTGAAACCGTGCAAGACACAGCCAGTTGGTACCGTAATCCCACCCTCCCCTATCCATATGAACTCAATCTCATTCTATGATATTCTTCCCATGGCCAGACAAAGCGGCCACTCACGAGACTCCTTTCACCGTTACCAAGACGACTGACTCCCCTGAACGAATATCACCTTGCTCAACAGTTCTGGTGCCACCGGCTGTTCGTCCGACAGCATCGACCCTTCGGGACTATTTTTCCTATTGCTACGATTTACTCCGCCTTACGAACATTCTCGCCTGCTTGGCTACGATTCTCGAGCATACCCTATCCTATCATATTTGCTTGATACCTGTTACTTGCCATAGCGTTTCGATCAATTGAGAAACAGCCGGTGCAATTTAAACACTGAAGAAGCCGTGGCTTTGGGACGATCAAACATTTCCGAGTTTAAGCTTTGTTTTATGGTCAGCATGGTACATGGCTGTCGTGTTCTATCGTAACTAGCATAACGACTGCATAGGAGCTTTCGTCCAGCTATTCTGGAGACCACACTTTGCCGTATATCGGGACGCCTGGTTGCTTCTTTATATACGTCCTAAGTCCAGTGAAAGCTAATATAGGGTTCATTGCAGGATCCAATTGCGCGGGTCAGCGATTCAGAATAGACCCCTTCACACCCGATCTGCGTCGATAGCGTTGACCTTCAGCATTGGGCCCAATGTCGTGGCTTAATACCCCCAATTCTCAGCTGTCCCTATCTATAGAGCCCGTAGATGGGGATGAAACCGACTACTATACAGATGCTCCCCTTCCGAGCCCCATAAACACTCCATACCGTACACCTCAATTATCACGGAAAAGTTCATATCAGCGCGATCCATCATTTGCCCCGTCGCCTCCATCAGGGCCTGGAGTACCCCACCATAATCGAGTGAGCTTGTTGGCACAGGACCCTTCTATGGACGAAACAATTTCGCTGCTAGACCCTCGGCGGTTCACACCCACGCTACATGCCAACTTGGTCGCTGAAATTTTGTCCTTGCGTAGAGAGCTCGAGTCTAAAGCCCAATTTATCGACTCATTGGAAAATGACTTGTCTAAAGCACGGTCCGAGCAGGAAACCGCAACCACATCCATAGCATCAGCTCAACGTGAAGCGAGGGAAGTGAAGCGGAAGCTTGCAGCAGCAGAAAATGACTCTGCCGTGGATAACGTAGTAAAAGAGCGTGATGATGCAGTTGAGACCATTAGGGAGCTGCGAAGACAGGTTGAACGACTTACGAAAAATCGGCGAATAGCGGAGGAGGACGCTGAAAGAACCAGAAAGCTTGCGGAAAGAGATGCAGAGAGATGGGAGGAAGTCAAGCGGGGTCTTGAAAGGAGAGCTCATGTAGCAGAAGGGAGGTTGAAAATGGTATTGGAGGAACTTGCTGTTGCAAGCGCAAAGCCTCAAGACGAGCCTCGGCCAGATACAGCATCCGAGACAGAAGGGACGGAAACCGGCAGTGTTCACATGGCAGGAAGTGATACAGCAAGTATCCGAACGATTAGTAGATCAGGCTATAGGCCGCAGAGCTTTATGGCAGGTGACGATGTTGCAGAACGATTTGGCGTTAGGTTCAGTCACTTGGGATTCGGTCAAAGCTTGGCAGATGAATTGAATTTTCCAGAGGAGGAAAGTGAAGGCCTCGAGGATGAGGAAGCGGAAGAAAATCTAGAGGAGGAGGGGGAGGAGGAATCTGAGGGAGAGCAAGAGGAGAACGAGGGAGAAATTGGTGAGGAAGAGGACGAAGCCGCTAGCGAGCTGGAGGAAGCAGAGGGTAGTCTGACACCGATGCAGCACCAACGTGTGCCAGTGGCCACCTCGGAGGTAGCTATTCAAACAGAAGACGTGCCACCACAGAGTCCTGTGACTATCATTGATCCCCAGCAACAGCTTGCTCTAGCTGAAAAAGAGGCAGAACTTGGTCGTGTAATAGAGCGGATATTGGAACTGGAAAGCAAGCTTGAATTGAGAGAAAAAGAAGTGACAGAGTGGGAACGACAAGATGCAGATCGTTGTTTCCTTCTACGGGAGAAGGAAGAGAAACTTGCACATACAGAGCACATCCTTGCAGGCAAAGAACAGAAATTGGAAGAACAAGATATGCGGCTGGAAGAACTATCGCTCTTTGTGGAGACCTCATTGAAGGAGGTCACTAAAGAGAATCATATGGTGACAACGGGAATGCAAACTGCTGAAGCTGAAGCTGAAGCTAAACGAAAATCACTGCCGCTATCACCACCGCTAAAGAAATACACTACTGGATCATGCCAGACCGATCCACTTCCTCCACCTCGCAAAATACTATCCCAGTGGCCTCCTAAACCCTTGCCAAAGCCTCCAGTATCTATTGGGACACAAACTGCTCCATCTGTATTACCTTTAGTTCCAAAATTTCCCCCACCTGCGTCGGCAGGGACCCAGACCGACTCACCACCCTCACCGCCTCCCACACCAAAACCTCTCCCCCCGCTTCCAGTCTCTGCTGGAACGCAGACGGATGTTCCCCCAAGCCCCCCTCCAACCTCACCACCAGTGTCTTCCAGCACCCAAACAGACCTACCTCCATCCCCGCCTCCTTCTCCAAAAGCTGTAGCACCACTACCACCGGTATGTGCAGTAACTGCAGGAACTCAAACGGAACCTATTTCAACACCACCGGCACTCAACAGGGCCGCACCACCACCGCCACTTCTTCGTGTTATCCCAACTATTCAAGTTATTCCACCGCCTCCCACTCCACCAGCAATTTTTGCGCCTCCATTCATGAAAGACTCTGCTGTTCAAACCTCACCTCCAATCTCACGAAGTGTCTCAATGCAAACTGACAAGGCCAAGGTTGATCCTGTTACAATCAAGTTTGCACCTACATTGTTACCCTCCGCTCTACTGTCAAGTACAGCGCCCTTACCATTGCCTGATACGGGCCCAGCGCCATCTCTCCCCCGGCGAAGTTCTAAGAGGGCAACCCGGAAAGACCTTGGTCTTACTCCTTTAGCGCAGACGCCGGATTTTGGGGGAGTCGCTCTTACCGAGGAGCCTTTTGAAGAACTTGATCTCGGCGCAACGCCACCTCCAATCCACAAGGGTAAAGGGAAAGCTAGAGATAGCTTCTCGGGCATACGGCCCTCTCGGATGAGTGTCTTGTTCCCTGGTTCCTCGCTTGATATGCTCGGATCGTCTGATGATGAGTCACTAAATCTGAGTGATGGTGAATATAAGACAGTACTATCGGCGCCCAAGCCTCGGAAAAGATTTTCACGGAATCCAGCTCTCTCGGACAAGCCCAATACTAGACAATATAGTATTCGGAGAAACGCCTTGCTAACAAGCGGTTCACAGGCTCATGCCGGCGCTTCAATGGCAAGAAGTCCTAGCTCAGCAAGCGGAAGTACTGCCACAATTGGACCACCATTCCCAGTCCCGACTAGGTTCAGTTCTAGAAAGGTTACCCCGGCTGGAAGCGAAAGGGCTGGTAGTCCTATTCCGTTCCATGGGATAACAAGGAGCATAGGGAGGAACAGACGTAACCCCTCTCTGCGGAAGTCGAGATCTGCCACACAACTGAGTTCGGCAATCGCGCAGCGAGAGAGATCACCTCCCCCACCATCAGCATCTACTATAGCGCCGGAGGACCCATACCCACCTCTCCCCCGAGATGAAGTTCGTCCGCGCTCTCCAGCTTTCCCTACACGAAGCTATGAGACAAAATTTCAGACTACGAAATACGACAACAGACATGACAATAAGTATGATCAAAAAAAAGACATCAGAAACGATATTAAATTCGAGGATAAATATGAAACTCTACCACAAACTTACCGATCCCCCAATACTTCGAACACTGGCAATGCCACTGTCGAGAGTGCTCAACAAACCAGTGTTGTGGACGCAATCGCGCAGACTATGGTTGGTGAATGGATGTGGAAGTACGTACGACGGCGGAGATCATTTGGGGTGCCGGATTCTCCCAACGGATGGGATGGTAAAGACGATAGTGCGGGTGGTGGACAAAGACACAAACGCTGGGTCTGGCTGGCTCCCTACGAAAGAGCAGTTATGTGGTCGAGCCGGCAGCCGACGAGTGGAAATGCATTGCTAGGCAAAAGTGGCAGAAAGCGTATGAATAACTCTCCGGAATTTCCCTCTTTGGACCGACTTCTGACGAAAACCAACACAGTACCAATTCAATCCGTCTTGGATGTGAAAGACGACACACCGCTTCCCAAAGGTGTCAATCAAGGCCCAATATTTAATCGCTCCATCTTGATCTTGACGCCAGCCCGAGCGCTCAAGTTCACCGCGCCTACGAAGGAACGGCATTATGTGTGGTTGACGGCCTTATCGTTCCTTAGCCATTCTGCTCAAGAAGCAGATGGGCTACTGGCTTTGCCTCCTCCTATGCCTTTCGAATACGAACAGGTTGAACAGCAGGTAACTCATGCGACGCCAACAAGGATTATTACCGAGCATGATGCATTCCCTCCTCCTCTTCGAGCTCGGGATTCTATCCGGTTAGCGAAAGGCAAGAAGTCCGATGTGGCTTCCCAGGCTAGTGGAGGAATGCGCAAGGCACCCAGCAAACCCAACGTACATGCTCGTGAAGACAGTTTTGCGGAGCCACCTAGTATTCCACGTTACCCAGGTCAGCACATGCGCAAGCGTAGTAACACTGGGAGCCGCCCCCCAACAACCGAACCATAGGGTTCTCAGGCCCAGGTTCCAATTACGCTGGTTCGATCAGAGACTCCATCTTGTTTGGCAATGGACTTATAGGAGGCATTGGAATCCTCAGCAACAATAACAGCGCCGTGTACGAGTCCACTGCTGGTGGCAGCTCAATTAGTGGATGGGATTCTGGCGCTGGAACTGTCCGTATGGAGGCATTCGTGGCTCCCAAGAGCAGATCCGAACTTGACGATGATTCCTTGTATAATGCACCGAAACGGCAAAACAGGCAACAGAGACAAGGGCAGTGGAGCCCGCCGAACTTTGACCTTTACAGCAAAATGACCGACGACGATTTCTTCCGGTCTCATGACCCTTCCGCGGGTTTTGAGGAGAATAGAAATGTGCGATGAGCTTCATGTATGTACTGGTTGTGGCGAATTGGGTAGCATTTTTGTGTGGTTTTTCCGGGGGTCATTTTTGGGGGCAGTTTTTACATATATCATTTACTCTACTTCTTTATTGTCTAATATCATTTAGTACATCGAAGTTTTGTCTTTCCCGATTTTGGGGTTGGAATCATGGTGTTTCCGTTCAGGCAATCGGACCTTTATCTTCTTTTTCCCAGCAAGTTCGTAGTTATTTTGACGCACTCGATCTCATGTGGATGTGTGGTTTTCTTTCTCTCGTTTCTTACACACTGTATAACTATCACTCTGGTGTTACTGTATGATATCTATTTGGGCCCGTGATACCTACCTTCTTGTGGGCGAGCTGCAGAATGTTTGTCTAGGTCACTCGCTTAATTCCAATTTTTAGTTACTGGGGGAGCAATTTTTGTGCCTTCTTGGTTTTGTACAAAGATGGTTATTCTTTCAGATATCCCACTTATTACAGGAAATATAGACTGATTTTTCCGTACGTTCACATTCTATATTCGTTGAATACCGGAGTCGTTGATTAAGATGAGCGTTTTAGTTTTCATGGGGAGGCAGTAGCATTACCCTGCCAGAGCTTGCGCATCGAAAAATACCCAATTATGTGGACTTCAAGGCACAAGGAGCAAATCTCAAGAGAAAAGTTATATCTTGTCTATTGGAATGCCTATTTAGTAGATTTATTCATAGCCATTCCACCTCTTGAGAAACAAGAAAACAAAATCCAATCTGATATATCCCACAGAGCCCACACCAATCTCAAATGTATAAAGCAGGAGAAAGTCAATGCTTAGTACAATGAACAATGAATACAGTACTTATGCTTTGACAGAAGTGAAAAAGGGAAGAGGGGACTACAAACAGCCTAATAGCCGCCGGCCAAAGAAAACTAAATGCCTATCAACAGATTATGGAAGTTCTGCATCCCCCTCCTGCTTCTCCACATCGCTGACCGCAATACTGGTATACCTGCTGAAAGTCTTCCCCGATAGCTCAAGTTCGGGATTAAGCGCCTTATCGGCCCACCTGCGGTAGTAAATGCGCTTAAGCCACTTCCACGCTTCGACACCACCAAAAAAGAGCGCTCCTTCAATAAAGACAATCCCCCACTCCCAGCTGATTGGCGCGTGTTTAAACACCTTATGGTTGACAACCGGGATGTAAATAATAGGGAAGACGGTGACGAAGCCCGCGAAGATGGACCAAAAGAGGAATGGGTTGCGCCAGGCATGCTTCATCCAAATGGTGGCTGGGTGTTTTGGCTTTGGCTCCATGCGAAAGAAAGATCTGCGCATGTGAACCATTTCCCAAGCGAGGAAGAGAGCGAACCAAGTCAGAGACACAAAAGTTGTTGTACGGGCACGGAAAACTAGTTCACAGCTTTCTGAGTAGCGATTGTTACAATCACGGCCGAGATTTCCATCACCAAAGCCCCAAACCACGATAGAGAAAGAGGAAAGGCAGAGCGCTGCCATCCAGAAGCCATACACCGTCATGTCTATGAGGACTTCTGCCGTGAAGATACCAACCTTGAGGTTGTGTGGAGGTCGCGTCATGATGTCATCAGAGGCAACTTCCATACCCAGACCCATAGCTGGGAAACCAGAAGTAATCATGATAATCCACAAAATCTCGACAGGGGCAAGGGGAAATACCGATAGGCCGGTGTCGTCCTTGAAGGCAAGGCCGATTAGAAGAGTGCAAGCCTGGGCAATGTTCTCAGCCAGAAGATGAAGAACAAACTTCTTGATGTTGTCGAACATACGCCTACCCTCTTCAATTGAGTTGAGGATAGAGGCGAAATTGTCATCTGTCAGAATGATATCGGAAGCGTCCTTGGCCACATCACTTCCTGCCAAACCCATACCAATGCCAACATCTGCTCTCTTCAAAGCTGGAGAATCATTGACACCATCACCAGTCATAGCAACGAACTTCTTGCGTCTATGCAGGGCCTCGACCATACGTACTTTTGTATGAGGGGCGCACCGGGCAAGAACCAAGGGCAAGACTGGAAGGTCGTCAACCTCCTTATCGGTTAACCTGTCGAACTGTGCTGCAGTCATGACCATAGCGGAAATGACATCTGGTGAGAGAGTTAAAAAGGTCTTGGGAATAATTCCGACCTGCATTGCAATGGCTTTAGCAGTTTGGGGGTGATCACCAGTCAACATATGCACATTAATACCAGCCTTATGACAGGCCTTGACAGCTCCAGCAGTTTCAATACGAGGAGGGTCATAAAGTCCGATAAGACCAAGCAGGCACATCTCCCTTTCAACCTCGGCACGGGGGTATTCGCTCCAATCCTCAATCGTGGTTGACCATGGCCTATACGCAAGAGCCAGAACACGAAGCCCTTGGGAAGCCAGTGTCTCCATGTTCTTCATGACGTCCTCCTTAATTTCATCGGTGAGCGGCTGTTGGCCCCTGGCTAGCTGGACAGTGGTACAAGCATCCATGACCCTTTCAACAGCACCCTTCATGAAGGCCCAGTCTTGGTGATCCGTCTCTCTAGGTAAATTAAACTGACGGAAAACAACTGCCATCCGTTTAACCTCAGAGTCGAAGGGGAATTCAGCCTTTTGTTCCCAAGTGATGTTGTCCCCATGCGTAAACTTGCGGCGATTCCAGTCAAAGCGAGATGCAAATACTTGAATTGCAAGCTCTGTTGGATTACCTCTGCCACTCCATTCACCAGTTTCCTTATTTTGATTGACAATGGCGAGATTTGCGAACGTAGCGACATTCAGATATTTGGTAAAGCCATCTTTCCCAAGGAATTCTGTAGCAGCTTTCCATTCTGTTTCGGCTTTTATCTGGGTGGCCGTTCTCGGGGTTGCGGCAGTAACACGAGGTGATTCAACGGAAAATGAGATTAGTGCGCTCGTGGGATCTAATGGATTTTTGCTTTCCTGAATGGAGTAGGTGCCCTCAGCAATAACCCAGGCCTTCTTTACGACCATCGTACCCTGGGTTAATGTGCCGGTCTTGTCTGAACATACGTTTGTAACAGCACCCAAAGCCTCAAGGGAATCGAGCTTCCGCACGACGACGTTACGGTGAACCATGATTTTAGTTCCCACAGCCATGGTAATAGTCAGGACCACCACCAAACTTGCAGGAATCATGGAAAGACCAGTTCTAGGTGTCACTGTTAGCTTCAGATCATACGTGGAATGAATATAAGCTTAACATACCCAACAGCGTAAAGAATGACATCCTGACGTTTTTGGAATTTATTGGCAGCAAGACAAATAATTGCAAATACGACGGCAATGAGGAACAAGAAAATGGCGAGCCAACTGAGCTTCTTTTGGAGGGGAGTCCCCACGGAGATTCCCAGGAATTTGCCCATATAATCCGAGATAGTCAAACCACCGGCTTCAAGGTAGCGGAGAAAGTGTGCATGCCCGTCCTCATTACGGCGGACTTTGCGAACCTTGCTGTCACCACCTCGAAGAGACTCGGCGATCTTTCCAATTTCCGTTTTCATCCCTGTCCTAGTAACGATGCCCTTGGCTCTGCCGCGAGTAACGGTTGAACTTGAGTAGGCCAAGTTGACTCTGTCACCGACACCAACTTCTTCGGATCCCTTGAAACTAGTGCCCGCAACTTTCGCAACTGGCAAACTTTCACCGGTCAAGAGTGCTTCATCTGCCTCAAAATGTAAAGAAAAATGTCAGCCTTATACACAGAGAAGAAACAATGGATATCGACGGGGTTACTTATTCATTGCTTCGTATAGCCTCAGGTCAGCCGGTATGGTATCTCCGGTATTTAACTCGATAACATCTCCGGGGACAAGATCCGCTGAACGAACGACCTTGACATGTCCTGATCGGATCACCGTAGCGGTAGGTGAAGAGAGTGATCTTAGAGAATCCATAGTTTTCTCAGCACTGTACTCCTGGAGAAACCCTACTATGATATTGATAATCACGACTGCGGTGACGACGCCAGCTTCAATCCATGATTTGATTGCAAAGGTTACTGCCATAGCCATGATAAGAACCTATCGGCAACAAATTAGCCACAGTATGAAGCAAAATTTCTGTCGAGTGAGTACTTACAAGAACCATTGCATTAAAAACCTGCCTCATCAGAATCTGGCCTGGGTTCACACCACCACCGCCCAGGAGCTCATTCAGCCCAAACTCTGTCAGCCTGGACTTCGCTTCTTCATCAGAGAGCCCATTGTCTGGGTCTGTTTGCAGCTGTTGGGCGACCTCATGGGCTGAGAGGAGGTGCGGAGGATTAGAGAGCTCCAGTGGCATGGATCCTTCACGACTTCGGGAGTGAAGATCTTCGACACCATTTTGCATAAACTGAAGATGCTGGGCCGGGGCGTGGGAAGAGATTTTGATAGAAGAACGCCGTAGGAAACTGCAGTTATAATCCTACAGTCCTCCAATGAAGAAAGCTTAAGTATGTGAGATAGGTTGAATGGATTTCAACACGAGGAAATAGAATTGCTGCCGAATGGCATCCCGGGGGGAGGGTTGCAATATATATAGACACTTTCACGGGAGATACCGCCAGAAAAAACTGGGAAAAAAAAGAGACGTCGAAACGGGAGAAGGATGCTGTCCATCCCATTAC
This sequence comes from Terfezia claveryi, assembly GCA_015179025.1. Classification (NCBI taxonomy): domain Eukaryota; kingdom Fungi; phylum Ascomycota; class Pezizomycetes; order Pezizales; family Pezizaceae; genus Terfezia; species Terfezia claveryi. The sequence continues at coordinate 549,646 of WHUX01000006.1, forward strand.
TAGTCTCGTGCCCATCACAAGGATCCCGCATCATAGCCTACTACCGGATTTGCCATGGTTAGCATACCAGACCCCCTAGTCTCGATCCGCCAGCCTCGTCTCCCAATATCTCATCGAAATACATTTACATGTCTATAAGGTATGTCATCGTTGTAATATTAGCTGGAGCATATGCCGGGTTCTTTTTTGTCGTCAATGCCTAGACATACTGCTTTCACCTATTAGCCTTACATACGGTATAATTTTGAACACGCCACGGCATCTGGCCAATATTGGCAAATCTCTCACCCACGTGTAGGTATCTACCCTATGGGCTCCTCACAATGGCGTAGAGGCCAAGACTATTCGATTCTTCTTGTGGCAGGTTGGAAGAACGTGCACCCACGGGGGGGGATCGTGCCAACCAGACCCCTGCATGCCTTGTCACTCCATGAGGGTGAAAGCAGTAATGTATCACATGTCTTAAACAGGAGGCGTAATGAGAGAGGAAGGTACAGAGCTTACCTCCGTACAATTAGTGGTAGTCAAATGAGAAAAGAGTTTTTTTATTGATTTATGGCAAAATTGACCAGGCTCCCCTGCACCGACTAAACCATATTGAGGCACACCATTTGACCACTCTAATTTGAAAAAAAAGTTAATGATGCTTGCTTGCCTTCCATATTAGTTTCAAGATTTTCCTCCATCCAGTTAATTAGAATTTTCGTTTCTTCTTTTTCCCATCTATAGGTATGATGAAGATGCGGATGAAGATGTTGTTGGTATGTATGTAGTGGTGTGTGATTAGCCGTAAATAAAAAAATTTGTTGAAAGTGCTGCATATCAAAAATAATTGATCTTGGCAAGGCAGGGTTTTTCGCCAAGGGCCAATTAGCGTGTAGGCTCAAAATCAGAAATTATGTATGCATTAGATCACTTTATTTTACTCATTTAACTGCCACTTATGTTGCTATGATAAATGCATTCCTCACACTTGTATTGGATACCTCTTGGCAAACTACCCTTGGCCTAAGTCATAAAAGATCATTACCCCCCCAAATTTCTACTCAGACTACTCTAGAACCAACGACACAGTCGCACCCAACTTCATTAACTACGTAACAAGTGGGACGAAACAACAAAATAGCATCATGCTTTCTTCGAAGATTCTTCGTCTTTCCTTCTGTACCTAGTTACTATAGTCAAGGGTTCCACCATGGGTTGCGTGGCGCTTTGAATACCATGGCAAGACGTGGATTGAGTTCGTCTGTACCTGAAATAGCTCAAGGTACACCAGCAGCGTCTTCTTCGAACGAGAGATTCCATACACTAGATAAAGTGGGCTCTTTCTTAGTCTACTGTTGAAAGATATGTTTTAACTATTTATTAGGATGTCACAATTCTGAGGACTCAGATGGACGATGTCAAATCAAGCCTTAAGGATCTGGACCGCAAGGTTGATAAAAGATTCGATGATGTCAACAGGAAATTTGACAGACAATTTGAATGCTTTGATGTTGGAATTATAATTGGTGAAGTCGTCTTGAAAGTAGGGTTTGATTTCTAGCAGGACGAACACAAGAATTCTACCAGTATGAAGGAAATGTAAAAATGCGGAACGTTGCTGGCAATTTTGTAAGAGAGCTCGAGTCAATTAGTTGATTGACGATCAATACTAATGGAACATTTTTGAATAGATTCTAATGTTACAGATAGGTTGGACGTGGTGATGTGGACAAATGGGGAGGGGTATGCGAGAGATGTTGTTGTTGGGTGTGGTCGAGTGAGTGAAGTTGAGTTGTTTCATTGTAGACGATGGTGTAGGAGGTATAATCTATGCTTACTGACTTGTGAAGCTATCTTAGGTATCGCTAATTTTGCACTTCCTTCCTACTGGTAGAATTCTCGTGTTCATCCCGGTAGAAATCAAAGACGACTCCATCAAGCGTTCAAATTGTCCGTCAATTTTCTTGTTCACATCGTCAAATTTCCTGCTGACATCATCGAATCTTTATCAACCTTGCGGTCCAGATCCTTAAGGCTTGATATGACATCGTCCATCTGAGTCTTCAGAACTGTGTTCTAGTGTATGGAATCTCTCGTTTATAAAAAGTTGCTGCTGATGTACCCTGAGCCATTTCATGTACAGACGACTCATTGTCGTCATCGCCCCGGAATTATATAAGCAACGCCGCGGTAAAAACTACATGTAACTTAAGACGTACTGGGCTGGCAGTGAAGCCATGCCATGTAATTCAACCCTTGACTCTACAGTACTTAAGTAACTACATAACAGAAGGAAAAACGAAGAATCTTTGGTGCTGTTTGGTTGTTTCGTGCTCTCTTTATGCAGCCAAGCTTGTAAGCCAAGAGGACTTATGTCTGACAGGGGTGGTTTGCCAAGAGGTGGGTACCCAATTTAATAATACAGCTATTATGTATCTGCCTTCTGAATGTAGGTACACTAGAAATCCCTCTGTTAACAGACTGCTGCTAAAATAATTTTTCGGAATCTAGGGACTTCCGCACAACCCCCACTACCGGTACATCAGGCAGTACTTCGGAGAAACCTCCGTTGTGGATATCGATATCTAGCGGACACAGACTGCTAGGTGAACAACAAGAGCTCCATATTGTATAGCCAGTTTTAAAGCCGTCATGACACCTCAGCTCGCTTGGGTCGGCTTGGGAAACATGGGTCGTGTATGTTTACAAAAATCACTGCTTGGTTTGAGTTCAAACATCATTTGTGGAAGAGAGGGGAGGGGGGCTCAACCAGCTAACAGGAATCCCCCCACACACCTGGAATGCTCCAATAGGGTTTAGCATTCAACCTCGTCTCCCGTGGCCCGCTCAATGGGAAACCACTCATTGTGTACAACCGCACTGCTTCGCGGTTCAACGATCTTCTATCCTCTCTCACCCCCCCTGATAAAGCTAGGGTATTGCTAGCTTCCTCTGCTGAGGCTGCAGCAAAAGATGCAGATATCATATTCACCTCAATGGGAGATGATCAATCGGTCGTGGATATGTATGATAAGCTACTTGCAGGCTGCAACGGGATGGTCGAGGGAAAACTATTCGCTGAGACATCAACTGTCTTGCCAGAGACCACAGAAAAGCTTTCTAGGAAGGTACAGGAGGCGGGTGGGATGTATGTTGCGATGCCCAGTAAGTTTTGAGGCTCGCATGCATGTTGCTCTTGCCTGGTTGGTTGTGACTTGAGTCTTCTGAGACACTTACCTTTGTATCACCTGGCAGTTTTTGGTCCTCCCGCAATGGCGAAAGCGGCAAGGCGCTCAAGCAGAACACGCTAATAATTTCTCTATCCTATAAAGGAAAAGTCGTAACTTAGATATCTAGCTGTTTTGAGAGGAAGCAAGGGGCTCGTCATGACGAGCTTATTATTCTCAAACATAACAATGTTACTGTACGACGCGAGCACGCATATCAACGCAAACATCAGTGCGAATACCACACCCTACATCAACGCGGATGGCATTCCAAATCTACTGATGTTCTCTACACCACTACAGAGTACTACGCTATACCATTCAACCTTATATCTGTTTTCTATGTCCCCATACTCATAACTAGGAAGACACTCGTGCTTGACTGATCATTAAAGGGGTTGTAGAAGGGTGTGCAATTCGGTATCATAATGAGTCTATCTGGCACTCTACGTATCGCCTATAAACGAAAATCTTGAAAACGATGAAAGATATCTCTTATCCTAAACTGTATGAAAACCCCAACCAGACTTTGAAATCGAACAATCGAGTAAAGAAGCGGGACCTGGTTTGGTTGAGCGAGACTCTGCTTCGCCTGGCTTCTTAACCCAGTCGCCAGATAGCTGATTGATATAATAGTCTCGTGTAGGCTCAGCTAGTAGAGCTGTTACGAGTATTTCCCATTCAGTGACTTAAATTTTGCGAAAACATGAAGAGTAATATATTGCTAAATCTTCATTGCTTCAGAGAGCGTGCCAGAAGATTCCCCAAAGATTGCTTCTTTATTCTTCGTGTAATAACTGCTGTTCCTTCTTAACAATAACGATAACCTTTTATGGTGAACAACGGCACCCGCGTTTTCCTTGACTAGTAGGATTACCTTCTTAATTCCAACGCACCCATACACAACAAAACAAGCATCCAAGGCCCTATTCCTCCGGTACTGTAATGATGATAGAAGAGTGTGGTATGAAGGTTTAGGTTGAGATTGAGCGAATTCTCGTGCACTTCGGTCGTGAGAACTATGGAGCGATTTCAGCAAAAAAGTACATGTTATAGAAGTGGTGGATCGGGTCGGCGTGAATTAAACTACTCATATGGGAGGTTAGAGCAAACATTAATGGATGTTTTGGGAAGTTGTAATAGTAGGTAACTCGTCATGACGAACCCCTTTCTGCATTCCAGACACTACTTTTCCCTTTGCAGGATAGTGAGACTTTTAGCGTGTTCTGCTTGAGCGCCTTCCCGAAAGCGGGGACTGTTGTTGTGGTTCTAGCGGGGCCCGCTTCTGCTGTCACCCGCCTCAAGCCCTATACTAATGGAGTGTAAGTCGATGGCATTTCTTTTCAGGTACCGCGCTCCCCGAAGATGGATCTGCCATTTGCTTCCGGAGCTGCTACGCCGAATGTCTCATCCATCGCTGTAGGCATTCACGGGCAAAAGAAAAAAACTGGTGTCACAAAACGACATGATAACGGACGCTCATTGGTAGTTTGTTTTGCATTTTTGCTTCGCATGTCTCACTGAATGATGCCATCATGTTTTCATCTCAATCGAACATGCCTAATTTCTCGATCTAGTATTTCTCGCATGACAATTGATCTTTCGGATGAACCTGTCGGAAAGGCTGCGCTTTTGAAGATTGCCGGAAATACTTTTATACTCTCTATGGTATGTCTCTCAGCCTTGTCCTGCATCGGTTCCCACCTCGCTGGCTTCCGGGAGCTTAATTTTTATGTGCATACGTTACGACATTTCACAGGTCGAAACCCTCGCAGAAGGCCTTGTATTCGCCGAAAAAACTGGCCTGGGCACTACAAACCTGCACAAGTTCATTGAAAGTGTCATGGGTGGACCATTCACCGCATACTCTAAGCGAATGGCCGAGGGGTCATATATGACTGATGAGGTAAGTTTCTATGATATATAATCACGTAGCTTTATATAAAGAATGCGCATAACTCATCTCCACTACACCACTACCACCCCACATGTACGCGAGAGTGGGATTAACCCTCATGGGTCATACAGCCCTTGTTCTCCGTTCCTCTCGCAACAAAAGACGCCATGCACGCAATTAATCTCGCCGCTGCCTCTGGAGCCCCGGGGATTCTCAAGGTTACTCAGGCGATCGTCGATCATATGAAGAAGGTCCCAGAAGTCTCGGGGAAGAAGGCCGATAATGCAGATTTTGCGGCGGTGTATGGCGTTGTGAGGACGGAGGCAGGGTTAGAGTTTGATAATGGAAGTTTGGGGGGTAGATCTGGGGTTGGTTTAGGCGATTCCTCAGGTGTAGCATGTGGACTGGGGTTGCTAGCCAAAACCCCCCCCCCAAAAAAAAAGCTAGATTTTTCAAGATACTTTGGGCATGTTTTTTGTGTGTGTGGTACACATACCGAACTCGGCAAACCCCAACCAATCAATTTTGTAATTAGTTGAGTCAGGGGGCGCAGGCCAACCAGACTAGGGCGCAGGGTAAATTACCGTATACCCCCCCTGGCTTCCCCTGTGTTTGGGGAAGGAAGGTTCCTGGTGGTTTTTTAGAAATGTTTTTTTTACTTTTTAAGTTATTTAGAATTCTCCTTAAAACCATGGCGATATAGGCAGGGGGATAATAATAATCCAAAATCCTCGCCTACCCAACCCAGCAGGTGATACATGATTAGCATGGAAAAGAGAAGAAATTTTAAATGAACATATGAATACTGCACGATGAACAAGGATGATGATAATGATGGTCATAACTTGTATGTATGTATGTATGTATGTATGTACAGTAAGGGTACTCAAAATTAAATTCACGCACAAACGCATGCATAAAACTAAAAAATCTGGCGCCTTGGCTGCATGGGACTAAATTCCTAGCCAATAAGCTTCAATGCCAAGCTTACGCAGTAAACATACGTGATGGATTCAATCACGCACCGAAATCGATGGCTAAATTCTGGAACGTAAGTTTTGTATCTGCGTTTTCGCTGACAAAGCCGTAAATCCACCCGCAACCCCACCTGCGAATAGTCTCGTGCGTCCTGCGAAACACCCTAAGAAGGATCGTTCTGGATAATCATGAATTAAAGACTCCAAAACTGGAGCATCATGACGTCCGGCATGTCCACGGGAGGCCAGATAACGGGATAGCCACCAGCGTAATGATATCGCATAAGTCAACAATCCAATCCCATACCCAATTATCATAGAGATCAATTGTGAAGTATCGCTTCGAAATTCTCGATGAGCCTCCAGACCTCTTCCAGTACCTGTGACTTGTACCCGACTCGAGGCATGCTTGTGCGCAAATATGTGTGTGTGTATATGCGTATCTGTGCGTAAGGTATCTTGGGTACTCAGTTGAAAAATCTGCGTTTTGGCTGAAATGAGCTAGACTTGCATATTGTGGCGTCCACGCTATATATCGTAAAAGTGCGTGAATTTAATTTTGAGTACCCTTACTAATGTATCCGTAAATATTTGTATTATTTTTCTATTTGCTAGGCTACGCCCCCCAAATGAATAAAAAATTAAAAAAAAAATTCAAAAAAAAAAGAAAAAGAAAAAGAAAAATTCAAAAAAAAAAAAAAAAAAAAAATGGAATAGAGAAAACAGAAGAAAATAAAATAATAATAATAATTAATAATAAAAATAAATTAATAATAATGATAATAACAAAATAGAGAAAACTCAAAAATTCTAATAAAAAAAAAAAAAAACTCAAAAAATTTTTTTTAATAATAATACTGAAAAAAAAAAAAATGGGGAAAAAAAATATATATATATATATACTGTATATATCAAAAATCAAAAATAATAATAATGAAATAGAGAAAATAAAAAAAATAAATAAATAAATAAAAAATTTACACTTATTGTATTTTCCTCAAAACTTTTTTTTTGCTCTCTCTACCTCACCTTTTACTTACTACCTCTCTTTTCTACTCCTTTATAGATTTGCCTAGTGTTACAATATATATGACCCAGTTTTTTTCCGGAAAACCGGCCCTGCAATTCCCAGAACATTATATAGGTATTTTTTTTAGACTTGTTACAATTTTTTACGTTTTTACATAGGAGGTTACCCTGAAATTTTATTTCCATTTTTTTTTTTTTATCCCCGCATTAACGCCGCTATACAATGGACAACCACCCCCCAATCCGCTTTCGTTTATATATATATATATGACATACAACGCATCTCATATGTGTAAAGTATGCAAGTTATGTGTTAATACATCTACTTCATGAACAATATCCCCTTTTAGGCATATCCTCTCTTTTTTTTTTCCCCCCCCGTCATATCTTCCCCCCATCCGCCCCCTCACCTAGTCTAAAACTCGCCTCCCCTATTCCCATTCCCTCCTCCCCTTCCCCCCCCACTACCCCATCTTCCACCTGCCTGTGACTCCTCGAGTAAATGCAGCACCTCATCGGCTGCATTTGAAAGCTGCGATCGTTGGCCGGCTGGCAGCTGGCCCTTCTGTGGGGGGGCGTGTGCGTATTCGCCAGTTTGGGATCTTTGCTGTGGAGGTTGGCGAGTGGCTGTGCGGACGATGCTGCCCCAGCCTGTTTGAAATTCCTGTTGTTGGGGCTGTTGATTATAGGGCTGTTGATAATAGGGCTGTTGATAATATTGTTGTTGTTGTTGTTGTTCTTGTTGTTGTTGTTGTTGTTGTTGTTGTTGTTGTTGTTGTTGTTGTTCTTGATACTGCGGTGGGTATTGTTGCTGGTATGTCTCCTGAGGGTAGTATCCCTCTCCGGCGGAATACTGCTGGGGTTGGGAATAATACTCCTGTTGGCCGTACTGGTACTGCTGTTGCTGCTGCTGCTGCTGCTGCTGTTGTGGTTGTGGTTGTAGTGGTTGTGATGACTGCGGTGGTGAGAACCTTGGCGTCGTAAACTTCTGCTCCACCGGGGCCCTCTCCATCACCTCCCTCTGAGCCAACTCCCTCCCCATCATCTCCTCCATCACCGGCTTCGCCGTCTCCGCTCCAGGGCCAATATACCCTGGTGTGGGCGGCACCGAGCTTTGTACTTCCAGTAGGACTGCGCCCTCCGGGTTTACTGTTGCCCAGAGTGGTTTATACCATCTCACCACTTCACGGTTATCGCGGATATTCGCCGGTTCCCGGTCAGAAAAGGACGCAATGTTGACTTCTACCACCTTTGCGACGAGACCACCTACTCCGGCAAACACGTTTGATGCGCGGCCCCACAGCTGGCGACCGGGGAAGGAGGGGGATTGCCGTTGTGGGCCGGTGTAGGGGTGGTTTGGCCAGTGCGAGGCGGTCCGGATGTAGTGCAGGCCCGCGCTGGGGTGTGTTGCGGGTGGGGCGGAGAAGGTTGGAAGATCGAGGAAGGAGATGACGAGTTGCTGTAGGACGAGCGCGTCGGCGCGGAGGGTAGGGATGTCGACTTTGGTATTCTGGAGCTCCTTCTTCGTCGGGAGGCGGTTGGGGATGGAGGAGACAGAGTTGTGGGAGGAGAGGTAGATGTAGCGTTTGACGTATTCGCGGAACTCTTGCTTGCGGCCCTTGACCTTAGAGTTGATGTAGGAAGCCAGTTCCTTTGCGTTCATGGACTGCATAAAGGGGCCTTTGTAGCGCCATTTTGTCTCGGTTCCGCGGGTGCGGGGTGAGAGCTGAGCGGAAAGCTCTAAAGCTTCGGCTTGAAAAAAAGCAGCGTCGGGATCTTGGGGGTCAGGCGTTGTAGTGCGGGAGTCGTCTACCTCGTCGATTTCGTCAAAGACGCTCGCGCGGGCGGCGAGCTTGAGCTGGCTCTTTGTCAGGGGGATGTCCATCTCCTGCCAGCGCTTGAGGACCATAACGTCGCCGTGCGCGGACTCGAAGGTGGTGCGATGCTCGAGCGTGTCGAGGCTGTGGTACTTTAGGTACTTTTGCGAGACCTTGAGGGGGAGGTTGCGCTTAAGGCCCCAGTCGCCCCGGTGGTGCGAGGAGGCGGGCGTGGTGATTGCCTGCACGGTGGGGTGTGTGGAGCTGGAGCTGGGGTGGGACAAGATGTTGTATGGGGTGGAGGCCAGGGGGGGGGGAATGGAAATGAGGCGGGATTTGCGGAGGAGGAGGGCGCCGGGGGAGACTGCTTTGGTTGGGCCGGCCTTCACGGGGGCGAAGTAGGCCATGGCCGAAAGGGGGGGGGGGGGTGGTTGGGGTTGGCAATGTGCTTTGTGAGTGAGAAAGTGGATATATAAATATAATAATCCGGAGTTTATGCAGGGCTTAGCTTAGTCAGCGACAGGCACACAAACAAACCGGAGTTGCTGTGGGGTAGACATACACCAACATTTGTGTAGGCACACATATACATAACTATTGGTCTTTATTCGTGGGAGTGTCACTGAGCAATCTCCGCCTATAGTCGATTCCTTCCCGTGGAAATGGGAGGGCCGAGGGGTGAGGTGCGGTATGTGGGTTTATGTGCCACAAAGGGAGAATGGGCAAGGAGAAGGGGAAGGGCAAGGGGAGGAAGACAAAGGAGGGAGGGGGCTTCATGATGGTGGATAGGTTGCTGGTCTGGTAAAGATGTCGAGGCAGTTGTGGGTTTATGCTGTGATGTGTGGGGTGTTTCTTTTATTTTTTATTCTATTTGCTGGTTGATATTGGGAATACTTGTATACAGTATGATTGAAGAGATATATATAGGAAATACGAAATATATATATTTTCTTCTTGCTGTATTCGATACGTTAGTATATATACTCTGTAATAGTACTTGTAAATGGGATTCATCCGTCCATTCATTCATCTATTCATTTTAAATTTTATTCTTTTCCCCCGAAGCTCCAGAGATATATATGCGCCCCCCCACCTTCAACAAGTCATAAAGCAAGTATTAGAAAAGAATTAAAAAAAGAAAAAAGAAAAATAAAAATAAAACATAATACAAAACGCCTCCCTTCTTTTTTTTTCCCTCCCCCCCAAAGCACTGAATCACTCACTCACGCCTGGAAATACCGACTCCCCATCTGTCACTTCCCTCCCCAACTCCTCCGTCGGCGTCAATGCTCCAGGGAGAAAGTACACATAGTCTCTTTTTTTTTTCCGTGTTCGTCTTTGATGTACACCCTGGTCTTTGTTCATGCCTTTCCCCTCCCCCTGCGTAGCTGTAGTTGTAGCTGTGGTGGAGGACGGGTAGTGTATGTTATCCAGCTGATAGCCATACACGACCTTGCACCGGCCACATCTCCAGAAATACCGCTTTTCGAAGCCGTCCTCGCGCGTGATGATCTTGGGCGTGCGGTCACGGGTGGAGTTGAGGAGGAGTGTGTAGTCTTTTTGCTTGCGGGAACGTGGGGGTGGGGGTGGGGGCGGAGTGCTGTGTGCTATTGCTGCTGCTGCTGCTGCTGCTGGGGGGGTGTTTGTGTTGGTGGTTGTGTGGGGTGGGGAGGAGTCGGAGTCGGAGTCAGAGTCGTCGTCGTCGTCGGAGGAGGAGGAGGTGGTGGTGGGCGAGGAGGAGGTGCTGCCGGAGTCGGGGTTGCGTGGGGGGGGGGAAGCGGCGCGATGATGGCTTGGTCGAGGCTGGGTGGTTGCCGCGTGGGGAGCGTCGGGAGCCAGAGGGTCGTGGCGAGGAGGAGGTGGCTGCAGAAGGTGCAGTGGTAGGTATGGACTCTGTGCGGGTTAGTGGAGGGAAGATTGGGGGGGAGTGAGGAGCTTGCTTACTTGGGGGAGGCCATTGGGAGGCTGGCTGCGGTGTGTGTGGGGGGCGGGGGGAGTTGCTGGACCGTCGCAGTTGTTGTTGTTTTTGTTGCACCGCTGTCTTGCTGTTGCTGTTGTTGCTCTTTTGTTGCCGTTTCAGGTACTGTACATATGCTTGGCCAAGCAATCTTGGCTCTGGACCTCAGTTGCATACCATCGAATCTACAGCGAGCTTCATTCTTTCATTTACATACAGCATCAGCATCCATCGCATCCAACGCGTCGCAATAATGAAGTACCTCACCTTCCTCTCGCTCCTCCTCTCCTCCTCCCCCGTCCTCGGCTTCGTCGTCCTTCCAAACGACCACGCGCAGCAAGCCTTTGGCGTCAAGGACGTCGGCGTATCCACAAACTCCCACCACGCTCCTCCCGAAGAAGGCGCAGGTGAGCTCCGCCTAATCCAGACTTCCCCCAGCGAAACACGATGGGTAACCGAGGAGGATAAGCTCGAGCTTAAGCGGGTACGTGTCTTGAACACCCCCCCCCGGTGTCTCAACCAGCTACTAACACATCCCCTACACACAGCAAGGAATCAACTTTATGGACATCACCGAGACGCAAGATCTCGGCTTCAGCTTTGAGGCCCTCACCCGCAAAAAACCCGTCTTCCCCCCTAAGCCGCAATACCCCTCCGTCATCCGCCCCATCCTCAGAAACCTCGATATCGCACACATGGAAGCCAACCTCAGGGAATTCACCTCCTTCTACACCCGGTACTACAGGTCTAGCTACGGGAGAAAGTCTTCCGAGTGGCTGCACAAGCAGATCGCCCTCACCGCCCCCGGGATCTCTATTGAGCCCTTCTCGCACAAATGGCAACAAAGCTCCCTGATCGCGACCATTCCCGGGAAGAGTAAAAAGACGGTTGTGATTGGTGCGCATCAGGACTCAATCAATCTATTCTTACCGTCAATATTGGGCGCGCCGGGGGCCGACGATGATGGGAGTGGAACAGTGACGATATTAGAGGCATTGAGAGTCATTGCCGGGTCAGACTACATCACCAAACACGGCGGCTTCCGAAACACGCTCGAATTCCACTGGTACTCTGCCGAGGAAGGCGGGCTTCTAGGTTCCCAAGCCATCTTCTCCAGGTATGAGCGCGATGGGAGGGACGTGGTCGCCATGCTGCAGCAGGACATGACGGGCTTTGTTCGTCGCACTCTTGACGCAGGGAAAACCGAGTCGGTGGGAGTCATAACTGATTTTGTAGACCCGGGATTGACAGAGTTTATTAAAAAAGTCATTGATGAGTACTGCGATATTCCCTGGGTAGAGACGAAATGTGGCTATGCCTGTAGTGACCATGCTAGCGCGAGTAAGGCCGGTTACCCGAGCGCGTTTGTTATCGAGAGTGAGTTTGCACTGAGCCAGGATAAGATTCATACGACGGAGGATAAGATGGAGTGGCTGAGCTTGGAGCATATGAGGGAGCATGCAAAGTTGACGGTGGGGTTGGCGGTGGAGTTGGCGATGGCAAAGTTTGAGTAGATATATTAGAGCATGTGAGAAGTTATAAGAAGAGGGGAGGGGGGGGGGGAGATTATACCCGTCTTGCATAGGTTTTATGTTATCTATACCAGCAGTGAATGTATGGTGTTATAACTATTGCTATTGTGCATGCAGTATTTTGTATGTTGTATTGTAGTAGTAGTATGTGTATGTTTGTTTTTAAATAAATAAATAAATAAATAAATAAATAAGCATGGCACTATTTATTTATTATTATTATTATTATTATTATTGTTTGTGATGGTGTTACCCTGAATTTCTTTCTCTCAACTAACATTAATTTATTTTAATAAAAAACTTTGTTACTTAAACCTACCTACCTACCTACCTACCTACCTACCTACCTACCTACCTACTAACCCACTTCTATATATAACTTCACTCTAGTGCAACTAGACTTCAAAAACCCCCCCTTCTCTCCCTCAATATATATATATATATATATTTATATTATTATTATTTTCGATCCCCTTCTAACATCCCCCTCCCCTCTCCCCCTTCCCCCCCAAAAAAAAAGAAATAAAATAAAATAAAATAAACACACACAACCCCCCCCTCTTCCCTTCCCAACCAAAGGCAGCAAAGGAAACGAAAACGAAACGAACAAATGAATGAAAAGGAAAAAAAAAAAAAAAAAAAAAAAAAAAAATACATACTAAACTGCCTCTACTACCAACCCATACCTACCCGTATACGTGCCGCCCCACGCCGCCCCTTCCCCATTACCACCAGCATAATTACTTATATATCCATCCAAACTTATTGGAAAAAAAAAAAAAAAAAAAATATGAATGAATGAAATTGAATAGTATTCAATGAAAAAAATTAAAAAGAATCCAGACTCAAAATAACCTAAACGAATGAACTAGATAAACTCAAAAATAATGAAACCAAGGGAATTGGTTTCTTCTGTTATGTAGCAACTAATGTATGTATATATGTAAGTTATGAGTATGTATGATGTATGTAAGTTGTATGCAAGCTAACCATCTCGGATATCTCCCAAGTACCATTATAAGCAAAATACAAAGATACCTATTGTAAGTAACTTGTAGTATATGACGAGCATCAGCAAGGTGAGGACAAAGCAAAAATATGCATCTGGGCTGGCACGCAAGCAAACATCGAGCTGGCTGTGATGGTGGTGTTATGTTCCAAGCCCTTACTTACTTTCTTTCACTAGGGCCCCAGGGTGACCAAGAATTGAAGAACCAAATGTAAAGATACCCCGAGTAGATGAACCCAAGAAAAGAAAACGGAGAAGAATTATTCCGCAAAAGGATTCAAGGAAGCAAAATGATCAACTCCTTTAGGACACAAATAGCAAGTGGCAGAACATGAGAAAAAAAATGTTTAAAAAATGCACAAGACATACGCCACCGGCAGAACCCACTTCCTATCCCAAATCCCAACCCGAGCCCCACAATCTGCCACATTTTTCAGTGAACACCCACGTCTATGCCATCTGCTCCTCAATCTTCTTTGAGCCGGCCTCATCGCCAAGTAAGTTCTGCAGGATACAGGTATATAACATTCTTGAGTCAGTTGGGTTCCGCAACTATAGAACAGATTCAAGTCAGTAAGTGGAACACCAACTAGGGATCTATGAGGTTGGCATATACCTTAATTAACAGTGTTGTCAATTCTCCATTCTCGAGCCCTAGCATGCGGAAGTTGTTTCCACTAGGAAGCTTGCCCTGGTCACCATAGGTGGCGATCAGATCTTCCGACAATGGCACATTCAAGATGACCTTGTGAACAGCATCTGCCCGCATTATGAGACGATACTTCCTCTTGATGGGAGCATCTGGGTTGTCTGCGAGAGCGTTGAGGTCGGTCTTGCTGGCTAACAACTTGAGAGTGCCCACACCACGTTCCTTCCACGCCGACGCAGTTTTGTCAAAATGGTAGGTCTTTGCACGATAATGGCAGATTGTTTCTTCGTTCTCTTCTCCGGTAATGACTGCCGAACGACATGTCAGCATGAAATTCAACAAGGGCTAAAGGACAAAGAATTGGCACCTTCTGTCTCTTGGAAGACCTCGCTCTTAACGGTTTTTGGCTCCTTCTCCTTTTTACACTTCTCTTCGTCACCAGACCCCTCATAATCTTCCTCATCCGACCCCTCGTCGTCCGAGTAGTCCTCTGGAGCACCAAAAGGTTTGACTGGCTTTGATCCGGCAATGGGTCCCAAGGGTTTTGGTGCACTGGAAATGACATTGGCAAAGGGCTTGGCTGCAAGGGCACCGAAACCAGTAGCTGGGGCCTTCTGATTAAAGCCTCCAAACACCCCCACACCTTCCTGGTTGTTCGTCCCAGCTGCAGCAAAGGGTGACGGTGAAGGCTTCGGGGATCCGAATGGACTTGTGGACCCTGAGGAGTTGCCCAACGCGGCAAAAGGCGATGCGGAGCTACCAGACATGGCGCCAAATTTGGAGTTAGCAAACAGTGTGCTGCTGGAAGCCCCTCCAAACAGAGGCTTTGCACTGGCAGCGGCTGTCGCGAATGGTGATTTGGCAGAAGTGTTTGCAAAACCGCTTCCAGGAGGGATCTATATATACCAGTGTCTCTGGTTAGCTATCTGACATCTTGAAAAAGCACCGCATCAATCTGGGAAGCACCTTTGCCGGCTCAGGTGTCAAAGATTTTGTCAGATCTATAGGTGTGCCTTGTCTACTTAATCCCTTGGTCTTGAGCGAGTGTTAGTAAAAGACTCTAGATAACAGGTGAACTCGGTATACTGACTGGGCTTGTGAAGGCATCCCCACTACCAGCCGGTTGCCCCACCGAGGTGTCCTTCGTCGCTTCTTCCACACTGCCGTCTTTCACCATGGACTTCTTTATCTTTACCTTCTCTAAGGTATCCGCATCTCCTTCTTCCCTCACTCGCTTCCTTCCATCTAGCTTCCGACTAGGGGATGCAATACTATCTTCATCCATCTTTGTTGTAGGTGGTGTAGTAGCACCTCCCTCTACTTGCTCAGGAGCATCGGGGTTGGCGTGTGCCATGGCTTCATCCTCACTGCTCGCCTCTGGAGATCCCTTGGGATGTCCCTCCACTTCAGGCTCATCAGGGAGTTCCCTGCTTCTCTTCCTTGAGTGGGGCCTAGGCCTTGTATCGCTGCCGAAATCAGAACCAACATCTTCACCGTCGTCTTCCGTATCCCGGGACCTCTTTCTACTCCCTTGGCTGGATGTGCTGCTACTATCGGACAGCTCAGATTTATCATCAAGCTCACTCATTTTCAAATCTCCCTCTCCCTCTTGGGACACTTCCATGGTCGATGGTTGGGATTGAGGAGATTCCTCTTTGGCGTCGGCTATTGCTGGCTCTCTTGACTGACTCTCTGATCGTATTCCAGCCAGACTCGTCTTTTTCAACTTCTCACGTACACGCTCCTTCTCCCCATCGGAACCGCTGTTAATGGATTCGCTATCAAGAGTTTCCCTGACATGTTCTTGACCGTTCGCTTGCCCAAGTGAAGATGACCTAGGTGTGATGGTCGGAGGTTTACTGATACTAACACCGTTGTCCATATCGTTTGATGCCATGGTCTGTGATGGCTTACTGTTGCTGAGAGTGGTTGTGTGAAGTAGATGAATTGACCCGTTCAACGGCTGTGTGGCAATGGTAAATGTGGATGGCTGTCACAGAACTGCACCACTTTACATCCGGAAAGAAAGCCGAGGCCGGATGCTAACTGTCTCGAAGAAAGCAGCTGGCGGTAAGGAGGGCCGCAAGTCCTTTGTGTACAGTCGATTGAAAGTGTATTTCGTGGGGAAGGAGAAATAGATGCTTCTATTGTTAGCGGGGGTTTTCTTAGGTGATGATACCAAGAGGTTTGTACAACAAGCCTTCTCCAGCAAAGGCTCTCCAGTTGTCCTAGTTACTTTAAACTAAAGTACTGGGGGTAATGACGAGAGGTTGCAATGATAGGAAGTTGTGGGTGTTGGGGTGGGGAACGTAAGGGATCGGCCAGTATACGGCCACTGTAGTTGTGTGTGCAATGCGAATGCAATGGGGATTTCTTTCTGGTACAATTCAGTTGGAGGAGAGTACTGCAAGGTCTCGTGATGGTGGGGACTAGGCCGAGAGTTGAAGAGATGGTGTTCAATCAGGGAGACACTGAGCGTGAGCCGCAAGGAGAGCCAAACGGAACACTTGGGGCCAGAATACCAAAATCAACCAGGGCAATAAATCACAAGGGCTGCCGGTAAGGACGGTCTAGTCCTATCGAAGTGAAATGCGTTGGCGAACGGGGACAGGAGACAAAACAGAACACAACTGCAAGCCGAAATTGAAGTGTGGGAGCAGTCCTTGTGAGGGCTAGAAGGATGGATTGATGAGACTGGGGAAGAATGGTAAAGAGTGCCGTATCGTGCCAGCTGGGCGGGCGGGCGGGCAAATACTCACAGGTAGTAGTTAGGTAGTAGGCAGTATCTAATTTGCCTGCGCAGGCGGCGAGACTGAGAGCATTCCATGGACCGGGGGGAGGGGGGGTGCCACAGGAGTAGGAGAGCTTAGTCATCGAGGTCTAAGGCCGAGGACTTATTATCTCCATATGCTATGCTGCTGCTACATCCCCCATCCCCCATCCCCCATCCCCCATCCCCATCCCCCATTCCTTACGGCAGCCAGGTCGGCAGTCTGGCTACAGTTGGGACAATCTATTGTAGAAGCTAATACCGGTAGGTAAGAGCGAGAGAGAGATAGAAGCGCATGCACGTAGGTTACTGTACATCAACGCAAGTACGGCAAGTACCTACAGATGATATGATACAAAGCAAACCGAGACAAAGCCAATAGCTTAATTGCATCCCAGACGTGTTGAACGGATTGTCATTCCGGATAATCGTAAAAGTTGGTCATGAGTGGGGAGTTGTGCTTGTCAGGATATATATGTATGTATATGATGTTTGGTAATGATCAAGAGTCTACAAAGAGGAAATGCACGCTGAGGGGAAAAACATCCAGCTGGATTGAACCACGCACCCTGCTGCTTCGAACCTGCCCAAATTATGAAGGCGATTGATGGCAATTTGGGGGGGGGGGGGGTTTGACATGACAAGGGTGTAGAAAATGCATTAATTATTACCTACGATGACGAAGTATTTTGACGGTAAGAGCCGGAGAGAACTTATCAATACGTCATAGAGTCCACTTTACAGTGACTGTTGTATCTGTTACTGTATGGATCAGGTCCATCTGGTATCCGGATCATGGGATCATGATTGCAGCCTCGAGATCATGACAGATGACGCTTCCTCATTCATGTACACAGAGTCTGGTGTAATTAGGAGGAGATGAAAGTCTGAATCCTTGTTCATGTTGGACCTACAGTAAAAGCTTTCAGAACAAGGCTCTCTCTGATTTCGGAGTCTAGTTGCTGGTTTTGGGGTTACTTAAATTATGGTGGGCGGCAAATTTGGTTCTGATTGGGAGCTGGAGCAAAATAAACAGTAAAGAGTGTAGAAACCGGGAATTACATTGGGAGGTGTGTTCAATGAGGAAGCTTGGCATGGCGATAGAAATTGGCAATGAGAATGGCATTCTCGAGTGTGACCCTGCAGGTGAAGATTGCGATGTGATATGGCAGGAGCCGACCAGGGTCGCGGAATGGAGATCTGTGAGACTGGTGATCTGCCAAGCCCGGGATCTTGATTGTTAGGCACTAATGTGATTGAGAAGCCCAAATAAAAACAGCCATAATCAAATTCTGAAAAGTTATGTTGCTACATCTCCATTACCCTCGAGAACAAACCACCGCAGACTTTCATCAATATTTGCCCAATCTAGCTTTCCCCCAATCAGGACAATCTTGCCAGACACATTGTCTCTTACCACCTCCACACCCTGTTCCGTGACGCTAAATATCTCGAAGACCTCCCGTACACCTTGGATAAGCATTACGCTTCCGTCCTCCCTGACCACCCGACCTTTCAGCCGGTGTATGGCCGGAGTTTCACATTGCCTTCCGTTAGGAAGTGGTACCACATCTTCCCACAGGATGGAGCGGAGCCATGCGTCTAGAAGCTCCATCTGCGTCGCATTGAGTCTTGAGTCTATATGAGCTGCCACTGTGGAGATTGTCTATTCGCATGTTAATTTCAGAAGCTTGTGTTTTGCTGAACGTGGGACCTACTGGATCGACCGTGCTTCCTATCATATTTTTTGCCTCCATTGATAAATTCCCGACATCTTTGTATGCTTTCAGATCCAACAGCCATTCTTCAAGGTTCTGTCTACCCAGAACGCCTCGCTCGGTGATAAAGACTTTTGCTAGACCGTTGATAGCTATTATCCTGTTGTTTACTTGGTAAAGCTGCTCCGGAGTCACCAGATCTGCTTTATTGATCAGGACCACATCTGCATGTGAGATTTGCAGATGCGCCGTCGTAGCGGTATCCTCACAATTCTCAGAGCCTGTGTCGGCTTTCTCGTCCAATGACCTCAGAATGTTGCTGGCATCAACAATTGTGACAATTCCGTCGAGATAGATTGTTGACCCTAAGCCATCGTCTAACCAGAACAGAGGTGCTATATTCCCTGGATTTGCTAGCCCTGTAGTTTCCAGGAGAATGTAATCGAATTTTCCACGTCTTTCCATAAGATTTTCTATAGCTGCCACGCCATTATCTCTGCCAACCACCGCAATATTAGATACTAGTACTTATGTGCGGCTATATTGTCCAAACGTACTTCACTGAGCAACAAAGGCCTGTGGGATAAATTAGCAACGTACGTCCACTCATGAGAATATAATATGCATACACCCATTGCCTAGCTCGAGCCACTCTTCCACCTGAGTGCCGTCCTCTTTGCTGATTGTGATTTCCTTTTCGATATCCACCGCTAGCAATCCTACGATCAGTGGCTTCTGGCAGTCATTCACAACTAGTACTGCTTACAATCACCAAACTCTGTGTAATCGCAAACAGCGTTATTATAGCGTGTCGGAAGAGAGGGAGGAGGAGAGAATTATGGGGGTTACAAGCCATTCAAAATTACTGCAATCTTCTTGGAATGTTGCTCTGTCAATATGTAGTTTAGGAGCGTGGACTTTCCAGCACCCAGATAACCCGTGATAATGGTTATAGGCACTTTTGGAGATTCATCTTCTTCTGGCGCTGTGGCAAGCCCTACAGCATTGGCTTCCGTGTCAGCAGAAATGAGAGTCGGTATTTCGTCGTCGCTCATATTAGGTGAAGAGAGGTCCTTGAGTTTAGTGAAGGGTAGGCCTGACTACTCGTAACAGAGCCGCTGACTTCCGACTTCCGGTCAACCCCCGTCTTGGCAGCGCTGTGCCCGAAAGAAGTATAGTCGTAATGGCGATTTCCATATTCGGTACTTACGTCATTGGCCAACGGAGGTTGTTGAAGAGCTCGTCTGGCCATTGGGCTAGTGTAGAAGTTAAATAATAGGTTTGAGTTGACGTTGGTGCCTTGCTGGTGAAGAATGACTTTGTACATACCGTGCCACGCCATCAACCGTACCGCTCCTCCTGTGTTCGTGTAAGCTTTTGAGATCGCGCTTCTCATTTCCTTCATTTCTATTTGTCCTCCTCGCTGGATCGTGGCCCATTCTCTACCCTTTACACAAAGAAATGGCCTCCTACAATCCTCCAGCCGGCCAACCACCCATGAACGCCTACAGCGTGCCTCCAGGTCCTCCACCAAATAACACCCATGACTTCGCCGGCGCAGGTGATGCAGCAGACTATTATCAGGGTTACGTCCCTCCACCGCCATATATGGGCCCTCCGGCTGCTGGTGGTAAGAATGAATATACGTTTGAGGAAAAGTTCGTAGTAAATAAGCCGAAGTACAATGACGTTTGGGCTGGAATCCTGGTATGTAAAAGTAGTTAAGTCTGTCCTGTATCTGTAGTTGATACTGACTGCAACTGCGCTCTCGAAGTTTATTCTAGACATCCTCGGGTTTGCTGCAGTCAGTGCTCTTTCGGTCAGAGGGTATACCACTACCCGCAGCACACAAGGTATGGATGATTCATCTGTATTTGAATTTTGAGCTAAAGTGAGTACCAGGGTCTGGGATATACGATGATAAGTCAAATGACTTTGGGGTATGAATTCGTTGTCCGATTTTAAGCTTGAAATTGCCTGACTGTCTCCATGCAGCTTTCAACCAATACCATCATTTTATTCATTATTGTGTTAGGGATGTCTTTCATTTTGGCGTGGGGTTATTTTCTCGCTGTAAGGGCGTTTACAAAACAATTCATCTATGCTACTGCGGTAGTCAAGTAAGCTTCATCCCCTTTTGATGAATTTTTGAGCTAACATGTTAGCAGTATTCTTGTTGGGCTTGGGACTGCAGTTTACTACTTCACCAGGTATGAAGAAGATAAATCAAATGTTGGAATGAGGAATCTGACTCGATCACCGTGTACAGATATTACTATAGCGCAGCTATTGTATTCTTAATTTTTGCGCTGTTTTATATAGTCTGTTTCTTGATATGGCGGTCTCGAATTCCTTTTGCTGTTCTCATGTTGCAGACAGGTGAGAATTTAATCATCATTCCTACACTGTTAGAAGGATTGACAACTTACTTCTGCCACTAGTAATGGATGTGGCTCGTAGATTTGGACATGTCTTTATGGTATCTTTCATTGGGGGCATCGTAGCCCTATCCTTCGGCGCGTAAGTGCATCGCTATTATGTTATCAATAGCCATGACTAACATTTGGGATATTAGATGGTTTGCGGTGACATTTGTAGCGGTTTATGCTAGGTATACGCCCTCGCTAGACAATCCAGCCTGCCGAGACGGAGGCTGTTCAAGGGCTCGGGTTATAGGGTTGTTGGTATTCGTGACTTTCAGTGGTTATTGGATTACAGAGTAAGTTACCCTTAGTTTCTCTACCAATTTTCAAGGTCTAACATATCAGCAGATTCATTAAGAATGCAATGCACATGACTGTATCTGGAGGTCAGAATCATGCCGCCCATACTGTTTTGCCATGACTGACTTGACTCGATCCGTAGTATATGGTTCCTGGTATTTCTGCTCCCAATCACCTGCAGGAATGCCGGAGCGACCCACACTGGGGGCCTTTAAACGCACTATGACCTACTCCTTTGGATCAGTTTCCTTAGGATCACTTATTGTCTCTCTAATTCAAATATTAAAACAAGCTGCTTCGATAGCACAACAAGAGAATGCTAGTGAGGGGAATATTTTTGCATGCGTGCTGTTTTGCATTTTGAGCTGTATCCTTAGCTTCGTTACGTGGGCAGTCCAATATTTCAACCACTATGTGAGTTCTTATACCAATGTAATGCTGTCATATTCCCTAACCTCATATAGGCGTACTCTTTGATTGCCCTTTATGGTAAGGCATACATTCCGGCAGCTAAAGAGACTTGGCATATGGTGAAAGATAGAGGCTTTGATGCACTCATAAACGATGCATTGGTATGGTTTTATACGCCATCTAACGCAAAGAATTGTATGTTGACAAATGTGCGATATAGGTTGATCCGATTCTCACTATGGGTTCTGTCCTTATTGGCTATCTTAGTGCTCTCTTAGCATACCTTTATTTGCAATTTACCAATCCTATGTATAATAGGGACGGTGAGTTTCGTCCTATTATACCCAATCACCACCAGTTTCTAATCACCTTATAGGCGCCTTCACACCCGTGGTTCTCGCGTTCGCGTTCTTGGTTGGACTTCAGATGGGAAACATT
Source organism: Terfezia claveryi (assembly GCA_015179025.1). Lineage (NCBI taxonomy): Eukaryota > Fungi > Ascomycota > Pezizomycetes > Pezizales > Pezizaceae > Terfezia > Terfezia claveryi. The sequence goes on from WHUX01000006.1 coordinate 571,785, forward strand.
ATTTTGAACCCACTCAAGAGCGGAGTCTCCACACTTTTCGTCGCTATGGCCTGGGATCCAATGGTTTTGAAGCGGGATCATGGAGAGCTATATGCGCGTATGATCCAAGTATATCCGCGGGCACAATACGCTTTATCCAGGGTTTGAAATTATACTATTCCCAAGTCGCTGTACGATGTTATGATTTTGTTTTGATGATTCTGTCCACATTTCTTTATGGTCGTGTTTTTAGTATTAATTGAGTTCTGTTATATAATACCTCACGTGTACGCATCTCATGTAACCAAGACCTGAGGGACGGTTACTGTATCCCTATAGTCTCCATATCCTGTGGTTTGATATGGCCAAGCTTGGGATATTGAGGTGCCATTGTTTTCGTAAAGTGCGAGGTGCGTGCGTGTCTTGGGAACTTTGGTTCCTCAGTTGCAATCACCATCATAATTGCCTCATTTAATCTTTGGTTTGTTCTTTATCTATATATTTACTTTTGTTTGATTTTTCTCCTCAGTATTTCACTTGGACTTCAAGTAGGACTGATGTTGATCTCACATCCAGAAGGACATGCAGTGCAGTCTTATCGGGCATCTCGACTGGCATCTCGACCGGCATCTGCAGCTTAGCAACTCAGGACGACAATCCCTGCTTACACACAACGTCCACATGATTTAAGGCGCTGATTCTCTGGGCAGATGGAGCCCCATACCAAGTTCATATATCAGAACTCACACCCATGGAATTGACGACCGCCATTTCGAAAGGTGATAAAAACACCCAGTTGAAACCGTTTATGGGCGGAATGTCCTACGGCGCAAGATCGAGGTCGAGGATGGTGGTGCTATTGGGCATTGGTGCGGTGGTCATGGGTGCATTTTATACTGCGTCGTGGGTACCGTCGGGTATGAGCCGGGGACATGGCGCTGGTCTGGGCGATGTGGATTCTGAGTGGGGCTCTAGTGACTTAAATTGGGGTTCTGTACGTATACTGTTCCCTCGAGTGGGAGGTTACGAGGTTGTGCATCAGGAGCCTGACCACTGTAACCTATCAAATAGATATCACCCTCTACCAAGCTCACCTATCATCCCTGCTTCTCCGGTTATCAATGCGCCCGTCTCTCCGTGCCCCTCGACCATATTGATTCTACGAACCCCAACCAAGCACACATCGCTATTGTCAAGCTTCCCGCCGCCATCCCAGAGTCTGACCCCTTGTGGGGTGGGCCCATCTTGCTCAACCCTGGTGGGCCTGGCGGTTCGGGGGTTGGATTTTCTCTACAAGTTGGCCCATCAATCCAAAAAATTGTTGGAGAAAAATACTCCATAATTGGGTTCGACCCCCGGGGAGTAAACAATAGCATCCCTCAGATATCCTGCTTTGCAAACCCTGTGGAACGAAAAGTATGGCACGCGAAGGGTGGAGGAAGGGTGCTCAATTCCAGTGGAGCATCGGGCCGAGAGTCCCAATCGGTGGAGTTGGGAGAATTTTACGCCCGCGCTACGATTCTAGCAGGACTTTGTAATGAAGAGAACGGACAAAGTGTAGAATATCTAGGGACCCCGAGCACAGCGCGAGACATGCGTATCATAACCGCAGCGGAGTGGGAGGGTAAAGTCGACAATAAGGGGAACCCCCGTACGAAGGGGCTACAGTATTGGGGGTTTAGTTACGGGAGTATATTGGGCATCACATTTGCTGCGATGTTTCCTGACGACGTGGAAAGGATAGTTGTGGATGGTGTGATGGGAACACCGGACTATTATGCCACTGAGTGGAGCACAAATTTATATGATACAGATACTGTCATGGATTCATTCTACGAGTATTGTTCGCTTGCAGGACCACTCCGCTGCCTTTTCCATACCGGGAAAACACCACAAGACGTGCGCACTCGTCTAGAGCGCCTTTTAGATTCGGTGAAGCGGGACCCGGTCCCTGCTGTGCTTCGGAACAAAAATGGAGCGATCACCGAAGGCAATGGTCTGCAGCCCGATCTAATTACCTACAGTGACCTTAAGAACATCATTTTTATCTCATTGTACCAGCCGCTCACAAGGTTCCCTATTCTTGCTCGGCTTCTTGCGGCTGTTGAGGCTCGGGAGCCCACAGCGCTTGCAGAACACAGTGATATATTTGACATAAAACCACGAATCACCTGTCCCGCCAGCTCTCCGACAGGCCCCAGACCCTCTCTACCTTTGCCCCCAGATGATCTGCATGCCCGCGAGGCAACCCCAGCCATTCTCTGCGGGGACGGGACGCCGATTCCGTCCACTACCACCCCACGGGACTTTCTCAGCTATGTTTTCAAACTCCGCGAGCAGAGCACCACCTCTGGTGATGTGTGGTCCCAAATTCGGCTTTCGTGCATGGGTTGGAAAGGGCAAGCGAAGGAGAAACCACCAAGAATTCTTACGCAACCTGCTGCACCACCGCGAGGTAAAAGGTTGAAGCCGAGAAATCCGGTGTTGCTAGTGAGCACAGATCGAGACCCAGCAACACCAATGCGCAACGCATGGCTGATGAAGGACTGGTTTGAGGATGGGAAGGCGGGAGTGCTGATACAGGAGGGGCTTGGGCACTGTAGTGTTAATTCGCCGAGTGAGTGCGCGGCAGCGAAAGTGAGAGCTTACTTTAACGATGGGAAAGTGCCTAAAGGGGGGGAGGGGGCGAAGGGGGAGGGGTGGTGTGAGATGCAGGCGAGGCCTTTTCTGGGACGGATTGAGACAAAGGGATACCAGAAAGGAGAGGGACTTGCTGAGAGCATGGAGGTGGTGGGAGGAGCGGTAGCGCATTTTGGTAGTGTTGGGCTAGGTTTCTAAACCTACTTTGTTTCTGGGCTCAAGTCCACGTGGCTGTCCCCTCGCAGTGGAGACCTCTTTTCTGTAAAGGTGTGGCAAGCCGTCTCCATACCAGAATATAATACAGCGAATGCAAGATTCCCTTGGTATATGTTGTTCAAGCAAGTTGAGGGTAATTCATCTCCAGTTAATATTATAGTATTGGGGAAACAATAATATTGGCGAACAGATCGGTTCTTTTTTGTGGTTTACCCCAGTTCCTCAGTGGCTCCAATATAAGGGTGAGGCGTATACCAGTATCATAAGTCTACGGCGTAGGCTCTTATGATTAGTTGCATTATTCCGAAACCCTCCATTGAAGCTTATTTCCATTCCCACCTCCCCCCCCCCCCCCCCCCGGGTAGACAAGAACCGGGGCGCCATAACTGTTTGTATAAATGATATTGTGGAGAAACGCTGCGCCCCGTTGCCGCCTGGAACTCTAAGGATGCCGTGTAACCCTCCTATAGCGAAAACCTACTCGGGTTCAGACATATGATTGAACTGCTCTCCCTCGCCTACGCGGGTGGCCTAAAAACTTACTGGAGAGAAGGTTATACGTGCACGTGATTGGCCATGGTTCGACCTCCTTCCGCTTTACCGACGGCGTGCCACTCTCTGCACGCAGCCACATATCCAATACCCTTCCTTACCTACATGGGCTAGGTAGGCGGCTTGCCATTCTAAGCGCGAGTTTCTTTTTCGGGGGGAAGGGCGAGATCGAGGGCAGGATATTAATTTGGTGTACAAGTTACATGTACGTTAACTTACACGGATATAATCAGCGTGGATGGCTGAAACACATCATTTCTTATTTTGGCGAGCCCTTGATATTGGCGAGCCTTCGAGCTATTTCATATTGTGAGAAAAACCGGGCCGCGGATAAAAAGCCTAGGGGCAATCCTACCAAGGGGGGCATATTTGGAGGAGGGGAGTTAGCTTTTTGATCCTTCACATATGTTGGTGTCGTTAATCTATTCTGCTCGATATATCATATCGTGTGGTATCTAGATCCTTACTGAAAGTATATGGAAACGCTGGATGCGAAAGCGCGCGGATTAGCATAATAATTCTAGTATGTTTTTACGAGTTGTATCGGTAGTTACTTCCCCTTGGTTTAGTAAACGTTTCTTGAGAATTTCGATGATATGTACAAGCAGTTCTGTGGTCTTGGCACCGTAATTTTTTGTATGTACAGTACATAAAACTGCTATATAGAGCTAAGTAGTTCTGGCCCTAAACCCTAAGAGAAGTATGCATATACTGTATTTCCCCTCAACGGATGGATCGCATTCCTCACTACTCGCCATATGCTTGCGTCAAAGTTGGAGAGAGCCACTTGTCCCAAATTTCGAACAGTCTATGCGCCGCACGCCCTAGTGTTACCGCACCACTTTCTCAAGGCCCACAGCTCTCCTCAGCGAGCTCCCATGCCTTCGCCCAAGAAGATACCAGTCTTTTGACGAGCTACGTTTCTCTCAAGGACATCTTCTGTGTTTGTTGCAACCTGCAGCTGCATAACATGTATCTATGCGTCTCGATCCATATATGCATATAAATCCTCAGGCTAGCGCGCATGTGCACATCACAACAACCCATTCCTTCCTGAATGCATACCTTTTTTTTTTTTTTTTTTTTTTTTTTTTTTTTTTTTTTCGAGGCGTTTTTCAGATTCTACTGTACTTACATGATTACCCAGTTTAGAAACTGACGCAGTCGACATCTTTTACCGAATTTTTTTTTTCCAGCAAGCATTCGTGACAATCTGAGGAATTTTGTATCCAACGTAAAGTACTTACGGTACCAAAGGCCCGTTTTGTGGTAGCATACTTAGGTATGTGGAAGGGTATTGGTATACAACAAGCAAGGTAAGCCAGCTTGAACTTCGTTCATGGGATCATTGCATGCACTACGGGATATTGTGCGAAACAAACGAAAAATTAAAAATTAAAAAAAAAATATATATATATTAAAGTCAACCCTCATTCGAAACAACTAGTCCATATTGAATAGAAAGTATATTTAAACCTCGACAGTAACTACACCGGTAACCCCCGTGTCTGACCTCGCACTCCGTACCGTACTGGACGGTTCGAATGGGGGAATATAAACTTACCTAATGTACGGATCCGGAGGCCGGGAGGGAAAGTCATAAAGCAATCCTTTGCCAACTCTTAACATTGGCTCAATATATTGAGCTAGTAGAGTAGAAATATAAATTCACATGTCACATCATATTGACAACCCTCTGTGATTTGGCAGTGAGGCTCTCTATAATTATAAACTTGACGAAAAAATTGAAAGATCTCCTCCTTCACCTGACAAAATGTGACTTCTTACTGGTATATACAGTACACCATATATTAGAGTAAGTTTAGTTGGGAAAAATAAAAATAAAAATAAAAATAAAACTTGTTTGAGCAATGTACTTCTCTTGGTTTTTTTTTTTTTTTACAGATCAGCTACCTACATAGTTACAGTACCCTAGGAGCGTTTTATTTGTATATTCGAAAGTTTTCGTTTCCCTGAAGTTTTTATATGAGGCCCCCTTTCCCATTCCCACCCACCCACTCGACCCTTGCCTTAAGTCTAATTTCCGGTTCCATGTATTTCCTCAAGACAGGGCATACAGTATCAAAGTTATATAACGCAGGTTCATCAGGGAAAAATCTGATATCATATTGATCGACACATGGATCATGTAAACGAACCTCCCAACACCTGGGTCTGCAGCATCATTACCTACCTATCCCCAATTAAAACCCCGCAGGGTGAGGTTATCATGACGTCTGATTCGTTGTGGTGTAAGTTTCTCAGAAAAATCGATAACATCCCTCTTGGGTCTATTCGGCCCGAAGTTTACTTGTTTGGACGAGGGATATACTAAGATTACTCTGTACTGCAAGCAGATAACTACTAAAAATGCCTGGTAAGTTAAACAACGAAGCCAAAGACGGAAAACATCGCCCTTATCAAAAGCCCCCCAGCTCGCACACGGAAGCGAGTGTGCATGGTTGTATAAATGGAACCGAAATCGACATAATATTTACCAACCAGGACTAATGTTTATTTACATGCGTCTCATACTTATCCTGGCTACCTAAGCTCTTATTGCACGTGATGTTGAATATATGCAGATACAAACGGTATATACATCGGGACTTCAGGTTATGAATTTTATTGCAAGTATCCCGTATACTGCCGGATAGCTTCGGGATTCCAATGTCCAACCAGACTACTGTACCATTGCCGGTCAGCAATGCTGACCCTTTCTTACATAACGTCACCAGGACCATCATGCTGTAAGTTAGTAAGAATTAGTGGCCACACATAGCTGACATGTAAATAATTCACCCAGTCTGGTTATATCCTCCCACTCTCAAGCTTATCAGTCCCAGTAGCTTCCCATGCTCGTCTGATTGGCACAACATAACTCCCCACCCGAGCTCGAGAGCAGTTTGGTTGGCTTTCCCTCAGGCTAACCAGTCGGACTGATCCCTCAGCCTTAGGACGGTTATAATTCATGCATGTTGACGGGTGAACCCCAAATTGCAACTGCCTCCAACCAGACTAACTGCTTGCATGTACGGATAACACTTCCCGACATAAGGCAGATAGGAACCGGGTGGGACTTGCAAAGTCATTGTAGCAAATTAGCGCACTGCCGGTTGGCTTCTCGCAGGATCGCCAACACATGCGCATCTATTTTAGCCCCGTCTTCAGACGGGTTTAAATTCCTTTCAACGCACTGAGAGCTGCTCGTGTTGATTCGTTAGAAGTAACCTCAGCAGTCTGTTTGCATACCCTAAAGTGCTGCACCCCACGGCCAAGCCCAATTTCAAAGGGTCCCAGGGTCCGGTTACACTCTATAAATATTTATTGAATGCAACTTAACCCCAGTCTCGCAATGTTGGTAGTAGGGGTAGTGTACAGCCATCTGCACCCCAGGAAACATATCAACCACATGCATCCATAGGATTCTCCCCCACATTCTTGCACGTTTTCTCTCTAGTGAGCAGCCTTCCTCATCCTCATCACTTCCAATAGTATAGACTATAGAGCCTCGCTGTAGCCTAAGCTATATGTGGGCACTATAAAGAACCAATATAGCATCCTATCCAGTGGACCCGCAATGCCGAAAAAACATCTTTTAAATCCAAAAGTGCGAACCATTGATATGCAGCTGTAAGAGAAATAATCCACGTGCACCATTTCGATGAACGAGAACAGGTGTATGTGCACAAACGAACAACCCCCAACAAGGGTGCATGAGCCTAGCCTTCCCCTCCCCCAGCAAAAAGCAAAATATATCAAAAATAACGGTGACTCTTAGACGGCGAAATTCGTATCTGTCAAAACCATCACTTTCTGCTTCCGGTATTTCATAGTATTAAAAAAAAAAATAGGAAGGATGTGAAAAAAACAGCTCGTTTGTTTAAACAGATAGTAATATGAATACTAATAATTGCAGACAAATACAAAAAGCCTCCATATTACTCACTGAAGAAACAAAGTTACTAAACCAACAGATTGAACAGGATAGATGAGAAATCCTGAAATAGTGCCAACAACGTATATGGATCCCATCAAAAAGGTACCTCCGTGATATCTTTCTTAAGAAACAGAAGTAAAAGTAGTGATTAATGACGTTAGACGATCTGTCCGTCAGACAAGAGCAGAGGCCATGAATGATTCATGGCTAAAATAAAAACACCAAATACTCCATGAACCCGAAATGCATGGTTTTGTAAATCCGGCTCCTCGTCATATCGTACCTTCATTGCTTCCCTTACTGAGCTTAATCCGATCGTTTTCTTTTATGCGCCGCTCGTTGCTGCTGTTGAGCGGTATCGTAATCTGTCACACCGTCCACATGGGACTGGCCACCGACAGCCTCGTTCACAGTCGACTGATCTATTCTTACTGCTGAACCGCTTTCGAGTTCGCTACCGCCAGCTCCGTCATGGTGCTCCTGGTCCCTAGGTGGAGTTAACACTGGTTCTGATCCATCTGGCTCGAATCGTGCGAATTGTACCATATCTTCGTTGATGCCTCTTAAACACCAGGCGAACACCGCTACTTGACGGATGCTATCCATGAAATCTGCGGCTGCAGGGCCGCCGGGACCATTTCCAACGGCTTGATTGGGGGGGTGGTATGGAAGCCTTGCCCAAGGAGAAGCAAAAAAACCCATTCGAGGATCAGAAAACGGGATTATCGGTCTAGCTCGCCTAAGCACAACTACTAATCCGTCAGAGGTGCAGGAAACAACGGCTTCGACCTCTGGGCCACGGCTTGCGGGTAGAATGCTATTTAAGAGGCTCGTCCTGGATATTGAATGAGAGCTTGAGTAGTATTGGTCATTATCCTCCTCCCCTTCATCTGGATGATCCCCATCATCTCGCTCCTCTTCTTCCTCATCGCTTGTCATAATAGTGTAACTGTTAGCATCAGCATCCTCAGGCTCAGGTGCCTGTGTTGACGTTGATTCCCTTGCATGTATGTCTGGATTGCTTCTACCACGTCTTGCACGCGGCGAACCGGACCTTCTCTGTCTCCTTCGATGAGGTCCGTGCCGATCATCCAGCTCTACATCTGTTATCCGAGGATCTCGAGCGAAAAATCGAAGGTATGCTATTGAATCATTTTCTTTCGCGCGCTCGAGGGCTTCTACTGCATCCTGCAAACATCCTGGTGATATAAACTCAAAAAAACTCATGCCAACCGCCTGTTGCGGTGGGAAATCCAATATATCCATTAGTATGTTAGTTGCATATAGGATTGTTAAAGTTCGGGTAAAGCGGTTAAGGATAAGGCAGGCGCGAGGCTCATGTTGCCCTGCCTGAGGTGTACTGAATTTCGGTGACAAGTGAGCCAACATGTGGTAACGTGGATCGCGTGGTGATGAGGAGAATGCACGCCGGATATACGGTGCTTTCAGAGCACGTTCTGCTTAGATGTGTTAGTGCTTGATGGGCCCAGGTCCCACAGGTTTATACTGACCGTGGCTCTTATTTGTCTGTCGATACACACTGGTGGCCGCAACTACTACAGAATATACCACTGTAAAGACAATCTCACAGCAGATGTAATTCCCCGCTTTACTCTTGAGTCGACAATACGCTAACACGGCAGCCTTATCCATCTCAACCCCTCTACCATGGAATGTTTGTGCGAAGGGCATCTCCTCGGGGTGGAAGTATGAGAATAGTGATTTTCCCACGACTTCATGCGGTTCATAGCCCAAGACATCTGAGATGGAGTCCGAAGCGTAGACAAGTCTGGCCTCTAGAAAGAGCAATTACCGTCAGCTACCTATTATGAATATCGCTCTTCGCAAGATTAGAATCAGTCATTACCAGTTGAGAGATCATGCATTGAGATAAAAGTGATGTCCATTGCTGAACAACGTACTAGTCTTTACTTAATGTGCCGGAAATTGAAACAACCAGGCTGTGTCGGAACCAGTTTTGGCTGATTGATAAATGGGAACGGGCGTCCCGTTCAACCTTATAAGAAGCGGGAGAGCACCACCACCATATTAAAAAAGAAAAAAAGGGGAACCTGCAGGAGGTAATGGAGGAGCAATCTGAAGTGGAAAACCTGGCACCACGTATAATAGCAAGGTTGAATATGCGATAATTGAGGTGTGAATGCGAGTTAAGGAAAGAACAGGCAGAGGTCCCTCCAATGAGTTCTCTGGGTGAAATTCTTAATTGTACTGGTGTACCCGAAGGGATTAGAGCCTCCTACACAATGCAGGAGTCGGTGCGGCGGGGGGTGGGGGAGGCAACCTTGATCCAATATGTAAGTAATGGGGTATGCAGTCCATCTGCCAGTTGAGCTTTAAAGTACTTAGGTACCCAGTAAAGATATGAGGATGAGACTAGACGGTTTCCGGCAAAGCTTAGGTCACCAGAATGACGACACAAGCAGAATGCTAGGTGACTTTGATATGAATTGGGGGGGGGGTAGGTGGCTATGGGTAAACAGAAACCTAATAAGGAGCTGGCAATGGCAAGCAAAAAGCCGAGAGGCAGCCGTTTAAGGTGTTACAAGACGTGGTGGAGGATAAATAAAAGGCTGCAGTAGCAGTTGGCGAAGCCAGGATTTCGATAGGTACAGTAGCCCGGGATGTGGAAAATCATACGACAACTAAAATGTATATGTAGAGTATTGCCGAAGGTAATGTGCGGCGGGTTGGAGACGAGACCAGGGGCACTTTAAACGAGCAAATAGTAGATAGGTAGGCCCATGAATACAGGGGGGGAAGGAAGTTAAAGGGTCCGCGGATGGCCTGTTAGTATGGCTGTGTCTGGAGGTAACTCTACCAGGATAACTTCACCATGTGGCTGTAGTTCGACAAGAGTGCAAGTACTGCAAGTCCTGGGGAAAAGAATTGAAAGGTGCAGTGGACCCAGCTTCCTAGTAGACAGGAAATGGGAGCCGGTGGTGGTGGTTGTGGTGGCCGTTTTTCTCCGAAGCTGATAAAGCGCTCAATCAGTTGTGAGGTTGAGGTTACGACAACCGAAACGCAATATATAGGTGGAATATAGCCGTGGGCTGCATACTCAGCTCTGTTAGACAGATGACGGACCTCTTAGAGCATTTGAGCCTTTGAGCCATGTTCGAATGAGGGATGTTTAGAGGGGATGGTAATTTGGCATGACAGTTTGCATATTTTGACTGATATATCAGGGTCCCTATAATTAACCCCTCAGTTTAGGTACAAGATAGGTGGGACTAAATCTAAAACAAGAGCGCTGGATTCTTTGGTTATTTCATCAATTAGAAAATAATAAATTAATCTTGGATCAAATTTTTCGACTTCAAACATTCAAGCGATGCACCAGATACAGGGATTCTTGAAGATAGGCAGGATTTTTCCTTTTTTTTTTTCCTTTCCTGTGTTTCCCAGTCCGTTTGCGTTTTTTCACTATTTGTAGAGTATAAGGCTAAGTACCTCTTTCTAGTCTGGTCATACTCACCTTTAGTCTGGTTAAGTCACCTATTTAAGTATTTGAATACTAGACAACTAGCTGACGTTCAAGTCTTTTGAATAGGTGAAATCCGCTAGAGTGGGACGTATATATCTCCTCTTTCCCTTTGGTCAATTAATGGTTCTTTGGTTAGCATGGGCAGGCTGTCCATGGCGAGTTACTGAAGGTTTCTGCCCGGCCTGGCTATCAGGTTACGCTGTGGGCCATTCTGAAACCGGACTGCTCCGAGCTTCGTTAATTTAACCTTGGATACCGGAAAATCTCAAATGGGCTGCATTGCACTTCACCGTAGTAAGTTATCATAGGGTTAACCAGTACTTATATAAGGTAGTTAACCAGACTAGTCTCCCACTTCAGCGAGCTGCAGAACCAAGCCATTTGACAGCCTTGGCGGTGGAGAACCCTGGACGCAACAGGGAATTGAATTATGTGGATGCAGTTGTATAAACAACCTCTACCTCATTGATCGCTGGACAATTTGTGACAGGATCATAGTGAAGACAGCAGGCCTAGACACTAGAGTAAATTAGCTCAAACTTCTATTATAAGACCAGTTGAAGAAGTATAGAACGTTTCTTGTTTGAAAAGTCGACCTTTAAGTGGTACCAGTAATTAGACAATGGCCTAGTGAGCTCATAATTATGTATAGGTAGGAAGTACTTATTCTCGAGTATTACTGCAACTAACTCCTAGGTCCACTAAGCTTGCTTGAGGATCTAAGACAAGAGTGTTACCACGGCCCTCTGCAGGGCGAAATACGAGGCTGAGTTTGAAGGTCGCAGAATAAGAGTGCTAGAATATGCACCAATAAAAAAATATAGCTTCATACTAGTCTGGTTGGCACAAGCCTCTCGTAGGCTTCATACCCATTATTCCTCTGAGGTAAAGAACGGAAACAGCTCACCATCATGCTAACTGAGAATACCTTCATTTGGTCGCTGCTTGATTAAGTTGGCAGATATCATATATACAGAATTAAGTATGTATACTTATACCTGTAGTAAACACGAGTACAGGACTTTTACGGCTACTCCCTGTCTCACGTTATTAAATTGTATGGTATGCAGTCACGGGTTACCTAGATGGTCAGCTGATTGTGATAACCAGGACTCTAACCAAACAGAGATTAAAAATCTGTGATGCCAGTATTACTAAGAACTACCTATGACACATGTGACAAGTCGCTAGTTGTGCCAAGCCATTTTCCACCGACAAATTGGTTACTCGTTAACCCCATGAATTGTTGTAGTCTGGTTGCACAACACCCTCCTCCCAGAATTGTTGCACGCTGCATGCGAGCTGCACACATTGTATTCTAAATCCCATAGGCCTCTTGAACTCCATACCTCAATTCAGTCAGGGTGCTGCTTGCATCAGCGTGCAACAATTCATGGTGGTAACGAGTATGAGCATCAACACTAGCAACGAGTGGATAGATAAGTGGCCAATGAAGGACCACTTCACCTAAGACACTATGTATGTCTAATATATGTGAGATATGTGTGAACGTATATGCGTACATGGCTATGAATATATACGTATATGAGAGAGTTATAAGTGTGTTCGTCTATCCATCAGGTCCCTGGGTGTTCCCAACGCTCTATATACATAAAGGGATAACGCAGTATAGCAAGCAGGTATTTGCATGTATGTTAAACATAAGTACTTACTGTATAAAGCAAGTATATGCTGTAGTTACTGTGCCATCGCCACAACGTCATAACAGACGTGCAGGCAGGTATGATGAGTGGTGTGACACAACGTTACTTGTGTGACACACGTACTTTTCAACACCCCTCCTTAGCAGATACTGCTTTAGCAAGACAAATAACATCATCAGTCTCGTTAAAAACCCAAAAACCCGGTGAGAAAAAGAAGTAAAAGAGTGCTGATCAGCTTGTTCGCAAAACTTTATCCCTAAGATTGAAAAATTGAGGACGTGGTACAGATATCTGCCAAATTATTGACACACGGTACGTGTAAAAGGTTAACTTTGCCTGTTTTCCACCAAATCTCTTACATGAATGTCAATGTGCTGCTTTTACCACTGATACGAGGTAAATCAATTGAGCCGCTATTATCAGTGTTTAAAACAGAACGAATGTCAACGCGGAGTTCCACCAGTGCATCCTGCAACCATACTTGCTGCTTGGAATTTTGGACGGGATAGAAACGACCGGAAATCAACTACGGGTAACATGTTCCAGATAGCTGGTAACTCAATTTGCTGGCGGTAGAGCAACGATGCAAAGCAGCCCATTACTGACCGCCAGCAAATTGAGTTACCAGCTATCTGGAACATGTTACCCGTAGTTGATTTCCGGTCGTTTTTGTCACCTCGAAAATCCGAATAAGAGCCGCCAGATAGGTTCACTGAGTACGCAGTGCCGTTCGGCTTCTTATAGGGAGCTTAAGGTTCTCTTGTTCTCTTAAGGTAATGTAGAACTTGCCTTAACACACCTATATGGACTTTTGTAGGCTCTGAAGAGAATTGAGATAAAGCAGAAGCAGAAACAGAAGCAGAAAGGCAATATCCGGCGTGTAACCAATCACAAGATAAAGCCGGGTAATAGAACCAGCAACCTTTTCTTATTTGAAAGAGAATTATTCCCTCCAACATTCACAATTCCGTTATTCGGTTCAATGTGCTCAAATTGTCATTTGCTTGATCTATATCCATATCTTGGGATAGATCAGTAGAATCAGAAACGAAAGCAGCAGCAATAAGACCTTTATTAGAAGGACCTTGCTGATTAAAAGGTGGCTGGTTCTGTTTCCCAGCTTTATCCTCTTTGCGTTTCTGGTCGCGCTTTAGCTCTCTGCAGTCTTGCAAGACATGGCCGATGTAGTTTCCACCGTGTTTCTGGATTTAGAACAAGATTTCTTGCGCTCCCTACCAAACTTGCGCTTTCTATTGCTAGTAACAAGTGCTGTATCTCCGTTTTCTTCCAATTGGTTTGTTCGAAGCGAGTCCCAACCTCCGATACCTCACTGTTGCAAATGACAGGTCAGGTTTAGTTGAGAGATTGTTCAACTGGATTTGGATAGACATGACTTAGAGCAGCGAGGAGAAAATCTCTTTTCGCAAAGCCTTCCTCAAGAAATGCCCTAAACTTTTGTATATGCATCAGACATCTCGTATACCCCAACCCATTGATTATCAAACTTATCCATAAACGATACTGATTTACCTTTCTCTAACTGTGTAAAGAGAAGATATAAACCAGCTACCTGGTGAATAAAAGAGAAAGCCATATCCCTATAGAAAGTTTCCTTTAGATACTTCCATATCGTATGGGGAGACATACATTTAGAAACTTCTTTAAAATTGGCTTGCTATTTGCCTGGATAAGAATAAGGAAAGCATGATTGGATAAAGTTCAATATCCTTCATGGTCTGATGCAGAAGTGTCAGAAAGGGGTTTAACTCCATCAACAATAATATCAAGCACATTCATTGCGTCAAAGACCATCACCATTTAGGAAGACCAATCTTCATAGTTATACTTATCTCAGCAGGTCGGAAATCTTTGGAGAGCACAAACGTAGTTCGGGTTGGTTGCGAACAGATAAAAATCTTGTAGCAGGTGCACTGCTTGATTCGACGTTCTGCATGTATTAAGTAGGTTAGATCGTTTGGTGAATACCTATCTCTAGCCTGTACCGGGCTCATAACCTGTTGGAATGAACAAGGTTAGGAATGACAAGGTTATGAACAACAGTAGCAACGGATGGATAGATAAATGGCCAATGAAGGACCACTTCACCTAAGATACTATGTATGTCTAATATATTATGTACGAGTATATGTGTGAACGTATATGCGTATGTAGGTATGAATATATACGTATATGAGAGTTATAAGTACCCCTCAGGTCCCTACTCTTGAAGTCCTGTGAAAGAAGGGAACGAATATCAATGTGAGCCGAGAGAACAGTGAAGAGACGAGGCAATAAATAGCTTTGTATAGATCTCAATCGATACAATTCACAGTAAAGTGGGAAATATACAAGCTATATATACATGGTGGACGAACATCTCAAGGCTCACATGCATACTGTTGATATGATGCACATGTGCGGAACCTAAATACATGTGAAGTGCATGTGGGTCAGCGATACAGCTAGGGGAAAAATATGGGCGGAATGACATGCTACATCCTAACACCCCTCCTCGGCACTACACTACCTTAGTAGTACCCTTCCTGAAGGTGTCACGTTTGAGCTAGACCGAGACCAATATAAAGACGTAACCAAGTAAGCCTCATTAAAAAAACCTAAATAAATACGATGGAGTAAGGAAAAAAAAAGTCAGGTCGATAGTGCCGTACTTAAAGCAGTAGCAATTGACATCCGAAGCTCACCCAGAGCATGTCGAAATCACAAACGCATATTTGCTGCTGTAGATAGAGCGATATATTCAAATGGTGTTCCCAACGCTCTATATATACATAAAGGGATAAACGCAGTATATACTATAGCATCCAGGTATTTGCTGTAGTTACGGATGTTAACACATAAGACTGTAAAGCAGGTAGTTATGTGCCGTAGTTTACTGTGGAATCGCCACAACGTCATAACAGCCGTGCAGGCAGGTATTATGGAGCGTTGTAACACACGTACTTTCCAACAAGAGAAAGTACCGAGGCTTGGTCAGTTGCCAACCATTGGGCGCTCTGTGATCAGGTGCTTTAAGATAAAAAAGCTACAGCTTGAAGTACATATAGATAGATACATATATATTTCTTCATTGTATTTTCAAACACTCTATTTAACCAAGCAGTTGCAGGTGATACCATCATCATACCTATCATGCTACGTTGCTTATACTGGCCTTCACGTGTGAAGCAACTCCAAACGCCTTACCTATTGTAGCACCTTACATTCATCTTCCTTGTCTTTACATATCGTGAACTCAAACCCCCATGTGTACAATTTCATACCGAAAGGATTATAGTAATGTTTAATATACAATTGGACGGTAAGGTTGTTGTAGTCACTAGGTAGTAGCCTGGGGAAAGTGTATGCCAAGTTTCGCTGGACGAGGTGCCTGTGTGGTTGTGAATAACCTTCAAGGGTAAGGGGACTTCAGTGAAAATAGGTACGAGCCATCATTGTACGATATCAGATGCTAATGCTCAAGGAAAACAGCTGATGTGGTTGTTGAAGAAATTACAAAAGATGGTGGAAAGGCTATTATGAATTCGTTGCGAATGGGGGACAAAATCATCGAGACAGCTGTGAAGACATTTGGAACTGTTCATATCTCAATTAATAATGCTAGCATGTATCCTTCAAAAAATATGACTGATCAAGACTGGAATCTTATGATCAAGGTCCATCTGAAGGGATCCTATAAGGTTGGTATATAAACTTCAGTAACTTTATGTATCCGACGGCTGATATCTTCCTGTACAGTGCGCCAAAGCTGCTTAGCTATATTCACAACCAAAAGTATGGAAATTATCAACATCGCATCAGCAATTGGTCTATTTCATGGGACCGGTAAACTTCCTAGAGCGCTTGGAAAGGACTGGTTTATCTGTATCTTATTTTAACTAGGTATACAAAATATTGATATCTAAAATTCACTAGGATTTAAAAGTACCTGATACTTACTTCAGTTATATAAAAGGGCTTGTTTCCTGGAGCTATCCATATTAAGTATCTAAGCAACCTTTATCCACCCCGCTCACTGATAGCTTATAATGAATATCATGTACATACTTCAAATCCATTCCAGATCACCTTCCAACTTATATAGTGAATGTTATACGATTGGTAGTGTCGTCCCTAGGCCTTCAATTCAGAATTGATACCTATCATCGTGTATGGTTATTCAGTGATTACCCTGAATTGAAAATTCACTCTTTTCTTAACATAAACGAAAATATCCTCACGCAGGGCTAAGAATGCGAGACAAGAGATATGTACTATAATAAGCACCATCAGCTATAATATATGAAGCATAAACTACATAGGCCAAATTTATAGCCCCCATACTAGTTAAGTATAGTAGAAAGAAAGCCTCTATACATATACAGTTTAAAGCTGATTTGCAAGCTCAATCAAGAAGTAGAGACAAGAAGGAAGCTATATCTCGCTAATCTAGGATATTGAGTCTACCTATCTGAGTTCCATTTCAATGAGTACACCTTCAACAATCTTATGCTTTCGACTACTAATGCCAATTCACTCCGAAAGGAAATCCAGATCTCAGAGCCAATCAAATACGTTTTCCATATATTTGAAGGACTCTTTATTCAGAGGGCCTCGGTTAATATAGTATTCAATTAATATACCTACTAAATTAGGCTCCCTCAGGTATGTATGTGAACCCCAATGTTATTAATCTGATATATAGTGCCCAAAGCGGTTGCTGCCGTTGACAGCTTGACCCTTTCCGAGGCTATTCAATACTGCGCATTCCAATTGCAAACTCGCCTTCTGTTGGATTGATGAAACTGTGCAGTAGCCTTTGAGCTTGTCGCACAATCACAAGCTAGGAGGCTCATGGTCACACAGTGTGCTTTGTTCGACTCTAAAAGCAGCATAAATGGTTAGTACGTACCTACTCTAACGCCAAAATAGGTATATAATTAGTCACACGAGCATATTAGGGCTAGTTACGGATAGCTGCATTTTTGATGTGAAGATTTCCTGCCAATGATAATGAATGAGTCTGGTTATAATGAATCGCCGAATTACATTCCGAATCCACCAACCGTCAACCATCAACGAGTAGTTAGGATTCTGCGATATAACATCTTGTGCAAAAAGCGGTCAGAACCTGTTCCCCGGTTGCATTTTGCGACGGGATTTCGATTATAACGGTATTGTTCGATCACAGGCTACCTATGTATCTCCTGTGTCATTTTGCTCCTAAGCCTCTTGCTCAACTTGGGTTGTGACCCCCTTGGTACCAAATTGCCCTCGTCTCGGTGTTCAGCTCGAATACAGTAGGTTCACTGCATCCGGATCCATCGTGCTGTCAACGATCCAATGGAAGGTCCCTAGATACAGTCTAGTTAGGGCAGCATGATCAGGGGGTCCCGGCCCACAGAGAGTAATATAAATCTCTAGGCCGATGTATAATAGTAGTCTAATGAAAATTAAGTAATACCTGTCTGACCATGTTGAGGAGGCCTGTGCCCCTCGGGCAAGAGTCCTTTGAAGTACGCTAGGCATGATCACTTTATGATATCGAGTCCTCTCCACTGTAGCAAAAGTTGGAGAGACAGGAGGTCTTCATTCTCAGATAACGCGGTATTGCATAGGTGGGCGAAGTGGATCCGGCTTGGAATTGTGTATGAAGGTACCAGTTCACCGTTCACTAGATGGAACCTGAGGCTCAGTAAGCAGATTAGCGGCAACATTTCAGATTGGGAAGCCTCGCGACGAAGCACGTGGCCATAATGTGTAACCCGGAACCGTAGCTATCAATTCGTTCCGCTGAGCCTTGATGGTTGGAACTGAAACCCATACACCTTGTTAGCTTCAGGGTTTGCTTCTGTCGGTTATTTCTACCTCAACCAGGAGTGGATCACTTGTCTAGGTATTCACATAAACCTGTCTTGTGGTTAAAGCCTTTGGATCGGGCTCATAATGATTGTGCTGTAAATATATTGGCAAGTATATGTCACCAGTGAATTCTGTCACCAGTGAATTCTGTCACCAGTGAATTCTGTCACCAGTGAATTCTGTCACCAGTGAATTCTGTCACCAGTGAATTCTGTCACCAGTGAATTCTGTCACCAGTGAATTCTGTCAGCTTAAACTGATTCATCAGTTTGAATAGTTTTAAACGGTTCAGGAACGAAATTGCTTCCTTATCTGAGTACGCATATATAAACCTATGAAACCCAACCAGACAAATATGAATCTTCACCAATAATATAGAGTAAAATCATTTTGAAACATCTATAAACAATGGCTCCAATGTTGGATTCTTCTGAATTCCGTTCAGCTTCCTGCTTTCGTCCCAGGCTTAGACACCGCTATTGCTACGCTCAAGAATAATTCATTCGTAGTTTCCGCAGATATTCAGGTTTCCAGGCACTCAGTACTTATTGGTAGATGTTTCCCGTTACGGAAGGGGAACCGTAACGGGAGTGAAGTCTTGTTGAGCCAAAGATGTTAAGCATTTAGCGGGCACCTAGGTGCTAGATACCAAAGTATGAATGTACCAGCTGCTGATGATTAAATCTACAAATGGAGATCCCGTGCGTTTGATTGGTTTCCCTGACAACTCTGAAACTCGTGATCGACAGCCGATTTAAAGTGTGAGAGATGGTGTGCATTGTATATATTCATGCAGGAACAGAGACATTAATTCCCACAGGGCAAGAATCTGCCACGACTCACAAAGAGCACCGCGAGTTTAAGGCAGTTGGCCTGTCGGTAGTGGAATCTCAGTTAGCAAGCTTAAATCGATGTTGCATATTGGCTTGAATACCCAATCCCATGAGGTCCGGCCCCATGTCTTCTGTATTTGTGCGCCTAGAAATGCATCGGTAATTAATACTGGGGGGGTGATCAGCAGGGGGGATCTCAATGGCATCTTAGATTAGTGAAACTGCGATCCGTTAGTCATTCTATAAGAAAGAATAAAATTATGCGTACTCTATGATTTGGTACTTTATTTGTCTTCGCACCACCGTTCATAACCAGACACTCAGCGAAACAGAGGTTTCGGATAAAGAATCACATGAAATGTGATAAACCAAGGCAAGGACATGGGCCAGAAAATTACATGTAAAATCAATGAACCTTAGGCAGCCAGTTTCAGGTTGATCGATAGTGGGGGTCAGTCTCATTCTGACAGTATGACACTGCGGTCCTCCTCCAAGTTATAGGCCAACAAAACCCCACAGCATGGATATTTACAAATATTTATTGAAATCCATGAATAGCAACCATGCTTTCAAGAGTCTATCCAGGGGCATAATAGTGATATATAGAATAGAAGGACTTTACGTTAGCAAGGGTGATGCAGACTGGCAAAAGTGTGTTAACTTTAAGAAAGAATATCCCAAAAAGAAGACCGAAGGGTATTAAACTGCAGCACGCCGAGCACCTAGAATAAAATACATGCAGGAAACACCAAAACCGATAAACAATCGAAATAAGAGGCTCAGAATCCCAAAAAGCAGATAAAACTGACAGAGGAAAGTATTTTTCAATCCAATACGAAAGCCAGCGGATTCTCTTTCTAAACCAAAAACAGAAGATAAATAGTGATAGAGCTAGGCATGTCGTTGTGCCAGCTCGTTACCCAGTACAATACATCCCTTAAAGATAAACGTGAAAAACGAATCTAGGCCTTTAGGGCAAAGGTATAACAGGCGGGTATCTCTCATGAAATACCAAAGGCTAATACTTTACATTAACATATCATCATATGTATTTATAGTGGGATGTTGAGCCGGGTGTGGGTAATCTGCCAACAGCATTCCCGGGGGGGGTTGTTGAGGGAGAGCTTGTGAGACTGGTTGGGGAGAACCCAGTGTGGATGAGGTTATTGTATTCGGGGAACCTGCGCTACTGGAGTCCTTGTCAAGGTTCAAGTTGCTCAGTAGGGCGCGCATTTCCTTAATATCTTCCCGGGCACGATCATTAAGCGTAAAAGCTTCATTCTCGCGGATGTCCATGATATCTCTAACCAGGGTGTTCACCTTACTTTCTGTCGAGCTATACGTATGCTCTATCATTGGGTCTCCCCATTTTTCTGCTATCGTGCTACGAAGGATACGCGGGTAAATATACCTGCAGGGGAGAATGTCAGAGGGGATCATTAGATTTGAGCAGTCTTGAGGGCGTACCCGAGTTCTTCCATTTTTGCAAGCTGTTTTTTCAGCCATGCTCTATGGTGCGGAGCGGTCGGTAACCACAACGCTATCAATGCCAGTTGCGCCTGTGTAGGAAGCAGGACGTACGGCTTTGAACCCGGACCCTGCAATGCAGAGAGAATTTTGCAGCATTTAATTGCAAGAGAGCCCGAATCATGTGGATTTTCGTCGTCATTTGCTATCGGCTCCGCTTCTAACGCTATAGGCAGCTGAAAGTTCATGAGAATTTTGAGAGCATAATAGTCCAGAAGCAGGTAATTGACAGCCATTCGAGGGCCAGTGTAAGCTCTAGCTGGAAGGAAAGGCTCATCTTCCTCAGTGGCCCCTGGTGGTCGAGATACCTCTTCAGCTTCAAGCAATATCATTGGGTTCAGCTCCGCCCACCAAGCTGCATACTGTTTCCGCAACATAAGTGACTGAGACTCCACTTCTGGATCGGGCAGCCCTCCATTCTGTGAACGCTTCGCGACTAGGGCCGATGCATTCATTGCTAAGTCACGTAGGGACGCCGTAGCTGCCTCAACTACCAGTACAACATTGCCCGGGTCTTGCATGGCCTCCAGCTCCTGATACTCTCTGTTTCGGATGCTCCATAATCGGTCTAATTGTGCTAGATGCCCTGCCATCATGGATGCATAAATATCGAACCGAGATAACCAACCAAATATCAGTCGATTCTCTGGAGTTTGTGCCATAGACTCTGGAGTATGCAGCTTCCGTATTACACTGGTTGCGGCGTTGCGATGTTGCATGAGATTTCCCCAGTCTCCCATATACTCCTACAATTAATCCATCAGTGAATGAGGCTTAATGCTATATGAAACCAGGTGGTTACCTCAAAGCTTGCGAGCTGTAGTATAGTTATGAGAGTAGCCATTGTATATTTCCCATTCGCTATTGACTTCCTCAGCTTTTGAACAGCTATATTGTAAAACTCAAGAAATGTTTGACATGAACCAGCCTTATTTCCCACACTCCAATGAAATGCGGAAAAAGCCGCAACTGCGTACAACAAGGCTTCGTTTTTCATAGTAAAATCTATGAAGGTGGTATTGAAGAATTTTGTGTTGTCGGATTTCAGAAGATAGTGGTGATAAGTCAGCTGATGCATATGATACACGATCCAGGGCTGTGGGTCGCTTGGTAAATTTCCTATTTGTGGCCCCGGGCTCAGACTTGCTTGGGAGACTGTTCGGCATAATAAATTAGCAGGCGATGTCGCGGCGGAAGATTCTGTGCCATGGAAGTTTCCTTCAGTCTGCGGTGATGGTGAATGGCTGATTGCCGTTGCTTTTCTCCTTGATGACCCCAACTTCCCCCCAGACTTGCCAAATGAGGTTTTAGGAGAATTATATAAGGCCATCTCCATCTGCTGGGTCCCAAAAGCGGTGAATCCCTGTGATTCGCTTTTCACCTTAACTGGACTCTCACCTTCTTCCTCCAGTTCATCTAATGATGAGCTTCCCTCCCTCGGTGCTGCCTTCTCCCGTTTCCTGGAAGCCGACGATTTGGCCGTTGGTACAAGATCTGGATAATTGCAATCCCTTCCACCCTTTTGACACCCTAATCAAGTGGAGCCTGTCAGAATCTTCGCTTTACTACACAGTGCTCAGAAAGAAAAGTGTACATACTCTCACATGTCGGGTGTGTTTCGTCACACTGTGCATGCTTCCGTTAGTAATGTTACTCTTCACTCTTGTCTGGTTAAGTAACGTCCTTGCAGTGGCCCTATAGAGTATGAAATACCTTAACTCGTCTGGCCCTGCATGTGTAACACCCCGAGCGGGTGCGTCGATGTTTCACTTGTTCCACTCCCGCTGAGCTTTTCCGGCGAAGCCTAGCGCTACTACTGCCTGAGGTCGGAGATTTCCCCATGGTACCATCTGACACGAAGAACGTAGGTAATGTTGAGTGTTCAAATCGGGAGCTCTGTGGATTTGGCCCAGGTATCGAGGTTGGAGCCAAATTAGGACCAGGAGACGCAAGACTGTTGTGCAGGGCAGCTGAAGTTGTCGCCAGGCGTGGAATGTTACCCCCTTGGCCATAATATGCACTCATGATGACGGTTTATAGCCAATGCAGATGTTCAAGGTCCTTCTGCTGGCCGTGTGATCGTGGACACCGTATGTAAATAATGGATGCCGAGTAGGAACACACTTGAATTGGTTCGAACTGTCACCCGATTCAAATGTAACTTGCAGTTGCGAAAAGCGACGTAAGATAAGTATGAGGAACACTGAAATAATTCTGCATACACCTATATAATGCAAAGTAATCCCTCCTTCAGCACACCTCCGATGAGAGGGTGAAGACTGTGGAGGGAGTATCGGGTGGCTAAGAATTGGCTCTTGTAAGGGAGACGGAAACCATGTGGATGTCGAAGCACCGGCGGGAAAGGAATGGAAGAGAGAGGAGAAAGATGCCAGTCCGGTCACTGGGACGAAGAATAAGAAGGGTGAACACACCCAATGATGATAAAATAGAACACTTCGCTATATTCGATGCTGCTATTGATCCAAGCACATGCACCCCTACTAAATACGCACCAACACCAATCTTTTTTTCGCGGTCGTACTTGTCTGTAAGCACGCCCGGCCGTCCCTGTCTGCACACGCAACACTGCAGGACTTAGATCTGGTGTATGTGAGGCCACCAGCTTCTTATAGAGGTAGGTAGCTGTCACTGGTAATGAAAAAGTCAAGCCCGGGGGATTTGTGAACTGGAGGAAGTGCAGTCTAGACAGAGGGGCGAAAATAAACAAACCCGTTAGACTCAGACTGGTTCCTTGATGTCCCTAGCTCGACAGGCTTCTCGCACCAGAGACGCCGGATGCACCCATTCCTCCTTTGCATCTAATCCCCTTCTACTGATAACTTGCAGCCGGATGACACGAATTGGCGTCTGGGTAAGCTACGCACGGCCAGGCATTTTGAAGCCTTATCCAGATGCCTTTCCTCAGGTTGGTTGTTTTTCCAGATTTCGAAACGTTTCTGTACCAAATTATCTAAGTACGCGGCTAAGTAACTTACAAGCGCTTTGTGCGGGGTGCCCCAGTGCTCGAGAGGAAGAGTATCCGTTGTCGAAGTGGAACGCGATGAGATCCTACCAAGTCTTACCTATTATGCCAGTCTGGAACACACAAGGGGGATTGAGAAAAGGAAAGGCAGCTGCAGCTGTAACACACGGCCAATTGAGTTTTGGATCTGTCTTTAAATTGCATACCGAGACAGGTGCATCCGCCGACTGGGATGTCCCCAATCCCGCGTAGCCAAACGATACATGCTTGTGCAGATGCATCAGGGGGTAGACCAGTGATGGAAGATTGGACGGTTGTGATGTGCCTGCCAGATTCCGGTATGATAGAAGTGGTAAAGCAGCATTAACGTATTTACATGCCGTGAGGCTGTAGTCTAATGCTGGTACGCCGATGTTATGTACCGCCAGGATATATATGGATCAGAAAGAGGCCAGTGGATTTGGAGCAGCAGTTAGGGGTACTCTACATGCGCCAGCGCTCCGGTCCCGGTACCATGAGATCTAGAATTTAATCGCGAGATCGATAAGCGTTCACGTGCTGATCCGGTAGCTGGTATAGGTACTGTACGTGTAAACTAACACAACTTCGTTGACTTATCCTGTAAATCGAAGCTGATACGGATAACAGATAATTATATATGGACATGGACTTTGATGGGCTACTTTAACCCCGATATTCTAGGATAACTGTTGGCAATTGAAGTAGACAAGATGATAGGTAAGTGTGTACTGGAGGCAAAGTGCAAAGTCTCGGAATGAACGTCGTGGATAATTCGGCCATGCATGGATACCGGTAAGTGGTTATACGAAAACGATGAATCCATTCGGTGGGGTCATAGTTACAAGTTGTCTGATTGGGTCATATTGCATTCACAGGGGGCGGAATTGGGCAATTTGAGACACCGAATGATGCATCCCCAATGAGACCCTCAAGCTCAGACATGGAGCTCACGTTGTCTCCCCTCAATAGCATGTTGACCCTGGCGCATCATCT
This sequence comes from Terfezia claveryi, assembly GCA_015179025.1. Classification (NCBI taxonomy): domain Eukaryota; kingdom Fungi; phylum Ascomycota; class Pezizomycetes; order Pezizales; family Pezizaceae; genus Terfezia; species Terfezia claveryi. The sequence goes on from WHUX01000006.1 coordinate 596,497, forward strand.
CAGTTCAATTCCTAATTCCCTCTTTTATTCACACCTCAAGTTCCTGGCGTTTTTCGTCAAAACCCTATTAGCGCAGAAGGCAATCGTATCGGGCATCTCTACTCTTATGAGTTATCGAAGTCCAGTATATACTGGTTCAAATGACTACATACTTCACCAACTTGATGTTAAGGAACCCCTGTTACTTGTACATCATCATTACTTATTTCATCCCTTTTTGTTTTGCATCACCATAGATCGATCTTGTCCGGAAACACTAGGGAAAAAAGGAAAAAAAAAAAAAAAAAAAATTCACATTACACAAGTGGATGTTCAATTTCCCTCTCCCCAATATCAAGCTACTGACTTGAGGATGAACCCCTGTAGGCACTTGTAGGAAAATGGTAGCGCCTAAGGGGTTTTGTTTTCAACAACATGACCCGGGTCCGTTTTGGGAACTCATTTTTTTTATGGATAGAGTTCAACCATGCAGAAATACACTAACCGGACTAGAACACGGTACATTGCCAACTGTCTCAACTCGGTACTTATAACACAATAACTCATCACCGATCAGCAAGTCTAGCGTCATGACCTCAAGCCAGACTACCTACTCAAGTAGTTAATCCCGCCGCTCCCAACAAGGGGTTATGCAGGGCTAAGCTTGATTTAACCTCCACGCTCCTTAGACACGCAGCCCGGACTGGCTGCAGAGCGAGAAATCTTCATCTGTTGAGCACGCAATTGCCGAGTCACCTGTTTAATTACGTACATACTTGTTAAACATAATGTTAGCACGTTAGACATTCATGCAAGGTTTAAATAAATAAATGGTTATCAGGGTAACGCAGTCGACAAAATCTTGTTCAGGGTAGCGCTAATGCAGGGTATAAAACATTAATGCCTCCAATCCCCTTCTAGTTAAGGTTGATCCACAGGTATAGGCCCCATGCTTGTACCTTACATAGGAAAAGCTATTCAAAATAGGTAGGACGTTTTTCTTGCGAGCCCTGTTTACAATAGAAGTAGGGATATATATACAAGGGAGGGTGAACTCAGGGTAACGAAAATGTGTGCAGGCGCTGTTTATATATAAGTAGGAATATGACATAATCAGGCTTTCCATGTTTACCCATGAACGTCTACAAGATTTAGAAGCCTGAGTAAAACAGCGTAGGTATGACAGAACAGTGATGACTGTATTATGTTCTATAGAATACTTAGAAGCTTAAGTTGGGGCCGGCGTTCTACCGAAGGGAGTGATGAAGCTTAACTGAAAACAATTATATTGAGGGGCAGCACCGCGGATGGTTAGGGCGAGGACTGGATATGATATACTTGGTATGACATACTTAACTATGAGAGTCCTGATTGTAACGATATTGGACTTTGGAAGTGGCACTATTACAAGCGCCAGTGCTACAGTACATAGCAAATCATGTACTGCAAACCTGTTAATTCGGTCGGCGTACCCTAAAGTAAACAAGTTCTCTTTTTCATTAATAATATATGTTGAAGAAAACAGGGAAGCTTTATTAAATACTTGACACACATCGAGGCTCCACCAGTGCTCCTCGTATCAATCTCCAGGCCAATGCTTCGCACCTCCAGAGCAATCAGCAACGAAACAACTAAATAGAAAAACGTATTACAAGCTAGACCTACAGCTAAAGTTATATCCTCTAGGTGTCCCTCAGTCCTTCATAGCAGAATTGCACTCGACGCCCACCAAGCCACAAATAAGAGATAGATAAAAAAACAATACAACCGCAATCAGATAAATAGCAGTGCACAACAGGACCTCAATATGCAGCAATAACGCGGCGACGATAAACCATGAAACCTTTCCCTCTTGGAAAATAAAATAAGAACGAGAGCTTCTCAAAAGAAATACAGGAAGTTTAGGTAACGTTTGCGAAGTTGGGTTAACAGTAATTCAGTTAAAGGTACGAAACTTAATCATTACATGGAAGAGATTTGGAAATTTACTAAGGATTGACTGCAATAGGTTCTTTCTCCTCAACACCTCGGCCACGGCAAAGGGGGCATGAGTTTCGCCCGGTGGTGAGCCACTATATAAAGTTAGTTGAGAACGGTATATTAAAGCGCTAGGAAAGCTTGTTACCGTGTCAATGCACTCCTTATGAAAGATATGTCGACATTGCGCAAGTAATCGACACTCTTCGCCTGCCTCATATTCACTCAAACAGACGAGACAGCGATCCCCTTCAGACAATTTTCGACACTGCCTGTCTCTTGTGCCGTTGCGATCTCCTTCGACATCAGGGGAGCCAAAACTGACTGTAAATAATCCCCCAGCGGTTTCAATATCCTCTGGAGTGGCTACTGGAGGTTTTGCTGGCCCAAGGAGAGAAGATAGAAGCATCATATCCTCATAGGTGGGAGACTACTCATGTGTGTTAGCCCAAAGTGGTAATACAAAGCTTAGATAAACTTACATCCGTGAATAAGCTTGGGGTGGTTAAGATGGGGTGATTCTCGGGATATGAACCCCCCAGTACATATATTATCCAGCTTCTAGTCCCTTCCCCACCTTGGCGCCGCTGACCAGAGTTGCCAGGGCTGGGAGTAGCATTATCTCTTCTTACACTCCCTGGGCTAGCTCCCGCCTCTTGCGCAGTGGTACCATCAGGAGGGTTAGTGTGTCTTCCCTCTGCATGTGCTCCGTATGAATTTTCCATCAATCTGGTACCTTCTGGACTTCCGCTCGCGATATTAGGGGCCGTATTTATCATTCCTGGATTGATCAAGGACAATCCAAGGTCAGCAGGCGTAGATGGAGGTGGGTGTGGGCCCTGTGGTGTATCTGGGATGGAAGGGATGGGAGGAAACAAAACCTCAGAGGCAGGACGGGAAGCTCGTCCTGAGGCCCTCTGATTGTCTCCTACTGCACTCATGGATGCACGTCGATTCCCATGCCCTGTCCTGTTTCTTCGGCTGGAAAAACTAGCCGGCTGTTCCATTAATGGAGATACTGCAGGTTCCGTTGTGTTTGTTGATTCTCTAGGCGTGACCGACCGTATTCCAACAATAATCACTGGTATCATGCGCGTCGGCGGCGTTTCTGTACTTTCAGTGGATGTGTGATTGTTTGTAGTTGAAGCACCAAACCGGAACATGCGAAAGAAATTCAAGGGCGCTAGACTGCCGTCTGACCCAGGTTCCGCAGGCACACCTCCACCCATTTCATTACCTCCGTTTCTCAGCGCAGCTGCTAGTCTCCCATTCTGGAGTGCTCGGAGGAAAGACTCAAAGCTACCGTCTGCACTGTCCCCAGCCACATCCTGTGCCTCAGTGAAGGCCTGCTCACTGCTTCCGACCAGCGAAGCCGCTGTCATAGCTGCCGCAACAGATAGTAGCCTCGATAACATTGCCGCTTGGTCTTCTCCTGGTCGCACTCGAGGGTTCTCTAGGAGATCCATAGTACTAGGGTCACCAAAGGAAGCAAAATCTGGATGCGCTCTTCGAATGGTTGGTTCTATGGGAGCACTCGAGCTAGAAGGG